>OX465597.1:157376015-158583515 GCA_950022295.1 Bromus sterilis
GTCTCTCAAGCACTGCCACTGTGCTCTGAAGCTTGATATGATGAAGGCATATGATCGAGTGGAATGGCCCTACTTACAGTCCATCATGCTCAAGCTTGGTTTTTCTGAAAAATGGGTGTCTATAGTGATGAGCTTGGTCACTTCAGTGTCATACTCGGTATTGTTCAATGGGAAAAAATTGGAAGAGTTCAAGCCTACAAGAGGAATTCGGCAAGGAGATCGCATATCTCCCTATTTATTCTTTTTAGCAGCAGAGGGCTTCTTAGGCCTCGTCAAAACCAGAGATTCATCATCAAAAATAGGTGGGTTGCAAGTGGCTGCCTCGGATCCACGTGTTAACCATCTCGTTTTTGCCGATTGATACGTCCCAAACGTATCAATAATTTCTGCTTGTTCCATGCATGTTTTGTGTGACTTTTCCATGATTTGCTTGAACTTTCATACACTTTTGAGCATATTTGGACTAATCTATTAACCCAGTGCACCCACTTGCCAGTTGTTGTTTTCTGCTGTTTTTGTATTTCAGGTTTTCCGGCCATTAAAAGTGCTCCAAAAAATCCAAACAAATCAGCGACCCGGAAGCTTCCGGAATCACCAAGGCAGCGGAGGGGGCCCACCACAGGGACTCCAGAAGGGTCCCTGGCGCGGCTCGACCATAGGCCGCGCCAGGGGGCCTCCTGGCTGCCCTGTGGGTCCCCTTGACACCCCCCTCCGCCTATATTTAGCCCTCGGGGTGGAAACCCCTACTATCGATCTCTTTTCCACGAACTCGCCTCTGTACCGCCGCCGCCGCCGTTTCTAGATCGGGGTTGCCTCGAGAAGCTGCCCCGGCACCCT
The DNA here is from genome assembly GCA_950022295.1 of Bromus sterilis. Classification (NCBI taxonomy): domain Eukaryota; kingdom Viridiplantae; phylum Streptophyta; class Magnoliopsida; order Poales; family Poaceae; genus Bromus; species Bromus sterilis. The sequence goes on from OX465597.1 coordinate 157,376,853, forward strand.
GCCGGGAGGAGGAACCCCCTCCGGAGACCATACATAGCCATGGACGCCTCCCGTATGTACCGTGAGTAGTCCCCCTTGGACCATGGGTCCGTAACCAGTAGCTATGTGATGTTCCTCTCCCCTCTTTGTGCTTCCACTTTCGAGACCTCGTGAGCTGCCTCACATGATCGAGGCACTTTTGTAATTTCTGCTGTTGCTATGCTGAGTTTGTTGGGATCTGATGGCTTATGAGACTATGTTCAGATTGTGACGAGTAATATATTTGGTTCTTCTCTTTTATATTTCCTTCTTGAGTAAATTCTTGCATGTTCTGCGTTGCAGTATTTTACTTTGGCCAAGTAGTTTGTTGCAACTCCAAGAGGGAGCGTTATGCTTGATTGTGGGTTCAGCCCCTTGATGTCTAGCTTGAGTGACAGAAACATGAGACTAGGGGATGTGCGGTTGCCACCAGGGATAAAACAACGGTGCTTCTATCCGCGGGTGCAAGGATTGTTTACTTTATGCAAAGTTCTTCTAATGCAGTTGTCTGATGCTTTGAGTTTACACTTTGGGTGGGATTCGCAACTTAATACCAGCGAGATGTTCTGGATAGATATCTCAAGGTGGATGATTCGTAGTAGATGCAGTTGGATTTCGGTCTACTTACCTTGGCGTACTGCCCATTGCTTTTGAGCCCTTCCTTTCTTTGCAACATAGTTAGCATTGCGGTGCCTTCATAATTCTGTCAATTGCCCAGCTGTGATTTGTTTACCTCGCTAGCACTTTTATCGTCTTTTGGGAGAGAGACATCACTAGTGAAAATCACGGGACCCCGGTACATCTTTACATTATTGTTTACATCCTTAGTTTACTTTTAGTCTTTACTTTCAGTTGCCACTATTATTATCTCTTGCGTTAATCCTTTATAAACAGCAAGGCCGGAGGAATTGACAACTCCTCTGTACTCGTTGGGATCAAAGTTATTTGTTTTTGTGTACATGTCCACGTCAACCGCCTAATTTCTGGCGCCATTGACACCTTCTTGTATCTCTTGGAGTCCTACTGGTTCGATAACCTTGGTATCTTCACCGAGGGAAATTTGCTGCTACACTACACCTCACCTTCCACTTGGGGTAACCAACGAGGAGTGAGAGAACTATCCTCACCGTATCAAGCTAATTTCTGGCGCCGTTGCCGGGGACTCCAGTCTACAAGATAGGGGAGTTGCAGACTATCTTTTATCTTTGCTTTTTAGTCTTGTTAGTTTACCTTTCAGTTTTTACTTTTGTGTCCCTTATCAAAAATACCAAAAATACCTGCTGCTACTATGGGTTCCAATGAAAACACCAAGTTGTGTGACTTCACCAGTCACAACAACAGTGACTTTATCTGCACTCCTATTGCCACACCTGCCACTTCAGCTACCTCTTATGAAATTAAACCTGCTTTGCTAAACCTTGTTATGAGAGATCAATTCTCTGGTGCTGGAGATGATGTTGCTTTACACTTGAATAATTTTGTTGAATTATGTGATATGCAAAAGTATAAATAAGTAGAAGGTGATGTTGTTAAGCTCAAGCTTTTTTCCTTTCTCTTTAAGGGACGGAGCTAAAATGTGGTTTCAATCTTTGCCTAGGAATAGCATAGATTCTTGGGATAAGTGCAAAGATGATTTTATTGGGAAGTACTACCCACCTGCTAAGATTATCCCATTGAGGAGTAACATTATGAATTTCAGGCAATTGGATAATGAACACGTTGCCCAAGCTTGGCAACGCATGAAATCTCTTGTCAAGAACTGCCCCACACATGGACTGACTACCTGGATGGTTATCCAGACTTTTTATGCAGGCTTGAACTTTACCTCGCGAAACCTGTTAGATTCGGCCGCGGGAGGAACTTTTATGTCAACCACACTTGGTGCTGCCACAAATCTACTTGATGAGATGATGCTGAAATACTCTCAGTGGCACACCTAACGATCTCCAACTGGTAAGAAGGTAAATTCTATCAAGGAGATCTCCTCTCTAAATGGAAAGGTTGACCTTATCATGTCTCTACTTACCAAGCAAGCTCCTATTGATCCTCAGGATGTTCCTTTAAATTCTTTGGTTGCTCAGGAACAAGTAGATGTGAACTTTATCTCTAGAGAGAACTTCAACAATAATGCTTATAGGAGTAACTTATGGGAACAACAAAACCTACCCTAGCAACAAGAACCCCACCTCTGAACTAGAGAGTATGCTTAGAGACTTTATCACTACCCAAAAAGCCTTCAACAAGAATGTGGAAGAAAAACTAGCTAAATTAGATAATCTATGTTTGAAGGTAGACAACTTAGCCCTTGATGTTGAGATGTTAAAAATTAGAACTTCTCCCCTTGAGGAGAGTAAGGTCACTCCTATTAATGCTATCCAGTTACAAATCAATGAAAATATTAGGATGATGGCTAAACTCAAAGAAAGATGGGCTAGAGAAAAAGAGGAAGAGGATAGAATTAAGAGCCTTCCTACTTACCACACAGTAGCCACTATCCAAATAGTTGAGGATGTCCAAACTGTTAGCACCCATCACACCCCTAGTCCCACTGGACCTATCAATGGTGATGCTACCACCTCAACCATGGATGAAGAAACCTCTGTGAACATAGAGGCTTTCAAACAAGTGAGCCTAAATGATATCTGTAACAGCCCAGTTTTCACAAAAATTAAAAATTTTGTTTTCGGTGTGAGTTGTTTGATTGCCTGCTTTGTTTGCGGTGTTTGCATCCCCGATTTATCAATCGGTGATTATTCCCCCCCTCTTATCTCATATCGGACGGAGACCGACCCTTGCCACCCTGACACTCGACCTTTGCGACACCGGGTTTCGCCTGATCACCGTCGCGAAAACCGCACGAGACCAGCCGCGGCCAACGGAACGAAAACCCCGTTTAATAAGTAAGCGGGATATATTTTATAGCGCGCCGGAAAGTGTTATCGGAATGGTTCCAGCGCGAGGTGAACGCCGCCGGCTCGACGCGCTGATCGCGCAGTTCGAAGTTTTACCCGAATCGGAGGTACTGCGGACCCCCCGGTGGTCAGAAACGTGAGCACCGCGCGCGCGAGAGAAAAACCGGGGATATTTTTTCAAACTGCCAGCCACCGGGGCTATATAAAGACCACCACACTCCCACCCATTTTTTAGGGTTTCCCTAGCACAAAATTTGCAGCCACCCCCCTCCACTTTGCCCAGTTTGCCTTCCAGATCCCAGAATTTTCGGGCCGTTCGATCCCGTGATCGGACGCACCAGAGTGCGCCACGTCAGCTCCCTAGCCATCTCTCTCCTCACCAACCGCCTCTCCATGCCGTGGGCAACCGCCGTGCTGCCCGATCCGGCCGGCCGCCGGAGCAGCCGCCCGCCGCTGGCCTTCCTCTCCCTCCTCTCTCTTTTCCTCTCCTCCTCCCCTCGCCTCACTCACCTTCTCCTCTGCGCAGGCCCGCCACCGGAGGAAGCAGCCTCTCTCCATGGATGGCCATGGCCGGCGCGGCCCCGACCTCAGCCGCCACCTCCTGGAGGTCCTCGCGCCCCCGGCCTCCTCCACACGACGAAATCCGCCGCCGTGCGCCCCTGGAGCAGCGCCCCCGCATTGCGCCGCCTGCCTCGCCGGCGTGGCTGCCGGAGCAGTCGCCGTCCACCCGTGCGGGACTGGATCGAGATCGATCCAGCCGCCGCTGCTGCTTGCGCCCACGTGGGCCTCGGCGCCCCAGGCCGTTCCACCAACCTCCTTGGCCCAGGCGCCCAAGGCCCAGCCTCCTCCAAGCGGCCCAGGCCGCCACAGCCCAACTCGGGCCAGCCTTCAGGCCAGATGGGCTGAGCCCATCAGGGGTGAGCTCTTTTTTTCTTTCTCCCTATGCCTCTGTAATTTTTCTAAGTCTGGATAATATATGCTGCTAATCCCGTTTTTTGCTGCGATTTCCCATTGATCCGTAGCTCCGATGAACGTGCCCCCAAAACGAAAGTTGCTCAGTTTTGCGTGCTCTAGCATTCGTATGTATAAAGTTTTTGCATTTGAGGTCATCTTGATTGTGTAATTGTGTGTTAAAGTGTGCATCAGGCCGTTAAACTGCTACAAATTCCTGTTTAGTGCTGCTCTTATTATTTTATTGCAACTTCGGGCGACGATTGCTTCGCAACCGTTCGTCAGAATTGATTGATTCCTGTTGCATCCTGTTAAGCATTGTTTATACTTCAGTTCCATGAATTCACATGCCATATTTGCTTGCTGCATATAGATTAAATCTTGCTCCAAAGTAGCTATCCTGCTGTTAGTGTGCTGTTGTTTATATTTTGTTGCAACTTCGGTCGACGAGTGTGTCGCGAACGTTTGTCGGAATTGAGTGATTCCAATTGAATATTGTTAAGAACCATGTCTACTTTCATCCCATGTATTGCTATGTCATGTTGCTGAACTTTTGCATATAGATTTACCCCTGTTTTTACAGCATGTGTGCATAGCTTGTCTTGCTTATATCTTTTTAACCGTAACTCCGTTTGGGGTGTTCTTTATATGTAACTTGATTAGCTTTTCGTGTTCTTTGTGTTTATGCTATTGTTTGCTGTTATAACCAACCTAAAATATGGCTTAGGACAGAACAGTACCAAATCTTTTAATCATCGTGCGGCACTTAGTGTTATGCCATGTTTAGGTTGTGCCTCACTTAAACTGACTAGCATAGATAGTTTACTTTGTGCTTCACCTCTTGACATGTTTGTGTGATATGCCATAATTTCTTGAGTTTCCATGTTAATAACCGTTGGTTGATCACCTGTAGCTAAGAAACTTGAACCACCATAAACGTGCGGTATTCGTCGTGTGTGACCGATACCCCACTTAAACTGTTAGTAACCGCTCTCGACGGTAGGTGCGATGTCTCGTGTTGCCTTCTTGTTGATGCTTACTCGTGTTTGCCTCGTAGTAATAGATGCTTGCTCGTTGATTGCTTTCCAGTGTTTATCGTCTTGTGTGCTTCCGCGGGTACCTCTCGGCGACGATGCGAGCTTGCGATCCACTACACCTTCGGAACCCGACTTATCAACAGGCAAGGACTATACATTACTTATGATCCATTCTATTTCAACCAGCGGTTTTCATGCTAGTCTAGGATAGGTTCGATGTTTGATCCTACCACATGTTTACAACCTCTTTCAAACCGATACAGCCATGTCCCCTCCCAGCAAACCTTGTACTGCTATATTACTATTGCTCATTGCTCAGCCCCTGCTTAGTATGCATGCTTAGGATGCTACGATGTTACCCCCTGTTACTCCTGGGTTTGGGATATCACATTATTATATTGTTGTTGATGATATGATTATTATAAATGTTGACTATATTCGACGAAGGACGGAAGGTCTAGGCTATCCCGCCCCGACGCTTTGTTCCATTCGAGTCACCTAGGACCCGAGTTCCGGGTATTGGTTTTAAGACTGAGCGTGCCTAACCGCGTGTGGGATTTTATGGGGTCCCCTCTTCTTACCTATCTAGCTTCAAACATTTCTAGTGGTGGCCCAAGCTGATTTTACCTTTTGCAAACGTGTGTGTGCGAGTGTCGACCTCGCAAGTTTTCAAACAACTCGGGCCAACGGAGACTTAGTTCCTTTGTTGGTCCACACCTGGAAGCTAGGGGGCTGCCCACATCTTTTTGGGTAGCTAACCCGACCTCGTCCAGACGGTAGAGGCCGATTCGAGAGCGCGGCCGGCTTTTGAGTTGGATGTTGACTCACCTGGGGCCACCCGGATTTGTGCGTTGTTAGTTAGAGGGACTTGTCGTTCCGGATCTCTTGGGACTAAATCATAAAATGGTTGCCTATCATGGGTAGCAACTGAGAGAGATGGGCGTGCGTGCGGAGCCTCGTAATGGGAAGTTGGTACACCCCTGCAGGGTTAAATCTTTTCGAGAAGCCGTGTCCACGGTTATGGACGACTTGAGACCTACTCCTTGTTCATAGACAACAACAACTGATATAATCTTAATATAACTTGATCAATGTGTGTGTGTGCCTTGATTGCTTCTTCTTCGTTGGGATGCGAAGAGGAGGACAAGGATAGGATAGGTGTTATGTTTGCGTATGTAGGTGGATAGCAGACTTGTTGGAGGCGATTCCTCATCGAATGCTTGGCTTCTTATCTTACTCTCTAGATCGTTAGCCACTTCATAAATGGTAGTGCGGAAGCAACCTCACCACTTACCCCTTCCTTACCGTAAACTACTAGTTGTCCTAGAATTACGAGTGATGAAGTCCTTGCTGGGTCAGATGACCACTACAGTTGGATGCTGAGTACCTCTGTATTCATGATACTACCCCCAAACTCTTTTCAGAGTTCTCGATCGACAACAGGTATGGTGATCGACGTTTCACGTGGAGACTCGACGACGACTAGTTAGGCGGATCCCGGCGGAGGGCCTGCACCCGTGTGGGTATGGGATCGATGTGTTTTACCTTTGCCACTAGGCATTTGATTGTAGTCTGTACTCAGACATATATCTTCCGCTGTTGTATTGTATTTGAGGTAGTTGTATGCCGATTGTATGAGATGTTGTATCCTTGTATCTGTAATGTTGTGATATGGCTTTGTCATATGTCGCGGTGGGACCGATATGTGCTTCATCCCCGGATCTGGGTGGAAACACCTAGATCTGGAACAGTACCGCATATCGGGCCTTACAATATCACTACCTCCTTGATAGATAGTGGTGACCTAGACTTTGACAACTGCACTTTACCTGAAGTTATTGGTTTCCTACACAAGATGTCTAGAGACCCCCACACTAGCACACTTAATCTTGCCTTCACAGAGCATATCACCAATGCTCTAATCAAAGTTAGGGAGGAGAAGCTTAGACTAGAAGCCTCCATACCTAGGAAGATAGAAGATGGTTGGGATCCTATGATAAAAATCAAATTGAATAACTTCTCTTGTTATGCTCTTTGTGATGTTGGAGCAAGTACCTCTGTTATGCCCAAAAGAATGTATGATATGCTTGAATTTAAACCTTTTGATCCTTGTTCTTTTGGTGTTCGTCTTGTTGATTCTTCCGTAAAGAAACCTTTGGGGAAGATCGACGGTGTTCTTATCATTGTCAAGGAAAATTATGTTCCCGTTGATTTCACTATTATGGACATTGAATGTGAACCTTCTTGTCCAATTATTTTGGGACGTCCTTTTCTTCGCACAGTTGGTGTTGTTATTGATATGAAAGAAGGAATTATAAAATTCCAATTCCCTCTCAAGAAAGGGATGGAACATTTCCCTAGGAAAAATATTAAGTTACCTTTTGAGTTTGTCACACGGGCTAGTTATTCTCTTGAAAAGACTTGATCTTCTGCTTTAAGCCTAGCTAATGGCTCTAAAGAAGCGCTTTCGGGAGGCAGCCCACAACGAATTTAGGATTTCCTTTTTGCTTTTCTTCTGTTCTTAGTGGTCTTGATGATTGATACTACTGTAGGAACATCATTGTATCTTTATTTTTCAAGCTTTGTGCCTTTTATAGCCTCATACGACAAGGGAAGTGAAAGTTGTGACATGCTGTCCAGAAAACAGATTCTGTCCTCGTGACTAGAAAAATCACAAAAAAATCCCAGTTCATCTTTTTGAGCTGAATTTTTTACACAGCATGCTCTATACAATTATGAAAATTTTGTATGTTCTGAGTTTTTTTCTTTGAGTTGCAGAATTACCCCTAAAAAATTTGTTTCTACCTGCTGGTCTGTTTTTCACAGATTCTGTCCTGTTTTGCCTTTTCTTCGTTTTGCCAACCTTAAGCTTGCTTTTTCTTTGCAAAAACTTTTTGGCAATCTTGAGAAACAGTATCTCTTCAAGTTTATCTTTATTTTCAGTAGAGGAAAAATTATTTTATTATGGGTACTAACCTCTCTAATCAGTCTACGCTGAGTTATGTATGAAGGGAGTTTTCAAGTGCGCGATGGAAGATGATGAAAGAAGATCTTGGAGTGTCAAACGCTCAAGCTTGGGGATGCCCATGTGCACCCACAATAAATATTCAAGGAGACTTAAGTGTCTAAGCTTGGGGATGCCCCCGTGCATCCCCTTCTTCATCAACAATTATCAGTTCGTCTCTCGTTGCACTATATTTTTATCACTTCATGCGTTGTGTGCTATAATTGTCGCGCCCCTCTCTTTACTTTTCTTAGGTTTGTTTTTGATTTGTTTGCTGTAGTAACAAGTTAGACCCCAGCTTACTCTTTTATGTGGGAGAGATACACGCTCCGCTTGAACTAGAACTCCTCATAGGATTTTCATGCTTATTCTTTTAGCTGTGAGTTGTTCTTTTTCTTTTCTTAGCTGCTGCTCTGTTTAGTTGTAGTGCTTTAGTTTTTTCTAGAGCTTTTCTTTTGTTTTAGGTTCAACTTTCTATAGGTTGCATGTTTTATCTTGTTAGAGTGTTTGCCTGTTGCACTGAGTTTTGTGTCTTGACTAGAAGTAGGTAGTTGAAGTTGTTATTCTCTTTGTAGTAGTAACTTGCAATAGTTTTGAGGTATTGACTAGAGTAATGTTTGAACTTTTGGTGTCAAGAGCTCGAGCCTACTAGTGATAGATGTCGTATTTTGGGCAATCCATGTGTTTTTCGAAAACCAAAAACCCATGTTGAGAACTCTAGCTACTAGATGGATCACTAACCTCTGGAGGGTTCTAATATTAGAGTACACTTAGGTACCATGAGTCGAAGATGCGCAAGGATAACCAAACCCCCATACATTCCTCCTCGGGGTACTTGTATCTTTGTGAACCACCTGATTAGATTGAGAGTTACCGATAATAGGTGCATGAGTTCTTAGGACTAATGTGAGTATTCGAAAGTTGACACTTCCACCCACCTATACTTTTTCTAGCCTCTTCGGTACCGTGCATTGCCCTTTATCACCTTGAGAGTTGGCTCATACTTCTCCGGTGCATCCAAACCCTTGGCACGATACGCTCTGTCATCATAAGCCTCCTTATATCTTTCCTCAAAACAGCCACCATACCTACCTACAAGGCATTTCCATAGCCTTTCCGAGATACATTGCCATGCAACATCCACCTTCTCATGACTTGATCCTCATGTCATACATGCTACTTGCTTGATCGATGAGCCGCATGCTAGTTGGGCCTTGCCCTAATCATTGCTACATGACGCGCTAGTATCATTGCATATCCTGCTATCCTGGCAGAGGCATACATTTGCATCATGATAGTTATATCTTCTTTATGTGAGTACCTTTGTAAAGTGTGAAAGATCTCCTATATTCTTGTAAAATATAGAGTGTTGCCCCTAAAGTGAGGAAAAGATCCCAAAGAGGACAAAATCAAAAGATCCCAAAGAGGACAAATGAGAGTTAAATAGAAAGAGCCATTGAGGCCACCAAAAAAATACAAAAAAATACAAAAATGAGAAAAAGAAAAATAAAAAGAGAGAAGGGGGAACACTACTATTCCTTTTGAGAGATCCACACTAGTACTTCATCCTCTATCCCTTGTACTCCATAGATATCATCATCATGCATATAGCTATGTGGGGACCTTCACACTATAGAACTTGGCTTGTATATTCCAATGATGAGCCTCCTCAAACGAGCTCTAGGTCTTCTTGAGAAAGCAAGTTAGATGCACCCCCACTAGTTCCCTTGGAGAGCTTTTAGCACACATGTGCATCCGTTGCATGGAAATCCCTACTCCTCACATCATATCTATCATATGGCCTTCTCTCGCCTATGATGTCCTCATTGATGTGAGCCTTTCACACCTTTTTTGTCTTCCTCCTCCACCTTCTTTCTGTTTCGCCTTTTAGGTGTCAACTTTCTTGCTCATGCTCATCCATTGCATGAGTGCTCAAAATATCGAAAGGGAGTGGATCAGTTTGACTTGTACCTGGCTAGTGGTCTGGGGACGAGTCAAGATAAGAATCCAAAGGAGACTAAGTGTGAAACTTTAGTAGATAGTTGTTCTCAAGAACCTTTTTTCTCCCTTTTTCCCAGCCCCCTGCTTGCACGGAAACGCCATCTGGAGACATTCGAGTCACGGACAGCGAGAGCTCTTGCACCTTTTGTTCTTTTGTTGCTTGTGTCAATGCTAATATAGACTCTTGCATGTTAAGACTTGAATTGAATTGCATGCTTTGATTGTTTTACTTAAAAGTCCTTATATGGTTGTGTGGCATGTCACCACAGAAATTATGGTTGTTATCATTTACCTACTTGAGGACGAGCAGGAATTAAGCTTGGGGATGTTGATACGTCCCAAACGTATCTATAATTTCTGCTTGCTCCATGCATGTTTTGTGTGACTTTGCCATGATTTGCTTGAACTTTCATACACTTTTGAGCATATTTGGACTAATCTACTAACCCAGTGCACCCAGCTTCCAGTTGCTGTTTTCTGCTGTTTTTGTATTTCAGGTTTTCCGGCCATTAAAAGTGCTCGAAAAAATCCGGAAAAATCAGATAAAAAATCAGCGACCCGGAAGCTTCCGGAATCACCAAGGCAGCGGAGGGGGGCCACCACAGGGACTCCAGAAGGGTCCCTGGCGCGGCCCGACCCTAAGCCGCGCCAGGGGGCCTCCTGGATGCCCTGTGGGTCCCCTCGACACCCCCTCCGCCTATATTTAGCCCTCGGGGTGGAAACCCCTAATATCGATCTCTTTTCCGCGAACTCGCCTCTGTACCGCCGCCGCCGTTTCTGGATAGGGGCTGCCTGGAGAAGCTGCCCTGGCACCCTGCTGGGAGGAGGAACCCCCTCCGGGAGATCATCCATAGCCATGGTCGCCTCCCGTATGTACCGTGAGTAGTCCCCCTTGGACCATGGGTCCGTGACCAGTAGCTATGTGATGTTCCTCTCCCCTCTTTGTGCTTCCACTTTCGAGACCTCGTGAGCTTCCTCACATGATCGAGGCACTTTTGTAATTTCTGCTGTGTCTATGCTGAGTTTGTTGGGATCTGATGGATTATGAGACTATGTTCAGATTGGATGAGTAATATATTTGGTTCTTCTCTTTTATATTTTGTTCTTGAGTAAATTCTTGCATGTTCCCCGTTGCAGTATTTTACTTTGGCCAAGTAGTTTGTTGCAACTCCAAGAGGGAGTGTTATGCTTGATTGTGGGTTCCGCCCCTTGATGTCTAGCTTGAGTGACAGAAACATGAGACTAGGGGATGTGCGGTTGCCACCAGGGATAAAACAACGGTGCTTGTATCCGCGGGTGCAAGGATTGTTTACTTTACACAAATTTCTCTTAATGCAGTTGTCTGTTGCTTTGAGTTTACACTTTGGATGGGATTCACAACTTAATACCAGCGAGATGTTCTGGATAGATATCTCAAGGTGGATGATTCGTAGTAGATGCAGTTGGATTTCGGTCTACTTACCTTGGCGTACTGCCCATTGCTTTTGAGCCCTTCCTTTCTCTACAACATAGTTAGCATTGCGGTGCCTTCATAATTCTGTCAATTGCCCAGCTGTGATTTGCTTACCTCGCTAGCACTTTTATCGTCTTTTGGGAGACAGACATCACTAGTGAAAGTCACGGGACCCCGGTCCATCTTTACATTATTGTTTACATCCTTAGTTTACTTTCAGTCTTTACTTTCAGTTGCCACTATTATTATCTCTTGTGTTAATCCTTTGTAAACAGCAAGGCCGGAGGAATTGACAACTCTTCTGTACTCATTGGGATCAAAGTTATTTGTTGATGTGTACAGGTCCACGTCAACCGCCTAATTTCTGGCGCCGTTGACACCTTCTTGTATCTCTTGGAGTCCTACTGGTTCGATAACCTTGGTATCTTCACCGAGGGAAATTTGCTGCTACGCTACATCTCCCCTTGCACTTGGGGTAACCAACGAGGAGTGAGAGAACTATCCTCACCGTATCACCGATGAAAGCCTGGTGCTTTTCAAGGCTAATGGAGAAGGAGCTAATGAGGTATAAAACTTACTGAATCTTTATTGTCAGGCTTCGGGCCAGCGAGTGAATGCAAGTAAATCTTCTGTCTTCTTTAGCAAAGGCTGCCCGGAAGCTACGAGGGAACAAGTCAAAGGGATTCTGAATATACACACAGAGACTCTGAACGAGAGATACTTAGGACTCCCATCAGATATTGGAAGTTCTAAGTCAGGGGCCTTCAAATTCCTCAAGGACAGGATGGGGGGGAAGGTAAAAGGGTGGATCGAGCGGACAATATCTTCGGCCGGCAAGGAGATCCTCATCAAATCTGCTGCGCAGTCTGTGCCTGTCTACTCAATGTCAGTCTTTAAATTACCTCGTGGCTTGTGCGAACACCTAAACAAACTGATCAGACAGTTCTTCTGGGGAAGCAAGCAGGGGAATAGGAAACCGCACTGGGTATCCTGGAAAGCTATGACCCAACCAAAGCAAGATGGTGGCCTCGGGTTCAGAGACCTTGAACTCTTCAACATAGCACTCCTGGCTAGGCAAGCATGGAGGATTCTCACAAAACCGGACACTGTGTGTGCTAGGCTGCTGAAATCAGTTTACTTCCCTGACACTGACTTTCTTCAAGCATCTCTCTGATACGTCCCAAACGTATCTATAATTTCTGCTTGTTCCATGCATGTTTTGTGTGACTTTGCCATGTTTTGCTTGAACTTTCATACACTTTTGAACCTATTTGGACTAACCTATTAACTCAGTGCACCCAGTTGCCAATTTCTGTTTTCTGCTGTTTTTGTATTTCAGGTTTTCCGGCCATTAAAAGTGCTCCAAAAATTCCGGGAAATATATATATAAAATCAGCGCAACAGAAGCTTCCGGTATCACCAAGAGAGGGAAGGGGGGCCACCACCAGGCAGCCAGGAGGTCAGGTGGCGCGGCCCCACCCTGTGCCGCGCCAGGAACCCTCCTGACTGCCTCGTGGGTCCCCTCGACGCCCCCTTCTCCTATATTTACCCCTCGGGGTGGAAACCCCTAATACAGACCCCTTTTTCGCGATCTCGCCTCTGTTCCGCCACCGCCGCCGTTTCTAGATCGGGGCTGCCTAGAGAAGCTGCTCCGGCACCCTGCCGGGAGAAGCTACCCCCTCCGGGAGACCCTCCATAGCCATGGACGCCTCCCGTATGTACCGTGAGTAGTTTCCCTTGGACCATGGGTCCGTGACCAGTAGCTATGTGATCTATCTCTCCCCCTTTTGTGCTTCCACTTTCGAGTCCTCGTGAGCTGCCTCACATGATCGAGGCATCTATGTAATTTCTGCTGTTGCTATGCTGAGTTTGTTGGGATCAGATGGATTATGAGACTATGTTCAGATTGTGATGAGTAATATATTTGGTTCTTCTCTTTTATATTTTGTTCTTGAGTAAATTCTTGCATGTTCTCCGTTGCGGTATTTGCTTTGGCCAAGTATTTTATTTGCAACTCCAAGAGAGAGCGTTATGCTCGATTGTGGGTTCAGCCCCTTGATGTCTAGCTTGGGTGACAGAAACATGAGACTAGGGGATGTGCTGTTGCCACCAGGGATAAAACAACGGTGCTTGTACCTGCGGGTGCAAGGATTGTTTACTTTACGCATAGTTCTTTTAATGCAATTTTCTGTTGCTTTGAGTTTACACTTTGGGTGGGATTCACAACTTAATACCAGCGAGATGTTCTGGATAGATATCTCAAGGTGGATGATTCGTAGTAGATGCAGATGGATTTCGGTCTACTTACTTTGGCGTACTGCCCATTCCTTTTGAGCCCTTCCTTTCTTTGCAGAATAGTTAGCATTGCGGTGCCTTCATAATCCTGTCAATTGCCCAACTGTGATCTGTTTACCTCGCTAGCACTTTTATCGTCTTTTGGGAGAGAGAAATCACTAGTGAAAATCACGGGACCCCGGTCCATCTTCATATCAATGTTTACACCCTTATTACTTTCAGTCTTTACTTTCAGTTTCCACTATTATTATCTCTTGCGTTGATCCTTTGTAAACAGCAAGGCCGGAGGAATTGACAACTCCTCTGTACTCGTTGGGAGCAAAGTTATTTGTATCTATGTGCAGGTCCAGATGAAGCTAGCAACCTCGGCGCCCTTATTCACTTTACCACCTTCTTGTATCCTTCGGAGTCCTACGGGAGACAAACCTTGGTATCTTTGCCAAGGGAAAACTTGTCGCTGCATTATATCTCACTCTGCACTTGGGGTAACCAACGAGGCTTGAAGAGTATTAACACTCTCTTGCCATCAGCAAGTTTTCTGGCGCCGTTGCCGGGGACTCCAGTCTACAAGATAGGGGAGTTGCACACTATCTTTTATCTTTGCTTTTTAGTCTTGTTAGTTTACCTTTCAGTTTTTTACTTTTGTGTCCTTAATCAAAAATACCAAAAATACATGTTACCCTTGTTGTGTGGTTAAGTATGTTAGGAGTTGGTACTATGAGGGAATCCGAAGTCTTGGATTTCCATCAGAGGAACGGGGAGAATATGAAGAAGGCATGGGACAGAATTTCTGAAGCACATAAGGCAAATATGCCTTGGTTACCTATAAGAATTGTGCTTAGAAATTTTTAGTTTGGCCTTTTTAAGTGGTGTATGCACTCTCTTGATCTTATAGCTGAAGGAGACTTTTTAGAGTGTGATGAAGCTATAACTCTTGAAATTATACATGGTTTATCTGGTTATTTTGTTTATGATGGTCTTAACACTGTTGTGGACAGAATTGCTACTATTGAGAAGAGACTTGATACTCTAGACTTAAAAGAAGTAGAGAAGTTAAATCCCCCTAGAGAGGAGATTTTGGAAATAGAAAATTACTGGGAGCCTTTTGTTAGGGTTGTTATCTCTAATCAAAACTTCCTTGCTTTTTGTGACATTGGATCTACAGTTTCTATAATGCCAAGCTTTATTTATGATTCTTTGTACCTTGCAAGCATGGACAAATTTCCGTCTTTCCATGAAGATTCTAATGGTGATATTTCTGAGATCCAGGGAAGATTAAAATACGTCCAGATCATGTTTCTTAAAAGGAGTGTAGAGATTGACTTTGCCATCATGGAGGCCAACAAAGGAAATATAGTGCTCGGAAGGGACTTCCTCTGAGCCATGAAAGGCTATTTTGATATAGGTAAAGGACAAATACGTTTGCGTGGTAAGGCAAAAGGTACGTACCTCTTCCCTCGGAAGAGCAAGGATGAGCTTATTGAAAACCCTTTTGAAATCCTTGGTGAACCTTCCGATGATTTTTAAAAGACTTGATCTTCTGCTTTAAGCCTAGCTAATGGCTCTAAAGAAGCGCTTTCGGGAGGCAGCCCGCAACGAATTTAGGTTTTTCTTTTTGCTTTTGTTCTGTTCTTAGTGGTCTTGATGATTGTTACTACTGTATCAAAATCATTGTATCTTTAATTTTTCAAGCTTTGTGCCAAGTTTAGCCTCATACGGCAAGGGAAGTAAAAGTTGTGACATGCTGTCCAGAAAACAGATTCTGTCCTCGTGACTAGAAAAATCAGAGAAAAATCCCAGTTCATCTTTTTGAGCTGATTTTTTTACACAGCATGCTCTATACAATTACAAAACTTGCGTATGTTTTGAGTTTTTTGATTTGAGTTGCAGAAGTATCCCTAAAATTTTTGTTTCTATCTGCTGTTCTGTTTTTCACAGATTCTGCCACGTTTCTCTTCACTTTTGCAAACCTTAAGCTTGCTTTTTCTTTGCAAAAACCTTTTGGCAATCTTGGGAAACAGTAGCTCTTCCTGGAAATCTTTATTTACAGTAGAGTAAAATTATTTTATTAGGGTACTAACCTCTCTAATCAGCCTACAATGAGTTATGTATGAAGGGAGTTTTCAAGTGCGCGATGGAGGATGATGAAAGAAGATTCAGGAGGGTCAAACGCTCAAGCTTGGGGATGCCCATGTGCTCCCCCAATTAATATTCAAGGAGACTCAAGCGTCTAAGCTTGGGGATGCCCCCGTGCATCCCCTTCTTCATCAACAATTATCAGTTCGTCTCTCGTTGCACTATATTTTTATCACTTCATGCGTTATGTGCTTTGCTTGGAGCGTCTCGCTCTTAGGTTTTGTTTTTTGTTTTCTTTTGCGTTGTTTGCTGTAGTAACAAGTTAGACCCCAACTTACTCTTTTGTGTGGGAGAGATTCACGCTCCGCTTGAACTAGAACTCCTCATAGGATTTGCATGCTTATTCTTTTAGCTGTGAGCTGTTCTTTTTCTTTTCTTAGCTGCTGTTCTGTTTAGTTGTAGTGCTTTAGTTTTTCTAGAGCTTTTCTTTTGTCTTAGGTTGAACTTTCTATAGGTTGCATGTTTTATCTTGTTAGAGAGTTTGCCTGTTGCACTGAGTTCTGTGTCTTGACTGAAAGTAGGTAGTTAAAGTTGCTATTCTCTTTGTAGTAGTAACTTGCAATAGTTTTGAGGTATTGACTAGAGTAATGTTTGAACTTATGGTGTCAAGAGATCTTGACTATTAGTGATAGATGTCGTATTTTGGGCAATCCGTGTGTTTTTCGAAAACCAAAAAAACCCCTGTTGAGAACTCTAGCTACTAGATGGATCACTAACCTCTGGAGGGTTCGAATATTGGAGTACACTCACGTACCATGAGTCAAGGATGCGCAAGGATAACCAAACCCCCATACACTCCTCCTCGGGGTACATGTCTCTTTGTGAACCTCTTGATTAGATTGAGAGTTACCGATAATAAGTGCATGAGTTCTTCGGAGTAATGTGAGTATTCGAAAGTTCACACTTCCACCCACCTATACTTTTTCTAGCCTCTTCGGTACCGTGCATTGCCTTTTCTCACCTCGAGAGTTGGCGCATACTTCGCCGGTGCATCCAAACCCTTGGCACGATACGCTCTGTTATCATAAGCCTCCTTATATCTTTCCTCAAAACAGCCACCATGCCTACCTACAAGGCATTTCCATAGCCTTTCCGAGATACATTGCCATGCAACATCCACCTTCTCATGACTTGATCTTCATGTCATACATGCTACTTGCTTGATCGATGAGCCGCATGCTAGTTGGGCCTTGCCCTAATCATTGCTACATGACGCGCTAGTATCATTGCATATCCTGCTATCCTGGCAGAAGCATACATTTGCATCATGATAGTTACATTTTCTTTATGTGAGTACCTTTGTAAAGTGTGAAAGATCTCCTATATTCTTGTAAAATATAGAGTATTGCCCCTAAAGTGAGGAAAAGATCCCAAAGAGGACAAAATCAAAAGATCCCAAAGAGGACAAATGAGAGTTAAATAGAAAGAGCCATTGAGGCCACCAAAAAATAAAAATAAAAGAGAAAAAGAGAAAAAATAAAAAGAGAGAAGGGGGCATACTACTATTCCTTTTGAGAGATCCACACTAGTACTTCATCTTATATCCCTTGTACTCCATAGAGATCATCATCATGCATATAGCTATGTGGGGACCGTTCACACTATAGAACTTGGCTTGTATATTCCAATGATGAGCCTCCTCAAACGAGCTCTAGGTCTTCTTGATCAAGCAAGTTAGATGCACCCCCACTAGTTCCCTTGGAGAGCTTTTAGCTCACATGTGCATCTGTTGCATGGCAATCCCTACTCCTCACATCATATCTATCATATGGCCTTCTCTCGCCTATGATTGCCCTCATTGATGTGAGCCTTTCACACTTTTTTGTCTTCCTCCTCCACCTTCTTTCTGTTTCGCCTTTTAGGTGTCAACTTTCTTGCTCACGCTCATCCATTGCATGAGTGCTCAAAATATCAAAAGGGAGTGGATCAGTTTGACTTGTACCTGGCTAGTGGTCTGGGGACGAGTCCAGATAAGAATCCAAAGGAGACCAAGTGTGAAACTTTAGTAGATAGTTGTTCTCAACAACCTTATTACTTTTTTATCTCGTATTTCCCATCCCCTGCTTGCACGCAAACACCATCTGGAGACATTCGAGTCACGGACAACGAGAGCTCTTGCACCTTTTGTTCTTTTGTTGCTTGTGTCAATGCTAATATAGACTCTTGCTTGTTAAGACTTGAATTGAATTGCATGCTTTGATTGCTTTACTTAAAAGTACTTTTATGGTTGTGTGGCATGTCACCACAGAAATTATGCTTGTTATCATTTACCTACTCGAGGACGAGCAGGAATTAAGCTTGGGGATGTTGATACGTCCCAAACGTATCTATAATTTCTGCTTGTTCCATGCATGTTTTGTGTGACTTTGCCATGTTTTGCTTGAACTTTCATACACTTTTGAACCTATTTGGACTAACCTATTAACTCAGTGCACCCAGTTGCCAGTTTATGTTTTCTGCTGTTTTTGTATTTCAGGTTTTCCGGCCATTAAAAGTGCTCCAAAAATTCTGGGAAAAATATTTACCCCTCGGGGTGGAAACCCCTAATACGGACCCCTTTTTTCGTGATCTCGCCTCTGTTCCGCCGCCGCCGCCGTTTCTAGATCGGGGCTGCCTGGAGAAGCTTCTCCGGCACCCTGCCGGGAGACCCTCCATAGCCATGGACGCCTCCCGTATGTACCGTGAGTAGTTTCCCTTGGACCATGGTTCCGTGACCAGTAGCTATGTGATCTATCTCTCCCCCTTTTGTGCTTCCACTTTCGAGTCCTCATGAGCTGCCTCACATGATCGAGGCATCTATGTAATTTCTGCTTTTGCTATGATGAGTTTGTTGGGATCTGATGGATTATGAGACTATGTTCAGATTGTGATGAGTAATATATTTGGTTCTTCTCTTTTATATTTTGTTCATGAGTAAATTCTTGCATGTTCTCCATTGCGGTTGAAAGGATCGAGATAGACCTAGAAGGGGGTGAATAGGTCTTATTACAAATTTTATCACTACTTAGCAATTTTTAAGCAATAATGCGGAAAACAAAGGTGTGCCTAATAATTGCAAGGTATATTTAGCAAAGACAAGATAAACAATAAGCACAATAAACACAAGCAGGTGAGGGGCAAATAATACGGTAGTACAAGTAGTAAGGGAAAAGAGTAGGGATAACCGAATGACGCGGAGACAACGATGTATCCCGATGTTCACTTCCTTGGAGGGAAGCTACTCAACGTTCGGAGAGAGTGGGTGAAACCACGAAGGGAAACCAGCGCCACGAAGGCTCACTCTATTCCCCTTGAGATATCACCACGAAGGCGATTCCCAACCACTACCGGTTGACCTTAAAGGTGGTCACCAAACCCTCACAAACTCAACGGGGGTAATCACAATGGTCGATTCCTCTCCGATGAACTCCTACCCGCCTAGGAGTCTCCAACCTCCAAGAGTAACAAGATCAATGGGAAAAGCTCAAGACTTGCTCAAATCACGATTTGCTTTGGTCGGAAGATGGGGAAGGGACGGATCTAACACGGGGTGAAAGATCCGACAAGAACTCTCACGAATCTCTCCGGGATCTTGGTTTGAGTGTAGGAGATGAGAGAGAGGGAGAAATTTGTGTTCTTGAGTGAAATAAATGAAGTGGTCAACCCTAATCCGAAGTGGGTAGGGGGTATTTATAGATGCCCAAGAACAAGCCGTTTTGATGCAGTCATAAGGATGTCGAACGGTCCGGGCTATATGTCGGACGGTCTGAGCTGAGCCCGGACGGTCCGACCTGTAGTCCGGTCAGCCGATGAGATCAGTAACAGAACCCCATAGCACTTCTCATGTCGGATGGTCCGGAGATGAGGACGGACGGTTCGGGCTGGGCCCGGACGGTCCGACCAATACACCGGACGGTCCGACCTGAAGAGGTAATGCTACTCACCTTTTTCACCGAGGGTCGGACGGTCCGGGACCATAGCCCGGACAGTCCAGGCTGAGCCCGGACGGTCCGCTCTGGAACCCGGACGATCCGAGATGGACGAATAAGCTACTGACCTCGGGTGCCCCTTTTTCGGACGGTCCGAGGCGTAGCCCGGACGGTCCGGGAAAGACCCGGACGGTCCGAACTGATACCCGGACGGTCCGACCACCACAGATGATGTGCAGTTTAAAGAACATTGGATATCCTATACAACTACTTGATTTCCATGGGTTGTAGAGATGTGTATTTTACATGTTATGGTTCTTATGACTTGAGCAAGACTTTAACTAAACCCTATGATCCCCTCTTAATAGTGCGGGGATCCCTATGACTCAAGAGGTAATAGTAAAGAGGACTTAGCGTCATCTTCAATCGTTTTGTAGACTTCTTGAGAGCGGTTGAAGTTTAGCCCATGATCCCTACACGGTGATGTCTAGAGAACTAACAGTTTCCTGTGTATCACTTAGCAAACACAGTTAGTCCCCTATATGTATATTGTCATCACACAACAAAATATGCTTAAGGGCAAGATTGCACTTTCAATCTCCCCCTTTTTGGTAGTTGATAACAATACACATATAGCTCTCAAAAAAATATTCATATTTAAGATTTGGAGAGCAATTTTCATTTATTTGAGGGAGGCTCCCCCTCAACATGTGCACGGTGATCTTAACTTTTAAGCAAAGCACATAAGAGGAAGCCTCCCCCATGATCATATAAACCATACAAATTTATATGGGAGAGCAGTGGTTTTAAGACCCAATAGTGCATGATGAAGTAACAACCGCGAAGATATGATCCATAGTAACACACATATCACTCATCATGACACAGGACACCATTTGACATGCAAGATAGATAAACCATGAAGTTTAATACAAGTACCACCACGGTCATACCACATATGTCTTAATACATAAAAACCATGCAACATAAATCACCACTAGAGTTTGGGTTATATCCCGATAATGAAAACTACGCCTTGGATAGGTAGGTGTCTCCCCCTTTGGCACCAAGTACCAAAAAGGGGCAGAACACAGAGCCAACAATAATAACACTACACGGACAGCTAATCCTCGTCATCATGATCGTCGAGCTCGTTAGTGAAGAACTCGGGGAAGTCTGTAGCCGTAGGGAAGCCGAAGTCAGCAGCCCTAGGAGCGGAAGGGGGCTCCTCATCAGCACTCACAGGGCTCCCTGGCCGGGCACGAAGACGGGCCCGAAGTGCATTAGCCTGAGTGATACGCCGAGACTCAAGCTCGTGAGTAGTAGTGGCTTGGGTAGTGCAGGCCTTGAAGATCGCTTGCTGAGACTTTCCCAGAAAGCGAGCAATGCGTTGAAGGGGTTCCACCGTGGGCTTGGCACGGCGAGACCCACGAGAGGTGGAGGCAGCAGTCGCAGAAGGACGAGTGGGCCCGGCATAGAGAGCAGAACCTTTCTTGGGCACCCATTCTTGGTGAACCACGGGCTTCTGAATCGGAACAGTGGAGAAATGGTCAATCAACCGCTGAATGTAGGGAGCAAGGGGGAAGTGACCGCGCTTCGTGAGGGAGAAGAGCCACACCTCATGCCAGAGGAAGTCAGCCACATCAATGGGACGGGACGAATGATTCAACTCCATTTGGTCAAAGGCCCCCTTGGCACACGCCATAAGATCAATAGCAAAGGAGCGGACCATCGATTTGTCACCATGCTTGGGTACCAAGGTGCGCAGAAGACACTGATATAGATGCAGAAAATGAGGCTAAAAGATTGTGGAATTGTTCATGGCCATATTGCTCCCGAGGGGAATATCAGTAGGGCGCAGCAGCCATCCCATACATGCCTCAATGGACATGGACTCAAACTCACTGGAGCGACTGTGAATCCGGTAGAGAGCATCAGATCTGGTAGGCATACCCAGAGCCTCACACCACTGGTTATAGGAGATGGAGATGGTCTGCTGGTGAGTCCTCCATGAAATAAAGTCATCGATGCCAAAAGTGCACGTGGCATAGAACTGAAGAATCCCTCCATGACTCCAATCATATTTGAGCGTCAAAGCATGACGCAGACCCATGGCATCCACCAGACGGATCAGAGTGCCAAATTTTTCCGGATGCTGCTCAAAGTACTCCAGGTTGATGAACTTCTGGGGTGTGGTGGCATTGGTCTCGAGGAAGACAGTCGCATAAATGTCTTGTTGAACAAGCGTGTGAAAACGGACATCCGTGGCAGTACCGGGGAGAAGGAACTCATTGTCTTCAGATCGCATCTTGGCGTACAACTTGGCATCCATGCGATAGTAGTCCACCGGGACACGACCACGCATATTGGGAGGAGCCACAGAGATAGCCACACCAAGAAGAGGTTCCCTCCGTGGGGGAGGGACCGGACGCCTCACAGCCGGCGAGATATGTTCTCGTTGATGGTTCGGGAGTGACTTCTTGCGGGTATTTGGCTTGGGGGCAGATGAGCGAATCAGCTCCTCCTCTTCCATATCATCCTCCTCATAATCAGATTCAAGACGGGCATGGCTGCCCCCGGCACCGTCCCCACTACCACCACGAATACAGCGACGAGGACGGGCAGCATCTTGTGAGTCATCAGAGCCCTGTCGTCGAGCCGGAGCACGAGCTGTTCCCTTCGGAGGCATGAGGTCACGAATCCGGGAGCCACAAGAAGGACCCTCCTCAAAGACAATCTGCCCCAAAAGCAAGATTGATTGGTCAAAATGGAGATCGGTAGGAGGGGAATCCGGGGATGGGGCTGGTGAACTCACCGGAGGGAGGGGCCGGACGGGGGAGGCTGCAACAGGTGCAGCGGCGGCGCTAGGTCAGAGGCCATGGCGGGGGAAAGGAGAAAGAACTGCCTAAAGGATGTGAGGGGCGCGGCCCGAGCCATTTATAGATCGGACACGTCGGACGACCGGGCTGTAAGTCGGATGGTCCGACGATGTGCCGGACGATCCGGTCTGTAGGTCGGACGACCGAAACGGATAACCGGGAGGGCACAACACGCGTTCGAGGCCGGACGACCGGGATGCAGGTCGGACCGTCCGGGGATACCCCGGACCGTCCGGGCACTGTTCCGGACCGTCCGAAATGTGCTGCAGGACATCAGTAGTATTTCCGGCTATTACGGACAGTCCGGGACATAGCCCGGACCGTCCGACATGTGGTGTGTGGGCAAAACAGGCAGACCAATGGGAGGCACGACGGTAAAATGGAGGTGATCTAGCTGAATGGCATATATATTGAGATAGATGCATGAAGGGATATCATAATAACACAATCAATAACAAGATCATAAAAGAAACCATTTGTCATAAGATGTTTATGAAGGAGTCGGCGGTGGCCGTGGCCACCATGTTTGAGTATATGTGATGTTGACACCGCGAAGATGTATCTTGGGTCCAACAGTCACTACTTCATCTTTAACCGCTACACATGGATTCACCAAAGTGAGCATGCGGATTTTGGATGTTTGTTTCTATTTATGCATCACGTAGGGGGATGAGAACTCATTAATTGAGCTTCTCCCCCTTACATACATGCCTACATCTAGACAGGGTATGCGCAATGTGTACGAATGAGAGCAAGATACCCCTAAGCCGTGAAGCTATAACGTTCCAAGATACCAAGTTCACCCCTTAGTTGGCAAAACCTTGCTTCATCCAATGGCTTGGTGAAGATGTCGGCAAGTTGCTTGTCGGCGCCCACATGTGCAAGAACAATATCACCTTTTTGAATATGATCCCGGATGAAGTGATGACGAATGTCAATATGCTTGGTGCGGGGATGTTGATAAGGGTTGTTGGCAATCTTGATGGCACTTTCATTGTCACGTAAGATGGGTACCTTCTTGTAGGTGAGGCCATAATCCTTCAAGGTTTGCCTCATCCATAGAACTTGAGTAGCACAACTTGCGGGGGCCACATACTCGGCTTCAGCGGTGGAGAGGGAGACATAATTTTGCTTCTTGGAATGCGAACTTACCAATGAGCGCCCAAGAAATTGGCATGAACCGGATGTTGACTTCCGATCCACCTTATCTCCGGCCCAATCCGCATCGGTGTACCCCAAGAGATCAAACTTGGCTTCCTTGGGGTACCAAAGGCCCAACAAAGGAGGATGAACAAGGTATCTAAGAATGCGCTTCACCGCCAAATGATGACTCTCCATGGGAGAGGCTTGATATCTTGCACACATTCCTACGCTAAGCATGATATCCGGTCTAGATGCACAAAGGTAAAGCAATGACCCAATCATAGAACGATAAAGAGTAGGATCAAATGGAATACCGGAAAGGTCTTGATCTAGATATCCCTTGGTTGGCATGGGTGTCTTGCATGGCTTGGCATCCTTCATACCAAACTTCACGAGCATGTCTTGAATGTACTTTGTTTGAGAGATGAAGGTTCCTTCGGCAAATTGCTCGATTTGAAATCCAAGGAAATACTTCAAGCTCCCCATCATGGACATCTCAAAGTTCTTGGTCATAGTTTCCGAGAACCACTTGCACAAAGATGGATTAGGAGAACCAAATATGATGTCATCTACATAGATTTGGCATATGAGCAATTCACCATTGGTTCTCTTGGTAAAAAGAGGGGCATCAATGACACCCCTCACAAATCCTTCCTCGAGTAAAAACTTCCTAAGATGGTCATACCAAGCCCTAGGGGCTTGCTTAAGACCATATAATGCCTTATGAAGTTTGTACACGTGGTCCTTGTGATGAGGGTCACAAAAGCCGGGTGGTTGAGCTACATATACATCCTCTTGTAGAGGACCATTAAGGAAAACACTTTTCACATCCATTTGAAATAATGGAAATCCATTGAATGCGGCATAAGCAAGAAACATGCGTATAGATTCAAGGCGAGAAACGGGAGAAAAGGTCTCATCAAAATCCAAGCCTTCAACTTGGGAGTACCCTTGAGCCACTAGCCTTGCCTTGTTTCGAATGATATTACCATATTCATCTTGCTTGTTTTTGAAGATCCACTTGGTTCCCATGATGTTATGATCATGACCGGAAGGCCTCTGCACGAGAGACCAAACTTCATTCCGGGTGAAGCTAGTGAGCAGATCTTGCATCGCAATGAGCCAATCCGCATCCACAAGTGCTTGTTCAACCCTAAGTGGATCAATACACGACACAAAAGAGAAGTGAGCGCAAAAGTTCATAATTTGACGACGAGTAACTATACATTGCCCCAATCCCTGGAGGATCTTGTCAACATCAACACGTCTAGCCACGAATGGCATGATGGAAGATGGAGTTTCAATAGGCTCTACCCATTCGGGCTCATGGGCAACATTTGGTTCATCATCAAGGACGGAGCCATCATCAATTTCATCATTTTCTCCAAAGCAAATGCGGTCAAGTCGATCACGTGGATCAACCGCACCCTCAACTTGTGGTTTAGCAACAACATCGGGTTGTGAAGGGTCTTGTTCTTGTTCTTGGATAGTTGGCTCATCTTGAGCAATCGTATCTTGAGTGGGAGGAGGAGGTGCTTGTGGAGGTGGAACACTTGGCCCATCACTCACTTCATCATCTCTAGGAACTTGAGCAATGGGCAAAAGATCTCCAATTCCCATAGTCAAGATGTCTTGAGAAGAATCTTCATTATTTCCTACATCACTTAGATCAACTTGCTCCCCATGGGAGCCATTAAATTCATCAAACTCCACGTCACAAGTTTCCACAACACATCCGGTGGATTTGTTGTAGACCCTATAGGTGTGAGAATTCGAAGCATACCCAACAAATATACCCTCAATTGTTTTGGATTGAAACTTAGCTGAACGGTCTTTCTTATTGAGAAAGAAACACTTACAACCGAATACTCGGAAGTATTTAACGTTTGGCTTGTGACCGGTTAGAAGCTCATAGGGGGTCTTCATCAAGATCTTGCGAAGAAAGATCCGGTTTGATGCATGACATGCGGTGTTGATGGCTTCGTCCCAAAAGCTATATGCTGACTTGTACTCATCCAACATGGACCGGGCCATCTCCACAAGAGTACGATTCTTCCTCTTGGCTACACCATTTTGTTGAGGAGTGTAAGGTGCGGAATATTGGTGTTCTATTCCCTCATCACTCAAGAATTCTTCCAAGGTGTAGTTCTTGAATTCGGAGCCATTGTCACATCGTATTGCCAAGATATCCATGTTGTATTTTCTTTGTGCTTGCTTGGAAAAATCAATGAAGGTGGCCTTCGTCTCGTCCTTGGACTTGAGAAAGAACACCCATGTGTATCTTGAATAATCATCAACAATGACGAGTCCATATTTCTTCCCACCAAGACTATCCCAAGATGGAGGATCAAAGAGATCCACATGAAGGAGCTCTAAAGGCCTTGACGTTGACACGATATTCTTGGGGGTATGCTTTGCTTGATGTTGCTTCCCAGCTATGCATGCACTACACACACGATCTTTCTCAAAAGACACGTTTGTTAGTCCGAGGATGTGTTCACCCTTTAGGAGATCTTTTAGATTTCTCATACCGACATGGTCTAGCCGGAAATGCCATAGCCACCCCTTGTCGGCCTTGGCCATTAGACAAGTTGCATGGTAAGTACTCTTTCAATAAATCAACCGTATAAAGGTTTCCATCCAACTCTCCAACAAAGACCACTTCAAGAGTATCTCTCCTAAAGACTTTCACACTTGTTAGACCAAATAGTGTATCATATCCAACGAAAGCTAATTGACGAACGGAAAGCAAATTGTATTGAAGGGATTGGACAAGCATGACATTTGCACGAGACATGTCATTAGTAATAGCCACTTTGCCCAACCCAAGTACCTTTCCCTTGGAACCACCACCAAAGACAATGCTCATGTATGGTTGAATTGCATCCATGAAGTCTTTAAGCAAACGGCTTTCTCCGGTCATATGATTGGTGCATCCACTATCAATCACCCATTTGACTTCACATGAGATAGCATCCTACACATGGATTTAGGCTTTGGTTAGAGGTGCCCATTTTGCAATGGGACCTCCAAGGTTAGTTACAAGGGTCTTTGGAACCCAAATGGTATAGAAACGAAAAGCATTACGGGGCCCAATGAATTTTGCAAACACCTCTCCATCCTTTGCCTTACGGAGCACATAGGATGGAGGCATTTTCTCCTTCTTCTTGGTAGGAGTGGGCTTGCCCCTAGTGGCCTTCCCATTCTCAACACCAACCTTATCAACAATTTTCTTACCTTTGTCCTTGTGCCCTTCACGAACAAAGATCACCTTTTGGGGAGTTGTTCCCTTGCTAAGGGTGACATACTTTGTCACACTCGTACTTGGATCAAATCCAAGTCCTTCCTTAGCAAAGGATTCCTTGTGATGACTTAATACATCATTTAGGTTTTTCTCGCCTTGGGCACAAGTCAAGAGGCCCTTCTTTAGTTGAGCATGAAGAGCTATGTTCTCCTCAATGAGTGATGCTTGATCAATGGTAGAGTTAGTAGCACAAGCATCAATATGCACAATAGTTGGAGGAGACATCTTCGTAAGTGTTTTTATATGAGCAAGTTTGTGGGCCTCGAGATTTTTCTTAAGGGTGGCGAGTTCCTCATCTTTTGTCTTGAGGGACAAGGTGAGTACCTCAACATCCGTAGAAAGGTAGGTGCTTAGCTCCACAAGTTTGCTCATATCATTCGCAAGCTCTTTACATATTTCATTATCCTTTTTCAAGGAGGCAACATGCTTGTCATTTAAGTCGTTTGATGCGTGAACAACTTTGCATAGGTTGTCATTTCGAGCTTCCTCAAAGTCATTTTTTCGCTCAAGGAGAGTATAGTTCTCCTTTTCCTCGGTGAGGAGGATTTCAAGATCCTTAATGGTTGTGGAGTGCTTACCCACCACATCCATAAGTAATTGAAACATTTTGAGCTTGTTGCCTTTGAGAGAGCTCATCATTTTGTTCACTTTGGCAAAACAACAAATCTTCACATATAGCATGAGCATCATCACTTTCCGAATCATGAAATTCATCATGAGGTTCGGAAGAGAACATGAAGGACTCATCAATAGGATTTACCTTGATCTTAGCCGAGGAGGAGGGAGTGTCATCGTCAACCAACTTGTCCATAAGAAACTTGTGTGCATTGCCGGCGTAATCACTCATGTAGTTGTAGTTTACAACTTCACCTTCCTTGTTGAGGAGCTTCAATGTTTTTTGTGTATCTTGAGCAACTCCGGCCACACCACCAACATCCTCGGGATCGGAACCTTCAAGAGCCAACAATGCTTTCTTCTTGAACTTGTTGTTGAGAGGGTTTGGGAGCTTCTTGGCGACATCCTTCCGAGGAAATCGAGGTTTGTCCTCTCTTTTCTCATATGGACACCCCTCCGCAAAATGTCCAGTTCTCTCACAGTTGTAGAAGTTTCTCGTCTTCTTCTTTTGGAATCTTCCCTTGAAGTCCCCTTTGGTGAACTTCTTCACAGAGAGAGCAATATCATCATATGAGGGAGTATCATCGGAGTTATCATCGTCTTCATACTCATCTTCTTCCTCATCATCATCAAACTCCTCGAGCCTAGCCTTGAGAGCAAGGTTCGAGGACGGACCACCGTATGTGGCAAGAAGCCTCTTGGACTCCTTTAGGTGCTCTTCATATTGCAAGAAGGTGTCAATCACATCATCCGGTGTCATCTTAAAGAAGTCGGCATAGGCCTCAATTCCCACACCATTTGATGAGAATACACCATGAGAGCATTTAACATTTTTTCCACAAGGTAACGGTTAGTGATTTGATATCCATCCAAAGATTTTTCACATTTGAAGGACTGGACATGAGCAGAGAGAACCTTGAGACGCATATGAAGTTGTTGGGGCGTCTCATCTTTCTTCATGTGAAGGTTGTGCAATGCATTCTTTGCGGTCTCGTATCTTGTCATTTGACGCGACCCGGTGCCGGACTTGGCAATGAGAAGAGTATCCCACATTTCCTTGGCATTGGAGATATGAAGAAATTGTGCACGTGTCAACTCATCCATTCCTCTCTTTAAGAACCCAATAGCCGCAAGGTTGAGATGTTGATCAAACACTTGACTTGGAGTAAGGTTGTTCGGATCAACAGGATAATAGCCTTTTCCGGAGTCGATGAGGTTCCACATGGGTTCGCACACAAACCTAAGATAATCTGCCATAAGACTTTTCCAATCCAAAAAGTTAGTATTCTCGGTTAGTACCGGCGGATTGTCGTTGAAATTATACTTAGGTTCCACAAGCTTAGGAGCAGGATAGTCCCATTGGTAGGGACCACCTCTTTGCAAGGGAGCCTCGGACCCGGGGTGCACAAAGGTCGCTTGTGGGGACCTAGGGGCCGCACCACTTGACGTTTGTGACTCCGACGCCGAAGCCTTCAATCTAGCAAAGGAGGCTTCCATTTCCTTCCTTTGATTGTCCAAAGCCTTTTGCAAGGCTTTTTCCATATCTCCGGAGGTGAATAACTTGGGGTCCTCAATCTCATAACTAACATGCCCCGTGGAGGGAGGCAACGCAGCTTGTGCAGCGACCCTTTGTTCGGTAGCCAATCTCTCGGCTTCCGAACTCGCGGCATCCGCAGAAATTGCGACCTCCTCCACATTGGCACCCGAGCTTTCGGGGATGCCGTTCTTGGTCATCTCGCTCTAGGGAGGTTAAGCCACAAGAATAGAGCACGAGGCTCTGATACCAATTGAAAGGATCGAGATAGACCTAGAGGGGGGGGGGTGAATAGGTCTTATTACAAATTTTATCACTACTTAGCAATTTTTAAGCAATAATGCGGAAAACAAAGGTGTGCCTAATAATTGCAAGGTCTATTTAGCAAAGACAAGATAAACAATAAGCACAATAAACACAAGCAGGTGAGGGGCAAATAATACGGTAGTACAAGTAGTAAGGGAAAAGAGTAGGGATAACCGAATGACGCGGAGACAACGATGTATCCCGATGTTCACTTCCTTGGAGGGAAGCTACTCACCGTTCGGAGAGAGTGAGTGAAACCACGAAGGCACACCAACGCCACGAAGCCTCACTCTATTCCCCTTGACATATCACCACGAAGGCGATTCCCAACAACTACCGGTTGACCTTAAAGGTGGTCACCAAACCCTCACAAACTCAACGGGGGTAATCACAATGGTCGATTCCTCTCCGAAGAACTCCTACCCGCCTAGGAGTCTCCAACCTCCAAGAATAACAAGATCAATGGGAAAAGCTCAAGACTTGCTCAAATCACGATTTTCTTTGGTCGGAAGATGGGGAAGGGACGGATCTAACACGGGGTGAAAGATCCGACAAGAACTCTCACGAATCTCTCCGGGATCTTGGTTTGAGTGTAGGAGATGAGAGAGAGGGAGCACTTTGTGTTCTTGAGTGAAATAAATGAAGTGGTCAACCCTAATCCGAAGTGAGTAGGGGGTATTTATAGATGCCCAAGAACAAGCCGTTTTGATGCAGTCATAAGGATGTCGGACGGTCCGGGCTATATGTCGGACGGTCCGGGCTGTGCCCGGATGGTCTGAACTGTAGTCAGGTCAGCCGATGAGATCAGTAACAGAACCCCATAGCACTTCTCATGTCGGACGGTCCGGAGATGAGGACGGACGGTCCGGGCTGGGCCCGGACGGTCCGACCTGAAGAGGTAATGCTACTGACCTTTTGCACCGAGGGTCGGACGGTCCGGGACCGTAGACCGGATGGTCCGGGCTGTGCCCGGACGGTCCGCTCTGGAACTCGGACGATCCGAGATGGACGAATAAGCTACTGACCTCGGGTGCCCCTTTTTCGGACGGTCCGGGAAAGACCCAGACGGTCCGAACTGATACCCGGACGGTCCGACCACCACAGATGATGTGCAGTTTAAAGAACATTGGATATCCTATTCAACTAATTGATTTCCATGGGTTGTAGAGATGTGTATTTTACATGTTATGGTTCTTATGACTTGAGCAAGACTTTAACTAAACCCTATGATCCCCTCTTAATAGTGGGGGATCCCTATGACTCAAGAGGTAATAGTAAAGAGGACTTAGCGTCATCTTCAATCATTTTGTAGACTTCTTGAGAGCGGTTGAAGTTTAGCCCATGATCCCTACACGGTGATGTCTAGAGAACTAACAGTTTACTGTGTATCACTTAGCAAACACAGTTAGTCCCCTATATGTATATTGTCATCACACAACAAAATATGCTTAAGGAAAAGATTGCACTTTCAGCGGTATTCGCTTTGGCCAAGTATTTTATTTGCAACTCCAAGAGAGAGCGTTATGCTCGATTGTGGGTTCAGCCCCTTGATGTCTAGCTTGAGTGACAGAAACATGAGACTAGGGATGTGTTGTTGCCACCAGGGATAAAACAATGGTGCTTGTACCTGCGGGTGCAAGGATTGTTTACTTTACGCATAGTTCTTTTAATGCAGTTGTCTGTTGCTTTGAGTTTACACTTTGGGTGGGATTCGCAACTTAATACCAGCGAGATGTTCTGGATAGATATCTCAAGGTGGATGATTCGTAGTAGATGCAGATGGATTTCGGTCTACTTACTTTGGCGTACTGCCCATTGCTTTTGAGCCCTTCCTTTCTTTGGAGCATAGTTAGCATTGCGGTGCCTTCATAATCCTGTCAATTGCCCAACTGTGATTTGTTTACCTCGCTAGCACTTTTATCGTCTTTTGGGAGAGAGACATCACTAGTGAAAATCACGGGACCCCGGTCCATCTTCATATCACTGTTTACACCCTTATTACTTTCAGTCTTTACTTTCAGTTGCCACTATTATTATCTCTTGCGTTGATCCTTTGTAAACAGCAAGGCTGGAGGAATTGACAACTCCTCTGTACTCGTTGGGAGCAAAGTTATTTGTATCTATGTGCAGGTCCAGATGAAGCTAGCAACCTCGGCGCCCTTGTTCACTTTACCACCTTCTTGTATCCTTCGGAGTCCTACGGGAGACAAACCTTGGTATCTTTGCCAAGGGAAAACTTGCCGCTGCACTATATCTCACTCTGCACTTGGGGTAACCAACGAGGCTTGAAGAGTATTACCACTCTCTTTCCATCACTCTCGGGTCGCAACCATCATAGATCTGGCGCGGAATTATGGAAGGCAGGGATGCGCTATAATTGGGACTCATCAGACGCATATGTGATGGAGCGTCAACCCGGGTATGGACTGATAACTGGATCCCCCGGGATTCGGGACTCCGGCTGATAGCATGTCTCTGCCAGGACAAACCCACCCTGGTGGCTGATCTCGTCGAATCCTCGGAGGCAAGGTGGAATGAGGCTCGCCTCAGACAAGCTTTTCTCCCTAATGATGTGGAAGCAATCCTAAATATCCCTATATGCACACATGCGATATCAGATTTCTGGTCTTGGCAATATGAGAAGAGCGGGTCGTTTTCTGTCAGATCTATGTACAAGCTTCTGGTCAGCACTAGGAAAGAAAGAGAGGATCTCTTAGGCATAGGGGCTGCTACCTCCAACCGCAGCTTGGAGAGGCGAGGCTGGAAAACGCTATGGAAGATCAAGGTGCCCAGTAAAATTTGTAACTTCTTATGGCGTCTCGCGAAGCACTCCCTGGCGACTGAAGATGTCCGGAAGCACATGCATATGTGCACGGAGGATCCTTGCCCGTTCTGTGGTGAGCAAGACTCGTGGACTCACTCACTCGTTGTGACGCCCGCAAAAACAAGCCGTGTACAGTAATCATACACGCAAGGTACACGATCGAGATCAGGGACTCACGGTGGGATATCACAACACAACTCTACAAATAAAATAATACAAGCTGTTTAATACAAGCCAGGGGCCACGAGGGCTCGAATACAACAGCTCGAGAGCACAAAGTTAGTGGAAGCAATAGTATCTGAGTACAGACACAAGAATACAAGGTTGCCTTAAGAAGGCTAGCACAAAAACAACACTCGATCGAAAAGGCAAGGCCTCCTGCCTGGGAACCTCCAAACTACTCCTGATCAAAGGGGAACTCGACGTCGTAGAAGGCATCGGGGATCTTCATGTTGCGGTGGTCGGCATCAGGGATCTCCTGCTCCTGGGCTCCAACGTCGGCTGCAGCGGCCGATCAGGCAAAACAGTAAAGGAAATAAAGAAGGGTGAGTATCTAGTATACCCGCGAGTCTTACGTCCGCTACTAAGCATTATGCATTGTATCAACTGAAAGAAGAGGTTGTATATAGTGGACTGAAAGACAGAAATCCAGAGCAAGGGTAAGAAGCTAGGCCTAATGAAGACTAGCATCTTCCGACGATGTCTTGCAGCATGAGGAGAGAATAGCCAACAGTTTATATAAAGCATAAAGTAACAATGCAGCAGAAGTTGCTGCAGGATTGTATAATAATAAGTTGTAATAATTAACAATGCCTCGGAGTTCACCTCCTCAACATCCCCGCGAGGAAGAAAACCCGGAACCATACAGTTTAATAATAATAGTTTGTAGTGATAAGATCCAGCTTCAGCATAAAGCGTCCTGTTACCGTGGACACGGCTATTCGAATAGATTAATCTTCCCTGCAGGGGTGCACTTGTGTTACGCTACACGCACGGATCTCCAGGGTGGCGTGAACCTTGTCAGGGAACGCTCCACCGAGGCTATCCGACACTTCGTAGCCCATCTTTCAAACTCAACAGAGAGGCCATCCTCCGGTCTAAATCCTAAGTACGCAGGGCCTTGGACCCCAACCCGAACTTACTCCTGCACGGTGCGTGGCTGGCCGGTGATGTTAAAGCAAATCCAAATAAGACACCACCGCGCGAGCAAATAAGACAACACCACTTCCCGGCAATCAGCCCGCAGTACTGCTGACGTCTGAAGAGTCCTCGGACGACACTATGAAGCAGGGGAGCCCATAACTCGTAATTCCCATGGGTAGGTAGTGTGTACATGGCATATAGCCAACTCAATACATTCACTGAACCATTAGTCATTTTAGTAACTTGCAGGATAACCGTTATCGTTGCCTCGACTTAACTGACCCGCGGACAACGACAGCAGCCAGGACCACCAGTACATCGGTGCCTGCCCTGTCGTCCCACCAAGTCACTGCGGTTACCAACAACGTGAACCGTCTCCTTACCTTGTCTCGCGTGTGCTCCTGAAGGAGCTCGACTTTCGTGGTTTGGTAACTCTCGCGGATAACGATTAGGGGCCAAGCACACCGGTACACTGATCGTACCCTCCCTGTCGTCCCGTCGCAATACCACTCGCGGGCACCGTTGGGTCACCCGACTTCTTACCTTTAAGGACACCGGTTGGTTCGAGTGCCTACCATTAAGTGAAACCAGGAGGTATCACCCTCGATGGCACACTTAAAGAGGTTTGACAGAGACATCAGCGGAATGAACTAAAGAGATAAACCTCGTATCATCCCGGTGATGCTACGCTACTGAGCCGAAGAGAGTGAAATACGAGTCCATTCCACTCGTAAGTCAAACTCAAAGCGACTCGGCAGAGTCTCGCCGTTGTAGGTTCCCTAGGGTGTCTGCGTTGATCCGTACCTGTTTCAGTTGTAATATATCGTTCCCGCGATCACTCCCAGAGTGATCACAGCCCGCTATCTAATCCTAGCTAAAAATGCGCAGGGCTCACTTCTGAATATAATATATAGATATATCATGCAGCATAGGATAAGGAAGGTACAACAAGGGGCGACAAAAATCAGACCATGCAATTGAATAGGATTGTAATGTAGCAGCAGTAGTAACAATTCCTAGTGCATGAAAAGTACGGAAAGATAGGCGATATCTGGGGAAGAGATTGGCTCTGCTTGCCTGGAAGCTCGACGGTAGAAGTAGGGTCGTCGACTATGTAGTCGTATTCGGCAACGCTGTCGTCGGCGGCAGCATCGGGGTCTACCGGAGATAAGGGGGGGGGGGAAGAAACAGTAAATACAAAGCAAACATAAGAATCAACGGTATTACATGACAGATGAAAAGCTAACGAGGATCTAACGTAGTTCGATGCAATATGCTCGGAGCGGGAAATCATCCGGGGATGAAATACCGGCTCCGGGTGATTAACGGACAGGGTGTCCGGAGGGGGGAGATATCATGCCGGAGGTGTCGTGGACATCCGACACATGTGTGGGTGGTGTATCCGGGTTTGTTGATCTATTCCGAACAACTTTCGTGTTCGAAATAAATTCATCCGGGTACTTTAGCAGTACCGAACAATTTATCGGACAAACGGTCCGAAGGGGGAGGGTTCGATGTTCGGTACGTTAGAGGGGGGTGGTAGATCAACGGATAGCGTATTCGTATTCTACGTAATTTTCTGATCAACTTTGATATATAAATTATTTTCATCGGAGTTACTGTTTAAAAGATATTAAATTTCAAAGTTTTATTCAATTTAAAAGGATTTTCCGGATTTCTTATAATTATTTAAATAGCATTATCCAAAACAATACATTTGACTTGTCAAACAGACAGGTGGGACTCCTATGTCATTGACTAAGCAAATATCCAGGGAATTACATTTAATTAGATTAAATAACTAACCAATGGGCCCCACTGTCATTGAGACACATAATAATAATCTAATTTTATTAACTAACAGGCTGGGGGTCCCACATGTCATTTGCACAGGGGCTAAACAGGGGGTTATTTGCATTTCATTTAATCTGTTAATGGTTTAAGGGGTATATGGCCCACAAGTCAATCATAGAGGGGGTTTAGTTAACCGTTTTATTAACTTAATCTAATTAGAGTGGTGAGGGGCCCACATGGCAGTGTTAGTTAGACCACCACGAACACCGGCCAAGGCCGTGGCCTCACTGACCCACCGCAGCGTAGAGAGGCCGGCCGACGAGGGTGCCGCAGCAGGCGGTGGTCGGCACCGCAAGGGCGCGGCACGTGCGGGGCGCGACCCGGGCACGCGCGTGAGCGCGGCCACGCGGTGGTGAGCGCCGGCTCAGCAGAGGCCGGGCGCAGCGGCGCACGGCGGGCAGGGCATAGTGAGAAGGGGGAGCAGAGGGGAAGGAGGCTCACAGAGAGGCGCCGGCTGGGGGCGTGAGGAGGACGACGCGGGTCAGAGGGCGAACTATCGACGACGCAGGTGGCAGCATGACCGCTGCCGAGACGGACAGCGACGAGCACGGAGGGAGGAGCGGGCGCGATGCAGGGAAGAATGGAGACGTGTAGCGAGGGGGGGTGCAGCACGACGAGGTGTTCCGCGGGCGGCAGTGCAGCGGTCGGAGACGCCGGCGACGGCCGGAATCGGCCGCAGCCGCGACGGTCAGAAGGGGATTGAGGAGGGGAGGATCTGGAGAGAGACTCAGAGATGGGGGGGGGGGCGGCTAGGGTTCGACCTAGGGTTCCTCGGGTGTGGCCTTATTATCCACAGAGGGTGTGGGAGGGGGAGAGTAGGTGAAGGGAAGGGGGGCCGGCCCGGCATGGCCAGAACCATGGCGTCGTGGGTGGGGGCAGGGAGCAGGTGAGGGGAAGAAGACAAGGGAGGGAGTTGGTGGGCTGGGCCCGGTGGGCCTCGCCCTGGGCGAGGCTTAGGTTTTTTTTTCTGATTTTTCTTTTTTTTGTTTTCCTTTTCTTTTGTTTAAATGTATTTGGCTATTGTTTCATTTTTGTAAAATATGAAACATGCACCAAAATTAGTGATGCACTTTATAACAATGCCACAAAAAGTTTTGTGCCCAAATAAAATCAATTGCATTTTTGTTTTATTTAAAAGGTATTAAATGCTACTGTTTTACCACTGTTATTATTTGTTTAACATTTTTAAACATGGTAATAAAATCCCATTTCACTTTTAATATAGCTTACTGTTATTGAGGCCTTTTATAAAATTGGTTTGACAATTTTTAGTTCATTTAAAATTTGCACTTGTTTATTTTATTCCATGGCAATTTAATAATTCCCAAAGCTATTGTTTTTATTTCATAATACTTTCTAAACACTTTAATAGAATACCCATTGCTATTTAACATGGCCCAAGATTTCTAGGCAATACTATTAATAGTTTTTACAGTGTTGGTTTATCTATGATTTCCATTCCCAATTTAATTCACTTGGCAATACAACAAACCGGCATCCTTGGTTTCATAATCATCACTGACTTGTGATTCTTGTTGATGACTGGGGTGGATTTGGTTTAACCATGATCAAGTTGATTGACATGCATCCACAATTCTTGGAGCAAGATTTATAATCCACCTAATTTGAAAATTTATCAGGGTTGGAATTTGGGAGAGCTATGATCAGAGGTGATCATGTCTTGATCATCAACAGTAATGATCACTAACAGTGGAATCACTGTAGTGATTACTGTTACTGATTCTGAGGGTGTTACAAATCTCCACCACTACAAAGAATTCTCGTCCCGAGAATTAAAAGTAGTGTAAGGGGTAGAGTTTCGGTTTCTCCTTCTAACAAATCTTCTGGTTCTTGTTGTCCTTATCAAATGAGTTGATTCTTAATGTTGTTGCCTTCACCTCTCTGTATCGGTGCATCTCGACGAGCTGTCATTCTTCTTTCGGGGGCTGCATCGTACCTACGGATAGGGTAGGAGGGGAAACTTAAGGGGGTCGGATAGATATAAGGTTAATCAACCGAGATGGTCTAAAGGAATGTGGTACATAGTATTTCTCGAGATTTAACTTAAGGAAATACATCAAGAGAAAACAAAGAAAGGTAAGAGGGGTTTCAAGCGGATAGGAATGCATTCGATGCCGATGACAGACGATGAGAAGAGGTCCAGAGCATCAAGCATAAGCACTGAGTCTGATATCGGACTGAATATCACAAGGTAGAGGACTCGTGAATTGCATACGAGGTCAAGCAAGAGGAATAACCTCGAGAACAGAAGGGTACAAGAGAGTCAGGTTTCGATCCTGTGGAACTGTGGATTATGGGCGCACAGAAGGTAAGAAGGGTGGCGACATTCCATGCGACCACGATGCAAGGTTTGTCAGAGAACAATTTGTCAACTATGTCGGCAACATCATCAGTGCCAAGGGCGAGGGACGAAGAGAACCATTTTTCTGCTCGTTAAGATGAGGCGGACCAATTGGCAAAGTTCTCGTCCATCGGTGGTC
Organism: Bromus sterilis; assembly: GCA_950022295.1. Lineage (NCBI taxonomy): Eukaryota > Viridiplantae > Streptophyta > Magnoliopsida > Poales > Poaceae > Bromus > Bromus sterilis. The sequence continues at coordinate 157,414,671 of OX465597.1, forward strand.
ACCGAAAAGTCATCATCAATCGTAACTGGTTGTACAGACAATGTAGCACACCAAAGTGTTTACATAAGCAGGAAATTGTCACTGCTCAGATAAGTACAATACAAGAAGTAAGATTAAACAGACCAATGGAAGGGAAAATGTGATGATGCACAAGTATCAAGTGTATATCTTTCCCAAGGGAAAGCAGAGCAAGATAGGCATGACCAAGTTTGTATTGACAAGGAGTCAACGGAGGTTGTCGATGATAACACAACTCATCGAGGGGCAAGGATGGTATTTCTCGTCATGAATTCAATAGACCCATGGGAGAAGTCAAAATGTTGACGATGACCTCGACACATTATGACGAGAGGTTTCAAGAGGATGAATCGAATAGCGGCGACCTCAAGCAAAATGAATGGTGGATCAAAAGGTATTCGGTGTCTGCGGTTGAAAACAACCCAGAACCCATGGAGTGGTTACGACAGGGAAATGTATTGTTCCATCAAAATTCATTAGAGGTAGTGCAAAGGTATGATATCCTCGAGGTACCAGAAGGTAATACTCGAAGGTAGGATGGATGATCATAGGTGCAGCATAATTTATACCAAGGGGGTAATTATCTTTATGAGAAGCTTTCATGATAAGTTCTACATCGTATCTATGGGCATGAACACAAGGTTCAGGGTCGACTCCCACTTCGTCAATGCATAACCTTTCCTCTACTTCTCGACTTCGGGGAGGTGGTAGGATTGCAAGTTCATCTGACGGGAGGCCAGTAGAGTATAACCCGCATAAAATTTGGGTTCATACCGATTAGGGGAAGCATAAGGTTAACCCATCGGGGTATTTGGAACTCATAGAACAGACATCAGAGGCGAGGGATACCAGTTAGAAAGCAGACGGCTGACGACACCGAGTAGATGATATCATTCGCCAGAGGCAGCTGAAATCAGGGAAAATTCATGTATCACTTAGGGCACAAGGTAATGGTAGGTAGTAATCCACCAAAAGGTCAGGTGGGGTACAGAGAGTCAGGTGTGAGTATCGGTACTCAACCATAAGAAGAAAGAATACAAAGGCATTTGACGATAAAGCATCTGAATAGCTCAACGCTTAAGTACAAAGGAATTATGATTTCCATATCGGTGTATCAGATTTAGATATATCGATCAAACATGGGTAATTTGAATAAAAGTATGACGGTCAATCAATCAAGGTTTGATTTACCGAGATCCAGCTCATGTCTGGAATGACGTCTGAGCCGGAAGAATGGATTCATAGGGGTAGCCGATGATCGCGTGCATCCGCACACATGATGATTGAACATATCAGAACGACAATGACAAGGGGTGTCAATGAAGAATACTCAGACATATGTAATTATCCATAATGCCAGCAGGTAAGAAGAATCTCCAAAGCAGTCGGCTGCAAAGGATTCACAAGACAACAAAGAGTATTTCGGGGTACTTTGCAACCACAAGAGCATATGGTTTTGAACAGATGAACGGAAGGTATATGTGATTATCCATATGGGTATATCGGTGGCAGGGAATCGCCAAGGCGATTAACACATAGGTGCTCGGGATTTCATCGAAGGGTATCGTCGGAATCTTCTGGCGAAGTAAGCGATCATCTGGAATCCAGTGCTCTCCGGAAGGAAGGAGGTACGAGAACCTAATGTCAGCGTTAGAAAAATCTTTAACCCGAAGGAGAAGAGAGATCAGAGTCCCAGAGTAAAGGTACGGAGAAAAAGATCCTAATACCACCCAGTTCGCGACGTGGGCCGATAAGCCACACGACACTGTTAGTAAAGTAGTTTTGCAAAGACTAGACTCGACTTCGACCAAGGAGTGGTTAGGGGCTTCCTACAGGCAGTCGGCTCTGATACCAACTTGTGACGCCCCCAAAATCAAGCCGTGTATAGTAATCATACACGCAAGGTACACGATCGAGATCAGGGACTCATGGTGGGATATCACAACACAACTCTACAAATAAAATAATACAAGCTGTTTAATACAAGCCAGGGGCCACGAGGGCTCGAATACAACAGCACGAGAGCACAAAGTTAGCGGAAGCAATAGTATCTGAGTACAGACACAAGAATACAAGGTTGCCTTAAGAAGGCTAGCACAAAAACAACACTCGATCGAAAAGGAAAGGCCTCATGCCTGGGAACCTCCAAACTACTCCTGGTCAAAGGTGAACTTGACGTCGTAGAAGGCATCGGGGATCTTCATGTTGCGGTGGTCGGCATCGGGGATCTCCTGCTCCTGGGCTCCAACGTCGGCTGCAGCGGCCGATCAGGCAAAACAGTAAAGGAAATAAAGAAGGGTGAGTATCTAGTATACCCGCGAGTCTTACGTCCGCTACTAAGCATTATGCATTGTATCAACGGTAAGAAGAGGCTGTATATAGTGGACTGAAAGACAGAAATCCAAAGCAAGGGTAAGAAGCTAGGCCTAACGAAGACTAGCATCTTCCGACGATGTCTTGCAGCATGAGGAGAGAATAGCCAATAGTTTATATAAAGCATAAAGTAACAATGCAGCAGAAGTTGCTGCAACATTGTATAATAATAAGTTGTAATAATTAACAATGCCTCCGAGTTCACCTCCTCGACATCCCCGCGAGGAAGAAAACCCGGAACCATACAGTTTAATAATAATAGTTTGTAGTGATAAGATCCAGCTTCAGCATAAAGCGTCCTGTTACCGTGGACACGGCTATTCGAATAGATTAATCTTCCCTGCAGGGGTGCACTTGTGTTACGCTACACGCACGGATCTCCAGGGTGGAGGGAACTTGTTAGGGAACGCTCCACCGAGGCTATCCGACACTTCGTAGACCATCTTTCAAACTCAACAGAGAGGCCATCCGCCGGTCTAAATCCTAAGTATGCAGGGCCTTGGACCCCAACCCGAACGTACTCCTACACGGTGCGTGGCTGGCCGGTGAAGTTAAAGCAAATCCAAATAAGACACCACCGCGCGAGAAAATAAGACAACACCACTTCCCGGCAATCAGCCCGCACTACTGCTGACGTCTGAAGAGTCCTTAGACGACACTATGAAGCAGGGGAGCCCATAACTCGTAATTCCCACGGGTAGGTAGTGCGTACATGGCATATAGCCAACTCAAGACATTCACTGAACCATTAGTCATTTTATTAACTTGCGGGGCAACCGTTATCGTTGCCTCGACTTAACTGACCCGCGGACAACGATAACAACCAAGACCACCAGTACATCGGTGCCTGCCCTGTCGTCCCACCAAGTCACTGCGGTTACCAACAAGGTGAACCGTCTCCTTACCTTGTCTCGCGTGTGCTCCTGGAGGAGCTCGACTTTCGTGGTTTGGTAACTCTCGCGGCAAACGATCAGGGGCCAAGCACACCGGTACACTCGTCGTACCCTCCCTGTCGTCCCGTCGCAATACCACTCGCGGGCACCGTTGGGTCACCCGACTTCTTACCTTGAAGGACACCGGTTGGTTCGAGTGCCTACCATTAAGTGAAACCAGGAGGTATCACCCTCGATGGCACACTTAAAGAGGTTTGACAGAGAGATCAGCGGAATGAACTAAAGAGGTAAACCTCGTATCATCCCGGTGATGCTACGCTACTGAGCCGACGAGAGTGAAATACGAGTCCATTCCACTCGTAAGTCAAACTCGAAGCGGCTCGGCAGAGTCTCGCCGTTGTAGGTTCCTTAGGGTGTCTGCATTGATCCGTACCTGTTTCAATTGTAATATATCGCTCTCGCGATCACTCCCAGAGTGATCACGACCCGCTATCTAATCCTAGCTAACAATGCGCAGGGCTCACTGCTGAATATAATATATAGATATATCATGCAACATAGGATAAGGAAGGTACAACAAGGGGCGACAAAAATCAGACCATGCAATTGAATAGGATTGTAATGTAGAAGCAGCAGTAACAATGCCTAGTGCAATAAAAGTACGGAAAGATAGGCGATATCCGGGGAAGAGATTGGCTCTGCTTGCCTGGAAGCTCGACGGTAGAAGTAGGGTCGTCGACTATGTAGTCGTACTCGGCAACGCTGTCGTCGGCGGCAGCATCGGGGTCTACCGGAGATAAGGGGGGGAAGAAACAGTAAATACAAAGCAAACATAAGAATCAACGGTATTACATGACAGATGAAAAGCTAACGAGGATCTAACGTAGTTCGATGCAATATGCTCGGAGCGGGAAATCATCCGGGGATGAAATACCGGCTCCGGGTGATTACCGGACAGGGTGTCCGGAGGGGGGAGATATCATGCCGGAGGTGTCGTGGACATCCGACACATGTGTGGGTGGTGTATCCGGGTTAGTTGATCTATTCCGAACAACTTTCGTGTTCGAAATAAATTCATGCGGGTACTTTAGCAGTACCGGACAATTTGTCGGAAAAACGGTCCGAAGGGGGAGGGTTCGATGTTCGGTACGTTGGAGGGGGTGGTAGATCAACGGATAGCGTATTCGTATTCTACGTATTTTTCTGATCAACTTTGATATATAAATTATTTTCATCGGAGTTACGGTTTAAAAGATATTAAATTTCAAAGTTTTATTCAATTTAAAAGGATTTCTGGATTTCTTATAATTATTTAAATAGCATTATCCAAAATAATACATTTGACTGGTCAAACAGACAGGTGGGACTCCTATGTCATTGACTAAGCAAATATCCAGGGAATTAAATTTAATTAGATTAAATAACTAACCAGTGGGCCCCACTGTCATTGAGACACATAATAATAATCTAATTTTATTAACTAACAGGTTGGGGGTCCCACATGTCATTTGCACAGGGGCTAAACAAGGGGTTATTTGCATTTCATTTAATCTGTTAATGGTTTAAGGGGTATATGGCCCACAAGTCAATCATAGAGGGGGTTTAGTTAACCGTTTTATTAACTTAATCTAATTAGAGTGGTGAGGGGCCCACATTGCAGTGGTAGTTAGACCACCACGAACACCGGCCATGGCCGTGGCCTCAGTGACCCACCACAGCGTAGTGAGGCCGGCCGACGAGGGTGCCGCAGCAGGCGGTGGTCGGCACCGCAAGGGCGCGACACGTGCGGGGCGCGACCCGGGCATGCGCGTGAGCGCTGCCACGCGGTGGTGAGCGCTGGCTCAGTAGAGGCCGGGCGCAGCGGCACACGGCGGGCAGGGCATAGTGAGAAGGGGAGCAGAGGGGAAGGAGGCTCACAGAGAGGCGGCGGCTGGGGGCGTGAGGAGGACGACGCGGGTCAGAGGGCGAACCGTCGACGACGCAGGCGGCGGCATGACCGCTGCCGAGACGGACAACGACGGGCACGTAGGGAGGAGCGGGCGCGATGGAGGGGGGAATGGAGACGTGTAGCGAGGGGGGGTGCAGCGCGACGAGGTGTTCCGCAGGTGGCAGTGCAGCGGTCGGGGACGGTCAGAAGGGGATTGAGGAGGGGAGGATCTGGAGAGAGACTCAGAGATGGGGGGCGGCTAGGGTTTGACCTAGGGTTCCTCGGGTGTGGCCTTTTTATCCACAGAGGACGTGGGAGGGGGAGGGCAGGTGAAGGGAAGGGGGGCCGGCTCGGCATGGCCAGAACCATGGCGTCGTGGGTGGGGGCAGGGAGCAGGTGAGGGGAAGAAGACAAGGGAGGGAGTTGGTGGGCTGGGCCCGGTGGGCCTCGCCCTGGGCGAGGCTTAGGGTTTTTTCTGTTTTTTCTTTGTTTTTGTTTTCCTTTTCTTTTTTTTAAATGTATTTGGCTATTGTTTCATTTTTATAAAATATGAAACATGCACCAAAATTAGTGATGCACTTTATAACAATGCCACAAAAAGTTTTGTGCCCAAATAAAATCAATTGCATTTTTGTTTTATTTAAAAGGTATTAAATGCTACTGTTTTACCACTGTTATTATTTGTTTAACATTTTTAAACATGGTAATAAAATCCCATTTCACTTTTAATATAGCTTACTGTTATTGAGGCATTTTATAAAATTGGTTTGACAATTTTTAGTTCATTTAAAATTTGCACTTGTTTATTTTATTCCATGGAAATTTAATAATTCCCAAAGCTATTGTTTTTATTTCATAATACTTTCTAAACACTTTAATAGAATACCCATTGCTATTTAACATGGCCCAAGATTGCTAGGCAATACTATTACTAGTTTTTACAGTGTTGGTTTATCTATGATTTCCATTCCCAATTTAATTCACTTGGCAATACAACAATCCGGCATCCTTGGTTTCCTAATCATCACTGACTTGTGATTCTTGTTGATGACTGGGGTAGATTTGGTTTAACCATGATCAAGTTGATTGACATGCATCCACAATTCTTGGAGCAAGATTTATAATCCACCTAATTTGAAAATTTATCAGGGTTGGAATTTGGGAGAGCTATGATCAGAGGTGATCATGGCTTGATCATCAACAGTAATGATCACTAACAGTGGAATCACTGTAGTGATTACTGTTACTGATTCTGAGGGTGTTACACTCGAGGAGTGCACAATGGCACGCTGCGTGTGGGCGTTGCAACCTGAAGAGATTGTTGAAGAAATGGTTGACCACATGGTACCAAACGCCAAGTCCTGACTATTCGACATGGCTGAAGTGTTATCCCACGCGAACTTCGTCACCTTCGCTGTGACACTTTGGGCGATTTGGACTGCTCGCAGGAAGGCTATCCATGAGAGTATTTTCCAGAGTCCCTTGGGGACCAAAACCTTTGTCGACAGATTCGTCCAAGAACTGGACATGATCCAGAGTCCGAAACCTAAAAACCCGCATGGCGTGGGACTCAGTGCTAGCTTGACATCACGCGGGAAGGGAAAGAGGAACATATGTGCTTGGTATAGCCCCCCACTGGGGCACGCAAAAATCAAGTTTGATGGTGGCTTTGATGCAGCCGGTTCCAGTTGCGAGGAGGCCACAGTATGCCGAGATGATCAAGGGCGCTTCCTAGGCTCCTCAGCCTTGGTTATCAAGGGAATCTCCCACCCAGCGACAGTTGAGGCAATCGCCTGCAGAGAAGCTTTAGCACTGTCTGAGGATCTTCTACTCCGGCGCATCGTTATTTCATGTGATGCTAAGGAAGTGGTGGCAGCTATCCACCAAGGCAAGGGAGGAGCTTGTGAGTCCGTGATCAAGGAGATCAACCTCAGGAAACAAAAGCTAGAAGTATGCAATTTCATCCATGAAGGCAGTCTCGAACCTTGATGCTCATAACACAACAAAGTATTCTTGTAATCTTTCTCCGTGCCGCCATGTGTGGCTCTCGAGCCCTTTTGACCCTAATTGTATCGAACTTGTAATGAATTTTGCGCAATAAAGTTTTTTACCCCTAAAAAAAAGCACCTCTGCCATCGTTCCCAGCAACCGTTCTTGTTCGCGTCTATCCCGGCCGCCGGACTGCCTAAACTAACAGCGAGCATCCCTGGGAGTCAGCCGCCGCCACAGTCCTTCCCAGCCGCCGTTCCCATCTTCTGCGTTCCTGTCCATCCCAGCCGGCGCCGGACTTCCTAAACTGAACAAAATCATCCCTTTGGATCAATAGTTCAATACCTTGTTGACGATGACGTCCCTAGCATCAAAGTTGACTGTGTTGTTGATCTTGATGTAGCTGCAGAAGATCTCCTCAACCACGGTGCCTAGCGAGGCCATCCACGGGGTCAAGGAGGAGGAACCACGAAAGGTGAATTTTCCACTGTCTTACGGATTCAGGATATAAAACATAAGAAAAAAAGCTTTTCTGTAAAACTGATTCGTTGTTCTTTCAGGGCCGGTGTAAAAGACCCTTCTTTTTTTCTAAATTCTGTAATCCGTGGTGCATTCAAGAGTTACGGCCGAACGAAAACTGTACTCCCTCCGATCCATAAAAAGTGTCCTTTGCATTGGCGGATTGACCAAAATTGTACTTTTTACTATCTGCGTACAAAGCTAACTAGCTAGCTAATACAAAAAACTTGATTGATTGTACGTAGCAGTACAAAGCTACATAGCTACTACAAGCGGTTTGATTGATTGTACGTACAGAACGAGCTAGCTGGTACAATCAGATTGAGATGGATTATAAGTAAAGAAATTGTAAATGCGAATTGTAATCATTTCAAAATTATCCCCACGATCACTTCACGTTAATTGATGAGAATTTTAATCATTCCAAATGAATGCATTATGCAAAACGTCTGTTTTTCAGTCAGGGACCAAATGCACCGGCATCGATTCAGAGAATTCAGAAATGCGTGTACTGAAAAATTCTATTCAACTCAAATTGTCTTCGATTTCCTGCTAGATAAACCCTGAAAATTAGGTTAGCTAAAATATATTTCCTAAAACACACCCTCCATTCGTTTAAACAGGGTCAAACCCCGAATTTTATCTTCTCAAAATTATTAGGCCTAATTGTTAGCAGACACATTAATTGGCTTAAGTATGTTACTCACATTCCATCGGCACTTCCATTAGGTTGTTCACAGTGGGAGTAACTTCAGCAGTAACATAGATGTCACCTAAGCAAAAACGATGATGTGGCAGCTAATTAATGAGAAGAGAGGGAGATAGAGTAACTTAGTTAGTTACCATCACATCACTCTTTCCAAGATAGAATGAGTCTATAAACCAATAAATAAGGTCATCTATGTTACTACCTTAAAGTTATTTTGCATTGTGAAAATAGTAACATAGACTAGTAACATGATCATGTTACTACTCTAAGTTACTCCCTATTGTGACCAGCCTTACAGCTAGAAGTAATTAGCATTTTTAAGGGAAAATAGAACCGATTAGTGAACACATCACGTGCCTCCCCCCACTCAATACTAAATTCTTACAAAAAATAGAAAATTCCAATTCAGAAGCCCACATCAAGTCCAAGTCATCCCGTCAAGCATCTCCTCCTGTGATTAGCTCCTTTGATGAACGGTTATGTTAGCGCTGCCATCCTGGTGGCCCTTCCCCGTGGCTTCTCTGGACCAGATTTATTATCACTACCAATATAAAAGACTCATAGCGGCAGATCCAAAACCTAATTTTTTTACTAATGACTATAATTACTCTAACGATGTAGATCCAATCTCCTCTCGCTGGCCTCCCACCCCACGTCCCCCCGGCCGACCCACCCCTCGCCGCCCCAATACCCGCCACTTCCTCGCCGTGATACTGCCGCCGCGTCGTGAGGCGTGATCCTCCCTGCCGCCGCGCCTTCATCCTCCCCGAACGGGTCTGGGCGGCTGCCCCGCCCGGCATGTGGGGTGGCGAGCAGCCTGCAGTGGGCGAGCTGCTGTGGGGTGGCGGTGGTGAGGGGCTACTACAGCGGGCTAACGGAGACAGCAGAGGCTTGGCGTCTGCTTCTTGTCCTGTACGAACCTCCCCTACTCCCTCCTGTATATTTGCAACTTGTCTCTTCTTTTCTACCCAGCCGAGAGAGAGAGAGAGAGAGAGGATACAGAGATAGCGCTCATGCCTAATTTTGATTACTTTTATAGCTCTGCTGTTCAAACGAGTGGGGTCTAACAGACTTTCTGGCGTAGTCTCAAAACCTGAGAAATTCTTTTGTTGCCATGTCCGACACCAATGTCAAGGTTAGCTCTTCTCTTTGCTCTTCTACAGATTTAAACATGGGACTGGGTTTTCTACATGAAGACCATGTGCTAAGTGAAAGCTATGAAAGTCTGGCTTGATGCCCACGAGTGAACACTAATGTTGTTATTTCCTTCGCTTGCTAAATTTTCATGTCTCGATACTTGCGCTAGGCACTCTGAACACTCACTTTTACATAAAAGTGTGCATTTAATCCTATACATTTCATGACATGGGATTTGTGTGCCAACTTTGGCACAACCATGTCTGTTGATCAAGCCGGCTTGTTTTCTTTCTGATTGTTCTTAGGAAAGGTTCTAAATCTTTTGAGGAAGCTCGTGCAGATTCAATAGCCTTGCATTTTTGTTAGGATTTGGTGCTTATGAATTTTCACACAGGACAATGGTATGGACATCAAGCTTTTCAACCAGTGACAATAATTTTCTTCAGTAGCAGTGGCCCTGAATGATATCACATGCCATTTGATTTTCATATGTATGTCAGGTATTGGTCAGACCGGTTCTGCACAGCCAGGTTGCTTCATTATCTATATATACTGCTAGCATATGTTATCTCTAGATTAAGGATTTGCAACATAATCTACATGTATATGAATCTTTCCATAACTTCCATTACAAAGATGATGTGCAAAGTTATAGCTGTTTCTTCTCTTAACATCATTATTTATTGGATTTTACAAAATTTCAGAACTATCTTTGTATAAAAATATTCCACTGACTCTTAGCAATACCGAATATCTTATTGGCACAATAAATGCTCTCAAATTTTCCATATATTGATTTTTTTTACCATTGCATTGCTGTCAGGACAATTCGAGGCATATAAAGATGATTTGATGTATTGACAATGTAATTTTATGTAATTTTCTCTGTTTTTGTCCTTATCAGGATTAGTGAAGATGTACAATAAATATGGTATTTTCATCAGGACAGAATGTAAGATTGCTAAATTTTTCGTCAGAGATCTTCTGTTTTGTGTGAATCTGATTTGATGTATCGACACGTAACCATCTTTTGATTATTATTTTTGTCCATGTCAGGATTCAAGATTACCGAACATGTAGAATAAATATGGTATTATCATCATGACAGGAGGTACGATTGCTAATTTTGCAATCGGAGGTATACTGTTCTATGTTGCTTGATGCTTAATTTCAAGCTAATTTAGGTGAAACCAAGAGAAATTAGATTATAGTTCTTCCTGGACTATGCCTTTGTTTGAGGAAAAGTTATTTAAGTCCATAATATTGCTCTTGCAGGATTATGGTGGCCCGCAAAATAAGTTTTTTCTAACAGTTAAAGATTACTAATGAAGTGAGTTCATACATATTACATACTTTTGGTAGGTTACTTACATGCAACACAAGATTAAGTGAACCGCTGACAAAGAGTGTTTCAGTTTAATACATATGTGAAAGTTGTAAGCCTGTAACATCCCCGTTCTTGCTTGTGAATTTTCTGTCAGGTTTTCCCACCAAACACCACTAAGCCTCAAGTAGATACTCCTTATTCTTTGGGATTCTAGATTTGTTTCAGGTAGCTTGTGGACGCTCGCAACTACCCGAGAGCCGAGACCACATGAGGGTGAACAATTTGTGAATAAACAGCATGATGTTTCATGTGTGTGAATTCCACTTTAGCTAAAAAAATGTGATAACGAAGTGCAGAGGATATGGAGCGTTGTGGATTGTGGGGTCGACCGGGGAGGCGACGGTGACAGGGAGCAGAGGCACATCGGAGGATATCAACGCATGTGTAGCGCGCAGCGGCAGCGGATGCACGACCACGGCAGATGAGCAACAACGCGAAGTAGGTGCAGGTGGGGGTAAGAGTAAGTATCACTTGTCATGTTTAACTCAGGACCAACAAAGAGTAAGTATCACTTGAGACGCACTACAGGAAGAATACTGTTGTGATGATTATATACATATATGTTCCACTTGGTTATTCAGTTAGTGTTAGTTTCTTATCGCTTATTTTTTCTAGCAGTCAAGTTTTGAAACTGGGCTTTGATGAGAAGTTCATTCATATATGGGAATTCTACCTTGTATACTCTGCCGCTGGTTTCAAGTTATGAGCAGTTAGAGATTACCAGGTACCTATATATACTCCCTCTGGTCTTCAAAAAATATCTTGCTGGAAATTGTTTGGTGGTTTCAATTGCAAATTAAATTTTGAGTTGATGTTGTTTTCTGCAATTATGTTAAAATCAACCATAAGATTGAGAGAGATTAATAGACAACAGATCTTTTTAGTAAAAAGTAGTAAATTAGAACCTTTGATGAACTGCAGAAAGCAAGCTTTGATCGTTTGAGATTGTAAATAACCTGGGATAGAACTTGACGGACACATAATTATTTCACAATGACCTACTGAACCATGAAACAACATTTCTGAGCTTCAACATTTCGGTAAACTAAATAGGCTAATTTAGTATGATTCTGGTCCTGGGTGTATATTCATCTTAATTAGGAAGATATTTGAGTGGCTTTGGTCATCCTAAATTTTCTGTGTATTCTTTTTTCAATCATTGTTAGCTTTGCAAAACAATAATTATTATAGCCTTGATCTGCACATGCCCAATTTCTTTGTACAGTTTTCCATTCTATAATAACAGCCTTTTTGCACGGCTAAGATGTTCCAGCACGGACATGTTTAATATTGCCAGAACTAAGCATAGGATAGAAAAAAGGTTGCTTGCAGGCCATCCATTTCATAGATAAAATGATATCCCTCTCTCCATTTCCTTACCATGAATCTAACGCTTTATTGATCTATTTTTAGCTTCCAGATGTTCTGCAATTATACACACAACTCATACTGTCTCTCTGCTTTGTAGTTCCACTCCAAAAGAAGTTGAGACAAACTGAGAATGGGGCACAAGAAATCCGATTCTTCCTGTTCACAGGCGATGCCCTCTATGCCTCTTCAAATTCCGAAGATAACAAGCAACCCAAATCCAAAAGAAACTAATCCAGTTCTGCCAAGACATCTATTTTTTGGTATCTTTGTTTCAGCTTTGAAGTGACACAATGTTCACTTGGACAATGTTTATACGTTATGTTGATTTTTAGCCAAGAAAATAAACATTCTAAAATCTTCATACGATATTTGATTTCCTTGTTTCTATACAGTAGACTAAATAGGCTACGCCCTTACATTTTCTATGGAGAATTTGTTCAACCTATCGATGCCATTGGTTTGTGACATTTTCTATACAATTATGGTTCCTTCGTTGTCCACTTGGCATCATCAAAAGATAATTGACGAGTTTGTACATCTCCTTTTTTTTATAAAGAAGTGGTCATCTTAGAGTATGAATTCAAAATTTTATACCCGCATAATTATGATATGGTTTGATTAAGACGTGCGTTGCATGTGCACGCTTACTAGTATTATAAAAACGTCAGCACCTCCTCTCCTACTTGTTTCAACAACTTTGGGCAATCGGCAATGCTCCAAAGGTTGTTCATATGATTACCCTTGGTGGATTAACTCAATGAATATGCTGCTGACCAAGTTCTCAAGGTACATATGTTCTGAGAACCTACTTTTATTTTATATTAACTATACTTTTGTATTGGAAATGATGTGAAAAATATAATTTTGTTTCTAAACCATTAGCTTCAATTCTTAACCCTAGCGTTGAAAATTCAAATACAACTTTGATAAGATTGTTGACCTGTGCAATTCTGTAGGTATTGTTGAGCCCATATGGCACATCAATCAAATGGGAAGCGTTCCCCATTTGAAGACATATCAAACAAAGGTAACACTTTGAATCTACATTGTGTCATGAGTCCATCATAATATATTTGGTTAATTGGAAAAGAATATGACATCTAAAAGCAACAATGAAGGCACAATGCACACATATAGTGGTGAAATTTTAGATGTTAGTGAACCTATCTCGAAAAAATCTAGGGGTCAAGGATGGTATGCCCGAATGAGTGAAGAAAAGAGAGTTGAATACCTACGGAATTAGCGTGAAGAACGCCAACGGAAAAGGGCCATGAATAATTATGAAAACAATGACTCAGCGGCGGCACTTGTAACTACTGGTATAACTGCCTCCCTATATTTTTATACTTCGTATATAGACAAATCTCTAATTCTCTTTATTAAAAATATAATGTGTTCATCGAAATTGGGGGTGACACCACATGGTGCCAAGCCCGTGTCTAAACCTATAACATGCATTCAAGGAACTTTACGAGATATTACAAATGTATCGATTGCCCTTAAGTGTAACACGCTAACAGTCCGGGAAACAACAGACATGGTCGAGACTCTTCTCATTGACCAATGACTAGTCAGTTGGACCTGGTTACAATCCTTGAAAGACCCTGCGCTTCCATCGAATGAACTTAAATCGCTTTTGTAAACCGTTAACGATACGACGTAATCCTTTTGTGCTGCGGTACTTTGTTTGTCCAAGGTTTGATCGTCGGTATCCCACATACCGTGTTCACATCTCGTTCACAACAAACAAGTTTACTCGTCCGTGCCTATTGCATCTCCCATGACCTAGTCACCTGCTTGCAAGCTATTGATGCAATATCACCGAATGGCCCAGAGTACCTGTCCTGTTACAAGGACTCACAAATTTCGCTCTGATCTATTAACATACTCATCAACCATCTATTTTAAAATAACCAAAGTGCACCGTTATAGCCAGCATATTTCAGTCAGGCGGTGGGATACAAATCAAAGTCTCCTCATAGATGACAATTACGTATGATCATTACGGTCTAAGGACTAAACCATACATTACAAAGTCATCGCAACGCTGAACTATCGATCACATTGCAATACTTTAGGTGGGTGTATGCCCATCACATCATTCCCCTAACGACATGACCTCATTGTCAATGGACTTAAGTGTTACCATGATCAGGAAAACTTGATCAATCAATTGGCCAATGAGATAGTTTACCCGAGTTAAACTACGGACCTATGTTTTATACTACACCTGTATTAGTATTTCCAAGCAATACAGTTATAGCACAGTATAAAACGTATTATGAAAAAAACGGATATGTGACAAATATCTTTATTAATTTGTCTCTAGGGCACATATCCAACAGTCTCCCACTTGCACTAGATTACAAATTACACTAGTTTACATCAGGTATGTATCTAACACCAATAGTCTCTCGGTGTTCTTCAAACTTGCCCTGTGGAAGAGGTTTAGTCATCGGGTCTGCTGCGTTCAGATCCGTATGTATCTTGTGAATCCTAGTGTGTCCATCCTGGACGTAGTCTCGTGTCACATGGAACTTTCGGAGAATGTGCTTGGCTGTAGAGTGAGTTCTTGGCTCCTTCGCGTTAGCAATGGAACCTGTGTTGTCGCAGAAGATTCCCACGGGGTCAGTGCAACTGGGAAAGACGCCAAGCTCGATCACGAACTTCTTCAGCCACAGTGCCTCGTTTGACGCTTCGCAAGCGGCAATATGCTTCGATTCCATTGTAGATTGGGCGACGACTGACTGTTTGCCGCTCCTCCATCTAATTGCGCCACCATTCAACATGAAAAGATATCCCGTCTGGGATTTCGAATCATCTAGGTCTGAGCCGAGGCTTGCGTCAACGTAACCCTTTACGGTGAGCTCCTCATCAACTCCTTCATAAACGAGAAAGAGATCCTTTGTACTTCTCAAGTACTTTAGGAATTTCTTTACTGCGGTCCAGTGAGCCATTCCCCGATTACTCTGGTAGCGATTAGTCATACTAATAGCCAGCGCTAAATCCGGCCGGGTACATAACATAGCATACATGAGAGAACCTATGGCTGAGGCATAGGGTTTTGAGGACATTTCCTCCTTCTCTTTTGCTGTGGTCGGGCACTGAGTCACGCTTAACTTGACACCTTTTATAACTGGCAAGAGGCCCCTCTTGGAGTTATCCATACTGAACCTTTTCAATATCTTGTCAATATAAGTGCTCTGACTCAAAGCCAATAGTCGATTAGGTCTATCTCTATAGATCTTAATCCCCAATATGTACGCAGCTTCACCAAGGTCCTTCATGGAAAATTGTCCATTTAGATATTCCTTCACTTCTCCTAAGAATTTCTTATCGTTCCCTATTAGAAATATGTCATATACATATAACACAAGGAATGCTACAGAGCTGCCACTCAGTTTCTTATAGACGCAGAACTCTTCGACGTTTTGGACAAATCCAAAAGCTTTAATGACCTCATCAAATCGAAGATTCCAGCTCCGAGATTCTTGCTTCAACCCATAGATGGACCGTTGAAGCTTGCACACCTTACCAACATTCCTTGGATCGATAAACCCCTTTGGTTGCATCATATACAACTCTTCCTCAATGTTGCCATTTAGGAATGCAGTTTTCACATCCATCTGTCATATCTCGTAATCATGATATGCAGCTATTGCTAGTAGGATCCAAATAGACTTTATCATCGCTACAGGAGAGAACGTCTCCTCGTAGTCAACTCCTTGAATTTGTCGGAACCCCTTCGCATCAAGTCGAGCTTTGTAGACAGATACGTTTCCGTCCGCGTTAGTCTTTTTCTTGAAAATCCATTTATTCTCGACGGCCTTGCGGTCCTCGGGAATATCCACCAAAGTCCAAACTTTGTTGGTGTACATGGAGTCTATTTCGGATTTCATGGCTTCAAGCCATTTCTCGGACTCGGGTCCCTTCGTTGCTTCTTTGTAACTCGTAGGTTCATCTGACTCATCAGCCGAGATTGCATTCACAAGCTGTCCGTAAAACTCAGTAGCTTACGGACTCTTGATGACCTACGGGGCATAATAGGTTCCTCTTCATTCTCATCATGATCATCATGTATGTCATGATCGTTATGAATGTCGTTCTGGCCATTCTCTTCAGCTCCCACTGTGGAAGAAGGTTCCAGAAGAACTTCTTTGGCCATTTCTTCCAATTGGAGTGATTGGTCAGTCACTTCATCGAGGTCTATTTTCCTCTCACTCAACTCTTTCGAGAGAAACTCTTTCTCAAGGAAGTGTCCAGTCTTGGCAACAAACGTTTTTCTCTCAGACTGATTGTAGAAGGTGTGACGAGGGGGTGACCCCACGACTCCTAAGGATGAGCCCACCTTGTGTCCATGAAGGCAGAAGGCCCATGAATCTATTGCCCCGGCCCACTAGATGGCGCCGACTTAGAAGTCCTCGACTCACAAGGAAGGTGCGAAGACCTGCCGTAAGAAGAAAGCTAGGGTTAGGAAAGTTTACCTGTACACGTAGATGAATTCCCCGAGACCTAGCCCGGTATATAAGGGCTAGGAGGGGTGACGCCAAAGATATCCAATCTCACCTGTAACCCTAGCCCTGAGCGCTCCAGCCTTGGCTTCCTCTGTAATCGCATCTCCCTAATCAATAATATCGAGCAGGAGCGAGCCTCCCTGTTTGCCGACGAGCTATCGTCCAACCTGCGCCTCTCATGACTAACCTAGGGTCCCTGACCATGGGATTTGCCGGGGTTGATCCCCATCAATTGGCGCCGTCTGTGTGAACTACGCAGGTTGGGATCACGATCTCGGCGGTCCCATCTTCAGCAAGCTACAACTCAAGGGCAAGACCCAGACTTAGCCCACTCGAAGGATTCATGATCACGGCGGACATCTCCGCCGCCCCATCAAGACCACTCGAGCTATAGTCATGCCAGGACCAATATTACGATGACAACCAAGCACAGCGCCAACGCCGTAGGAGTCGACGACCCAGAAGAACGGCGAGGGGCCTCTACGAAGGGATCCCACTTGACGAACTGCGACGCGCAGCGGAGGACTCGCAAATCTTCCGACAACCCACCACCGCCCGGGCACCCGCCGCACATCAAGACAATGACTACGAGATGGAATCCAGTGATCAGCAGAATCACCGCCAAGGCAGAAGGAACCGACGAACCAAAAGGCGCGCATGGGATAACTACGGTAGAGCCCCAATGAACGAGCCACATCACGCAGTCGCGCAACTGACGACCACTCGACGACATACCGCCGCACGAGCATCTGCCATCAACCAAGACAGCGACTCCGAGACACCTGTTGGCGAGTACTACGACCCAGATCGAAGGCCGGATGAATTCGCCAACCTCATCAGGAACCAAGACATGAGTCGAGGAATCGAGATCGATCCTCGCTTCCACGTGCTCCTGGAAGATCACGAGCAGATCTTCAGAATCTCAAGAAGGAAGAGGCATGCCGGATCCAGCAAACTCACGGCCAGAGAGCAGCTAGCAGGACCCTGCACGATCCACAGCTTCGAGGATGACTGGGGACGCGTCAGGTCAGGGCACACTTTGAGAGTCTGCCGCCTGTTCAACGAGCTAGCCGACGACCTCAAGAAGGAGAAGCAGAAAGACGACAGACGCAACCATCGACCCGAGCAATCGCCGACCTCAAACCCGGAAGGACGTCGCAGCCCGTCGCAAGCACAGGTGCTCATGAAGGAAGAGTACCGCAAGCACAACGCGACGCCCAAACCCTGCAAGCCAGAGCAGACGAGAGCATAAACATAGTCGAAATCTACCAATTGCATGATACGGAGACCAGCATCACGTTCTCACAAGACGACCATCCACTCGCAGTCCCAAGACCGGGGCATGCACCCCTAGTGCTCGATGCACAAATCGGAGGATACGACATGGACCGGGTCTTCATGGACGGAGGCAGCAGCATGAACATCATCTTCGCCAACACCCTACAAAAGATGCTGATCCCACGATCAGTGTGGAGAAAATCAAGCATCGAGTTTCACGGGGTAGTCCCAGGAGAAGAAGCCACATCCCTTGGAGTCGTCGAACTCGAAGTCGTCTTCGGAAACGGACGTAACTTCACAAAGCACGCCCTCGAGTTTGAGGTACTCGACTGGCAATCGCAGCATCACGCCATACTGGGACGACCAGCATTCGCGCAATTTATGGCGGTCCCGCACTACGCCTACCTCAAGATGAAGATGCCAGGATCATCAGGAGTCCTCACGGTCAACGGAAGCTTCATCAAATCAGATCAATGTGATCGTGACTTCCATAGAATCTTCGACACATTCAGAGGCAAACAAGAACTCAGAGAAATAGCCATGGTGACGGACAAGAGCACCTTCCCATTGGTGAACCGAAGCGAATCCAGGGAGTACGGACGCGACTTCACCATCGACGGTGACACAGTCACTCACCGAGTGCACCCGATGGACCCAGACAAAACAATCCGCGTGTACGCCCACCTACCAGAGGAGCAGGCAGCAGCTCTCGTCGCCTTCCTTCGAGACGAGTGGGAAATATTCGCCTGGTGCCCAGCCGACATGCCTGGGATACCACGCGAATTCGCGGAACACGCCCTATGCATCAAGCCAAACACGAGGCCAGTGAAGCAAGCGCTGAGACGATTCTCGGAGCCCAAGCGCAGAGAAATCGGAGAGGAAGTCAACCGGTTACTCGACGCCCAGTTCATCCGAGAAACAAAGAAATCCACCTGGATAGCCAACCCAGTGCTGGTGCCAAAGAAAGACACGACCGTGCTACGCATGTGTGTCGACTACGGACCAGTCAACAAACATTGCCCGAAGGATCACTTCCCCCTGCCTAGAATCGATCAGATAATCGACTCAACAGCAGGGTGCGATCTACTCTCCTTTCTTGACGCTTACTCAGGATACAACCAGATCAGAATGAAGGAAGAAGACGAAGAATACACATCGTTCATCACCCCCTACGGAGTATTCTGCTACAAGACCATGCCCTTCGGTCTCAAAAACGCAGGCGCCACTTACCAATGAATGATGCAGGCCTGCCTGAAGGAGCAAATCGGAAGAAACGTGCAAGTCTACGTGGATGACATCATCATCAAGACCTATAAAGCAGCCACACTACTCGACGACCTGCGTGAAACCTTCGCGGCACTCAACAAATATAGAATCAAACTCAACCCAAAGAAGTGCGCATTCGGCGTACCGGCAGGAAAGTTGCTCGGCTATATGGTCTCTGCCCGCGGGATCGAAGCAAACCATGAGAAAGTCCAAGCCATCACCCGCATGCAAGAACCAACCGACGTCAAAGGAGTACAGCAGCTCACTGGAAAACTCGCAGCCCTAAGCCGCTTCATCAGTAGGCTGGGAGAACGCACGCTGCCTTTCTACCAGCTTCTCAGGAAAGGAGAGAAATTCGAGTGGACGGAGGAAGCCCTCCAAGCATTCGTGGACCTGAAAAAGACGCTTTCGACCCCACCAATCCTGGCGGTACCCAAGGAGCGAGAGAAGCTATACCTCTACGTGGCAGCACGCAGCAGTGTGGTAAGCACAACGCTCGTTGTCGAACGCGCAGAAGAAGGCAAAGTCCAGAGCATCCAGAGACCAATCTACTACCTCAGCATGCTCCTGACCAAATCCCAGCAGCGGTACCCGCACTATCAGAAGATACTACTAGCCATCATCATGACCTCAAGAAAGGTGTCCCAATACTTCGACGAGCACCCTATCACAATCGTGAGCAGCGCACCACTCGCCGACATACTCAATAACCCTGGAGCAACCGGGCGAGTCGCCGAGTGGAACATCGAGCTCAGCCCACGGGACCTGCAGTTCAAGCACCCAACAGCCATCAAAGCCCAAGTACTCCCAGATTTCCTGGTCGAGTGGACGGAGGTTCAAACACCAGGCCCCCCAGACCTATCAAGCTCATGGTCAATGTTCTTCGATGGGTCCAAGAGAGAACAAGGAGCTGGGGAAGGAGTTGTACTCATCTCCCCCAAAGGAACAAAGCTGAAATACGTCCTCCAGATCAACTTCTGTCACGCCTCCAACAACGAAGCAGAATACGAGGCACTCCTCCATGGCATGCGCATGGCCAAAACGTGTGGAGCCACTCGCCTCATAATTTACGGGGACTCCAACCTTGTCGTCCAACAGATGATGAGAAACTGCAACGCAATAGCCGACAACATGGCGGCATACCAAAAGCTCTACAACGAACTCGAAGGAAATTTCGACGGTTGCGAGCTCAACTACATCACCAGGGACAACAACACAGAAGCCGACGAGCTCGCGAACATCGGTTCGACCAGGGCGCCCGTACCACCAGGCGTTTTTCTCGAAAGCATCAACTGGAGGTCCATCAGGGTGCAGGCAGCAACATCTGAAGCAGTCGCGGACGGCGAAGACGCAACAAAAATAGCGCAGGTGGTAGCAACAACCCTATCAGAAGGCACAGGCACCAGCACATCCGACAGCACAGCCCCGACATAGTTCGAAGGACCCGTCTGGACAAAACCGTTCCTCCGATTCCTAATCGAAGGCACGCTACCATAAGACGTGGCCAAAGCACGATGCATCAGCCGACGATCCAAGGCATTCACGGTGATAAACAGACAACTATATAAGCGCAGCATCACCCAGATACTCCAAAAGTGCATTGACGAAGAGGACGGCAAAGCCCTCTTGCTCGAAATCCACGAAGGCACCTGCGGACACCACGCGAGCAGTCGAGTGCTCGTGTCCAAAGCATTTCGAGCTAGGTTCTACTGGCCCACAGCAATGAAAAACACAGAGGAAATCGTGCGACGTTGCGTCGCCTGCCAAAAATTCGCCAGCAGGCCACACGCTCCCGCATCAGAGCTCAAGACCATACCACTATCTTGGCCGTTCGCCACCTGGGGACTCGACATGGTAGGCCCACTAAAGAAATCATCAAAGGGCGGAAGGACACACTTGCTCGTCGCAGTCGACAAGTTCACAAAGTGGATCGAAGCAGTGCCCATCACCAGCTCTACAACTCTCACGGCTGTCAACTTCATAAAGTCGATCATCTTCAGATTCGGAGTGCCACATAACATCATTACGGACAACTGCACGAACTTCACGGCCGCAGAATTTCAGAACTTCTGCGAAGACCTGGGCATCAAAATAAATTATGCATCAGTCGCGCACCCACAGTCCAACGGCCAGGTGGAAAAAGCAAACGGCCTTGTCTGTGGAGGAATCAAGAAACGACTCCTCGCACCACTCGAGGAAGCCGCCGGTTACTGGGTAGAAGAACTCCCCGCGGTCTTGTGGAGCTTACGAACCACGCCAAACACTGCAATCCAATAAACACCCTTCTTCATGGTGTACGGGGCAGAGGTAGTTCTGCCACATGACCTCAAGTTCGGAGCACCCCGGGTCACCGGATACAAGGAAGAAGAAGCAAAAGAAGCATTACAAGACGACAAAGATACGGCTGACGAAGCAAGAGACACAGCCTTGGCAAAATCAGAAGGGTACCAAGACAAACTACGTACCTACCAAAGCAGTCGACTGCGCACTAGAACCTTCAACAAAGGTGATCTAGTCCTACGACTAATACAAGAGAAGGTCCACAAACTTGCCCCCCAATGGGAAGGACCATTCATAATCTCGGAAGTCATCGGTGGCGGCGCCTACAGGCTGAAGAACCCAAAGACAGACGAGGACGTGGGCAACCCATGGAACGTAGCAAACTTGCGACTATTCTATCCATAGCCCCTATCGGTCGGACATGACTGGCAATTCATATAAATCGCATGACCGCAATAAAATAAATGTCGCCCAAATACTGCCATCTCTAAGCACTCGGGGGCTGAAGAGGAAACCCCCCCCCCCCGAGCAACTCTATCGCCTACGCGATCTCAACCGAAGTACTCGGGGGCTTAAGAGAAAAAACTCCCCCCGAGCAACTCTATCGCCTACACGACCTCAACTGAAGTACTCGGGGGCTTAAGAGAAAAAACTGCCCCCCGAGCAACTCTATCGCCTACGCGATCTCAACTGAAGTACTCGGGGGCTTAAGAGAAAAAACTCCCCCCCGAGCAACTCTATCGCCTACGCGATCTCAACCGAAGTACTCGGGGGCTTAAGAGAAAAAACTCCCCCCGAGCAACCCTATCGCCTACGCGATCTCAATCGAAGCACTCGGGGGCTGAAGAGGAAACTCCCCCCCGAGAAAACTGCTAGCGCACATGCGATCTTAATCGAAGCACTCGGGGACTTAAGAGAAAAACCTCCCCCCCGAGCAACCCTATCGCCTACGCGATCTCAACCGAAGTACTCGGGGGCTTAAGAGAAAAACTCCCCCCCGAGCAACTCTATTGCCTAAGCGATCTCAACCGAAGTACTCGGGGGCTGAAGAGGAAACTCCCCCCCCCCGAGAAACTGCTATCGCACATGCGATCTTAATCGAAGCACTCGGGAGCTTGAGAAGCAAACCCCCCCACCCCGAGAAACTCCACCGCCAATGCGATCTTCTTCATGAAGCACTCGGGGTATCGAGCACAAACCCCACCCAAGAGACGACCATCAACACTCCCATGACATCCAAGGACTTTTGAAAACACTTCGGAGGAAGCACAAGCTCATCTAGTCTTCACCTGATCGCCAACAATCACCTAAAGACTCGGGGGCTACTCCCATCGGGAGCGCTACCGCGCACCCGATAAAAAGACAACAGAGGAAAGAAATTTTAGCCTACGCCTGACCCTTCGACTCAAGAATAGCCTCGGGGGCTACTCCCATCGGGAGCGTTGTCGCGCGCCCGATAGAGCCAACAATACCAAGTATCGGATGGACCCGAGGACAGTCCCCAGCAGTAAAAGACTCTCAGCTACAAAAGGATTCGAAGACATCTCCTGATGGTCAAGACACAGTTTTTGGTGGCATAAAAGCTCAAATATAAATTCCACTACAAAGGATAAAACACAGTTTCCATCATATATATCATCTTCAGTACAAAAGGACTCAACTACATTTGGATAGAAGGCAGCTTCTGTTACAAGAGAAAATCACCCAAGGAACTATGACTTCTACATGTGTGCCCATGAGGGATAATCTACTCTAGTACAAGAGCATCATCACAGACAAAGTAGGGGTGGAAGCAGCAGGCTCATGATGTCAATGACATAACAAAAGGTGAAGCTCGACTTATTTGGGGAGCCATTGGGGACGCTGCTCCACCAGCTTCTTCTCCTGCTCCTCTAGCTTCTTCTCCAGCTCCGCCCAAACTGCCGGCGAAGATGACGCCGCCACCTCCAGTTATACAAGGTCGTCTGCCGCGCTCGTTTAACCGGTGGCTTGACATCGAGGTCTTCTTCAGAAGCAGAGGAGGAAGCAGTTGAAGACGGCTCGCCACCACCAACAGGAGAGTCCCCGGAGGACGAAGCAGTCGAAGACGTAGGCGAAGGACTCCTCGACTTTATGGAGCTGTCGCTGCTCGACTCCTGCCCATGCGGATCCATGCTATTGCCACTCGGATCGAATGCGCGGGCAGCAACAGTGCTCACACCATCAAAACGACAGATGAGCATATCACCATCCCGCACATTCAACCGCTGAGAAAATAAACTCCAACCAGAGCCAAGAAAAATCAAGCGAGAGCTATCAACCTCCAAATCAACATAAGAAGGAGATCGACAGCTCCCTTGAAGGTGCAGAAGGAAGCCATCCAAGCCACGTTCATAGACAATGGCAGAAAAAGCAGAGGGAAGAAGGATGCGATTGGCACTTTGGCCACGAACACGCAAAATAAAATCATAGCGCCAGAATCCCTCCTCCAAGGGAGAGGAGGAAGGCACTGGCACCGCACCATGGCGACCAACACGGCATGAACGTGGTGTGCGGCCACCACAGCTACGACGACCACGGCTACGGCCAACACCTCGCCCAGGAACCATGAGCGGAAGAAGAGACGGAGAAAGAGGCGAAGCAGCGAGTTGGATAGAAGCGTGGAAGAGAAAGACCTATTTATAGAACAACTACCATCAAGGCCTAGAGAAGCCAAAACGACAACAGCAATTAATTCAAAGACCAATCGTCCCAGCCGTCTCGGACTCCAAGACAAAGATGCTCTCTCACGGGACGCACTATACGCAAGACGCGTCAATTCGCGCACGTTTCCAAACGCGCGTATGGGAAACCCAACTGGCGCCTGCCGCACGCCACAGCGGCCATCATTATGACCGGTCCTGAAGATGTGACGGTTCAATGGCAGAGCATCACTGCCAGCCATCAAACAGAGGCATCACTTCCCCTCACAAACAACAAAGGAAAAACCAAAGAGACATCAAGGCCAACAGATTCCATCTTTCAGATCTTTTCCCCCAAGGAAGAAAAACATCTTACTCCCATCGGGAGCGTACATCATAAGAGTCCCGGGTGCTCCCTCACCTAAAGGTTAGCCATGTGCTCGAGTGAACACTCGCACTTATAAGAGTCTCGGGTGCTCCCTCAACCCGACGAAAGACAAACAAACGTTCGCCAAGACCATACGGCGCTAAGAGTTCCGGGTGCTCCCTCACCCGAAGAGCCGAAAAACGGCATTCGAGTGACTACTCGCAAACCCCCCCCCCCACGACCGAGCACTCAAAAACAAGAGCTCCTCGGGTGAATGAGTGAACATCTCTCTTAATGTTTTGTTCCAAGCGGGTGCAATGCTATAAGGCTCCGCGCCTCAAAAACACACTTTCCTGGAACACGATAAACTGTGCCCAGATTCCACGCAAGATTAGCGTGTAGGTAAGACCCCGCTGCGAAGTACGGCCGGAATGGGACTTGCCGAAGAGCGATTTCACTCCCAACCTTTCCCATGGGCAGAGCATGATAGATAAGCCGGGCGGACACGCCTTAGGCTACACACATTATTGGCGGCAAATGAACACCGTAAGACCTGAAGCGGCCGGACTTTTGCTCGACACCAGTGTTCCAAGCTCACGTCGAGGGACGTGGGTTTGATTGGGCTACTGTGGTATTTGCCCTAGTGCAATTCACCAAGGCTCGATCCGTCGACTCCTTGGGCCCTTTCAGCTTAGCATCCCTCGAAACAGGTTTTGTCATGGCCACCAGACTGCCAGCGACCCACGGATGAACCGTGCATATCAATGAACGACATATAGATGTACTCGAGTCCCTGCGCGACTCTTCGAGTCCCCCAGGCACTCGGGGGCTACTGACGAGGGGGTGGCCCCACGGCTCCTACGGATGAGCCCACCTGGTGTCCATGAAGGCAGAAGGCCCATGAAGATATGGCCCCGGCCCACTAGATGGCACCGACGTAGAAGTCCTCGACTCACAAGGAAGGTGCGAAGACCTGCCGTAAGAAGCAAGCCAGGGTTAGGAAAGTTTACCTGTACACGTAGATGAATTCCCCGAGACCTAGCCCGGTATATAAGGGCTAGGAGGGGCGACGCCAAAGATATCCAATCTCACCTGTAACCCTAGCCCTGAGCGCTCCAGCCTTGGCTTCCTCTGTAATCACATCTCCCTAATCAATAATATCGAGAAGGAGCGAGCCTCCCTTTTTGCCGACGAGCTATCGTCCAACCTGCGCCTCTCATGACTAACCCAGGGTCCCTGACCATGGGATTTTCCGGGGTTGATCCCCGTCAAGGTGTATCCACAAGTTTCCTTGGGATAGCCCACAAAGATGCATTTATCCACCTTGGATTCAAGTTTGTCAGGCTGTAGTTTCCTAACATAAGCCTCACAACCCCAAATCTTGAGGTGAGACAACTTAGGTTTCGTGCCTTTCCATTCTTCAAATGGTGTTGTCTTCAGGGATTTGGATGATGCCCTATTAAGAACGTAAGCGGCAGTTTCTAATGCATACCCCCAGAATGACACAGGAAAATCAGTATGAGACATCATTGATCGTACGCTATCCAATAGGGTTCGATTACGTCGTTCAGCCACACCGTTTCTCTGAGGTGTGCCTACCGGCGTAAGCTGTGGTACTATGCCACAAGACTTCAGATGATTGCCAAACTCGTGACTTAAATACTCACCACCTCGATCCGATCGAAGGTTCTTGATTTTCTTTCCAAGTTGATTCTCGACCTCATTCTAAAATTCCTTGAACCTTTCAAAGGTTTCAGACATATGCTTCATCAAGTAAATAAACCCATATCTACTCAAGTCATCAGTAAAGGTCACGAAGTAACGAAGACCATTGCGTGTGGGGACGTTCATTGGTCCACATCCCCAATAAGTCATCCGCACGTTCCATTATCCCATTGAATGGAGTCCTTGTCATTTTTCCCATGAGGCATGGTTCACATGTATCAAGGGATCCAAAATCCAATGAATCAAGAAGTCCATCCTTATGGAGCCTCTCCATGCGCTTTATACCAATATGATCAAGTCGTAAATGCCACATCATCATGTGCTCTTCATCACTAGTCTTTACTATTTTTGCCTCTATATTGTTAATGTGACACACGTCACCATCGAGATCAAGTACGAATAAACCACGTTGCTGCGGCACGTGAACATAAAACACTTCATCCTTATAAATCGAACAACCAATTGACTTAAAAAAATAGTGGTCTCGCTTCAAGCAAGAGCCACTAACGATGTTCACACTCAATGCAGGTACATAGTAGCATTTATTCAGAACCAAAACTAATCCCGAAGGGAGACTAAGATGCTTCGTGCCGACCGCCAACACATAATTTTGACAACCATTCCCCACGCGCATCGTCACTTCATCTTTCAGCAAGTGTATCTTATTCCTTAGTCCCTGAACGGAATTAGAAATATGAGCGACAGATCATGTATCAAGTATCCAGGATGTGTTCCCGGCGTTGTCAAGAAAAGATCAACAATATGTATATCAAATATACCTTCGTCTCTCTTGGCGACCTTGCCAGCCTTCTTGTCCTTTAGGTACTTGGGGCAGTGGCGTTTCCAATGAACTTCACCCTTGTAGTAGAAGCACTCAACTCCGGGTTTGGGCTTAGGTGCCTTGGGAGGAACGACAACTGACTTGCCATCCCTTTTGGGGCCACCTCTCTTAGCCTTCTCCCGCCTGCTTGACTTCTTAAACTCAATGGTCTTGTTGACCATGAAGAAAGCGTGCTCCTTCTTGATCTCAACCTCAGCACTCTTCAGCATGGCGAACAACTCAGAAGGTGTTTTGGTCATCCCCTGCATGTTGTAGTTCAGCACAAAGCCTTTATAGCTAGGGGGAAGCGACTGCAACACCCTATCAACAACAAGTTCATCTGGAATCTGACATTCCAGAGCATTCAAGCGTTGAACGTAGCCAGACATATTGACCACGTGCTCACTCACACTGCCATGCTCGTCCATCTTTGCTGAGAAAAAGGCTTCAGATGCCTCATACCATTCAGCCCTGGCATGAGGTGCAAAGACCACCTTGAGGTCGGTGATAATCTCATATGCACCCATCCTCTCAAAGCGTTTCTACATCTCAGCCTCCATGGAGTAGAGCATGCCACTCTGGACAAGGTTGTAATCATCAGTCTTGGAGAGATAGACATTCTTCTCATCCTGACTGGCATCATCTGCTGGTGCGTCACCTAACGCGCCCTCTAGTACGTATGCCATTTTGAGGGGAATGAGGAGAATCCTCAGGTTGCGGAACCAGTTGGTGAAGTTTGACCCATCAGTTTTCAGTTTGTCTTTCTCTAGGAACGATCCTAAGTTGAACGAGGGGCGTGTTGCTGCCATCTACAAAGTTGATTCACAAGGATACATATTTAGAATTTTGTTCATAATGTGGAGTTTTCAATTTAATCTTCAAAATTCGAGAAAGCTCCCACTTAGATAAACACCTCTCAATTTAACTAAGTGATTACACAATCCCAGACCCCATACCTCCCCCAATCGTCGCGGCCATCAGTATGCGACCCAGGTAGGCCTCTAAGCCAATCACATCAGGTATGTGACTCATGCTCGATCTTTCGATCTACTGTGTCCAGGCCCGCATCTACATACGTCAAGCCTGCCAATCGAACCTTGATGTTAGCTATTCAGCAAGGCCATATCTGCATATGCCAGGCTTGCCGAACCCAACCGCATGCGAACGCCGTTTAATATGTGTGACACCCGGTATGTACGGAATGTCGGCCATATGGGAGAACCTTCCAGACGGTGCCCACCAAGGGAAAACACAATGTTGGTATTGTGAGAGATGGTCCTATTTGCGCTACCGTCGTCATATCTAGCATACTAGCATAAACAGGAAGTAAAAACTGTAAATCATACAAACTATGATCCCCCTTCATGCAAAGAAAAGTCAAACGCCTTTCTAGTTTAGCTTGTGTGTCGGGACCCGGGGTTAGAGTATGTAATTCCAGTCACGATACAATCACATGGAGAGCCGAGAACCGTACCCACTTGTCTAAGCAGACAAGTCCAAGCACAGAACGTTCTCGGTAAGCATCGAACGTGAGGGGCATCCCATTCAGGCCGGATGATCAACTGGGATGGGTCCTCAACGTCCGCTCACAAGTCTAAATTCTTATGAGTGGTGAATCCCATACTCATAGACAAGTCGCCTCAACCATGTTATCGATTGGATCCTAACTCTTCCATAAACTTACTCCAGCCCGATCACTTAGTCGGGGTCTAGGGCGGGCTCGATCATACAACAAAGTGTGCACGTGACAGCGTCACGAACAATCGCATAGCGATGCCCCAAGCTGCGCACATCTAAGGGCCACTTGGTGTATAAAAGACCGCCAGCCAGATCACAACTAAGGTCTCGAAAACCCATACTAAGACATGCATGTTATAAACATACACGCAGCACACATGCCTAGTATGAACAGCAGGTATCATCACATAACTCTACAAAGTACTCTTTATTGATATACACATAGAGTATACAAAGATCACATGTCTGTGATCAACATTACATCATACAACGGAAGCAATTTAGGTCTGAGTACAGACAAGTTTAACAAATGGCTTAGAGAAGCCTTGTAAACAAACATGCCCTTCCACGAGGGACCAGACTGCTGTCTGGGACTATGCTAACTTAGTCAACGTCGAGCTTCACGAAGGTGACTCCATCAGGGTCCGGTTTCTTATCTAAAACATAGAATAAGAAAACGTGAGTACAAAGTCGTACTCAGCAAGACTTACATCAGAACTACACTACTCATGCTCAAGAATCAAGGAAAAGGAGGTGGGGTTTCATCATGCAGAAGTGCCAGCTTTGACTTGGCTAATCCTGTACTACGAGTACCAGACTTGAGGTAAGAAGCGTACACGAGTCCACTACATCTCCAACCAATACACCACTATGGTTACTTCCTCGACTTCCCCACGAGGAGGCACACCATAGCACTCACGCTTATCTTGCGAGTTTTATAAGTATCCATTCAAGTTATCTATGATCAAGTAGAGGTTTCCAAGTAGTCCATAACCGCGGACATGGATTTTCGAATAGTTCATTAACCCTGCAGGGGTGTACATCTTCACACGCGTGTCATCACTTATCGTCTCGTTCTTGGCATCCTTCAAGCGGATGTCGGACGTGGATGAAACCAAGGCACTAACCCCACATCACCTTCTCTAATCCAGGAGTCGACTACCTGAGTTTGGCGCCGCTCGAGAGTCCGGCCGGTACCACGAAACGGACTCAGATAATGTAAGGGACCGAGACGCCACCTCTGCCAGATGGTTTCACTGCCTCACAAGTCCACCCACATATCTAGTATGATGCAACCTTTTCTTCATACTTTTTCTATGCATATGCCAAATGGAAAGCCCGAATCTATTGTGACTCCTGGACCGGATCGGGTACGTAAAGAGGCCAAACGGGGCTCCCATAAAACCCTACATGTGGTCATACTCTTTGTCTTGGATCACAAAACAGGAACTCAGGGCCTAGGGTAGTGTTAACGAGACAACCCACTGTGTACTCCTACACAGCCTCTCATCGTTCACCTTTGCTTAGGGTGGATTCACCAACACTTTTCACTTTCATCAACACCACTGTGTTCATTCCATCCCGACTCACAATCAAAACATCCTCGTGGTATCACTAAGCAGCGAAAGCAGTAACAGTTGTAGGGGCCACATGCTCATCATTCAACTCCTAAATCTGCTAGGATTTTGGTTTTCTTAATACGGTGACAGAATGATAGGTCATGCATCGGAATGGGTTCAACTATGCGAAAGAACGTGTCTCGGTGATCTCCTAAACATGCATAAGCGAGACTGAGAGGGAAATAGGATTTTATAGACATGATCAATGGGGTTTGCTTGCCTTGCTGACGAGGTTCGATATCGGGGTCTTCAACGAAGGAGGTGGCCTCCGGTTCCGGTTGCACGTCTATCGAGCAAACAACCAAACAAAGAATAAATATAAATTTAATTGCAATGCATCAAACACATGATCAATATTGAAATGGTGATGTTCTTGGTCACAATGTGGGTACAATTCCATTTAAAAGAAGTCAAATGCAAAGTCATTTGCAAATGTGCTTCAATTTTGAATTTGAAATAAAGCCATATGGATGTTTTGCACTGTTCACCCAATTTTAATTGGTCAAACATGAAAACAGAGCCCATATTCATAATCCTTGGATTTTTCTGATATTTTTAGACATATTATTTGTTATATTTGGAGTTAAAATGAATTAGTTATGAATTTCCCAAGTTTAAATGATTTTCTGGATTTTTTTGGAATTTCTTTAATTCACTGGAATTGTTTTAAAACAGAAAAAGATTTATTGCGTCATGCTGACATCAGCATGACGTGGGGGGGGGGTCTGACTGGTGGGCCATCCCTGTCAGCCTCTCTGTGATTAAACCCGTGGTTTAAACTGAACAGTGGGTTTAATTAGTGGGCAGGGCGCACTGTCAGTGAGTGATTAGGGGGGGGGGTTAGGGGATTTTAGGGTTAACCTAACCCAAATCGCCGGCGGCTCAACGCCGGCGACGTCGAGTACGACGGCGCGGCACTGGGTGGCGATTTTGGGCACCAAATCGTGTGCCGCTTGCACGAGAAGAAGCCTCGTGCTCGTCCGCATCTCTTGGTGCCATTAGGGGTTCATGGGAGGGCTCGAGGCCACTGCTACTTCAAGCTTTGCGGTGGCCGGAGCTTGTGTGCTCGTCGGGAAGAGGCTGCGCGGGGAGAGATGCAGGAGGAGATAAACGGAGCAGGGGCTCACCCTGAAGCGGATGAAGGGGGCGGCGATGCCGGATGGGCTCAGGAGAGGTAGAATTTGTCGCCGGAGTTCCTCGGCAGCGACGGCGATCCGGTGAAGGGGACGACGACTCCAGTGCTTGCGCGGCTTGATTAGTCGAGGGCTTCGACGGAGAGGACACCGGCGCTTCGCCTAGACATGGTTACAGCGGCTGAGGTGGCGAGTGGCCACGGTTCTCCACGCTGGTGCTCCGGCGTGCTCTCTGCGGCGGCTAAAATCACGAGCTGAGGAGCGGGGAGAGGAACCTGGGAGGGAGGAAGGGGTGCGGGGGTGAAAGAGCGGCTCCGTGGCGTGCTTGGCTGCGTGGAGGAGGCCTAGAAGGCTCCTGGCCGTCGAGGTGGCCGTCGGCGCCCCCCTGCCCTCCACCGAGCTGCTTCGGGGGGAGGGGAGGTAGACGACAAGTGCCCCGGGCTGGGCTGGGCCGGCCAGTGGAGAGGTGGGCCTTCTCCCCTGGGCGCAAGGTAAGCCTACCCCTTTCTTTTTCTTTTTAGTTTTTCTGTTTCATTTGTTTTTCCTAGATTTAAAATAGCTAGGAATTTTTAATAAATGTCCAAATACTTTTATAAATCCTAGGTGACCAGTAGCAAGTCACATAAATAATTTGGACATTTTTGAAATTCAATAAATTTGAATTTCAATTCAAATAGGGGTAAACTTTAATATCCAGAGCACTATTTGAATATTAGAAAATTCCATGAGTATGGGAAAATACCCAAACCACTTTTAAAATGATCAGCATCATTTATAGGAATTTTCCAAACATTCAAATGATTTTTGGAAAAAGATTTTTATCTGGCCATTTCAAAAAAAATTCTCAGGGCTTTCTGCTTCCCCATTTTTGAATTTCATTTGAATTTTTGCATGATGCAAAGGGATCAAACAATCCTAGCACTTACTCTAGTTGGGGTTCTGACAACTCGCCCCCACTCAAAAGAATCTCGTCCCGAGATTCAGAAGTCGTCGGGAGGAAGGTGGGGTACTCGGCACGGAGGCGGTCTTCTCTTTCCCATGTTGCTTCTTTCTCGGAGTGATGTGACCATTGCACTTTGAGGAACTTGATCTTCTGACGACGAGTGACACGCTCTGCTGAATCAAGAATACAAACAGGGTATTCTCGATAAGAAAGGTCATCTTGGAGATCAAGCGTTTCATGGTCGACTTCGCGGATGGGGTCCTTGAAGCAACGCCTGAGCTGTGACACATGGAATACATCATGTACTCGGGAAAGGTGAGGGGGTAGTTCAAGTTGGTAGGCAACTTCTCCACGTTTAGCTAGAATGCGGAAAGGTCCGATGTAACGTGGGGCCAATTTGCCTTTGATACCGAATCTTTGGGTTCCCTTCAGAGGAGTAACTCGGAGGTAAGCCTTCTCATCAATATTGTATCTCTCCTCTCTATGATGACGATCATAGTAGCTCTTTTGATGAGACTGAGCGGCTTTCAAATGATCACGAACAATGCGAACTTTCTCTTCTGCTTCCTTGATCATATCCGGTCCAAAGAGTTGTCTTTCACCGGTTTCTGACCAGTTTAGGGGTGTTCGACATCGTCGTCCGTAGAGGAATTCAAAGGGAGCCATGTTCAGACTAGATTGATAGCTATTGTTATAAGGAAATTCGGCAAATGGAAGAGATTTCTCCCAATTCTTTCTGAATGAGATAACACAAGCTCTGAGCATGTCTTCCAAGATTTGATTAACCCTTTCAACTTGACCGCTAGATTGAGGGTGGAAAGCTGTACTAAAGGATAGATGAGTTCCCATAGCATTTTGAAAACTTTCCCAAAATCTAGAGGTGAAAAGGCTACCACGATCAGAATTGATCACCAAAGGAACACCGTGAAGAGACACGATTCTAGAGACATACAAGTCCGCCAACTGACTAGCAGTTATAGACTCGCGAACAGGAAGAAAGTGAGCAACTTTGGAAAGTCTATCAATGACCACGAAGATGGCATCATTTCCTTTCTGGGTTTTTGGAAAGCCGGTGATGAAGTCCATACCGACCTTGTCCCATTTCCACTCGGGAATTGACAATGATTGAAGAGTACCAGCAGGTCTTTGGTGTTCTGCCTTAATGCGACGACAAACATCACATTCGGCAACAAATTGTGCAATGTCTCTTTTCATCCGGGTCCACCAAAATCTCTGGCGTAGATCTCGGTACATTTTTGTGCTACCGGGATGAATTGAGAGGGGAGTGTCATGAGCTTCCTTAAGGATCAGCTGCTTTAGGTCTTCATTTTCAGGAACTACTAAACGATTTTCAAAGAATATCGTCCCTTGATCATTTGCAGAAAAACATTTAGCAACTCCTCTAATAATGTTCTGCTTGATCTCTTGAATACTACTATCTTGTTTCTGGGCGGCTATGATTTGATCCTCAAGGGTTGGTTTCGCCAGCAAGTTGAAAAGAGATCCACGAGGAATAATCTCGAGATTGAGCTTTCGAAATTCCTCATGAAGAAGTGGTTGATACTGCTGTAACATGAGGTTGTTACAGTACGACTTACGACTTAGTGCATCAGCCATGACATTGGCTTTGCCTGGGGTGTAAGAAATTCCTAAGTCATAATCTTTTATCAACTCTATCCAGCGTCTTTGCCTGAGATTAAGATCTGGCTGGGTGAATATGTATTTGAGGCTTTGGTGATCAGAATAGATCTCACAACGATTACCAAGGAGGTAATGTCGCCAAGTCTTCAGGGCATGAACTACGACAGCGAGTTCAAGATCATGGGTAGGATAGTTCTCTTCATGTGGCCGCAACTGGCGTGAAGCATAAGCTACCACATGTCGATCTTGCATAAGTATGCATCCTAACCCTTGCCGTGAAGCATCACAATAGATCTCGAAATCCCTTTTTGTGTCTGGAGGTGCAAGTACGGGTGCAGAAGTCAATCTTCTTTTTAGCTCTTGAAAGCTTTCCTCGCACTTGGGAGTCCATTGGAATTTCTTATCTTTCTTGAGGAGTTCAGTAAGAGGCTTTGCAACTTTAGAAAAGTTCTCGACGAAGCGGCGGCAATAGCTGGCTAGGCCAAGAAAACTCCTAACTTCCTTAACCGATTCAGGTGGAGTCCAGTCAAGGACGGCCTGAACTCTCTCGGGATTGACTGCAACCCTTTCGCAGAAATCACGTGGCCTAAGTAGGTCACTTCTGGTAGCCAAAATTCACACTTGGAGAACTTGGCATAAAGGCGGTGCTCTCTAAGTTTCATCAATACCAACCTAAGATGTTCTGCGTGCTCTTCTTCGTTCTTCGAGTAGATGAGAATGTCATCAAGATAAAACACAACAAATTTATCTAGGTACTCCATGAAGATCGAATTCATTAAGCGCGAGAATGTGGTGGGGGCATTGGTTAGACCAAAGGACATGACGGTATAATCGTAAATACCATAACGAGTAGTGAAAGCCGTTTTTGGAATGTCCTCATTTCGGATCTTGATTTGATGATAACCTAATCTCAAATCCATTTTGGAGAAGACAGAGGATCCAGCAAGTTGATCATAAAGATCATTGATCCTGGGCAGTGGGTACTTGTTCTTTGTCGTCGCTAGATTTAGCGGACGATAGTCTACGCACATCCTTTCTGTTCCATCTTTCTTCGTTACGAATAGAACGGGGCAACCCCATGGCGATGAGCTAGGGCGGATGAAGCCTTTTTCCAACGAAGCATCAAGTTGGGTTTTTAGCTCAGCTAACTCATGTGGGGCCATTCTATATGGGCGTCTCGAGATTGGGGCTGTGCCTGGTATAAGATCCACTATGAATTCTACACACCTGTCGGGTGGCATTCCCGGCAGCTCTTCAGGAAAGACATCCGGGAAGTCACGAACCACCGGAACATCTTCAAGGTCTGGAAGTGGAAGCACATTCAAAGTCTGCACCTGGATTCTAGAGCTGGGTGATGTGTAGTCAATGGTCTGGCCTGAAGGGTGGGTGAGTTTGACTGATTTGGTTTTACAATCAAGGAAAGCATTCTGCCTTGATAACCAATCCATTCCTAGGATGACATCAATGTCCGAAGACTTGAGGGCTATAAGTGAAGCAAGGAATACTAGACCCTCAATTGCAATTTGATTGCCATGGCTTACTCTATTAGTTTGCCACTTTGAACCAGGAGTTTGAATGACCATTGGAGAAAACATTTCTTCAAAAGAAAATCCATGACGAAGTGCATAACTCTCCGACATGAATGAATGAGAAGCTCCTGGATCGAAAAGAACGGAGGCGGGAACATGATTGACTAGGAGTGTACCAAGAAGGACGTCAGAAGCATCAGTGGTTTCCTCAACTGAGATTTGGTTCACACAACCACTACTTGTGACTGAAAGCTTTGCTGGGATGGTCTTGGTGACTGATTTCTTTGGAGGCTTGGGTCGAGAATGACGTGGTGCCATCAAGACCTGAGGGCATTGACGATAGTAATGGCCTGGAAGACCACACTTAAAGCATACCCTGTCTGAATTGCTGGGAGTGGGATTACTTGGCTGCACACCATCATTCCGGGGTGGAATAATGTGTTGGGGTGGATGGCATATATTGGAGGTTGGTCTCTGCAGAAAGTTTTGAGGTATGGCTCTGGTTGGAATCCAAATTCGGCGTTTCTAAGGGGTTGAACTTGAAGAAGGAGCAAGCTCAAGAGCATGCTTGCGGGACTCTTCGAAAATTTCATTGCCATGCTCAGCTCTGAAGGATCTGTTGACTAAATCCTCAAAGGTGGCAAATTCGATGAGGTTGAGACCATGACGAAGGATGGGGCTAAGTCCCTTAAGGAACCTTGCCTGCTTTCTGGCATCGGTGGTGATCTCATCTTGGGCATACCGGGCAAGACGGTTGAATTCTCTCACATACTCATGGATGGACATCTCTCCTTGTGTCAAATTGCAGAACTCTTCCTTCTTGCGCTCCATCAACTCATCCAGAAGGTGGTACCCTCGAAAGGCAACACAGAACTCCTGCCAAGTCACTAGGTGACCAACTGTCTGCATAGCAACATAGTTCTCCCACCATTGAAGAGCAGCACCTTCCAAGAAGTATACCGCAAAAACAACTCGGTCATAGGGAGCAACATGTGCAGTGTCAAGCTTACGCTCGATGGAACTGAGCCAATCATCAGCTTCAAGGGGCTCAAAAGAACATCGGAATACCGGTGGCTTGAGGAGGATGAAGTCCTGAATGCTCACAACCACATTACGATGACGTGAGGTATTCTGCTCGATGAGCTCCAGAAGGCGTGTTTGATCACGTTGATTCTTCTCAGCTTCCATCATGATTTCCGCCGCAGAAGGCGGTGGTAGAGGTTCATCATCATTTCGATTCCGAACACGGTCTCGATTCCGACGAACAGCACTACGAGTTCCACCTGACATCCTGTGTGATAAAAATCAACAATCAGAACAGGTTGAATGATGGATTCAAGGATAACAAGACATGATGAAGGCGGAAAAGATTGAAATGCGAAGACAAAGATCCACAGAAACACGGGATAAATCCGGCAACATAATGGCTACACCGGGATGGAAAACAAGACAACCTCGAGGAGATTGGACAAAACTTCCTCAAGGAACTCAAAACATGAAGACTCTGGACGACCACGACTGTCCTACGGCTACAAGGAAGCACTCAGCGAGATGTTCTAGTCAGACATAGATGAGCCTAGTCCTATCATCCCGTAGAAAAGATAAGGTGACCCAGAACTCAGATCGATGAGGATAAGGAGAAAAAGAAGCCTTACGTTGTTCCCTTTATACCCAAGTAACTATATAACTATAGAATGCTAGACTCGACTTCGACCAAGGGTTTGATAAGCCTACATACAGTCCTGCTCTGATACCAAGTCTGTCGGGACCCGGGGTTAGCGTATTTAATTCCAGTCACGATACAATCACATGGAGAGCCGAGAACCGTACCCACTTGTCTAAGCAGACAAGGCCAAGCACAGAACGTTCTCGGTAAGCATCGAACGTGAGGGGCATCCCATTCAGGCCGGATGATCAACTGGGATGGGTCCTCAACGTCCGCTCACAAGTCTAAATGCTTATGAGTGGTGAATCCCATACTCATAGACAAGTCGCCTCAACCATGTTATCGATTGGATCCTAACTCTTCCATAAACTTACTCAAGCCCGATCACTTAGTCGGGGTCTAGGGCGGGCTCGATCATACAACAAAGTGTGCACGTGACAGCGTCACGAACAATCGCATCGCGATGCCCCAAGCTGCGCACATCTAAGGGCCACTTGGTGTATAAAATACCGCCAGCCAGATCACAACTAAGGTCTCGAAAACCCATACTAAGACATGCATGTTATAAACATACATGCAGCACACATGCCTAGTATGAACAGCAGGTATCATCACATAACTCTACAAAGTACTCTTCATTTGATATACACATAGAGTATACAAAGATCACATGTCTGTGATCAACATTACATCATACAACGGAAGCAATTTAGGTCTGAGTACAGACAAGTTTAACAAATGGCTTAGAGAAGCCTTGTAAACAAACATGCCCTTCCACGAGGGACCAGACTGCTGTCTGGGACTATGCTAACTTAGTCAACGTCGAGCTTCACGAAGGTGACTCCATCAGGGTCCGGTTTCTTATCTAAAACATAGAGTAAGCAAACGTGAGTACAAAGTCGTACTCAGCAAGACTTACATCAGAACTACACTACTCATGCTCAAGTATCAAGGTAAAGGAGGTGGGGTTTCATCATGCAGAAGTGCCAGCTTTGACTTGGCTAATCCTGTACTACGAGTACCAGACTTGAGGTAAGAAGCGTACACGAGTCCACTACATCTCCAACCAATACACCACTATGGTTACTTCCTCGACTTCCCCACGAGGAGGCACACCATAGCACTCACGCTTATCTTGCGAGTTTTATAAGTATCCATTCAAGTTATCTATGATCAAGTAGAGGTTTCCAAGTAGTCCATAACCGCGGACACGGCTATTCGAATAGTTCATTAACCCTGCAGGGGTGTACATCTTCACACGCGTGTCATCACTTATCGCCTCGTTCTTGGCATCCTTCAAGTGGATGTCGGACGTGGATGAAACCAAGGCACTAACCTCACATCACCTTCTCTAATCCAGGAGTCGACTACCTGAGTTTGGCACCGCTCGAGAGTCCGGCCGGTTCCACGAAACGGACTCAGATAATGTAAGGGACCGAGACGCCACCTCTGCCAGATGGTTTCACTGCCTCACAAGTCCACCCACATATCTAGGATGATGCAACCTTTTCTTCATACTTTTTCTATGCATATGCCAAATGGAAAGCCCGAATCTATTGTGACTCCTGGACCGGATCGGGTACGTAAAGAGGCCAAATGGGGCTCCCATAAAACCCTACATGTGGTCATACTCTTTGTCTTGGATCACAAAACAGGAACTCGGGGCCTAGGGTAGTGTTCAACGAGACAACCCACGGTGTACTCCTACACAACCTCTCATCGTTCACCTTTTCTTAGGGTGGATTCACCAACACTTTTCACTTTCATCAACACCACTGTGTTCATTCCATCCCGACTCACAATCAAAACATCCTCGTGGTATCACTAAGCAGCGAAAGCAGTAACAGTTGTAGGGGCCACATGCTCATCATTCAACTCCTAAATCTGCTAGGATTGTGGTTTGCTTAATACGGTGAAAGAATGATAGGTCATGCATTGGAATGGGTTCAACTATGCGAAAGAACGTGTCTCGGTGATCTCCTAAACATGCATAAGCGAGACTGAGAGGCAAATAGGATTTTATAGACATCATCAATGGGTTTTGCTTGCCTTGCTGACGAGGTTCGATATCGGGGTCTTCAACGAAGGAGGTGGCCTCCGGTTCCGGTTGCACGTCTATCGAGCAAACAACCAAACAAAGAATAAATATAAATTTAATTGCAATGCATCAAACACATGATCAATATTGAAATGGTGATGTTCTTGGTCACAATGTGGGTACAATTCCATTTAAAAGAAGTCAAATGCAAAGTCATTTGCAAATGTGCTTCAATTTTGAATTTGAAATAAAGCCATATGGATGTTTTGCACTTTTCACCCAATTTTAATTGGTCAAACATGAAAACAGAGCCCATATTCATAATCCTTGGATTTTTCTGATATTTTTAGACATATTATTTGTTATATTTGGAGTTAAAATGAATTAGTTATGAATTTCCCAAGTTTAAATGATTTTCTGGATTTTTCTGGAATTTCTTTAATTCACTGGAATTGTTTTAAAACAGAAAAAGATTTATTGCGTCATGCTGACATCAGCATGACGTGGGGGGGGGGGGGTCTGACTGGTGGGCCATCCCTGTCAGCCTCTCTGTGATTAAACCCGTGGTTTAAACTAAACAGTGGGTGATTAGGGGGGGGGGTTAGGGGGTTTTAGGGTTAACCTAACCCAACTCGCCGACGGCTCAACGCCGGCGACGTCGAGCACGGCGGTGCGGCACTGGGTGGCGATTTTGGCCACCAAATCGTGCGCCGTTTGCACGAGAAGAAGCCTCATGCTCGTCCGCATCTCTTGGTGCCATTAGGGGTTCACGGGAGGGCTCGAGGCCCCTGCTACTTCAAGCTTTGCGGCGGCCGGAGCTTCTGTGCTCGTCGGGAAGAGGCTGCGGGGCGCGGGGAGAGATGCAGGAGGAGGTAAACGGAGCAGGGGCTCACCCTGAAGCGGATGAAGGGGGCGGCGATGCCGGAGGGGCTCAGGAGAGGTAGAATTTCCCGCCGGAGTTCCTCGGCAGCGACGGCGATCCGGTGAAGGGGACGACGACTCCAGTGCTTGCGCGGCTCGATTAGTCGAGGGCTTCGACGGAGAGGACACCGGCACTTC
Organism: Bromus sterilis; assembly: GCA_950022295.1. Lineage (NCBI taxonomy): Eukaryota > Viridiplantae > Streptophyta > Magnoliopsida > Poales > Poaceae > Bromus > Bromus sterilis. Next base: position 157,455,050 of record OX465597.1, read on the forward strand.
GCCTAGACATGGTTGGAGCGGCTGAGGAGGCGAGTGGCCACGGTTCTCCACGGTGGTGCTCCGGCGTGCTCTCTGCGGCGGCTAAAATCGCGAGCTGAGGAGCGGGGAGAGGAACCTGGGAGGGAGGAAGGGGTGCGGGGGTGAAAGAGCGGCTCCGTGGCGTGCTTGGCTGCGTGGAGGAGGCCTAGAAGGCTCCTGGCCGTCGAGGTGGCCGTCGGCGCCCCCCTGCCCTCCACCGAGCTGCTTCGGGGGGAGGGGAGGTAGACGACAAGTGCCCCGGGCTGGGCTGGGCCGGCCAGTGGAGAGGTGGGCCTTCTCCCCTGGGCGCAAGGTAAGCCTACCCCTTTCTTTTTCTTTTTAGTTTTTCTGTTTCATTTGTTTTGCCTAGATTTAAAATAGCTAGGCATTTTTAATAAATGTCCAAATACTTTTATAAATCCTAGGTGACCAGTAGCAAGTCACATAAATAATTTGGACATTTTTGAAATTCAATAAATTTGAATTTCAATTCAAATAGGGGTAAACTTTAATTTCCAGAGAACTATTTGAATATTAGAAAATTCCATGAGTATGGGAAAATACCCAAACCACTTTTAAAATGATCAGCATCATTTATAGGAATTTTCCAAACATTCAAATGATTTTTGGAAAAAGATTTTTATCTGGCCATTTCAAAAAAAATTCTCAGGGCTTTCTGCTTCCCCATTTTTGAATTTCATTTGAATTTTTGCATGATGCAAAGGGATCAAACAATCCTAGCACTTACTCTAGTTGGGGTTCTGACATTGTGCAAGTTTTACGGGGCTGCTAGGGGTTTCGAGAGAGAGAACTGTTTCTATCCTGCGGAAAACATGCCACAACACCGTCTCCCATCCGTCTCTATTACACCCCTGTCGGGTCCTCCGTTGCAAAAACCTTCGCATCGCTAATGCAGAGAGACAGACCCCCCATCCACTTTATATGGTACAATCCATATGTCAAGCGTGGAACCAGTCTCGCGTAAACGCGTAAGGTCGGTCGGGGGCCACTTCATCAAACATTGCCGCAACGTTAAATGAGTACACGTGGGAGGGTAACGAATGAAGATCCGATGCCCACATCCTAGATGTGTTCTACCCGTACAATACATCTACGCATAGCTAGCTCATGATACCACTGTTGGGATACGGGGTAGATAACACAATTTTTTCATACCTACTATACCCGAACCCAAGATCTATGCTATGGCGATGTAAATTAACAGAGGGAATCGGTGTTCATACCTTTGAAGACGGAAAAAGGGAAACGTTCTTGCGAACGTGGCTGGCATAGACTCAGAACTACGATCTCCATGTCGTGTAGTAGAACACCAGCGAGCATGACTCCCGGTTGACCTCCAGCGATGAAGTAGCACCACAGGAGTAGTGCCTCGAAGAGATTACACACGTACGGTACAATCGATGTTCCTTCCGGGCCCCGAACCAGGCGAGCAGCGAAAGAAAGACGGATTCGGATCCCGACTCCAGCAGAGCGACAACCTGCCTTATGGCGGAGAACTCCAGTCTAGGTGCAGACTCCAAACAAGGGGAGTCCACTTCCAGGAAGGAGAAGGAGAGAGAGAGGAATCATTGTGTGTTGGAAAAAGGGGGGTGTACCCCTCCTTATATAGGCCAAGGGGCGGGTGCCATCCTCCTCCCCTCCCTCATGTGGGACTAAACACCCAAGGGGGGGGGGAGTGCGCCGGCCTAGGGGGGATGGGCCCCACCCTTGGCGCCAAGCCCAAGGGGGGAAACCCCCTCCTCCCCTAATGGGCCCCATAGGCCCATATAGCCTTTTTTCCAGTTTTAATTATATTAATATGTTTAAATATTTAATTCAGATAATTAAATAATAAAACATTATTAAAACAAATTAAACTTTACTTTGAACCATTCAAAATGTCCGGAACAACTTCCGTCCTCCTCCAGAACTATTCCGGTGATTTCTCCTATTTCACCGGTTGATCCCGAAACTGTCCTATGCATCGATTGCCCTTAAGTGTAACACTCTAACGGTCGGGGAAACAACAGACATGGTCAAGACTCTTCTCATTGACCAATGACTAGTCATTTGGACCTGGTTACAATCCTTGACAGCCCTTCCGCTTCCATCGAATGAACTTTAATCGCTTTTGGAAACCGTTAACGATACGACGTAATACCTTTGTGCTGCGGTACTTTGTTTGTCCGAGGTTCGATCGTCGGTATCCCACATACCGTGTTCACATCTCGTTCACAAAAAACAAGTTTACTCGTCCGTGCCTATTGCATCTTCCGTGACCTAGTCACCTGCTTGCAAGCTATTGATGCAATATTACCGAGTGGGCCCAGAGTACCTGTCCTGTTACAAGGACTGACAAATCCCGCTCTGATCTATTAACATACTCATCAACCATCTATTTCGGAATACCCAAAGTGCACCATTGTAGCTATCATATTTCAGTCAGGCAGTGGGATACAAATCAAAGTCTCCTCATAGATGACAATTACGTATGATCATTACGGTCTAAGGACTAAACCATTCGTTGCAAAGTCATCACAACGCTAAGCTATGTGACTCGATCACATTTCAATACTTTAGGTGGGTGTATGTCCATCACATCATTCCCCTAATGACATGACCTCATTGTCAATGGACTTAAGTGTCGCCATGATCAGGAAAGCTTGATCAATCAATTGCCCAATGAGATAGTTTACCCGAGTTAAACTACGGACCTATGTTTTATACTAGACCTGTTTTAGTATTTCCAAGTAATACAGTTATAACACAGTATAAAACATATTATGAACAAAACAGATGTGACAAATATCTTTATTAATTTGTCTCTAGGGCACATATCCAATAGTCTCCCACTTGCACTAGAGTACAAATTACACTAGTTTACATCAGGTATGTATCTAACACCAATAGTCTCTCGGTGTTCTTCAAACTTGCCCTATGGAAGAGGTTTAGTCATCGGGTCTGCTGCGTTCAGATCCGTATGTATCTTGTGAATCCTAGTGTGTCCATCCCGTACGTAATCTCGCGTCACACGGAAATTTCGGAGAATGTGCTTGGTTGTAAAGTGAGTTCTTGGCTCCTTCGCGTTAGCAATGGAACCTGTGTTGTCGCAGAAGATTCCCACGGGGTCAGTACAGCTGGGAAAGACGCCAAGCTTGATCACGAACTTCTTCAGCCACATCGCCTCGTTTGACGCTTCGCAAGCGGCAATATACTCCGATTCGATTGTAGATTGGGCGACGACTGACTGTTTGCCTCCCCTCCAGCTAATTGCGCCACCGTTCAACATGAAAACATATCCCGTCTGGGATTTCGAGTCATCTAGGTCTGAGCCAAGGCTTGCATCAACGTAACCCTTTACGGTGAGCTCCTCATCAACTCCTCCATAAAAGAGAAAGAGATCCTTTGTTCTTCTCAAGTACTTTAGGATGTTCTTTACTGCGGTCCAGTGAGCCATTCCCGGATTACTCTGGTAGCGATTAGTCATACTAATACCAGCGCTAAATCCGGCCGGGTACATAACATAGCATACATGAGAGAACCTATGGCTGAGGCATAGGGTTTTGAGGACATTTCCTCCTTCTCTTTTGCTGTGGTCAGGAACTGAGTCACGCTTAACTTGACACCTTTTATAACTGGCAAGAGGCCTCTCTTGGAGTTATCCATACTGAACCTTTTCAATATCTTGTCAATATAAGTGCTCTGACTCAAAGCCAATAGTCGATTAGGTCTATCTCTATAGATCTTAATCCCCAATATGTACGCAGCTTCACGAAGGTCCTTCATGGAAAATTGTCCATTTAGATATTCCTTCGCTTCTCCTAAGAATTTTTATCGTTCCCTATTAGAAATATGTCATATACATATAACACAAGGAATGCTACAGAGCTCCCACTCAGTTTCTTATAGACGCAGAACACTTCGACGTTTGGGACAAATGCAAAAGCTTTAATATCCTCATCAAATCGAAGATTCCAGCTCCGAGATGCTTGCTTCAACCCATAGATGGACCGTTGAAGCTTGCACACCTTACCAGCATTCCTTGGATCGATAAACCCCTCTGGTTGCATCATATACAACTCTTCCTCAATGTTGCCATTTAGGAATGCAGTTTTCACATCCATCTGTCATATCTCGTAATCATGATATGCAGCTATTGCTAGTAGGATCCAAATAGACTTTATCATCGCTACAGGAGAGAACGCCTCCTCGTAGTCAACTCCTTGAATTTTTCGGAAGCCCTTCGCGAACAGTCGAATTTTGTAGACAGATGCGTTTCCGTCTGCGTCAGTCTTTTTCTTGAAAATCCATTTATTCTCGACGGCCTTGCGGTCCTAGGAATATCCACCAAAGTCCAAACTTTTTTGGTGTACATGGAGTCTATTTCGGATTTCATGGATTCACTCCATTTCTCTGACTTGGGTCCCTCCGTTGCTTCTTTGTAACTCGTAGGTTCCTCTGACTCATCAGCCGAGATTGCATTCACATGGTCAGGGACCCTGGGTTGACGGACTCTTGATGACCTACGGGGCATAATAGGTTCCTCTTCATTATCATCATGATCATCATGTATGTCATGATCGTTATGAATGTCGTTCTGGCCATTCTCTTCAGCTCCAACTGTGGAAGAAGGTTCCAGAACAACTTCTGCGGCCGTTTCTTCCAATTGGAGTGATTGGTCAGTCGCTTCATCGAGGTCTATTTTCCTCTCACTCAACTCTTTCGAGAGAAACTCTTTCTCCAGAAAGTGTCCAGTCTTGGCAACAAACATTTTGCTCTCAGACTGATCGTAGAAGGTGTATCCACAAATTTCCTTGGGATAGCCCACAAAAATGCACTTATCCGCCCTGGATTCAAGTTTGTTAGAAGGCAGGATGTCCTCTTTCCCCTCAATTACAACTCTGATCTGCCACATGCAGAGACCGGCCAATAGAGGTACTGACGAGGGGGTGACCCCACGACTCCTACCTGGTGCGTATGAAGATAGAAGGCTCGCTGGGAAGCTGCGACAAGCCCGTGATGGGCCCAACCAGGCACCGACGTAGGAGTCCGCGACTAATTTTGAAGGTGCAACTTGGCGTACAAGGCAAGACTAGAACTAGGAAACCTTCTCTGTAACCTAGTACGGACTCCCCGAGACCTAGCCTAGTATATAAAGGCTGGGAGGGGAGACGTCCAAATAAAATCAATACGCATCTACTCATCCTTTACTTGCGAGAACTCGCCTTGGCCTCCACTGTAATTGCCCCTCACGTAATAATATCGAGTAGGAAGTGCTTCTCCTGTTAGGCGACGAGTATCGTCTAACCTGTGCCATCTCTATGACTAACCCAGGGTCCCTGACCATGGGATTTGTCGGGGTTGATCCCCGTCAATTGGCGCCGTCTGTGGGAACTACACAGGTTGGAATCACGATCTCGGCGGTCCCGACTTCAACAGATCAAGACTCGAGGACTAGAGTCAGATCCAATCCGCTTGAGAGATTCAAGTTCACCGCAAGCGTCTCCGTCACCCCCTCAGGACCACCCAGCCTGCAGCGGAACCAAGTCAAGCACCTCGACGACTGCCAGATCCATCACCGACGGAAGAGAACTCGATGACCTAGAAGACAAGCGCAAGGAGGCTACTCGAGAATCCCACTCGAGGAGTCGCAGCGCGTGGCCGAAGGCTCGCCCATCAGTCAACGACCCGCCACCACCCGGACTCCCACCACACGCCAAGACATCGACTCCGAGACCCAGACCGGAGATTAGTACGACCCAGATCGAAGGCCAGACGAATTCGCCAACTTCATCCGAAATCAATCACTCAGCGACGGGATAGAGCTCGACCCAAGAGTTCACAGCCGAGCAGAAGACCGCTCGCAGATCTTCCAAGTCTCAAGAAGAAGAAGGCACACCGGCTCCAGCAAACTCACAGCTAAAGAGAAGTTGGAAGGACCTTGCGCGATACATTGTTTTGAAGAAAATCGAGGACACGTCAGAACAAGCCACACACTGGGAGACTGCCGCATATTCGCCGAGCTCTCCAACAACCTCAAGGAGGAGAAGCAGCGTGAAACCAAACGCACTCGAAGAAGCACGCAGTCACCTGCACCGAGTAAAGAGGAGCAATACCCCGCGTCCCAGGGACGAATCTGCATGATCCAAGAAGGAAGACCCTCGAAAGCAAAGCAAGATGCCTACACCTTGCAGGCCGAAGCAGCCGAAGACCTAAAGACAACCGAAACCTACCAACTGAGCGGCGCCGAGACCAGCATCACCTTCTCACAAAGCGACCATCCGCCCGCAGTCCCGAGGCCTGGGCATGCACCCCTGGTCCTCGAAGCGCAGATCGGAGGATACGAATGATGACCCACAACCGTAAGGGATCTATTGCAGTGTTTTCGATAAGTAAGAGTGTCGAACCCAACGAGGAGCAGAAGGTAATAGGAAGTGACTTTGGCAAGGAGATATCTGCAAGCACTGAAAGATAACTTTTTAGGGGTTTTCTTGGTATAAGCAACAGGAAAGTAAAACGAGCAAAGTAAAAGACACTGGAGAGTAATGTGTGGCCCAATCCTTTCTGAGCAAAGGAGAGGCCTAGCAACTGAACTTATAAAGGCTAAAGTGTTCTTGAGGACACACGGGAGAGGTAGTCATGTGCTTTCGCCATATTACGTATCGGTACTATGTGTTGTGTTGATAAGTGTTGAGTGGGTGGATCTATGCTAGTACACCCTCTAGACTAAGATAAGTGTACTCTTATGATTAAACACCTTGTAAGCATCCGCAAATACAAGATAGTAATTAAGGCAAAAGCCTAACCATAGCAATACGATCGGTGATCCATTGTTCCCTTGTGCAAAAGCGTGCAAACTGGGGTTTAGGTTTCTGTCACTCCGGCAACCCACCGTAAGCATTCTTTGTACACAATGTATTCCCCTAGGTCCTTGATAAGGTAAAGTGTTGAGTGTTTGACTCACACAACACCACTAGGAAAATAGCAACACAACTTAAATATCAACCAACACATATTACTTCAACATCATATGACTACTAACAACTAGACTTCTCCCATGTCCTCAAGAACTAAAGTAACTACTCACAAGACATAAAAGAGATCAGGATCAGTGGGGATAAATAGATGATAAACAATCTGGACACAATAATATTTCTCCAACAAAACTCAATAGCATTCACCACAAAGTTGTAATCAATACCGGTAGAGTAGAGAGGATAGATAGTACAGATTACAACACGAGTTGCAATTGTGAGATGATATTGGATGGAGGTGGAGATGGTGCTGTTGATGGGGATGATGTTGATGATGATCTCGATGATGCCCGTGACGATGGTGATGACGATGGTGACGATCTCCCCTTCCGGGAGCTGATCTCCCCGGCGGAATCTTCCCGCCAGAGATGACTTTTCTTCTCTGTAGGTTTCCGCCACGGAGCGGCAGCGGAACTCCGTAAACTCCCCCTGTTTTAGGGTTTCTGATATATGAGCGATATATAGGCCAAAGGGGGGAGCCGGGAGTGGTCCTAGGGGCCTAGGCGCCCTCCCGACGCGGCCAGGGTGGGGGCCGCGCCAGGTGGCCGCCTGGGCACCCTGTGGCCCCCCCTCTGGTCGCTCTTTTGCGTGTCTTCGTGATCCTTCTGGAAAATAGCCTCCGTCAATTTTAAGGTAATTTGGAGGTATTGTTCTTCAGGAACTCATCGTCCACTTTTTACCGCTGAATCCTGCGTCTGCTGCTTCGGCACCGGAAAGTTGCAAACTGTGTAAAATAGGCCAAAACAACATAAGAATAGCATCATATCATGAAATACATCAACGAATAAGAAAGAATTACTATATATAATAGTGATGCATTTTGGACGTATCAACGACATGGACAGAATTTTCATGGACGGAGGAAGCAGTCTAAACATAATCTTCACCAGCACTCTACGCAAGATGTTCATACCACGACCAGTGTGGAAGAAGTCAGGAACCACAATATACGGCGTAGTCCCGGGCGAAGCAGCCACCTCCATCGGAGCAATACAACTTGATGTGATCGGCAGCAAGCGCAACTTCGCAAAGCAGGTACTCGATTTCAAAGTACTCGACTGGCAGTCGCAGTATCACGCCAAACTCGGGCGCCCGGCGTTCGCACAGTTCATGGCGGTTCCACACTATGCATATCTCAAGCTCAAGATTCCAGGACCTGCATGAATAATCACAGACAAGGGAAGCTTCATCAAATCGGACCAGTCCGACCGCGACTTTCACAAAGTCTCCGACACATTCGGAGCCCAACAACAACTCCAAGAAATAGCCATGGTGACGGACAAAAGCATATTTCCACTAGCAAACAGAAGCAAGACAAAGGAATTTGGTCGCCACTTCAGCGTCGATAGCGACACGATCACACACCAAGTACACCCAACAGACCTAGTGAAGTCAGTCCGCGTATATGCGCACCTTCCAGAAGAGCAAGCAACCGACCTCATAACCTTCCTTCGTGAAAAATGGAAAATTTTCGCCTGGTGCCCAGCCGACATGCCAGGGATACCACGAGAGTTTGCGGACCACACGCTTCACATCAAGCCAAACACGAAGCCATTAAAACAGGCGCTGCGACGGTTTTCAGAGCCCAAACGCAGAGCAATCAAAGAAGAAGTCAACTGACTACTCGACGTACAGTTCATCAGAGAGACAAAGAAAGCAACTTGGATAAAAAACCCAGTCCTTGTCCCTAAAAAGGACACCGTGGTACTGAGGATGTGCGTCGACTATGGGCCTATCAACAAGCATTTTCCAAAAGACCACTTCCCCCTGCCAAGAATCGATCAAATAATCGAATCCATAGCAGGATGCGACCTCCTATCTTTCCTCGACGCATACTCAGGATACAATCAGATCAGGATGAAGGAAGAAGACGAAGAGCACACCTCTCTCACCACCCCCTGCGGCACATCCCGCCGCCAAAAATGCCCTTCGGTCTATATAACGCAGGAGCAATATACCAGCAAATGTCACAAGCATGCGTAAGAAACCAGATGGGCGGAAACGTCCAGACCCACGTACACGAGATCATCATCACAATCGAAGAACTCGGACCACAAGCAGATACAGAGGACGACAATACAAATGAACAAGCGCAAGAAGAAGCAGCGGACCCAACCGCTAAAGAAGAAGACAACAACGCAGTCGAGGAGCCAGAGCAAGCCGCACCCGAAGACCCAGCTTGGAGAGAACCGCTCCTCAGATTACTAACACAGGGCACCCTGCCACAGGAGGCCGCAGAAGCCCAGCGCACCAGTCGAAGATCCAAAGCATTCACAGTAATCAACAGACAGATCTACAAGCGCAACATTTCCCAGGTCCTACAAAAGTGCATAGACGAGGAAGATGGAAAAGCCCTACTACTGGAGATTCACGAAGGCACCTGCAGGCACCATGCCAGCAGTCGAGCACTCGTGGAAAAAGCCTTTCGAGCAGGATTCTACTGGCCAACCGCCATGAGAAATGCAGAGGATATTGTACGGCGTTGCATCGTGTGCCAAAAATTCGCCAGCAGGCCGCACGCCCCAGCATCAGAACTCAAAACCATACCACTATAATGGCCATTCGCCACATGGGGACTCGACATGGTAGGCCCACTCAAGAAATCATCAAAAGGAGGAAGAACACACATAATGGTCGTAGTCGACAAATTCACCAAATGGATCGAGGCAGTACCAGTCACCAGCTCAACAGCCCTCACGGCAGTCAACTTCATCAAATCAATTATCTTTAGTTTCGGAGTACCACACAACATCATCACAGACAACGGTACCAACTTCACAGCAGCAGAGTTCCAAAACTTCTGTCAAGAATCGGGCATCAAAATCAACTACGCATCAGTCGCACACCCGCAATCTAATGGCCCAGGGGAGAAAGAAGACGGCTTCGTATGCGGAGGAATAAAGAAGCGACTCCTGGCACCACTCGAGCAAGCCGCAGGAAACTGGATAGAAGAGCTCCCCGCAGTCCTATGGAGCCTGCGCACCATCCCAAACAGCTCGACCCAGTATACACCTTTCTTCTTGGTATATGGGGCAGAAGCAGTACTACCGCACGACCTAAAATTCGGAGCACCCAGAATCTCAGGGTACGAAGAAGAAGAGGCAGAAGAAGCGCTGCAGAACGACAAGGACACAACAGACGAAGCACGAGACACAACCATCACAAGATCTGAAGGATACCAGGACAAGCTGCGCACATACCAAAGCAGTCGCCTGCGGACCAGGATCATTCAACAAAGGAGACCTTGTGCTACGGCTAATACAGGAGAAAGTGCACAAACTTGCCCCACAGTGGGAAGGGTCGTTCATCATCTCGGAAGTCATAGGAGGAGGAGCATAAAGATATGCAAATCCGAAGACCAATGAGGACGTGGGAAATCCAGGGAACGTAGCGAACCTACGCCTGTTCTACCCATAGTCCTCCAGGCATTATCAGAGACATCGGCAGCAGCACCGATTGGCAACACATGTAAAATTTGAAGGAATAAAATAATGTTTCCCAAAGCATCTTACTTAAAAGCACTCGGGGGCTCGAGCCTAGAACTCCCCCCGAGAGACGCTATCTTCACAAACGCGACTTTTACTTAAAAGCACTCGGGGGCTTGAGCCTAGAACTCCCCCCGAGAGACGCTATCTTCGCAAATGCGATTTTTACTTAAAAGCACTCGTGGGCTCGAGCCTAGAACTCCCCTTGAGAGACGCTATCTTCGCAAACACGACTTTTTCTTAAAAGCACTCGGGAGCTCGAGCCTAGAACTCCCCCCGAGAGACGCTATCTTCGCAAACGCGACTTTTACTTAAAAGCACTCGGGGGCTCGAGCCTATAACTCCCGCCGAGAGATGCTATCTTCGCAAACGCGACTCTTACTTAAAAGCACTCGGGAGGTCGAGCCTAGAACTCCCCCCCGAGAGACGCTATATTCGCAAACGCGACTCTTACTTAAAAGCACTCGGGGGATCGAGCTTAGAACCCCCCCCGAGAGACTCCATCTTCGCAAACGCGACTGTTACTTAAAGAAAAAAAAGAAGAGACCCGGGGGCTCAACCATAAAACTCCCCTGAAGGACGTTATCCTCGACAATTCATTAGTCTTCACCCGATCGCAAGCCCAGGCAAAAGAAAGTTGCAAAAGCGCACAATTCTTTAGTCTTCACCCGATCGCAAGCGATCACCTAAAAGACTCGGGGGCTACTCCCATCGGGAGCGCTGACGCGCACCCAATATAGACTAGAAAAATTTCATAAAGCCTGCGCCTGATTCTGCAAATCAAACGCAGCCTCGGGGTCTACTCCCATCGGGAGCGCTGGCGCGCACCCGATAAGACAACTCTCATTACAAAGGAGTCGAAGACAACTCTCATTACCAAGGAGTCGAAGGCACTCTCATTACAATGGAGTCAAAGGCATTACAAAGGAGTCGAAGTCAACTCTCATTACAAAGGAGACGAAGGCACTCTCATTACAAAGGATTCGAAGGCATTTCATTACAAAGGAGTCGAAGGCATTCTCATTACAAAGGAGTCGAAGGCATTTCATTACAAAGAAGTCGAAACGACAGTTTGCAGTTACAAAAGGACCCGCTGAACTACAAGCTAGGATACATTCAAACTTCTAAATGTGTACTCATGCTGAGATAATTGGCACTTCCGTGCCACAGCACGGAGGGCATCATCACAGACAAAGTAGCAGCCCAGCCGAAGAAGAAGAAGCTCTGAACACTCACTTTTACATAAAAGTGTGCATTTAATCCTATACATTTCATTACATGGGATTTGTGTGCCAACTTTGGCACAACCATGTCTGTTGATCAAGCCGGCTTGTTTTCTTTCTGGTTGTTCTTAGGAAAGGTTCTAAATCTTTTGAGGAAGCTCGTGCAGATTCAATAGCCTTGCATTTTTGTTAGGATTTGGTGCTTATGAATTTTCACACAGGACAATGGTATGGACATCAAGCTTTTCTGCCAGTGACAATAATTTGCTTCAGTAGCAGTGGCCCTGAATGATATCACATGCCATTTGATTTGCATATGTATGTCAGGTATTGGTCAGACCGGTTCTGCACAGCCAGGTTGCTTCATTATCTATATATACTGCTAGCATATGTTATCTCTAGATTAAGGATTTGCAACATAATCTACATGTATATGAATCTTTCCATAACTTCCATTACAAAGATGATGTGCAAAGTTATAGCTGTTTCTTCTCTTAACATCATTATTTATTGGATTTTACAAAATTTCAGAACTATCTTTGTATAAAAATATTCCACTGACTCTTAGCAATACCGAATATCTTATTGGCACAATAAATGCTCTCAAATTTTCCATATATTGAATTTTTTTTTACCATTGCATTGCTGTCAGGACAATTCGAGGCATATAAAGATGATTTGATGTATTGACAATGTAATTTTATGTAATTTTCTCTGTTTTTGTCCTTATCAGGATTAGTGAAGATGTACAATAAATATGGTATTTTCATCAGGACAGAATGTAAGATTGCTAAATTTTTCGTCAGAGATCTTCTGTTTTGTGTGAATCTGATTTGATGTATCGACACGTAACCATCTTTTGATTATTATTTTTGTCCATGTCAGGATTCAAGATTACCGAACATGTAGAATAAATATGGTATTATCATCATGACAGGAGGTACGATTGCTAATTTTGCAATCGGAGGTATACTGTTCTATGTTGCTTGATGCTTAATTTCAAGCTAATTTAGGTGAAACCAAGAGAAATTAGATTATAGTTCTTCCTGGACTATGCCTTTGTTTGAGGAAAAGTTATTTAAGTCCATAATATTTCTCTTGCAGGATTATGGTGGCCCGCAAAATAAGATTTTTCTAACAGTTAAAGATTACTAATGAAGTGAGTTCATACATATTACATACTTTTGGTAGGTTACTTACATGCAACACAAGATTAAGTGAACCGCTGACAAAGAGTGTTTCAGTTTAATACATATGTGAAAGTTGTAAGCCTGTACCATCCCCGTTCTTGCTTGTGAATTTTCTGTCAGGTTTTCCCACCAAACACCACTAAGCCTCAAGTAGATACTCCTTATTCTTTGGGATTCTAGATTTGTTTCAGGTAGCTTGTGGACGCTCGCAACTACCCGAGAGCCGAGACCACATGAGGGTGAACAATTTGTGAATAAACAACATGATGTTTCATGTGTGTGAATTCCACTTTAGCTAAAAAAATGTGATAACGAAGTGCAGAGGATATGGAGCGTTGTGGATTGTGGGGTCGACCGGGGAGGCGACGGTGACAGGGAGCAGAGGCACATCGGAGGACATCAACGCATGTGTAGCGCGCAGCGGCAGCGGCTGCACGACCACGGAAGATGAGCAACAACGCGAAGTAGGTGCAGGTGGGGGTAAGAGTAAGTATCACTTGTCATGTTTAACTCAGGACCAACAAAGAGTAAGTATCACTTGACACGCACTACAGGAAGAATACTGTTGTGATGATTATATACATATATGTTCCACTTGGTTATTCAGTTAGTGTTAGTTTCTTATCGCTTATTTTTTCTAGCAGTCAAGTTTTGAAACTCGGCTTTGATGAGAAGTTCATTCATATATGGGAATTCTACCTTGTATACTCTGCCGCTGGTTACAAGTTATGAGCAGTTAGAGATTACCAGGTACCTATATATACTCCCTCTGGTCTTCAAAAAATATCTTGCTGGAAATTGTTTGGTGGTTTCAATTGCAAATTAAATTTTGAGTTGATGTTGTTTTCTGCAATTATGTTAAAATCAACCATACGATTGAGAGAGATTAATAGACAACAGATCTTTTGAGTAAGAAGTAGTAAATTAGAACCTTTGATGAACTGCAGAAAGCAAGCTTTGATCGTTTGAGATTGTAAATAACCTGGGATAGAACTTGACAGACACATAATTATTTCACAATGACCTACTGAACCATGAAACAACATTTCTGAGCTTCAACATTTCGGTAAACTAAATAGGCTAATTCAGTGTGATTCTGGTCCTGGGTGTATATTCATCTTAATTAGGAAGATATTTGAGTGGCTTTGGTCATCCTAAATTTTCTGTGTATTCTTTTTTCAATCATTGTTAGCTTTGCAAAACAATAATTATTATAGCCTTGATCTGCACCTCCTCTCCTACTTGTTTCAACAACTTTGGGCAATCGGCAATGCTCCAAAGGTTGTTCATATGATTACCCTTGGTGGATTAACTCAATGAATATGCTGCTGACCAAGTTCTCAAGGTACATATGTTCTGAGAACCTACTTTCATTTTATATTAACTATACTTTTGTATTGGAAATGATGTGAAAAATATAATTTTGTTTCTAAACCATTAGCTTCAATTCTTAACCCTAGCGTTGAAAATTCAAATACAACTCTGATAAGATTGTTGACCTATGCCATTCTGTAGGTATTGTTGAGCCCATATGGCACATCAATCAAATGGGAAGCGTTCCCCATTTGAAGACATATCAAACAAAGGTAACACTTTGAATCTACATTGTGTCATGAGTCCATCATAATATATTGGTTAATTGGAAAAAAAACAGCTAAAAGCAACAATGAAGGCACAATGCACACATATAGTGGTGAAATTTTAGATGTTAGTGAACCTATGCGGAAAAAATATAGGGGTCAAGGATGGTATGCCCGAATGAGTGAAGAAAAGAGAGTTGAACACCTACGGAATTAGCGTGAAGAACGCCAACGGAAAAGGGCCATGAATAATTCTGAAAACAATGACTCAGTGGCGGCACTTGCAACTACTGGTATAACTGCCTCCCTATATTTTTATACTTCGTATATAGACAAATCTCTAATTCTCTTTATTAAAAATATAATGTGTTCATCGAAATTGGGGGTGACACCACATGGTGCCAAGCCCGTGTCTAAACCTATAACATGCATTCAAGGCACTTTACGAGATATTACAAATGTATCGATTGCCCTTAAGTGTAACACGTTAACAATCCTGGAAACAACAGACATGGTCGAGACTCTTCTCATTGACCATTGACTAGTCAGTTGGACCTGGTTACAATCCTTGACAGCCCCTGCGCTTCCATCGAATGAACTTTAATCGCTTTTGGAAACCGTTAACGATACGACGTAATCCTTTTGTGCTGCGGTACTTTGTTTGTCCGAGGTTTGATCGTCGGTATCCCACATACCGTGTTCACATCTCGTTCACAACAAACAAGTTTACTCTTCCGTGCCTATTGCATCTCCCATGACCTAGTCACCTGCTTGCAAGCTATTGATGCAATATCACCGTGTGGGCCCAGAGTACCTGTCCTGTTACAAGGACTGAAAAATTCCGCTCTGATCTATTAACATACTCATCAACCATCTATTTCAGAATACCCAAAGTGCACCGTTATAGCCAACATATTTCAGTAAGGCGGGGGGATACAAATCAAAGTCTCCTCATAGATGACAATTACGTATGATCATTACGGTCTAAGGACTAAACCATACGTTACAAAGTCATCGCAACGCTGAACTATCGATCACATTGCAATACTTTAGGTGGGTGTATGTCCATCACATCATTCCCCTAACGACATGACCTTATTGTCAATGGACTTAAGTGTCACCATGATCAGGAAAGCTTGATCAATCAATTGCCCAATGAGATAGTTTACCCGAGTTAAACTACGGACCTATGTTTTATACTACACATGTATTAGTATTTCCAAGTAATACAGTTATAACATAGTATAAAACGTATTATGAACAAAACAGATGTGACAAATATCTTTATTAATTTGTCTCTAGGGCACATATCCAATAGTATCCCACTTGCACTAGAGTACAAATTACACTAGTTTACATCAGGTATGTATCTAACACCAATAGTCTCTCGGTGTTCTTCAAACTTGCCCTGTGGAAGAGGTTTAGTCATCGGGTCTGCTGCGTTCAGATCCGTATGTATCTTGTGAATCCTAGTGTGTCCATCCCATACGTAATCTCGCGTCACATGGAAATTTCAGAGAATGTGCTTGGATGTAAAGTGAGTTCTTGGCTCCTTCGCGTTAGCAATGGAACCTGTGTTGTCGCAGAAGATTCCCACGGGGTCAGTACAGCTGGGAAAGACGCCAAGATTGATCACGAACTTCTTCAGCCACATCGCCTCGTTTGACGCTTCGCAAGCGGCAATATACTCCGATTCGATTGTAGATTGGGCGACGACTGACTGTTTGCCTCTCCTCCAGCTAATTGCGCCACCGTTCAACATGAAAACATATCCCTTCTGGGATTCCGAGTCATCTAAGTCTGAGCCAAGGCTTGCATCAACGTAACCCTTTACGGTGAGCTCCTCATCAACTCCTCCATAAACGAGAAAGAGATCCTTTCTTCTTCTCAAGTACTTTAGGATGTTCTTTACTGCGGTCCAGTGAGCCATTCCCGAATTACTCTGGTAGCGATTAGTCATACTAATACCAGCGCTAAATCCGGCCGGGTACATAACATAGCATACATGAGAGAACCTATGGCTGAGGCATAGGGTTTTGAGGACATTTCCTCCTTCTCTTTTGCTGTGGTCAGGAACTGAGTCACGCTTAACTTGACACCTTTTATAACTGGCAAGAGGCCTCTCTTGGAGTTATCCATACTGAACCTTTTCAATATCTTGTCAATATAAGTGCTCTGACTCAAAGCCAATAGTCGATTAGGTCTATCTCTATAGATCTTAATCCCCAATATGTACGCAGCTTCACCAAGGTCCTTCATGGAAAATTGTCCATTTAGATATTCCTTCACCTCTCCTAAGAATTTCTTATCGTTCCCTATTAGCAATATGTCATATACATATAACACAAGGAATGCTACAGAGCTCCCACTCAGTTTCTTATAGACGCAGAACACTTCGACGTTTGGGACAAATGCAAAAGCTTTAATATCCTCATCGAATCAAAGATTCCAGCTCCGAGATGCTTGCTTCAACCCATAGATGGACCGTTGAAGCTTGCACACCTTACCAGCATTCCTTGGATCGATAAACCCCTCTGGTTGCATCATATACAACTCTTCCTCAATGTTGCCATTTAGGAATGCAGTTTTCACATCCATCTGCCATATCTTGTAATCATGATATGCAACCATTGCTAGTAGGATCCAAATAGACTTTATCATCGCTACAGGAGAGAACGTCTCCTCGTAGTCAACTCCTTGAATTTGTCGGAACCCCTTTGCGTCAAGTCGAGCTTTGTAGACAGATACGTTTCTGTCCGCGTTAGTCTTTTTCTTGAAAATCCATTTATTCTCGACGGCCTTGCGGTCCTCAGGAATATCCACGAAAGTCCAAACTTTGTTGGTGTACATGGAGTCTATTTCGGATTTCATGGCTTCAAGACATTTCTCGGACTCGGGTCCCTCCGTTGCTTCTTTGTAACTCGTAGGTTCATCTGACTCATCAGCCGAGATTGCATTCACAAGCTGTACGTAAAACTCAGTAGCTTGACGGACTCTTGATGACCTACGGGGCATAATAGGTTCCTCTTCATTCTCATCATGATCATCATGTACGTCATGATCGTTATGAATGTCGTTATGGCCATTCTCTTCAGCTCCCACTGTGGAAGAAGGTTCCAGAACAACTTCTTTGGCCATTTCTTCCAATTGGAGTGATTGGTCAGTCACTTCATCGAGGTCTATTTTCCTCTCACTCAACTCTTTCAAGAGAAACTCTTTCTCAAGAAAGTGTCCAGTCTTGGCAACAAACGTTTTGCTCTCAGACTGATTGTAGAAGGTGTATCCACAAGTTTCCTTGGGATAGCCCACAAAGATGCATTTATCCACCTTGGATTCAAGTTTGTCAGGCTATAGTTTCCTAACATAAGCCTCCCAACCCCAAATCTTGAGGTGAGACAACTTAGGTTTCGTTCCTTTCCATTCTTCAAATGGTGTTGTCTTCACGGATTTTGATGGTGCCCTATTAAGAACGTAAGCGGCAGTTTCTAATGCATACCCCCAGAATGACACAGGCAAATCAGTATGAGACATCATTGATCGTACGCTATCCAATAGGGTTCGATTACGTCGTTCAGCCACACCGTTTAGCTGAGGTGTGCCTGCCGGCGTAAGCTGTGGTACTATGCCACAAGACTTCAGATGATTGCCAAACTCGTGACTTAAATACTCGCCACCTCGATCCGATCGAAGGTGCTTGATTTTCTTTCCGAGTTGATTCTCGACCTCATTCTAAAATTCCTTGAATCTTTCAAAGGTTTCAGACTTATGCTTCATCAAGTAAATATACCCATATCTACTCAAGTCATCAGTAAAGGTCACGAAGTAGCGAAGGAATTGCGTGCGGGGACGTTCATGGGTCCACATCCCCAATAAGTCATCCGCAGGCTCCATTATCCCATTGAATGGAGTCCTTGTCATTTTTCCCATGAGGCATGGTTCACATGTATCAAGGGATCCAAAATCCAATGAATTAAGAAGTCCATCCTTATGGAGCCTCTCCATGCGCTTTATACCAATATGATCAAGTCGGCAATGCCACATCATCATGTGCTCTTCATCACTACTCTTTACTATTTTGGCCTCTATATTGTTAATGTGACACACGTCACCATCGAGAGCAAGTACGAATAAACCACGTTGCTCCGGCACGTGAACATAAAACACTTCATCCTTATAAATCGAACAACCAATTGACTTAAAAGAATAGTGGTCTCGCTTCAAGCAAGAGCCACTAACGATGTTCACACTCAATGCAGGTACATAGTAGCATTTATTCAGAACCAAAACTAATCCCGAAGGGAGACTAAGATGCTTCGTGTCGACCGCCAACACATCAATTTGACAACCATTCCCCACGCGCATCGTCACTTCAGCTTTCAGCAAGTGTATCTTATTCCTTAGTCCCTGAACGGAATTAGAAATATGAGCGACAGATCATGTATCAAGTATCCAGGATGTGTTCCCGGCGCTTGTCAAGAAAAGATCAACAATATGTATATCAAATATACCTTCGTCTCTCTTGGCGACCATGCCAGCCTTCTTGTCCTTTTGGTACTTGGGGCAGTTGCATTTCCAGTGACCTTCACCCTTGAAGTAGAAGCACTCAACTCCGGGTTTGGGCTTAGGTGCCTTGGGAGGAACGACAACTGACTTGCCATCCCTTTTGGGGCCACCTCTCTTAGCCTTCTCCCGCCTGCTTGACTTCTTACACTCAATGGTCTTGTTGACCATGAAGACAGCGTGCTCCTTCTTGATCTCAACCTCAGCACTCTTCAGCATGGCGAACAACTCAGAAGGGGTTTTGGTCATCCCCTGCATGTTGTAGTTCAGCACAAAGCCTTCGTAGCTAGGGGGAAGCGACTGCAACACCCTATCAACAGCAAGTTCATCTGGAATCTGACATTCCAGAGCATTCAAGCGTTGAACGTAGCCAGACATATTGACCACGTGCTCACTCACGGTGCCATGCTCGTCCATCTTTGCTGAGAAAAAGGCTTTAGAAGCCTCATACCGTTCAGCCCTGGCTTGAGGTGAAAAGACCGCCTTGAGGTCGGTGATAATCTCATATGCACCCATCCTCTCAAAGCGTTTCTGCAGCTCAGCCTCCATGGAGTAGAGCATGCCACTCTGGACAAGGTTGTAATCATCAGTCTTGGAGAGATAGACATTCTTCTCATCCTGACTGGCATCATCTGCTGGTGCGTCATCTAATGCGCCCTCTAGTACGTATGCCATTTTGAGGGGAATGAGGAGAATCCTCAGGGTGCGAAACCAGTTGGTGAAGTTTGACCCATCAGTTTTCAGTTTGTCTTTCTCTAGGAACGATCCTAAGTTGAACGAGGGGCGTGCTGCTGCCATCTACAAAGTTGATTCACAAGGATACATGTTTAGACTTTTGTTCATAATGTGGAGTTTTCAATTTAATCTTAAAAATTCTAGAAAGCTCCCACTTAGATAAACACCTCTCAATTTAACTAATTGATTACACAATCCCAGACCCCATACCTCCCCCGATCGTCGCGGCCATCAGTATGCGACCCAGGTAGGCCTCTAAGCCAATCACATCAGGTATGTGACTCGTGCTCGATCTTTCGATCTACTTTGTTCCAGGCCCGCATCTACATACGTCAAGCCTTCCAATCGAACCTTGATGTTAGCTGTTCAGCAAGGCCATATCTGCATATGCCAGGCTTTCCGAACCCAACCTCATGTGAACGCCGTTTAATATGTGTGACACCCGGTATGTACGGAATGTCGGCCATATGGGAGAACCTTCCAGGCGGTGCCCACCAAGGGAAAAAAATGTTGGTATTGTGAGAGATGGTCCTATTTGTGCTACCGTCGTCATATCTAGCATACTAGCATAAACAGGAAGTAAAAACGGTAAATCATACAAACTATGATCCCCCTTCATGCAAAGCAAAGTCAAACGCCTTTCTAGTTTAGCTTGTGCAAGTTTTACGGGGCTGCTAGGGGTTTCGAGAGAGAGAACCGTTTATATCCTGCGAAAACATGCCACAACACCGCTCCCATCCGTCTCTATTACACCCCTGTCGGGTCCTCCGTTGCAAACATCTTCACATCGCTAATGCAGAGAGACAGACACCCCCCAGCCACTATATATGGTACAAGCCATATGTCAAGCGTGGAACCAGTCTCACGTAAACGCGTAAGGTCGGTCGGCGGCCGCTTCATCAAACATTGCCGCAACGTTAAATGAGTACACGTGGGAGGGTAAAGAATGAAGATTCGATTCCCACATCCTAGATGTGTTCTACCCGTACAATACATCTACACATAGCTAGCTCATGATACCACTGTTGGGATACGGGGTAGATAACACAATTTTTTCATACCTACTGTACCCGAACCCAAGATCTATGCTATGGCGATGTAAAGTAACAGAGGGAATCGGTGTTCATACCTTTGAAGACCGAAAAAGGGAAACGTTCTTACGAATGTGGCTGGCATAGACTCGGAACTACGACCTCCCTTTCGTGTAGTAGACCACCGACGAGGATGACTCATGGTTGACCTCCAGCGATGAAGTAGCACCATAGGTGTAGTGCCTCGAAGAGATTATACACGTACAGAACAATCGATGTTCCTCCCGGGCCCCGAACCAGGCGAGTAGCGGAAGAAAGACGGATTCGGATCCTGACTCCAGCAGAGCGACAACCTTCCTTATGGTGGAGAACTCCAGTTAAGGTGTAGACTCCAAACAAGGGGAGTCCACTTCTAGGAAGGAGAAGGAGAGAGAGAGAGGAATCATTGTGTGTTGGAAAAAGGGGGGGGGGTGCCATCCTCCTCCCCTCCCCCATGTGGGACTAAACTCCCATGGGGGGGAGTGTGCCGGCCTAGGGGGATGGGCCCCACCCTTGGCGCCAAGCCCAAGGGGTGGAACCCCCTCCTCCCCTAATGGGCCCCATAGGCCGATATAGCCTTTTTTCCATTTTTTAATTTTTTAATATGTTTAAATATTTAATTCAGATAATTAAATAATAAAACATTATTAAAACAAATTAAACTTTATTTTGAACCATTCAAAATGTCCGGAACAACTTTCGTCCTCCTCCGGAACTATTCCGGCGATTTCTCCTATTTCACCGGTTGATCCCGAAACTGTCTTATGCATCGATTGCCCTTAAGTGTAACAATCTAACGGTCCGGGAAACAACAGACATGGTCAAGACTCTTCTCATTGACCAATGACTAGTCAGTTGGACCTGGTTACAATCCTTGATAGCCCTTGCGCTTCCATCAGATGCACTTTAATCGCTTTTGGAAACCGTTAACGATACGACGTAATCCCTTTGTGCTGCGGTACTTTGTTTGTCCGAGCTTCGATCGTGACCTAGTCACCTGCTTGAAAGCTATTGATGCAATATCACCGAGTGGGCCCAGAGTACCTGTCCTGTTACAAGGACTGACAAATCCCGCTCTGATCTATTAACATACTCATCAACCATCTATTTCGGAATACCCAAAGTGCACCATTGTAGCTATCATATTTCAGTCAGGCAGTGGGATACAAATCAAAGTCTCCTCATAGATGACAATTACGTATGATCATTACGGTGTAAGGACTAAACCATATGTTTCAAAGTCATCGCAACGCTGAACTATGTGACTCGATCGCATTGCAATACTTTAGGTGGGTGTATGTCCATCACATCATTCCCCTAATGACATGACCTCATTGTCAATGGACTTAAGTGTCGCCATGATCTGGAAAGCTTGATCAATCCATTGCCCAATGAGATAGTTTACCCGAGTTAAACTACGGACCTATGTTTTATACTACACCTGTATTAGTATTTCCAAGTAATACAGTTATAGCACAGTATAAAACGTATTATGAAAAAAACGGATATGTGACAAATATCTTTATTAATTTGTCTCTAGGGCACATATCCAATAGTCTCCCACTTGCACTTGAGTACAAATTACACTAGTTTACATCAGGTATGTATCTAACACCAATAGTCTCTCGGTGTTCTTCAAACTTGCCCTGTGGAAGAGGTTTAGTCATCGGGTCTTCTGCGTTCAGATCCGTATGTATCTTGTGAATCCTAGTGTGTCCATCCCGTACGTAGTCTCGCGTCACATGGAACTTTCGGAGAATGTGCTTGGCTGTAGAGTAAGTTCTTGGCTACTTCGGGTTAGCAATGGAACCCGTGTTGTCGCAGAAGATTCCCACGGGGTCAGTGCAGCTGGGAAAGACGCCAAGCTTGATCACGAACTTCTTAAGCCACATCACCTCGTTTGACGCTTCGCAAGCGGCAATATACTCCGATTCGATTGTAGATTGGGCGACGACTGACTGTTTGCCTCTCCTCCAGCTAATTGCGCCACCGTTCAACATGAAAACATATCCTGTCTGGGATTTCGAATCATCTAGGTCTGAGCCAAGGCTTGCGTCAACGTAACCCTTTACGGTGAGCTCCTCATCAACTCCTCCATAAACGAAAAACAGATCCTTTGTTCTTCTCAAGTACTTTAGGATGTTCTTTACTGCGGTCCAGTGAGCCATTCCCGAATTACTCTGGTAGCGATTAGTCATACTAATACCAGCGCTAAATCCGGCCGGGTACATAACATAGGATACATGAGAGAACCTATGGCTGAGGCATAGGGTTTTGAGGACATTTCCTCCTTCTCTTTTGCTGTGGTCGGGCACTGAGTCACGCTTAACTGGACACCTTTTATAACTGGCAAGAGGCCTCTCTTGGAGTTATCCATACTGAACCTTTTCAATATCTTCTCAATATAAGTGCTCTGACTCAAAGCCAATAGTCGATTAGGTCTATCTCTATAGTTCTTAATCCCCAATATGTACGCAGCTTCACCAAGGTCCTTCATGGAAAATTGTCCATTTAGATATTCCTTCGCTTCTCCTAAGAATTTTTATCGTTCCCTATTAGAAATATGTCATATACATATAACACAAGGAATGCTACAGAGCTCCCACTCAGTTTCTTATAGACGCAGAACTCTTTGATGTTTTGGACAAATCCAAAAGCTTTAATGACCTCATCAAATCGAAGATTCCAGCTCCGAGATGCTTGCTTCAACCCATAGATGGACCGTTGAAGCTTGCACACCTTACCAGCATTCCTTGGATCGATAAACCCCTTTGGTTGCATCATATACAACTCTTCCTCAATGTTGCCATTTAGGAATGCAGTTTTCACATCCATCTGTCATATCTCGTAATCATGATATGCAGCTATTGCTAGTAGGATCCAAATAGACTTTATCATCGCTACAGGAGAGAACGCCTCCTCGTAGTCAACTCCTTGAATTTTTCGGAAGCCCTTCGCGAACAGTCGAGCTTTGTAGACAGATACGTTTCCGTCTGCGTCAGTCTTTTTCTTGAAAATCCATTTATTCTCGACGGCCTTGCGGTCCTAGGAATATCCACCAAAGTCCAAACTTTTTTGGTGTACATGGAGTCTATTTCGGATTTCATGGATTCACTCCATTTCTCGGACTCAGGTCCCTCCATTGCTTCTTTGTAACTCGTAGGTTCATCTGACTCATCAGCCGAGATTACATTCACAAGCTGTCCATAAAACTCAGTAGCTTGACGGATTCTTGATGACCTACGGGGCATAATAGGTTCCTCTTCATTATCATCATGATCATCATGTATGTCATGATCGTTATGATTGTCGTTCTGGCCATTCTCTTCAGCTCCAACTGTGGAAGAAGGTTCCAGAACAACTTCTGCGGCCGTTTCTTCCAATTGGAGTGATTGGTCAGTCGCTTCATCGAGGTCTATTTTCCTCTCACTCAACTCTTTCGAGAGAAACTCTTTCTCCAGAAAGTGTCCAGTCTGGGCAACAAACATTTTGCTCTCAGACTGATCGTAGAAGGTGTATCCACAAATTTCCTTGGGATAGCCCACAAAAATGCACTTATCCGCCCTGGATTCAAGTTTGTCAGAAGGCAGGATGTCCTCTTTCCCCTCAATTACAACTCTGATCTGCCGCAAGTAGAGACCGGCCCACTGGGAAGCTGCGACAAGCCCGCGATGGGCCCAACCAGGCACCGACGTAGGAGTCCTCGACTAATTTTGAAGGTGCAACTTGGCGTACAAGGCAAGACTAGAACTAGGAAACCTTCTCTGTAATCTAGTACGGACTCCCCAAGACCTAGACTAGTATATAAAGGCTGGGAGGGGAGACGTCCAAATAAACTCAATAGGCATCTACTCATCCTTGCCTTGCGAGAACTCGCCTTGGCCTCCACTGTAATTTCCCCCTCACATAATAATATCGAGCAGGAAGTGCTTCTCCTGTTAGCCGACGAGTATCGTCCAACTTGTTCCATCTCTATGACTAACCCAGGTTCCCTGACTGTAAGGCCCGATATGCGGTACTGTTCCAGATCTAAATGTTTCCATCCAGACCCGGGGACGAAGCACATATCGGTCCCACCGCGACATATGAGATAGCCATATGCCCCGAATTTCCAACATGATATCACAACATTACAGATACAAGGATACAACATCTCATACAATCGGAATACAACTTCCTCAAATACAATACAACAGCGGAAGATACATGTCTGAGTACAGACTACAAGCAAATGCCTACTGGCAAAGAGAAAAACATCGATCCCATAACCACACGGGTCCAGGCCCTCCGCCGGGATCCGCCTAACTAGTCGTCGTCGAGTCTCCAAGTGAAACGTCGATCACCATACCTGTTGTCGATCAAGAACCCTGAAAAGAGTTTGGGGGTAGTATCATGAGTACATAAGTACTCAGCATCCAACTGTAGTGGTCATCTGACCCAGCAAGGACTTCATCACTCGTCATTCTAGGACAACTAGTAGTTTACGATAAGGATGGGGTAAGTGGTGAGGTTGCTGCCGCACTAGCATTTATGAAGTGGCTAACTATCTAGAGAATAAGATAAGAAGCCAAGCATTCGATGAGGAATCGCCTCCAAAAAGTCTTGCTATCAACTACTACGCAAACATAACACCTATCCTATCCTTGTCCTCCTCTTCGCATCCCGACGAAGAAGAAGCAGTCAAGGCACACACACACGTTGATCAAGTTATATTAATATTATCTCAGTTGTTGTTGTCTATGAACAAGGAGTAGGTATCAAGTCGTCCATAACCGTAGACACGGCTTCTCGAAAAGATTTAACCCTGCAGGGGTGTACCAACTGCCCATTACGAGGCTCCGCACGCACGTCCATCTGTCTTAGTTGCTACCCATCACAGGCAACCATTTTATGATTTAGTTCCAAGAGATCCGAAACGACAGGTCCCTCTAACTAACAACGAACAAATCCGGGTGGCCCCCGGTGAGTCGACATCCATCTCAGGAGCCGGCCGCTCTCTCGATCTGGTCTCTACCGTCTGTCGCAGGTTTGGATAGCCGGTTAATCACACATGGGACACCGGGTCCTCAGCCGGACAAAGTGGGCCAGCAAGGGAACTAAGTCTTCACTGGTCGAGGTTGGTTTGTAAACAACTGGCGTACGACCAACACACACACGGTATCAAATGGTAAATCAGCTTGGGCCACCACTAGAAATGCTTGAAGCTAGGTAGGTAAGAAAAGGGGACCCCATAAAATCCCACACGCGGTTAGGCACGCTCAGTGTTAAAACCAATACCCGGAACTCGGATCCTAGGTGACTCGAATGGAACAAAGCGTCGGGGCGGGATAGCCTAGACCTTCCATCCTTCGTCGAATATAGTCAACATTATAATAATCATATCATCGACAACAATATAATAAGGTGATATCCCAAACCAAGGAGTAACAGGGTAACATCGTAGCATCCTAAGCATGCATACTAAGCAGGGGCTGAGCAACGAGCAATAGTAACATAGCAGTACAAGGTTTGTTGGGAAGGGACATGGCTGTATCAGTTTCAAAGAGGCAGTAAACATGTGGTAGGATCAAACATCGAGCCTAACCTAGACTAGCATGCAAACCGCTGGTTGAAATAGAATGGATCATAAGTAATGTATAGTCCTTGCCTGTTGATAAGTCGGGTTCCGTAGGTGTAGTCGATCGCAAGCTCGCATCGTCTCCAAGAGGTACCCGCGGAAGCACACAAGACGATAAACACTGGAAAGCAATCAACGAGCAAGCACTCTATTACTACAAGACAAACACGAGCAAGCATCAACAAGAAAGGAATCACGAGACATCGCACCTACCGTCGAGAGCGCTTACTAACAACTTAAGTGGAGTACTCGTCACACACGACGAATATCACACGTTTATGGTGGTTCAAGTTGCTTAGCTTCAGGTGATCAACCAACGGTTATTAACATGGCAACTCAAGCAAGCATGGCATAGCACACAAACATGGAAAGAGGTGAAGCACAAAGTAAACTATCTATGCTAGTCAATTTAAGTGAGGCACAACCTAAACATGGCATAACACTAAGTGCCGCACGATAATTAAAGGATTTGGTACTGTTCTGCCCTAAACCAAATTTTAGGTTGGTTAACAACAACAAACAATATCATAAACACAAAGTACATGAAAAACTAATCAAGTTACATATAAGGAACACCCCAAACGGAGTTACGGACCAAAAGATATAAGCAAGACAAGATATGCACACATGCTGTATAAACAGGGGTAAATCTATATGCAAAAGTGCAGCAACATGACATAGCAATACATGGGATGAAAGTAGACATGATTCTTAACAATATGCAATTTGAATCACTCAATTCCGATAAACGGTCGCGACACACTCGTCGACCGAAGTTGCAACAAAATAACAGTTTCAGCAACAACAACACAATAACATCAGGATAGCTACTTTGGAGAAAGAATTAATATAGCTAAAGCACCCAAACATGACAAGTTAAAGCATGAAATTGAAGTACACATGATGCTTAACACAATGGAAAAAGAATCAATGCAAAAGGCCTCATGGATTTGTCACAATCATCAATCAAGGTTGCAACGAAATATTAACAGCAGCACTTAAGAGGAAAAAGTAGCAGTTTAACGGCCTGATGCCCACTTTATCACACAATTACATAAACAAGATGAGCTCAAATGCAAAAACCTTCTACATACGTATTCTAGAGCACGCAAAACTGAGCAACTTTCGTTTTGGGGGCACATTCATCGAAGGTACGGTTTAAGCGTTATTAACGGTGCAAAATCGAATCAGCAGCAAAACATTCCAGACTTAGTGAAAATTTGAAGTCCTGCGCAAAATAAAAATAAAAAAACAGAGGGGGGGGCCTCTTCTCACCATGGGCGAAAATCGGCCCATCTGGCCTGGCTGGGCTCGGGGCTGGCTTGGGCCTGGGAAGCCCACCTGGCTCGGCGGTTGTGTGGCCAGCCGGCTCGGCTCCTCCCGAGCGCACCGAGCGGCGGCGGCGGCTGCCTCTCGGTGGCGCGCCGGCCACCGGGGACGAGGGGCAGTGGGGCTCCCGGATCTGGCGAGGGGAGACGACCGGAGGACGTGGCCGGCCGGATCCGGCGGCTTGGTCCCAGGGGTGGCGAGGCGCGAGCTCGGGCCGAGCTCGGCCATGGCTATGGCGCGAGGCGGTGCCTCCTTGCTGCACCTACGAGGAGGGGAAGGGGAGCGGCGTGAGGAGGAGGAGGAGAGGAGAGGTGCGGGCGCGGCTGCTGCGGGCGACGGCCTAGGACGGTGGGAGGCGGCGGCTCCACCACGGGAGACGGCAGCGACGCGGCTCCGCGGCCTAGATTGGGCCCGGAGCGGGATGGCGGCGGGCCCTGCGGGGCCCGGATCCCATGGCTGGCTGCTGGATACCTTCGGGGCAACGTGGAGGCCTTCTGACCCTCCGATCTTGGATCTGATGGCCAGAATTGACTGGGATTAGGGTTTTCGGGGTTTTGGGGGGCTAGGGGTTGATCTGCGAATTTGGTGAGGGGGTGGCTGCAAATTTCACTTAGGGAAACCCTAATTGGGTGTGGGAGGCTGGTGGTCTTTATATAGGTAGGTTGGCTGCCCAGTTTACGCAAACGCCCCCGGTACCCCTCTCGTGCGTCCGGTGATCGCATTCGTGACCGCCGAGACTCCGTATGGACTCCGATTCCGACGAAATCTCGAACCACGCGCTCAGCGCGTCGAGCCCATCGATCGTACCTCACTGCGGTGACAATCCGACAACATTTTTCGGCGCCCAAATAAAATAATCCGTTTATTAAATAAACGGGGTTTTCGTTTCGTTGGTTGCGGCTGGTCTCGTGCGGTTTTCGCGACGGTGATCGGGTGAAACCCGGTGTCGCAAAGGTCGAGTGTCAGGGTGGCAAGGGTCGGTCTCCGTCCGGTACGAGAAAAGGGGGAGAAAATAATCGCCGATCGATAAATCGGGGATGCAAACACCGCAAACAAATCAGACAATCAAACAATCCACACCGAAAACAAATTTTTATATTTTTTCAAAATCTGGGCTGTTACAATACAACACCACCAACAAGGGATCTCGTCCCGAGATCCAGGGCGATCCGGGGGAGAGGAGGGGAGAGAAAAGAGAGTCGAAAATCTTCAACACCTCCAACAAGGAACTCTGCTCCATGTCGACGTCGAACTTCCGTCGAGAAAACTTTCCGCAGAGAGATGGCGACGTCGAAAAACAAAACCATCAGGTGTCACGAGTAAGAGCGATCGCGAAAATCAGATGAAGGGATAGTGATTTTCGACGCAAGTCGTAAAAACACCGAGCAAAAGGAGGGAGGGCAAAGGACGACCCAGATGATAACCGAAATCGGAGAAGCTAAAGGTACTACAGGAATTTCCAAACCTGAGATCGGAATCGAGACAATACGTTGCAAGCAAGGCATTGTAACGGTTCCGATACTCCACACACTCGAGATCCTAGAGTTTGGAAGGGGATAAGTCGAGATTAAAACACTTACGACACTTGTCCTGACCAGAGCAAGGGTAAGGAGTAAAAAGATTCCTACTCTCCGATAACTAACTTAGTAACTACAAAATAGTTTTTGTCTAGACTCGACTTCGGCCAGAGAAGGGATCCTACGGTCGGTAAGGCTCTGATACCAAGTTGTAAGGCCCGATATGCGGTACTGTTCCAGATCTAGATGTTTCCATCCAGACCCGGGGACGAAGCACATATCAGTCCCACCGCGACATATGACATAGCCATATGCCCCGGATTTCCAACATGATATCACAACATTACAGATACAAGGATACAACATCTCATACAATCGGCATACAACTACCTCAAATACAATACAACAGCGGAAGATACATGTCTGAGTACAGAATACAAGCAAATGCCTACTGGCAAAGAGAAAAACATCGATCCCATAACCACACGGGTCCAGGCCCTCCGCCGGGATCCGCCTAACTAGTCGTCGTCGAGTCTCCACGTGAAACGTCGATCACCATACCTGTTCTCGATAAAGAACCCTAAAAAGAGTTTGGGGGTAGTATCATGAGTACAGAAGTACTCAGCATCCAACTGTAGTGGTCATCTGACCCAGCAAGGACTTCATCACTCGTCATTCTAGGACAACTAGTAGTTTACGGTAAGGATGGGGTAAGTGGTGAGGTTGCTTCCGCACTAGCATTTATGAAGTGGCTAACGATCTAGAGAATTAGATAAGAAGCCAAGCATTTGATGAGGAATCGCCTCCAACAAGTCTTGCTATCAACTACTACGCAAACATAACACCTATCCTATCCTTGTCCTCCTCTTCGCATCCCGACGAAGAAGAAGCAGTCAAGGCACACACACACGTTGATCAAGTTATATTAAGATTATCTCAGTTGTTGTTGTCTATGAACAAGGAGTAGGTCTGAAGTCGTCCATAACCGTGGACACGGCTTGTCGAAAAGATTTAACCCTGCAGGGGTGTACCAACTGCCCATTACGAGGCTCCGCACTCACGTCCATCTCTCTCAGTTGCTACCCATCACAGGCAACCATTTTATGATTTAGTTCCAAGAGATCCGAAACGATAGGTCCCTCTAACTAACAACGAACAAATCCGGGTGGCCCCCGGTGAGTCGACATCCATCTCAGGAGCCGGCCGCTCTCTCGATTTGGTCTCTGCCGTCTGTCGCAGGTTTGGATAGACGGTTAATCACACATGGGACACCGGGTCCTCAGCCGGACAAAGTGGGCCAGCAAGGGAACTAAGTCCTCACTGGTCCAGGTTGGTTTGTAAAAAACTGGCGTACGACCAGCACACAAATGGTTTCAAATGGTAAATCAGCTTGGGACACCACTAGAAATGCTTGAAGCTAGGTAGGTAAGAAAAGGGGACCCCATAAAATCCCACACGCGGTTAGGCACGCTCAGTCTTAAAACCAATACCCGGAACTCGGATCCTAGGTGACTCGAATGGAACAAAGCGTCGGGGCGGGATAGCCTAGACCTTCCATCCTTCGTCAAATATAGTCAACATTATAATAATCATATCATCGACAACAATATAATAAGGTGATATACCAAACCAAGGAGTAACAGGGTAACATCGTAGCATCCTAAGCATGCATACTAAGCAGGGGCTGAGCAACGAGCAATAGTAACATAGCAGTACAAGGTTTGCTGGGAAGGGACATGGCTGTATTAGTTTGAAAGAGGCGGTAAACATGTGGTAGGATCAAACATCGAGCCTAACCTAGACTAGCATGCAAACCGCTGGTTGAAATAGAATGGATCATAAGTAATGTATAGTCGTTGTCTGTTGATAAGTCGGGTTCCGAAGGTGTAGTCGATCGCAAGCTCGCATCGTTTCCGAGAGGTACCCGCGGAAGCACACAAGACGATAAAAACTGGAAAGCAATCAACGAGCAAGCACTCTATTACTACGAGGCAAACACGAGCAAGCATCAACAAGAAAGGCAACACGAGACATCGCACCTACTGTCGAGAGCGGTTACTAACAATTTAAGTGGAGTACTCGGCACACACGACGAATATCGCACATTTACGGTGGTTCAAGTTGCTTAGCTACAGGTGATCAACCAACGGTTATTAACATGGCAACTCAAACAAGCATGGCATAGCACAAAAACATGGCAAGAGGTGAAGCACAAAGTAAACTATCTATGCTAGTCAATTTAAGTGAGGCACAACCTAAACATGGCATAACACTAAGTGTTGCACGATAATTAAAGGATTTGGTACTGTTCTGCCCTAAACCACATTTTAGGTTGGTTAAGAACAGCAAACAATATCATAAACACAAAGTACATGAAAACTAATCAAGTTACATATAAGGAACACCCCAAACGGAGTTACAGATCAAAAGATATAAGCAAGACATGATATGCACACATGCTGTATAAACAGGGGTAAATCTATATGCAAAAGTGCAGCAACATGACATAGCAATACGTGGGATGAAAGTAGACATGATGCTTAACAATATGAAATTTGAATCACTCAATTCCGATAAACGGTCGCGACACACTCGTCGACCGAAGTTAAAACAAAATAACAGTTTCAGCAACAGCAGCACAATAACATCAGGATATCTACTTTGGAGAAAGATTTAATATAGCTAAAGCACCCAAACATGACAAGTTAAAGCATGGAATTGAACTACACATGATTCTTAACACAATGGAAAAAGAATCAATGCAAAAGGCCTCATGGATTTGTTACAATCATCAACCAAAGTTGCAACAAAATATTAACAGCAGAACTTAACAGGAAAAAGTAGCAGTTTAATGGCCTGATGCCCACTTTAGCACACAATTACACAAACAAGATGAGCTCAAATGCAAAAACTTTCTACATACGAATTCTAGAGCACCCAAAACTGAGCAACTTTCGTTTTGGGGGCATGTTCATCGGAGCTACTATTTAAGCGTTATTAACGGTGCAAATTCGAATCAGTAGCAAAACATTCCAGACTTTGTGAAAATTTGAAGTCCTGCGCAAAAAAAACAATAAAAAAACAGAGGGGGGCCTCTTCTCACCATGGGCCAAAATCGGCCCATCTGGCCTGGCTGGGCTCGGGGCTGGCTTGGGCCTGGGAGGCCCACCTGGCTCGGCGGTTGTGTGGCCAGCCGGCTCGGCTCCTCCCGAGCGCACCGAGCGGCGGCGGCGGCTGCCTCCCTGTGGCGCGCCGGCCACCGGCGACGAGGGGCAGCGGGGCGCCCGGATCTGGCGAGGGGAGACCACCGGAGGGCGTGGCCGGCCGGATCCGGCGGCTTGGTCCCAGGGGCGGCGAGGCGCGAGCTCGGGCCGAGCTCAGCCATGGCTATGGCGCGAGGCGGCGCCTCCTTGCTGCACCTGCGAGGAGGGGAAGGGGATCGGCGTGAGGAGGAGGAGGAGAGGAGAGGTGCGGGCGCGGCTGCTGCGGATGACTCGCCGGCGGCGGCCTCGGAAGGTGGGAGGCGGCGGCTCCACCACGGGAGACGGCGGCTCCGCGGCACAGATCGGGCCCGGAGCGGGCTGGCGGCGGGCCCTGCAGGGCCCGGATCCCTTGGCTAGCTGGGAAATAGAGTTTAGTGAAAACTATTTACAGGCGGTACAATTTATTCAATTTACACGGTACAAAAAGTTTTTTTTATTATCGGGAAGTACGAAACTCATATTCAATAGAAGTACAATACTTTAAACAAGAAGTACCATCGAATCATTTTGCGCAGTACCGTAGATTTTTTATCTAAAATACAATTTATTTATTTTGATAAGTACAAAACCTTTTATTGCCGGGTAATACCATTAAATCATTATATGCGGTATTGTTGATTTGTTTTCCGCAATACATTTTTTTATTTTGAGTAGTACAAAACAGTTTAATTGCCAAGAAGTACCACTAAATCACCCCTAGGCAGTGCCGTCTATAATTTCAAGCAGTACAATTATTATTATTATTATTATCGGGCAGTACGAAACTCATATACACAGAAGTACAAGGTACATGTCGAGGGAGTTTGAGTTCTCTGGAAAAAAATACGAGCAGTACAATTTAGTCATCTTGAGCAGTACAAAATCTTCTTTATTGTCGGACAGTACGAAACTCATATTCCACAGAAGTACAATACTATATATTTTTTGGAACATAAAAAATCTCGATCTTTTTAATATTGTTCAAAAACCGTGAAGAATTGGAAAAATGTTAAAACACAAAAAAGATGCTAAATTTCATTACATTTCCAACGCAATATCATTTGTATCATTCCGAGGTCCGATGAATATCAATGATAATCTTTTAATACAATTGAATTTTAGTATTTTTAAAACTGTTCAAAAACTATGCATAATTTGAAAAAACTTAAAACACGAAAACGTTTGTAAATTTCAGTAGCTTTCGAACGGTATATCATTTGCGCTATTCCGAGAAGTGGTTCAAAAATTAATATGAAATTACTGTTGGTCTATTTTGAATGAATCTCGGTATTTTCAAAAGTGCTAAAAAATTATGTAAAATTTAAAAAATCTTAATACATGAAAAAGATGGGAAATTTCAATAGCTTTCCAACGCCATATCATTTGCATTATTTTGAGGTCTAAAGATTATCAATAATCATATTTTAATTAAACTGATTTTTAGTATTTTCAAAACTGTTCAAAATATATGCAAAATTTGAAAAACATAAAAAAGTTTGGAAATTTCACTAGCTTTCCAACGGTGTATTATTTGCGGAATTCTGAGAAGTGGGTAAACAAATGTGTTCAAAATACTTTTCAATCAGCTTGTGATGATTTCTGTTTTTTCAAAATTCATAATAATTTTTTTTAAAATTAGGACAAAGCCACAATATGAAAAGGCTGAGGAATTTCTGTAGCTTTCCAACGGTATATGATTTGCGCAATTCCGATTAACGGTTTACAATCTACGATTGAATTACTACACACAGACAGAAGAGCAGTACCGACTTCATAAAAAAGAAGTATGGTAGTGTTTTACAGAAGAAGTACCAGATCGTCATCTCTGGTAGTACGAGATTATTGCAAAATATTATTCTATCATCGATTATAGAATAGACGACATGTATATATATATATATATATATATGTAAAAGCCTTGTTACCTCCATCATATGGATCCCACATGCAACAAGTACCACGGTTCGTCACGGCGTAGTACTGACCCAAAAAAAGGGCATCTTCAAACTCCCAAGGACGGAGATGGGGTGTGTCGAGCATGTACCATCTTAATTTCCTATTGGCACCGATGCCTCTGCCGATGATGAGAATCCTTTTGTCGAATACGGCGATGAGGGAATAGTCGTCTTCGGTGCGACCACGATGGAATGGTGGATGTACAAATGGCTACCTTCTTCAACAAAAGTTGTATGAGATCATAGCTGAAACACCGTATGAATCAACTGCCCCCAGCGTGATGAACACCAAGAGATGTGAATGGAGGCACATCGACTGTCATACCAGTGTGCACGTTATGCAACTGGATGCGTCTGTTACCTAGAAGCAAGGCCAGCCAGTCGCCATTCGCACCAACCCAAGCTGTCATGCAGTTGGATCGTCAAAAAACTTGACAGGCTGAGAGAAATGACTTTTTGTAAAGAAAGACGACGTACGTGAGATCACCTACTTGAGGGTGGTAGAGAATTGTCGTTAGAAAGGGTGTGTTATCAAGAGGGGTGATGGTGCACTTGTCGCTCTGCGGCTGTTCCTACTCCGATGCCCTATACAGATCACGTTCTACAGCTTTCTCTATTACGAAAGGAAGCCCGAGAACGGACTTCATCTCCTTAATTTGACCTAGGACGAGGCGCATAACCCCCGAGCCACATGATGCAAACCTTGTGACGCTCAACATGTCTTCTCTAGTGTTGTTGGAGACCAAGGTTGTAAGAGTATCGTCGTCGATTTCTTCCAGGCGACGTCTTTGCGTCGGAGGGGAACCGTTGATGTCCGTCACGGGCTTTCGCTTCGAGCCGAGTGGCTGACCTGGCGCCGTGGATGAAGAGGACGGAGCTAGCTCGTCAGTGGCTGGAGGCTGGTGATCAGATTGGGGAAGGGCTGAATGTGGTGGAAGCGGCGGCCTGCCCTCGGCGCCGGCGGTGGAGATGAAGGGGGGCATGAGGGAGTGCGCACCATCACCGATGCTAGTGGGATTGTTAGATTTCTGGGGTTCGCTGGCAAATTGCGAGGAACCGATCCTTATATTAAGCAGTTGCCTAGTGTGGAATGGTGTGCACATGAACTGATTGGGCCGCTGCCCCAACCGAGGGTAATTGAATAAGGATGCGAGGAGGCAGACGGATCCGAGGCCGTCCATCATCCATCCGACGGTCCCAATCAAGCAGCGCCGGAGGGGGGTGGGGGACTGAACGAGTGGGCTGCGGGGCTAATTAAATCTTGGTCACCTGTCTGTTCGAGTTAGCTAGTACCAACAGAAGGATTTTCAGAATCGTGCCTGAAAGTTTGCATCCCACACATTTCAGTAATAATGAACGATTGCGGAGAAGGGATAGCTGTCCATTGTTTGCAACCGTTGGTTTTATAAATCAGTACCAACGGAAGGATTTTCAGAATCGTGCCTGAAATTTTACATCCCACACATTTCAGTAACAATGAACGATTGGCAAGAAGGGTTAGCGGTCCATTGTTTGAAACCATGGGTTTTCACCCTCAATATCACGGACGATTGTTTATCGGAACCGTCAACCCTATATCGCCCACGAAATAATTTTTGTAATGGTGGAGTATGGCCAACGTTTCTGAGACGGTTCAGTTTCGGGCACACGGTTTTCTATTTATACCGTTTGCGTTGATAGCATCGCAAACAATTTTGTACAAGGGACTGGGAAAGGAGTATTGTGTTAGCCCCTCTTTGAAGTAGTGTGAGATTCCTAGCAG
Source organism: Bromus sterilis (assembly GCA_950022295.1). Classification (NCBI taxonomy): domain Eukaryota; kingdom Viridiplantae; phylum Streptophyta; class Magnoliopsida; order Poales; family Poaceae; genus Bromus; species Bromus sterilis. The sequence continues at coordinate 157,491,367 of OX465597.1, forward strand.
GTAGGTCCGCGGCTGCCTTGGCGCCTGGTCTTGTCCGCCGTCCTTTCAATCCGGCGTGTGGGTGGAGACATCATGCGCTTGAAAGGTCGGCGATGTGACTTGGCCTTCTGACAGTGCGAATCTCTCGAGATATTCATTAATGTCCTCGGGCCGGGTGCGCCCATCTGGCCTGTAGTAAACTCATGATTCTGGTGAAACCATGATGGGCGTGTTGCGCTATGGCCGGATGTTCGCAGCCGACTGCCGATTGCGCCTCCTGGGCATTCGAATGCCGATCTAACCAGGTCGGCCCAACTGCATCCGACATCTTCCTCGAGGTTGCACTTTGTCTTTAAATGTAATTTCGCCTGGGTGACCCTACCCGGGGGTCATTCCCCCGATAGTAACCCCTGAAGCTGTGAAGGTTCCACAGTTGGCCGACTGCGGGGACTTTGGAGGTTCATTCTAATAGATCTTTTGACTTGCTATATTGTCGCTTGCTCACTCCACGCTGGACCGAACGTGATTTTTGTCGGTTGCACCATGCCGGACTGTGCTTGGGCTCTGGAGAGTGCGCTGCTCTGATCTTCCCGTAGGCATCACCGAGCCACCTCGCATCGAGAGGAATGTGTTGTTCCGACCTGGATGCGGTCTTTGCCGATCTGTCTTGTGCTCAGCCGAGTGCATCTGAACGGTAACTTTTGACCAGGAACTTAACCGTCGCACGTCGCTCTGGTTTTGCCGCGTGCTGTAGTTAATGGGTGGTGGCCCACTAACCTACGCGCGACAGGACGTTACCGTGAGCCTCGGGCCACGCGCCCACGCCTTGGATTTTTGTTACGAAATCTTCTGTGCGCTGCTCCATTGCAGCGGCACGAAATACACGCCGCAACCAGTGGCCACACGAGGCCACAAAGTGCATGCCTCAATCCCACTCACACCCTTCTACCTATAAGTAGGCGAGGAGAGGGGACTGGGCTAGCGTCCGCACGCCCCCGTTCTCTTCTTCCTCTTGCTCTCTCTGCTCTTACCGCCTTCATTGCCATTACCATATTTGCGTGTGCGCTGCTTCTCCTTCTCTCCCCGCTACGGTCACCATTGGGACCTGTACGTCATGCCAACTCTGGCCAAGCTCCTCCTTCACCGAAGCATTGGAGTCTGAGATGGCTTCTTCCCGTGGTCGCTAGGAGGGCTCGTAGCTGACCGAAGCCGATGTCCTTCGCCTCTGTCACTCGTGCAAGATCCCGGAGGAGATCGAGTTTTGCATCCCCGCCGACGAGGTCATGCCGGCACCGGAGCCGGCGAACGTGTGGTCTTCTTGGCCCACTTCGAGCACGGATTCAGGATCCCGGTGAGTACTTTCTTCCGCGAGTTCCTCAACTTCTACCAGCTGCAGCCACACCACCTTGGAGCCAATGCCATCATGCTGATCTCGGTGTTTGTTACGCCATGTGAGGGCTACCTCGGCGTGTGTCCGAGCGTAGGGTTGTGGGCTCATATCTTCTACTTCAAACCCCAGATGGTCGGAAACGGTGTGATGCTGCCGAATCCAAAGGCCCCCCATCTGCCGGATGTCGGTGAGAAGGTGATGGTAGAGTGCGGTGTGGCCACCATCTACACCAACTCCAAGATTGCCTACCCCAACCCGAAGCCACTGCAATCAGTGAAGAAATGGCAGAAGACTTTCTTCTATGTCCGGAATCCTGAGAATCAGGCCGATTGCCACAATCTGCTGGAATCCGTGCTGGCACCGCCGACTACGAAGCATAACTGGGGAGTCAAGGTCGGCCACGGAGATCTCGACCTAGATCAACAGTTCGGCCGAGTGAATGAGCTGGTCAAAGAGGGGCTGGACAACACCCGGCCTGGTCACCGGATGGATCCTCCCCCGAGTGCTCCCTCTTTAGTGCCGGTGCCAACGAATATGCGACATGTCAACCAGCTGAGATCCCACTCGGATTACCACCCACAAGCTGACCCATGAGCAGATACGCGACCAAGTGCGCGATATGATGGATGTTGACTGCCCGGATGACTGGTGGTTCGGCAAGCGTCCTTTCAGCCGGAAATGTCCGCCTCCTCAGGTACTTTTAACTCTTCAAACTTGTTCTTTCTATCTTCCTTCTAATGCTCAGGTCGGCAATTGATGCAGCGGTTCCTGGCGCAGAGTGTATCCGAGGACGGACACACTGCCGACGTCGTCCATCCAGACCGCGCCAAGTCCGACCCTCAAGATCCTGAGCTCAGCTCGGGAAACGACCCCAATGCTGAAAACGACATGGCCTCGCAGGAGATCGGCAACGAAACGCCGAGTATGTTAGATTCTTTGCTCCGACGCTTCATGGTCGAGTGGAGTGACGATGCAAGCATCTCATCTCTTGGCGATATGGTGTAGAGTCACAGCCGAACCGCGAGAAAGTGGCCAAGGGCAAACGCCCCCGGGAGGAAGCCGAGCCGTGTGCGAATGCCCCGCCCTAAGCAAGCCGACTGGAAAGACGACCTCCAAAGTGCAACCCTCGAAGAATCCGGTTGGCAAAAAGAATAAAAGGGCCAAACCCACTCCGGCCGCTCCCTCTTTGAATGCAGTTCCATTGGACATACCCCCATGTGCTACTCCATGGCCTTGATGCTCGGTAGAGCGCCCCAACTTGACGGGTAATCTTTCATTATAGTCGATGCTGGAATTGACTTCTTCTCAATCTCATTTTGTTGTACTTCTTGGTTTAATATGGAGCCATGGAACGCCAATGCCACAAATGATGCCGCTCCTCCGCCTTCCCGGCCCATTGCCTCGACTACCCACTCAAGGGCTGCGCCGAGTCGGAAATGGCTTTCGGCAACCAACGAGACTGCGAAGGCCGAGCGTGCCAAGAAATCCCGCGAGGAGGCAGCAAGCCAGTCAGCGACAGTTGCCTCCGCCTCCGGCCCCATAGTTGCCGATGGTGACTCTGCTGGCGTGCAGTCAGACGTGCCGACCGCCATCGCTCCTTCTGCCGCAATCGGTGGGTTCTACGACGTTTAACCCGACATGCCAGTTGCCGCAGCAGTTCCCCCAGCTGCTAAACCGCAGAATAAAATCCCTCCAAAAGATGGCTCCAGCGATGGTTGTGTTTCAACCACCGACGTTGTTGCTGCTGCCGCCGACCTAGGCGAGGTGGCTGCGACTACGCAGTCGGTCACTGGATCGCCTGCCGTCACTGCTCCGCCGCTGACCAGCGCGCCCACACCGAGTCGTGCCCTGGTGCCGAAACCGCTTGCTCCCGCCCGCACCGTCTCCTCAGTGAAGAAGTTTCTCCGTGAATACCTAAGTGCAGAGGTTGACCCGGCCTCCTTCCCTGCTTCCATCGTAGCTGGATCATCTGACAAGACGCCCGCTGTTGCGCAAAGTCGTGTGGCTACTATGTGCAATCAGGTCAAGGGCTTAGCAGAATGTGCCCTTAATGACATCCTTGCCACAGAGTGCTCCATTGTGGCAAGTATACTTTTCTTGTGGGGGCCGCCAGCGCACCCATTGGGTGTAGTCCCCGAGACTCGGGTCGATTGCTCGCAATCGAGCCGGATCTTCATGGTATTTTCCCAAATTTGATAGTTTCTCCGTCCATTTGTCACCGCAAATAGGATGTCTTTGACCGGTTGCTAGCTGCCTATGCAACCTGCCAAAAGACTGCTGCAACTCTGAAGCGTCGAGCGGATGCGCAAGCCATCGACGTGGCCGAGATGAAAGGTATGCTTCGTCGATTGCTTCTCTTTTGGCCATAGACGATCTGATTCCGATTCATGTGGTGCTTTGTTCTCAGCTGTAACTGCCTCCCTGCCCGAAGTGGATGCGCTGAAGAAGCGAGTGGCCGAGCATGAGGGCTAGATCAGCGAGCAAGCTGCTCATCTCGATGCTGTAGTCTGAGAGCGTGATTGATTGCAGGTTGTTGAGACTGAGCTGACGAAGACCACGAGGAAATTGACCGCTCATATGTCGATCTTGAAGGCCCGCCACCAGGACTAGCTGAATAGACTGCTCGACGCTCGGCAGGAAACGGAGGAGGCGCAGCAGAAGGAGCGGGATGAGGCTGTGCGAAAGATGGAGGATGCCTCCGAGTGCCACCAGAGGGAACTGAATGCCACCAAGCGGCGAGGTGAGGTGGTACTCACCGGAATGCATGGAATGGACGATCTGATTCCTAGTAAGCTTTACGCTATTCTCCGATTGCTCTTTTGTGTCCGAATGCTTTTCCATTTTTGCTGCCGACCTCAATTTCTTGCTTTCTGACTTGGCCTTTTGCTCTTCTTCCCTAGCTGATACGTCCCACTGTGGCTATAATTTCTTCTTGTTCCATGCTCTTTTAGGTGACATTGCTATGTGTTTTGCTACACTTTTATATCTTTTTATCTTTTTTTACATATTTGGACTAACCTACTAACTCAGTGCACCCAGGCCCGTTTCTGTCTGCTGATGTCTGTAAGTTGCGGGGTTTTACCCATATTTACAGAGCTCCAAAAATTCCAAAAAAAAGATAAAAAATCAACACAATGGAAGCTTCCAGAGCACCAAAGGAGAGACGGGGGGAGCCAGGCCCCACCCAGGAGGCCAGGTGGAGCCTGGGGGGAGGGGCCACCCCTAGGGCCCCCCTTCGGCCTATTTTTACCCCTCGCTCCGAAAACCCTCGGGGAGACCCCCGCATCACGATTTTCCTCTCTGTTCCGCCGCCGCCGCGCTTCCAAGATCGGGAGCACCAGAAGACCTCTTCCCGGCACCCTGCTGGAGGGAGAATTGACCTCCGGGAGCTTCTCCACCACCATGGACGCTTCCCGGATATGCCGTGAGTATTCCCCCTTGGACCATGGATCTATGATTAGTAGTTATGTGATGTCTTCTCTCCAATCTTGTGCTTCAATTCTTAGCCCTTGTGAGCTACCCTACATGATCAAGGCATCAATGTAATTCTGTCTGTTGTCGCTATGCTGAGTTTTTTGGGATCCGATGGATTATGAGATTATGTTCTGATTGTGATGAGTTATATATTTGGTTGACATTTTATATTATGTTCTTAAGTAATTCTTGCATCTTCTCCATTGATTTTTATTGCTTTTGCCAAATAGTAGATAGTAACTTCAAGAGGGAGCGTTTATGCTTGATTGCTGGTGCATGCCCCCTGATGTCTAGCTTTAGTGACACAAACATGAGACTACGGGATGTGATGTTGCCACCAGGGAGAAAACAACGGTGCTTGTAACTTCGGTTGCAATGATTGTTTACCTTACGCAAAGTTTGTTAATGCAGTTGTCTGTTGCTTTGAGTTTACACTTTGGGTGGGATTCGCAACTTAATACCAGCGCGATGTTCAGACGACGCATCACTTGCCGCGCCACCTACTTGTCGATCCTTGGAGAACTACCGGTCGAACTCATCCTTGGTATCTTTGCCAAGGGAAAATTGCTGCTATCTACATTTCAACATTCCGCTTGGGGTAACCAACGAAGGGCGAGACGCCGTTATCATCTTTTGTACCATCAAGAAAATTTCTGGCGCCGTTGCCGGGGACTCCAATCTTCAAGATAGGGGAGTTGCACGCTATCTTTTACCTTCGCTTTTTTAGTCTTGTTAGTTTACTTTCTAGTTTTTTCTTTTGCGTTTGAGTCTTATATCAAAAACCAAAAAATTGTTGCTACCTTTTGTCTTTGCCATTGTCTGCCTACTGATGCTATCTTTACCATGGGTGTGGAACCACCCAAATATGGTAGGATGGACATGCTTCAGTTGGATCGTCTTCGATCAATTTCTGCTCGCGCTAAAAACCCAACTGACTTGGTTGAGGGAAAATCATTGGATAACCATGCTCATAATATGCAGCACCTCCTATCTCAGAAAGGGAAACACTTATGGGATCAAATACAAGTTTCTTATTTCTATGCTGAATCTTTGTGCCACACTTATGATTTCACTTGTTATTCTAAAATAAATCGTAAACACCTTCCTTTTCAATGTGAGTTTAATGAAAATGAGATCTTATCTTCTTATGCTAAAGGTGTTTATCATTACTTTGATGTTGAAAAGATTGAAGAATTTGTTGCTTTTAAGGGAGCTTAGGAGATTGCTTCTTTGATCGAAAAGTAGTACGATACTATTCACAAGTCCAAAAACCTTGACATTCTTGCTTATTGCTTTGAGAATTATGTTTGCAATGATTATATTGAGGATTTTTAAAATAAAATGCTTGATGCACAAGAAGAGGTGAATGATTGCTATGATGAGGAATCCTATGATTCCGAGGACTCACTTGAAATATCCCTTTCTGAAGAACTTGATACTTGCTTTGCTGATGGATAGGATGCCACCATGAAGATGCTTATGAAGATGAACTTGCTATCGTTCCTTATGTTAAGCATGAAATTTTTTCTATTGAACCCACACTTTGTTGTCCTATTGTCCTTTTGAAATCTCCAACTCATATTCCGGAGAATTTTGCTCATAGTGATGGGCTGCGTTTATCTTATGTTCCTAAAGACCGTGTTCAAAACTATACACGTGTGCTTTTAGTTCATGAACAATATACTTTATGTGATAGTTATATTCTTTATGTTGTTCATGATGCTACTGAAAATTATTTTGAGAGAGGAAAGCTTTGTTGTAGAAACTTTCATGTTACAAAAACACCTCTCTTTATGATAAAAGTTGTGAAGTTGTTCTTGTTTTACCATCCTATTCTTGTTACTTTGTGCTTTAATGATTTATTTGTTTACAAGTTTCCCATGCATAGGAAGTGGGTTAGGATTAAATGTGTTTCATATTTGCTTCTTGATGCTCTCTTTTGCGTCAACTCTTATTCTCTTGTGAGCATCTTTTATAATTCTTCATGCCTAACTCAAAGGCATAAAAGAAAGCACTTATTGGGAGGCAACCCAAAATGTTTTTACTTTAAGTTTTAGTGGACTTGATGTTTTTTACTACTGTAGTAACATCATTGTATCTTTATTTTCAAGCTTTGTGCCAAGTTTTAGCCCCCGATTTCAAGAAAGTTCAAAAGTTGTGACATGCTGTACAGAAACAGATTATGTCTGCTTGACGGAAAAATTCACGATAAATCACCAGATCATCTTTTTGATCTAAATGTTTTTGATAGTATTCTCTATAAAATTACCTTTCAGGCGTCTGTTCTGAGTTTTTTCGATTTGAGTTGCAGAAGTACCCCAAAACATTTATTTACTACCTGATGGTCTGTTTTTCACAGATTCTTCCACATTTTGCGTTTTCATTGTTTTTCAAATCTTAAGGTTGCTTTTTCTTTGCAAAAACTTTTTTGAAATCATGAGAAACAGTAGATCTTCATGAAAATATTTATTTGCAGGAGATAAAAAATATTTTATTATGGGTACTAACCACTCTAGTCAGCTTATGATGAGTTTCGTATGAAGGGAGTTTTCAAGTATGCGACGAAATATGATGAAAGAAGATTTGGGAGTGTCAAGAGCTCAAGCTTGGGGATGCCCCCATTCACCCCTAAGAAATATCCAAGGAGACTCAAGCGTCTAAGCTTGGGTATGCCCCCGTGCAACCCCTTCTCCATGCTATATTTTTATCTCTTCATGTGTTATGTGCTAAACTTGGAGTGTCTCGCTCTTTACTTTTTTTTTTTTTTTAGTTTTGCTTTCTTTTAATAACAAGTTGGACCCTATCCTTCATTGTTTGGGAGAGAAACACGCTCCACTCCACCCTAGAACACAACATAGGCTTGCATGCCTATCTTTCTTTTTGTCTGTGTTCTTTATCTTTGCATAGCTGTTGTTATGCTTAACTTTTAGTTTTCATGCTTATCTTTTTAAGAGATTTTATTAAGGTTGATTTAGGAACTCTCTTGAGTTATCATGCTTATCTTGTTTAGAGAGTTGGCTTGTTGCACTGAGTGTGTGTCTTGCATGAGTAGGTAATTAAGGTTGCTATTATAAGTGTAATAGTAACTTGCAATTGGTTTGAGGTATTGATTTGAGTAATGTTTGGACTTTTGGTGCCCAGAGCTTGAGACTATTAGTGATAGGTGTCGTATTTTGGTCAATCCGTGCTTATTTCCGAAAACTACAAAAAATAGTTGGGAACTCTAGCTACTAGATGGATCGCTAACCTCTGGAGGGGTTGGAATTTATAGAGTACCCTCACGTACCATGGGTCGAGGATGCGCGAGGATAACCAAACCCCCATACACTACTCCTTGGGGTACTTGTATATTTTTGAACCTCCTGAATAGATAGAGAGTTACCTATAATAAGTGCATGAGTTCTTCGGACTAATGCGAGTATTCGATTGTTGGCACTTCCACCTTCTATATTTTTCTAGCCTCTTCGGTACCGTGCATTGCCCTTTCTCATCTTGAGAGTTTGCACAAAATTTTCCGGTGCATCCAAACCCTTCGCATGGTACACTTTGTCATCATCAACCTCCTTATATCTTCCTCAAAACAACCACCATACCTACCTATGAAGGCATTTCCATAGCCTTTCCGAGATACATTGCCATGCAACATCCACCATCTCATGACTTGATCTTCATGTCATATATGCTTTTTCTTGATTGAGGAGCCGCATGCTAGTTGGGCCTTGCCCTTATAATTGCTACATGACGCGCTAGTATCATTGCATATCCTGCATTCCTGCTACACTAGCAGAGGCATACATTTTCATACATCATGATAGTTTTCATCTTTCTTTATGTTGAGTACTTCTTGTAAAGTGTGAAGATCTTCTTAATATTCTTGTAAAATATAGGGTGTTTCCCTTAAGTGAGGAAAATATCTCAAAGAGGACAAATTAAAAGATCCCAAAGAGGAAAAATGAGAGAAAAATAGAAAGAGCCAATGAGGCCACAAAAATACAAAAAATAGAAAAAAGAGAAAAAAGAAATAAAAATAGAGAAGGGGGCAACACTACTATTCCTTTTGAAAGGTCCACACTCTTACTCCATTATCATATTTGTACTCCATAGAGATTATAATTCATGCGTAACTATGTGGGGATCCTTACACTATAGAACTTGGCTTACATATTCCAAGGATGAGCCTCCTCAAAAGAGCTCTAGGTCTTCTTGAGCAAGCAAGTTGCATGCACCCCTACTAGTTCCATTGGAGAGCTTACCTTAGCTCTATGTGCATCCGTTGCATAGCAATCCCTACTCCTCAAAACATATCTATCATTTGGCTGTCTCTCGCCTATGATTGTCCTCATTGATGTGAGCCTTTCACACCTTTTTTGTCTTCCTTCCCCATCATTTCTCTCTTTGCCATCCTAAGTGTCAACATATCTTGCCCGCGCTCATCCATTGCATGAGTGTTGAAAGTTATAAGGGAGAGGATCAATTTGACTTGTACCTGACTAGTGGTCTGGGGACGAGTCAAAATAAGATTTAGAAGGAGACCAAGCATGAAACTTTAGTAGATTAAGTTGTCAATTAAACTACATTGTATTTTTATGCTCTAAACCCATGTCCCACTTCTTGCATGCAAACACCGTTTGGAGACATTCGAGTCATGGATAGCGAGAGCTCTTGCACCTTTATGATCATACTTTGCTAGTTTGAATACTAGATATAGACTCTTGCCTGTTATTATCTTGACTCGAATTGCATATCTTACTTGCTTTACTTTGAAGTTCTTATATGTGTGTTAGCATGTCACCACAAAAATTATCTGTGTTATCCTTTACCTACTCGAGGACGAGCAAGAATTAAGCTTGGGGATTTTGATACGTCCCAAATGTATCTATAATTTCTTCTTGTTCAATGCTCTTTTAGGTAAAATTGCTACGTGTTTTGCTACACTTTTATGTCTTTTTACACATATTTGGACTAACCTACTAACTCAGTGCACCCAGTGCCAGTTTCTGTCTGCTGATGTTTCTAAGTTGCAGGTTTTTAACCATATTTAAAAAGCTCCAAAAATTCCCAAAAAATCAGATAAATTAGCACGACGGAAGCTTCTAGAGCACCGAACGAGATCCGGGCGAAGCCAGGCCCCACCCATGCGGCTAGGTGGCGTGCCCCCCTCCTGGCCGCGCCACCAGGGCGCCTGGGAGGAGGGGCCACCCCCTGGTGCCCCCTTCGGCCTATTTATGCCCCTCTCTTAGAGAACCCTCGGGGAGACCCCCGCATCGCGATTTTCCTCTTTGTTCCGCCGCCGCCGCACTTCCAAGATCGGGAGCACCATAAGACCTCTTTCCGACACCCTGCCGGAGGGAGGATTGACCTTCGGGAGCTTCTCCACCACCATGGACGCTTCCCGGATGTGCCGTGCATAGCCCCCTTGGACCATTGGTCCATGACCAGTAGCTATGTGATGTATTCTCTCCAATCTTGTGCTTCAATTCTTAGCCCTTGTGAGTTTCCCTACATCATCAAGGAATATATGTAATTCTTTCTGCTGTTGCTATGCTGAGTTTGCTGGGATCCGATGTATTATGAGATTATGTTCTGATTGTGATGAGTTATTTATTTGGTTGACCTTTAATATTTTGTTCTGAAGTAATTCTTGCATCTTCTCCGTTGATTTTTATTGCTTTGGCCAAATAGTAGAGAGTAACTCCGAGAGGGAGCGTTTATGCTTGATTGCTGGTGCATGCCCCCTGATGTCTAGCTTGAGTGACAAAAACATGAGACTACGGGGTGTGATATTGCCACCAGGGAGAAAACAACGATGCTTGTAACTGCGGTTGCAATGATTGTTTACCTTACGCAAAGTTTGTTAATGCAGTTATCTGTTGCTTTGAGTTTACACTTTGGGTGAGATTCGCAACTTAATACCAGCGAGATGTTCTGGATAGATATCGCAAGGTGGATGATTAGTGAGTAGATGAAGATGGATTTCGGTCTACTTGTCTTGGCGTACTACCCATACTTTTGAGCCTCTAACTTTCTTGCAGCATAATTAGCATTGCGGTGCGTTTATAATTCTGTCAATTGCCCGGCTGTAATTTGTTTATGCAACTTAGCTATTTTATTGTCCTTTGGGACTGATGACGTGTAAGTGATAATGGCTTCTCTCCCTTGTAGAGTTTGTCTCCTGTAGAGGATAGAGTTTGTCTCCTGTAGGCCTCCGGCAATGATAAGTCGGTGGCAAGGAGACAGTGGCAGCAAATAAGACAAAAGTTGTCTCCTTGACCTGGACCTACACGACACAATTAACTTTGCTCCCAGCGAAGTTCAGAGAGGTTGTCAATCTCTCCGGTCTTATTGTTTACAAAGGATCAACAACACAGGATAATGATAATGATAGCAACTGAACGTAAATACTGAAAAGGAAATAGGCTTGTAAACAATGATGAGAATATGTCAGAACCCCAACTAGGGTAAGTGCTAGGGTTTGTTTGATCCCTTTGCATCATGCAAAAATTCCAAATGAAATTCAAAAATGGGGAAAAGAAAAGCCCTGAGAAATTATTTTAAATGGCGAGATAAAAATCTTTTTCCAAAAATCATTTTAATATTTGGAAAATTCCCATAAATGATGGTGATCATTTTAAAAGTGGTTTGGGTATTTTCCCATGCCCATGGAATATTCTAAAATTCAAACAGTGCTCTGGAAATTAAAGTTTACCCCTATTTGAATTGGAATTCAAATGTTTGGAATTTCAGAAATGCCCAAATCCTAAAGGTGACTAGCTACTGGTCACCTAGTATTTATAAAATTAGTTGGGCATTTTTATAAAATGTTTTGGTATTTTTACCAGAGCAAAACAAAAGGCAGAAAAAGAAAAACAGAAGAAAGCAAAGAAGAAAAAGAAAAACCAAACCCAGCCCAACCCCCTACGGCCTCGGGCCCAACTCACCTGTCCGGCCAGGCCCACCTCTCCTCCCCTTGTCGTCTTCCCCGCCTGGAGCCAGAGCAGGCAGCTCGCCGCCGTGGCAAGCATGCCCGCGGCTGCCGAGCCTTCGAGGCCTCCCCTGCCCTATCCTTTCGCCCCGGAGACACGCAGCAGCCGCCACGTCCTTTCCCTCTCTCTTCCGGTCGTTTCCCCATCTCCTCCTCACGAATCCAGCGCCGCCCTGAAGCCAGCCGGAGCACGATGTCTTGCCCGTCGCGGCCACTGGCCTCCATTTTTCTCACCGTGGTGTCCAGGCGAACAAGCGCTTCCGTCTCCACCGGACCCCCCAGCTAATCGAGCCCGAGGACGCCCGGAACCCACGCCAACTTCTTCGAGATCCCGCCGGAGCCAGAGAAGATCGCCACCAAATTCTTCGCCTCCGCGCACCCCAAGCTTTCACCGCCGCCTTCTTGAGCTGCAGGGTGAGCCCCTCTTTCGTTTGCACCCCCCCGCGCTTCTAATGTTCGCTGGAATCCTCGAGTCCGCCGGAGCCCGAGCCCAACCGCCGCCGTTCTTGAAGCCGGCATCGGCACAGCTGTCCTGGAGAACACCCACTAGCGCAGATGGATGCGGGGGCCACGCGGGGATCAATTGGCGCCTCCCCCGTGCTCTCCCGTGACCATTTGGTCATTCCGGCGCCTCTCCGCTGTGCCGGAGCTCGCCGGCGGCGAGAGGCCCACCTGCCAGTGCACTTAGGGGGCTAACCCCCCTAGTCAATTGACCCAAGGTCAATGACAGGTGGGGCCAGCCCCCCTTAAATCAAAATTAAACATATTTAACAAAGGGGTTAAGCCCCTGTGACACTGACAGGGCTGGCCCACTGGCCGGAGCCCATGTGACATCACCCCCACATCAGCATGACGCAATAAAAGATTTTCCAGAAATAAAACATTTTCCAGAGAATTAAAATAATCCAGAAAAATCCAGAAAATCATTTAAACTTTGGAAATTCATAAATAATTCATATTAACTCCAAATTTAATAAATAATATATCAAAAATTATCAGAAAAATGCAAGGATTAATAATATGCACTTTGTTTTTATGTTTGACCATTTTAAAATGGGGAAACAGTAGCAACTGTGCATATGGATTAATTTGAATTCAAATTTGAAGTTTGAATTTGCATTCCAAATGCAATATACTTCAATTAAATTGAATTTGCCACAAATCAGTACCCTTTACTTCATGTCACAACAATATCATGTGCTTGTGCATTTTACTTCCGAAGTTGTCCCCCCTTGTTGATGATTGTTTCCGGTACCAGCTTTTCCGAGAAGGTGATCACCCCCGAAGAAGAAGACCACCGTTAAGACCTGTGTATCGTCAGCAAGGCAAGCAAACCCCATTGATCATGTCTATAAAATCCTACTTCCCTCTCAGTCTCGCTTATGCATGTTTAGGAGATCACTGAGACACATTCTTTCGCATAGTTGAACCCATTCCGATGCATGACCTATCATTTTGTCACCGTATTAAGCAAACCACAATCCTAGCAGATTTAGGATTTGAATGATGAGCATGTGGCCCCTGCAACTGTTACTGCTTTTGCTGCTTAGTGATACAATGAGGATGTTATGTTTGTGAGTCGGGATGGAATGAACACCGTGGTGCTGATGTAAACGTGTTGGTGAATCCACCCTAAACAAAGGTGAACGATGAGAGGCTGTGTAGGAGTACACAGTGGGCTGTCTCGTTGAACACTGCCCTAGGCCCCGAGTTCCGGTTTTGTGATCCAAGACAAAGAGTATGACTACATGTAGGGTTTTATGGGAGCCCCGTTTGGCCTCTTTACGTACCCGATCCGGTCGAGGAGTCACACTAGATTCGGGCTTTCCATTTGATTTATGTATAGATATGTGGGTGGACCTGTGAGGCAGTGAAACCATCTGTCAAAGGTAGAGTCTCGGTCCCTTACATTATCTGAGTCCGTTTCGTGGAACCGGCCGGACTCTCGAGCGGTGACAAACTCAGGTAGTCGACTCCTGGATTAGAGAAGGTGATGTGAGGGTAGTGCCTTGGTTTCATCCACGTCCGACATCCGCTTGAAGGGTGACAAGAACGAGGCGATAAGTGATGAAACGCGTGTGAAGATGTACACCCCTGCAGGGTTAATGAACTATTCGAATAGCCGTGTCCGCGGTTATGGACTACTTGGAAACCTTTACTTGATCATAGACAACTTGAATGGATACTTATAAAACTCGCAAGATAAGCGTGAGTGCTATGGCGTGCTTCCTCGTGGGGAAGTCGAGGAAGTATCCATAGTGGTGTATTGATTGGAGAATTGGTAGTGGACTCGTGTACGCTTCTTACCTCAAGTCTGGTACTCGTAGTTCAGGACTAGCCAAGTCAAAGCTGGCACTTCTGCATGTTGAACCCCACCTCCTTTACCTTGATACTTGAGCATGAGTAGTGTAGTTCTGATGTAAGTCTTGCTGAGTACGACTTTGTACTCACGTTTGATTATTCTATGTTTTAGATGAGAACCCGGACCCCGATGGAGTCATCTTCGTGAAGCTCGATGTTGACCTTGGTAGTATAGTTCGAGACAGCAGTCTGGTCCCTCGTGGAAGGGCATGTTTGTTTACAAGGCTTCTCTAAGCCATTTGTTTAACTTGTCTGTACTCAGACCTAATTTGCTTCCGTTGTATGATGTAATGTGATCACAGACACGTGATCTTTGTATGCTCTATGTGTATATCTATAAAGAGTACTTTGTAGAGTTATGTGATGATACCTGCTGTTCATACTAGGCATGTGTGCTGCGTGTATGGTTATAACATGCATGTCTTAGTATGGGTTTTCGAGACATTAGTTGTGATCTGGCTGGCGGTCTTTTATACACCAAGTGGCTCTTAGATGTGCGCAGCTTGGGGCATCGCGATGCGATTGCTCGTGACTCTGTCACGTGCACACTTTGTTGTATGATCGAGCCCGCCCTAGACCCCGACTAAGTGATCGGGCTGGAGTAAGTCTATGTAAGAGTTAAGATTCAATCGATAACATGGTTGAGGCAACTTGTCTATGAGTATGGGATTCACCACCCATAAGCATTTATACTTGTGAGCGGACGATGAGGACCCATCTCAGTTGATCATCCGGCCTGGATGGGATGCCCCTCACGTTCGATGCTTACCGAGAACGTTCTGTGCTTGGCCTTGTCTGCTTAGACAAGTGGGTATGGTTCTCGGCTCTCCATGTGATTGTATCGTGACTGGAATTACATACGCTAACCCCGGGTCCCGACAGAATATGAACCGGGGTCCCGTGATGTTCACTAGTGATGTCTCTCTCCTAAAAGACGATAAAACTGCTATGCGAGGTAAAAAATTACAGATGAGAAATTGACAGGATTATAAATACACCGCAATGTTAACTATGTGACAAAAGAAAGGAAGAGCCTCAAAAGCATGGGCAGTACGCCAAAATAAGTAGACCGAAATCCATCTACATCTACTTCTAATCATTCACCTTGAGATATCTATCCAAAACATCTCGCTGGTAATAAGTTGCGAGTCCCACCCAAAGTGTAAACCCAAAGCAATAGACAACTGCATTAAAAGAACTTTGCGTAAAGTAAACAATCCTTGCAACCGCGGTTACAAGCACCGTTGTTTTCCCCCTTGTGGCAATATCACATCCCCTACACTCATGTTTCTGTCACTCAAGCTAGTCATCTGGGGGCATCAACGCACAATCAAGCATAACGCTCCCTCTTGGAGTCACTTCCTACTACTTGGCCAAAGCAATAAACAACAATGGAGAACATGCAAGAATTACTCAAGAACAAAAATACAAAAGATAAGAACCAAATATATTACTCAATCACAATCTGAACATAGTCTCATAATCCATCAGATCCTAGCAAAATCAGCATAGCAACAACAGAAAGAATTACATATGTGCCTTGATCATGTAGGGCTGCTCACAAGGTCTAATCCATGAAATACAAAGAGGTGAGGACAACATCACATAGCTAATGATCATGGACCCATCCGGGAGGCGTCCATGGTGGTGGAGAAGCTCCCGGAGGTCAATCCTCCCTCCGGCAGGGTGCCGGGAAGAGGTCTGCTGGCGCTCCCAATCTTGGAAGCGCGGTGGTGGTGGAACAGAGGAGAGATCGCGAAAAAGGGTTCTGTCCTCGGAGGTTTCCCATGACAGAGAATATTTAGGCGAAGAGGGGAAGCCAGGGGGGCCACCAGGGGTCCATGCGACCACCTGGCGCGACCTCCTCTTAGGGCGCGCCACCAGGGCGCCTGGGCCCCTGGTGGTGGCCCTCTGACCCCACTTTGGTGATTCCGGAAGATTCCGGTGCGCTGATTTTTATTGTATTTTCCGGAATTTTTGGAGCACTTTAATACGGGGAAAACCTGAAATAGAAAAACAAAAGAAAACAGGAACTGTCACTGGGGTGCACTGAGTTAATAGGTTAGTCCATATATGATCAAAAGTGTATGGAAGTGTATATAAAACATAGCAATATCACACAAAACAGGCATGGAGCAAGCAGAAATTATAGATACGTTTGGGACGTATCAACATCCCCAAGCTTAATTCCTGCTCGTCCTCGAGTAGGTAAATGATAACAAGCATAATTTCTGTGGTGACATGCTACAAACCATATAAGAACTTTTAAGTAAAGCAATCAAGGTATGTAATTCAATTCAAGTCATGACATGCAAGAGTCTATATTAGCATTGAAACAAGCAACATAAGAACATAAAGGTGCAAGAGCTCTTGCTGTCTGTGACTCGAATGTCTCAAGATGGTGTTTGTGTGCAGGAAGTGGGAGATGGGAATACGAGAAAAAATATTTATTTGTTGAGAACTCAATCTACTAAAGTTTCACACTGAGTCTTCTTTGGAATCTTATCTTTACTCATCCCCAAACCACTAGCCAGGTACAAGTCAATTTGATCCACTCCCTTTCGATATTTTGACCAATCATGCAATGGATAAGCGTAAGCATGAGAGTTGACACTTAGGATGGCAAAGAGAGAGATATGGTGGAGGAGGAAAACAAAAAGGGTGTGAAAGGCCCACATCATTGAGGACAATCATAGGCGAGAGAAGGCCAAATGATAGATATGATGTGAGGAGTAGGGATTGCCATGCAACGGATGCACATATGAGCTAAGAATAGCTCTCCAATGGAACTAGTGGGGGTGCATCCAACTTGCTCGCTCAAGAAGACCTAGAGCTTATTTGAGGAAGCTCATCCTTGGAATATGCAAGCCAAGTTCTATAGTGTGAAGGTCCCCACATAGCTATATGCATAAATGATCATCTCTATGGAGTACAAGATATAGGAGGGAGTACGAATGTGGATCTTTCAAAAGGAATAATAGTGTTGCCCCTTTCTCTCTTTTTATTTATTTTTTTCTTTTTTCTATAGATTTTGTATTTTTTGGTGGTCTAAATGGATCTTTCTATTTAACTCTCATTTGTCCTCTTTGGAATCTTTTAAATTTTGTCCTCTTTGGGATCTTTTTCTCACATAAGGGCAACACTCTATCTTACAAGAATTATAGAAGATCTTCACACTTTACAAGGTACTAAACATAAAGAAGATGTATCTATCATGATGTATGCAAATGTATGCCTCTGTCAGATTAGCAGGAACATGTATGACATGAAGATCAAGGCATGAGAAGGTAGATGTTGCATGGCAATATATCTCGGAAAGGCTATGGAAATGCCTTGATATGTAGGTATGGTGGCTGTTTTGAGGAAAGATATAAGGAGGTTTATGATGACAGAGCGTATCATGCCAAGGGTTTGGATGCAATGGCGAGGTGGACGCCAACTCTCGGAGTGAGAAGAGGGCAATGCAAGGTACCGAAGAGGCTAGCAAATATGAGGAGGTGGAAGTGTCAACTTTCAATACTTACATTAGTCCGAAGAACTCATGCACTTATTATCGGTACCTGTCAATCTAATAAGGAGGTTCACAAAGAGACAAGTACCCCGAGGAGGAGTGTATGGGGGTTTGGTTATCGTTGCGCATCCTCGACTCATGGTATGTGAGTGTACACTACTAGGGAAATAGCTATACATGGAAAGCTTATTAGTGGCGCATATAACAAGCCATGCGCCACCATCTGTTAGGGGTGGCGCACTGGAAAATAATGCGCCACCCATAAGACCTTAGTGGTGGCACATTATTTTCCAGTGCGCCACCCCTAAGAGTGGGCCAGCCTGGATGAGCTTATACGCGGCGCATTTGGTAATATGCTCCACCCCTAAGAACCTTATAGGTGGCGAATTTCCAAAATGCGCCACCCCTAAGCGCCACCCATAAGGTTCTTAGGGTTGGCGCACTGTTGAAATGTGCCACCCATAAGAGCTTAGGGGTGGCGCATATCAGCAATGCGCCACCACTGACTTGCTATAGGCGCCACTAAATGCCTAGAGATGCCCTTATCTACTCCACCCCACCTACCACCTCTCATTCAATCCACACAATTCTCAAACTAGATCCACTCTTCTCACCCTAGATCTATTCGGTTTTCTCCTCTTCACCACCTCATTTCTTCCATTTATCCATCGATACTTGGCATTAAATTATTTTGTTTCATATTGAAGTAAGTGGACCTCCTCCCAAACTCTTTTCTTCCATTTATGACCCATATACTTGCCTTTATTAGCTTGGGGTTTGTTGTATATGTGAAGCTTGGGTTTGATGTATATGTGAAGCTTGTGGTGGCTTGATGTATATGTGAAGCTTATGGTGGTTTGTTGTATATCCGAATCTTGAGTGGCCAATGTTTTGCCGAAATGTCGATTCATTTCCATTTCGGCAAATTTTTGGCGCACTCTTCGCATGCTCCCATGCATTATTAGGGAAGGTCATGCCGAATTTTTCCGGCGACGACTGTGATATATAATTGTGTTTCTCTCTCTATGCACGCAGGTGATCGACCATGGTCCGCGAGATGCTGAGCGATATCACTGTGGCTAGGTGGATGCAATGTGCGACAAACGACATGCTAAGGAATAATAGGTCGGATATAAGATGTCCGTGTCGGAGATGCAAACTGCAGTGCGTGACCGAGCCTGATTTCGGAATATTGCAAATACACCTAAAGCGTAATGGTTTGATGGATGTCTACACACGGTGGATCAGTTATGAAGATGGTGAGGAGGAGGACGTCAATGGTGGGGCGCCAGTAAATGAGGAAGGGCAACCAGACAATAGCGGCGGGCGAGAAGACGAAGATCATCCCGTACATGATCATGAAGAAGGTGCCGAAGAGGATCATGTAGATCAAGATGCCAGACATGAAGATCAAGATGTCGAACATGATTCAAGCTGGGTGCGGGACCCTCATGTTCAAGAGCTGCTTGTCAAAGAGGCGTTGAATGCAAGAGGTGAAGCTAGAGAGAAAGCCAAGATGGCGCAACTCGAGAAAGACGCGGTTACGAAGTTGTATGAAGGATGCAACAACGGGGATACCCGCTTGAATGTAACACTTTGGGCTATGGAGATGAAGGCAAAACACAAATGGACCGACGAAAGCTTCGATGATAACATGGCATTCTCGCACGATCGTCTTCCGAAGAGCAACACGTGTCCAACTAGTATCATTGAGGCCAATAAAGTCATGTGCCCTCTCGATCTTCCGCACGTTAAATACCACGTCTGCATAAATGATTGCATGATCTATCGGGGTGAGTACGAAGAGAAAACCACATGCTCGGTGTGCGGTGTTAATCGATACAAGAGAGGGAAGAAAGTTCCTAGAAAAGTGGTATGGTACTTTCTGATCACTCCTCGTTTGCTGAGGTATTACGTAGATCCCGAGGAAGCAAAGCTCATGACCTGGCATGCAGATAGAAAGAAGCTAAAAGAGGATGACCCGAACCTGGATCCGGAAAAGGAGGACATGCTGAGGCACCCTTCAGATGGTAGCCAATGGACTGCATTGGACCTCGAATACCCAGATTTCGGGGAAGAACCAAGGAACCTCAGGATTGGTGTGAGCGCCGATGGAGTCAATCCGTTTGGCGGCCAGAGCAGCACACACAGTACCTGGCCCGTGTTTGTATGCATATACAACCTTCCCCCCTGGATGTGCATGAAGAAAAAGTACTTAACAATATGTACGCTAGTTCAAGGACCGAAACAACCAGGTACGAACCTCAATCTATATCTACAGCTGTTGAAAGAGGAGCTAGAAACGTTATGGAAAGACAGAGTCAATACGTGGGATGCCGCCGCAAAAGAATATTTCCCAATGAAAGCCGCGCTGATCACGACGGTGCACGACTATCTCGGATACGGATATTTCTCAGGGCAGGTGGTCCAAGGATTATGTGCATGCGTTAGGTCCATGGATAGTTCAACGTACCGCCAGATACCAAAAGATCCCGGATCTTCAAAAACCATGTTCCAGGGGTCTCGGAGGTGGCTTCCCAAGAAACACGCGTGGAGAAAACAGGGACATCTATTCTTAAGCCATTTGTTAAACTTGTCTGTACTCAGACATAATTTGCTTCCGCTTGTAATGTAATGTTGGATCACATGTATGTGATCTCTGTGTGCACTCTATAAGAGTTATCAATAAAATTGTACACTTTGTAGAGAATTGCAATGGTACCTGCTGTTCATACAAGGCATGTGTGCTGCGTGTATGTTTATAACATGCATGTCTTTTTATGGGTTTTCGAGACCTTAGTTGTGTTCTGGCTGGCGGTCTTTCATACACCAAGTGGCCCTTAGACGTGCGCAGCTTGGGGAATCGCGATGCGATTGTTCGAGACTCGGTCTCGTGCACACTTTGTGGTATGATCGAGCCCACCCTAGACCTCGACTAAGTGATCGGGCTGGAGTAAGTCTATGTAAGAGTTATGAGATAGTCGATAGTATGGTTGAGGCGACTTGTCTTTGAATATGGGAGTTCACCACCCATATCATTAGACTTGTGTGCGGACGATGAGGACCCATCTCAGTTGATCATCCGGCCTGGATGGGATGCCCCTCACGTACGATGCTTTCCGAGAACGTTCTGTGCTTGGCCTTGTCTGCTTAGACAAGTGGGTACGGTTCTCGGCTCTCCATATGACTATGCCTTAACTGGACTTGCATACGCTAACCCCGGGTCCCGACAGACTTGGTATCAGAGCAGGACTGACTGTAGGACTAGTAGCCTTGGCCGAAGTCGAGTCTAGCCTTCTATAGTTATATAGTTACTCTGGGTATATAAGGGAACAACGTAAGGCTTCTTTTTTTCTCCTTAACCCCTTCGTTCTGAGTTATAAGTCACCCTCATCTTATTCTACGGGAAGATAGGACTAGGCTCTCCTCTGTCTGATTAGAACATCTCGTTGTTTGCTTCCTTGCAGCCGTAGGAAGGTTGTGTTTGGTTTGTTAGAGTGGTTATGCTCCCTGTTTCATTACATCGTATGTAAGTGCTGTTTTTCATGATTGGAAGAAATTGTCATTTCTTACAATTACAGCCGTTATGTTGTCCGAGTCATTCCAGTTTTATCTCATAATCTGATGCATTTGCAAACTCCTTTCTGTTTCAGATGGAAGATCTTCCCCCTCGGCAGATTGTTCGTTTGACCAGGTGCCTCGGTGTGCGTAGCCATCCCGCCACGTTGATCGAGATGATGTCCTATGTGGGATATCGATGGTACCCTGAGTACACCGTCGAGGAGCAGTTTCACGACTTTAACCAGACCCAGTTCCACTGCATTGTCCGGATCTATCCGCACCACGTTGGAGTCACCCAGTCTATCCACTTTGGACATGGCATTGGCATTACCGAGAACATGGCTGTGCAGGATGCTGCATACTCATGTATGACACTGCTGAGAGAGGAGCACACTTTGCTGAGAGAGACTTCTTTCCGCTATATCCCTGCTGCACTTCCAGGAGAAGAGGGATATTACACCGGACTCTACTAGAATCACTCTGCAGAGGATCCAGCACTTCAGGTGACTGCTAGGTTTGCTAATGATCGAGATCGTGATGCACACGCTCTCCGTTTTGAGCTCCACGCCACCCGTGTTCGTCTGTATCGAGCACTGACACTCTTGGCACCCTTTGTGAGCGTGGGATCAGTTGAGCATGATGCTATCTACCCAGTGAGGACTCAGATGCCTTCTCGAGTTGCTTGGCCCGAGATTGGAGGTATTTTTCCACACCGTGGTCCTTTGCTTCCACCCTACGCTGGACCTAGGCCCCATCCTTACCCAAATGGATATCAGGGTCCACAAGCCTCCGTGTTTTCCGATGGTCACCTCCAGCTACCGGGATACGCGGGTAACTTTTATGAGGACTACTATGGAGATGGAGATGAGTGAGACCGCCTGTGGTCTTACTTAGTGATGATGTAGTAGTATCTTAGTATATTGTATGCAAGGTGTCTAAGTTCCAGAGGCTTAGATAAATAATGTATAGGAAGTCAGAGTGCCTCTGAAGGATGTATCATCTTCAGCACGTTTGTATTAGCTTGGTGCTTGTACTAGAACGGTGTATGGTTTGTATGACAGCTTGTGAATATATGGCTTGTATGCTTTTATCACCATGTTGTCAAGATGATTACTTCCTTTGCTCTGTAATCCTTCCAGTACTTCAATACCTTGTTTAGACTCTCCCAATCAACTCTGTTTGACTTTGGTTTTTCACCTCAGGATGTCTCAAGGAACCCGTGGCCAGGTTGGTCGTAACCAGGGTCGTGGGAATGACCAGGAGGAAGGCAACCTTCCACCCCCACCCACGATGGCACAGGTTCTGATGGAAGTCGAGAGGAACCGCCGAGACTCTCACCATCTGTTGGAAGTCATTGCTCGCAACACCACTCAGCAGCGCAATGAGTTGGTGTCGCTGAACGACTTCATCCGACTTCATCCCCCGGTTTTCAGTTACTCCACCGAACCCCTTGACGCCGATGACTGGCTTCGCAGCATCGAGAGGAAGCTCCAAGCAGGCCGTGTTGCAACTGGTGACAAGGTCAACTATGCCACCTATCACCTTGAAGGTGCAGCTAGCTCTTGGTGGGAGAACTTTCTGAATATGCGTCCCGTTGGACCGCCTACATCTTGGGCGGAATTCTGCACGTCCTTCCGCGAGCACCACATTCCCAAAGTTCTCATGGACCGCAAGCGTGAGGAGTTCTGCAACCTCACTCAAGGCAGAAGGACCGTTGATGAATTTAGTCGTGAGTTCAACCGACTGGCTCCTTATGCTACCCAATAAGTCTCCACCGACTCCAAGAAACAAGAGAGGTTCCGTCGCGGCCTCAACACTGGACTCCGTCGTGAGCTCAATCTTCATGACTTTGCCACATTCCAGGTCCTTGTCAACAAGGCCATCAAAGCAGAGGACATGAACACCCCCAACGACTTTCGCAAACACCCTAGAGATGATGGTTCATCCAGTTCTGGCTCCCAGAAGCGCAAGATCTGGATCCCAAACAGCATGTTCCGCTGGAACAACCCCCCGAGGCCATCCTATGTGGCGCCTCGTCCACCCACCCAGTTCCACCCAGCTCCACCAAACAACCCAGCTCCACGCACTGTTTTTGGAGCCTGTTACAAGTGTGGTCAGGCAGGCCACTATTCTCGTGAGTGTCCCCAGAACCAGCTCCAACATCAGAATGCTCCACCACGTGCCGGAGGCAACAACAGCAACAATGGTCGTGGCAAGCCACCCCAGAAGGTCTACACCGCCAAACCCGCTCCTCCCGCCACTCGTGGACGTGTGAACCAGATTGCCGCCGAAGAGACTGACAACACCACTAACGTCATTCTTGGTACGCTCCCAGTCAATTATGTTCCTACTTCCGTTCTTTTCGACCCAGGAGCATCTCATTCATTCATGTCGGAAAGTTATGCACTTCGTCATGAGTTATCTTTTGTTGAATTTTCCACTCCAATGATTACTCAAACTCCAGGGTCAAGATGGCAAACTAATAGAGTAAGCCATGGTAATCAAATTGCAATTGAGGGTTTAGTATTCCTTGCTTCACTCATAGCCCTCAAGTCTTCAGACATTGATGTCATCCTTGGAATGGATTGGCTATCAAGACAGAATGCCTACCTGGATTGCAAAGGCAAATCCGTGAAACTCACCCACCCTTCAAGCAAAACAGTCAACTATACCTCACCCAGAACTAGGACCCAAGTGCATTCCTTGAATGTACTTCCCCTTCCCGAACTTGAAGATATTCCGGTGGTTCGTGACTTACCGGATGTCTTTCCTGAAGAGCTACCGGGCATGCCACCCGATAGATATGTAGAGTTCATTGTAGATCTTGCCCCAGGAACCGCACCAATTTCTAGACGTCCCTACAAAATGGCCCCACATGAGTTAGCTGAGCTTAAAACCCAACTGGAAGCTTTGTTGGAGAAAGGCTTCATCCGCCCTAGCTCATCGCCATGGGGTTGCCCCGTTCTGTTCGTAAAGAAGAAAGATGGAACAGAAAGGATGTGCGTAGACTATCGCCCGCTAAATTTAGCGACGATCAAGAACAAGTACCCATTGCCCAGGATCAATGATCTTTATGATCAACTTGCAGGATCCTCTGTCTTCTCTAAGATGGATTTAAGATTAGGTTATCATCAAATCAAAATCCGAAACGAGGACATTCCCAAAACGTCTTTTACTACTCGTTATGGTCTTTACGAGTACACCGTCATGTCCTTTGGTTTAACCAATGCCCCCGCCACTTTCTCACGCATGATGAATTCGATCTTCATGGAGTATTTGGACCAGTTCGTCGTGGTTTACCTCGATGACATCCTTATATACTCGAAGAACGAAGAAGAACATGCCGAACACTTAAGGCTGGCATTGATGAAACTTAGAGAGCATCGCCTGTATGCTAAATTCTCCAAGTGTGAATTTTGGCTACCAGAAGTGACCTATTTAGGCCACGTAATTTCTGCAAAAGGCATTGCTGTGAATCCCGAGACAATTCAGGCCGTCCTTGACTGGATTCCACCTGAATCGGTTAAGCAAGTTAGGAGTTTTCTTGGCCTAGCCAGCTATTGCCGTCGCTTTGTCGAGAACTTTTCTAAAGTTGCAAAGCCTCTAACTGAACTCCTCAAGAAAGATAGGAAATTCCTATGGACTCCAAAGTGCGAGGAAAGCTTTCAAGAGCTAAAAAGAAGATTGACTTCTGCACCCGTACTTGCACCTCCAGACACCAAAAAGGATTTCGAGATCTATTGTGACGCATCACGGCAAGGGTTAGGATGCATACTTCTGCAAGATCGACATGTGGTAGCTTATGCTTCACGCCAATTGCGGCCACATGAAGAGAACTATCCTACCCATGACCTTGAACTCGCTGCCGTAGTTCATGCCCTAAGAACTTGGCGACATTACCTCCTTGGTAACCGTTGCGAGATTTATTCCGACCACAAAAGCCTCAAATATATTTTCACCCAGCCAGATCTTAATCTCAGGCAAAGACGCTGGATTGAGTTGATAAAAGATTACGACGTAGTAATTGCTTACACCCCAGGAAAAGCCAATGTCATGGCTGATGCACTAAGTCGTAAGTCGTATTGTAACAACCTCATGTTACAAAAGTATCAACCACTTCTTCATGAGGACTTTCGCAAGCTCAGTCTTGAGATTGTTCCTCATGGCTATCTTTCTACCTTGGTGGCGAAACCAACTCTTGAGGATCAAATCATAGTTGCCCAAAGGCGTGCACGAGGTGTTCGCCGGATCAAGGAGAACATTGCTAGCGGAGTTGCTAAATGTTTCTCCACAGATAGCAAAGGAACGGTATTCTTTGAAAATCGTTTGGTAGTACCTAAGAGTAGGGAACTAAGGCAACTCATCCTCAAGGAAGCCCATGACACACCCCTCTCAATTCATCCCGGTAGCACAAAAATGTACCGAGATCTACGCCAGATATTTTGGTGGACTAGGATGAAGAGAGACATTGCTCAATTTGTTGCCGAATGTGATGTTTGTCTTCGCATCAAGGAAGAACATCAAAGACCTGCTGGTACCCTTCAACCTTTGTCTATCCCCGAGTGGAAATGGGACGAAGTCGGTATGGACTTCATCACCGGCTTTCCAAAAACCCAGAAAGGAAACAATGCCATCTTCGTTGTCATAGATAGGCTTTCCAAAGTTGCTCACTTCCTTTCGGTTCGCGAGTCTATAACTGCTAGCCAGTTAGCGGACTTGTACATCTCTAGAATTATATCACTTCATGGTGTTCCTTTGGAAATCAATTCTGATCGCGGTAGCCTTTTCACCTCTAGATTTTGGGGAAGCTTTCAGAATGCTATGGGAACTCATCTCTCCTTTAGTACAGCTTTCCATCCTCAGTCTAGCGGTCAAGTCGAAAGGGTTAACCAAATTCTTGAAGACATGCTCAGAGCTTGTGTTATCTCATTCGGAAAGAATTGGGAGAAGTCTCTTCCATTTGCCGAATTTGCTTATAACAATAGTTTTCAATCTAGTCTGAACATGGCTCCTTTTGAACTCCTTTATGGACGACGATGTCGAACACCACTAAACTGGTCAGAAACCGGTGAAAGACAATTCTTTGGACCGGACATGATCAAGGAAGCAGAAGAGCAAGTTCGCATTGTCCGTGATCAATTGAAAGTAGCCCAGTCTCGTCAGAAAAGCTACTATGATCGTCATCATAGGCAAGAGAGCTACAATCTGGATGAGAAGACTTACCTTCGGGTTACTCCTCTGAAGGGAATCCAACGTTTCAGTATCAAAGGCAAGTTGGCCCCACGTTACATCGGACCTTTCCGCATTATTGCTAAACGTGGAGAAGTTGCCTACCAACTTGAACTACCTCCGCACCTCTCCCGAGTACATGATGTATTCCATGTGTCAAAACTCAGGCGTTGCTTCAAGGACCCCATCCGTGAAGTCGACCATGAAACGCTTGATCTCCAAGATGACCTTTCTTATCGAGAATACCCCGTTCGTATTCTTGATTCCGCAGAGCGTGTCACTCTTCGTCAGAAGATTAGGTTTCTGAAAGTGCAATGGTCACACCACTCTGAAAGAGAAGCTACGTGGGAAAGAGAAGACCGTCTCACTTCCGAGTACCCCACCTTCCTCCCGCCGACTTCTGAATCTCGGGACAAGATTCTTTTGATTGGGGGCGAGTTGTCAGAACCCTCTGTTAGGTAATGTGCTAGGGTTAGTCAGTACTCTTGCATCATGTCAAAATTTCAAAAGAAATCTTTGAAATCAAAAATCAAAAGCAAATGGGAGAAGGAACACCCCCAGATGAATTAATTCAAAAGGCCAGATAAAAATCTTCTCCAAAAATTCATGTTAGATTTTTGAAAAGTCTTATAAATGAGTGTGATCACATATCAAGTGATGTGGGACCCATCCCATGCTCATAGATTTTTCAAATATTCAAACAGTGCCTTGGAATTAAAGAAATACCCCTATTTGATTTAAGATTCAAATTAATTGAATTTTAAAAATGTTTAAAGTTTATGAGTGGCTAGTCTATATTATTATGAGGCCACATAAAAGTTTTCAGCATTTAATAAAATGTTTAGCTATTTTATTTGGCTAAACAGAACAAATGTCAGAAAAGAGAAATAGAAAAGAAATCAGAAAATCCTTACCTGGCGCCCAGGCGAAGTCGGCTCACCCCAGCCTAGTCGGCCCACAGGGGCAGCGGGGTCGTCTTCCCCGTGCCGCGCCTCCAAGCTGCTCGGTGGAATGCCACCGAGCAAGCTGGGCACGTCGCCGTCTCTCCAGACGCCACCTGCCCCTCCCGCGCCTTCTAGCGACGCCACGGAGACGCCGTGCGTCCATTTCCCCCTCCCCAGTGCCTATCCTCCTCTCTCTCGCTGAACCCCGCGAAGAACAGGACGCCGCCGTCGCCATAGCTTGAAGCCCGCGTGGCCAACGTCGTTTCCGAGCTGCGTCGTGTTGTCCATCCTCCTCGCCATCCTCGACTTCGTCTTCGTGCAGAAGGAATCGAGCTCGGACGCTCTGTAGCCGCCGGAATCATCTCCACGTCGCCGCCGGACCCGCGAGCTCGCCGTCGTCGATTCGCCGCCGTTGAAGCCTCCCCAAGCTTGCCGTTGCTTCCGTTCGAACCGCGGTGAGCTACTGAGTGTTTTCCCTAAGCTTCCAACACCCCGCGACCCCTCTATCCGTTTTCGCCATGGATGCCGAAGCACGTCGCCGCCATGGACGACGATGAGGTCGCCCCTGTGCCCCATCATCACGTCCAGCGCGCGCGTTTGACTCCCAGTGACTCTAGCTTTCGAACGCACGCAAGCACAACCCAAACCGTGCACTACAACTTCAACTACGACCTGGCCGCCGTTCTGTTGCCGCCGAAGTCGTCGTCGTCGTCGCTCCCGACCACCCCGTGACCCCCTGTTGCCTCCAGAAGATGCGGACGACGATGCTGAGCAAGATGGTGCCCTCCCCGTGGCCTCCCGTGGCCCCTAGGCCATTCCGGCGAGTCGCCGCCGCGGCTCCAGTCGCCGGCGGTTAGCTGCCGGTGGGTTAGCCCTTAAGCACCTGGCTAATAACCCCCTGGTTCACTGACCAGTGGGCCCAGTGGCTTAATTAAGCCACTGGATTAATTTAACCCACGGGTTAATTGACCCAGTCACTGACAAGGTGACCCCACATGTCAGCCCCCCCCCCCTGACGTCAGCACTTGCGCAATAAATCAGTTAAATGAATTTCCAGAGAATATTTGAATTAAAAAAATTCCAGAAATTCCAGAAAATACCCCAAACTTTGGAAATTCATAGAAAATTCATATTAACTCCAAATTGGACAAATAATATATGAAAAATGATCAGGAGAAAATTATCTTTCCAAATATGCAACTTTCAACTCTGTTTGAGTTGAATTTAAAATGTGATCAGTAGCATTTGCTATTTGATTTAAATGGAATTAAGTCAAATTCAAATCAAATAATTTTGCAACTTGAACCATGGCAACATGCTACATTTCAATCACACATCAGAGGCATATCTTACACATTTCCAAAAGGTTCAAAATGATCAAACTATATCACATACAACTTGGTTAATGTTGAATTCAAATGTGGAGTTTGAATTTGCAATTCAATTTGCAATATACTCCATTTAAATGGAATGCTCAACACATCAGTAGCATGAACATCACCCTTTCAATCTTATTCATGTGATTGTGCATTGTACATTATGTTGATCCTATGATTGTCATGTTGCTGATAGAAGTGGAGCCGGAACCCGAGGTCACCCCCTACGTTGAGGACCCCGAACCCGAACCTCGTCAGCAAGGCAAGCAAACCCCCATTGATCATGTCGATAAAATCCCACTTCCCTCTCATGTCTCTCTTATGCATTTTTTAGGATGATCACCATGTTACAATTCTACTGCATAGATGAACCCATTCCTTTGCATGACCTATCATTTTGTCACAGTAGTAAGCAAACCACAATCCTAGAAAATGTAGTTGTTTGATATCATGTGGCCCCTGCAATGTTACTTCTTATTGCATGCTTAGTATGATACCATGTTGTTACTGTGATGTGAGTCAGGATGGGAATGATCACGTTGATGTTGATAGAAAAGTGTTGGTGAATCGACCCTAATACAAGGTGAACGATGAGAGGCTGTGTAGGAGTACACGGTGGGTTGTCTCGTTGAACACCGCCCTAGTACGAGTTCTTGTGTGGTGATCTAAGATGAAGAGTACAACCACACATTGGGCTCACTTACCCCTCTCAACTTACTAACTCATCCTTTTCGATGTCCAGATGTCGCAATAGTTCGGAGTTCTGGTAGGTCTGTGGCCTGGATGCTAAGTGAGAGAACGGCTCATCCGAGACCGGCTTATGCACCACGCACACATCACTTGGGTCCACTTCGGTAAACCGGCCGGGTTCACGATAGTGGTAACCAACCCAAGTAGGCGGCTTTCTCGGACTAGATCGGCTATGAGGTAACAGTTGTGGTGAGCATCCTCGCTGGCACACCTTGAATGGTGTCGAGATCAAAGGCGGTAAATGATGATCATGTGTGTGTAGAGGTACACCCTTGCAAGGTTAACAAAACTATTCGAATAGTCGCGTCCGCGGTTATGGACTGCTTGGAAAGCTTAGCTTGATTATTAGACAACTTGAACTGGATACTTCTAAAACACACCAAGATAAGTGTGAGTGCTATGGCGTGCTTTCTCGTGGGGAAGTCGAGGAAGGCACCATAGTGGTGTAATTGGTTGGAGAATGTAGTGGACTCGTGTACACTTCTTACCTCAAAGTCTGGTACTCGTAGTTCAGGATTAGCCAAGTCAAAGCTGGCACTTCTGCAAGTGAACCCCACCTCCCTTTACCTTGATACATGTGCATGAGTAGTATAGCTCCTATGTAAGTTTTGTTGAGTACGACTTTGTACTCACGTTTGCTTAATCTATGTTATAGATGATGCCACTGACCCCGAAGGTGGCTTCTTCATCGAGCTGGACGACTGAAGACCAACTAGTCTAGTCCCAGTCAGACGACTGGTTCCCTCGGGGAGGGCTTTGTGTTTAAATAAGGCTTCTTAAGCCATTTGTTAAACTTGTCTGTACTCAGATATAATTTTCTTCCGCTTGTAATGTAATGTTGGATCACATGTATGTGATCTCTGTGTGCACTCTATAAGAGTTATCAATAAAATTGTACACTTTGTAGAGAATTGCAATGGTACCTGCTGTTCATACAAGGCATGTGTGCTGCGTGTATGTTTATAACATGCATGTCTTTGTATGGGTTTTCGAGACCTTAGTTGTGTTCTGGCTGGCGGTCTTTCATACACCAAGTGGCCCTTAGATGTGCGCAGCTTGGGGCATCGCGATGCGATTGTTCGAGACTCTGTCTCGTGCACACTTTGTGGTATGATCGAGCCCGCCCTATACCCCGACTAAGTGATCGGGCTGGAGTAAGTCTATGTAAGAGTTATGAGATAGTCGATAGTATGGTTGAGGCGACTTGTCTTTGAATATGGGAGTTCACCACCTATATCATTAGACTTGTGTGCGGACGATGAGGACCCATCTCAGTTGATCATCCGGCCTGGATGGGATGCCCCTCACGTACGATGCTTTCCGAGAACGTTCTGTTCTTGGCCTTGTCTGCTTAGACAAGTGGGTACGGTTCTCGGCTCTCCATATGACTATCCCTTAACTGGACTTGCATACGCTAAGCCCGGGTCCCGACAAGGGGCTGCCTGGAGAAGCTGCCCCGGCACCCTGATGGGAGGAGGAACCCCCTCCGGGAGATCATCCATAGCCATGGTCGCCTCCCGTATGTACCATGAGTAGTCCCCCTTTGACCATGGGTCCGTGACCAGTAGCTATGTGATGTTCCTCTCCCCTCTTTGTGCTTGCACTTTCGAGACCTCGTGAGCTGCCTCACATGATCGAGGCACTTTTGTAATTTCTGCTGTGTCTATGCTGAGTTTGTTGTGATCTGATGGATTATGAGACTATGTTCAGATTGGATGAGTAATATATTTGGTTCTTCTCTTTTATATTTTGTTCTTGAGTAAATTCTTGCATGTTCTCCGTTGCAGTATTTTACTTTGGCCATGTAGTTTGTTGCAACTCGAAGAGGGAGTGTTATGCTTGATTATGGGTTCAGCACCTTGATGTCTAGCTTGAGTGACAAACATGAGACTAGGGGATGTGCGGTTGCCACCAGGGAGAAAACAACGGTGCTTGTATCCGCGGGTGCAAGGATTGTTTACTTTACACAAATTTCTCTTAATGCAGTTGTCTGTTGCTTTGAGTTTACACTTTGGGTGGGATTCACAACCTAATACCAGCGAGATGTTCTGGATAGATATCTCAAGGTGGATGATTCGTAGTAGATGCAGTTGGATTTCGATCTACTTACCTTGGCGTACTGCCCATTGCTTTTGAGCCCTTCCTTTCTTTGCATCATAGTTAGCATTGCGGTGCCTTCATAATTCTGTCAATTGCCCAGCTGTGATTTGTTTACCTCGCTAGCACTTTTATCGTCTTTTGGGAGAGAGACATCACTAGTGAAAGTCACGCGACCCCGTTCCATCTTTACATTATTGTTTACATCCTTAGTTTACTTTCAGTCTTTACTTTCAGTTTCCACTATTATTATCTCTTGTGTTAATCCTTTGTAAACAGCAAGGCCGGAGGAATTGACAACTCCTCTGTACTCGTTGGGATCAAAGTTATTTGTTGATGTGTACAGGTCCACGTCAACGCCTAATTTCTGGCGCCGTTGACACCTTCTTGTATCTCTTGGAGTCCTACTGGTTCGATAACCTTGGTATCTTCACCGGGAAATTTTCTGATACGCTACATCTCCCCTTCCACTTGGGGTAACCAACGAGGAGTGAGAGAACTATCCTCACCGTATCACCGATGAAATCCTGGTGCTTTTCAAGGCCAATGGAGAAGGAGCTAATGAGGTATCAAACTTACTGAATCTTTATTGTTAGGCTTCGGGCCAGCGAGTGAATGCAAGTAAATCTTCTGTCTTCTTTAGCAAAGGCTGCCCGGAAGCTACGAGGGAACAAGTCAAAGGGATTCTGAATATACACACAGAGACTCTGAATGAGAGATACTTAGGACTCCCATCAGATATTGGAAGTTCTAAGTCAGGGGCCTTCAAATTCCTCAAGGACAGGATGGGGGGGAAGGTAAAAGGGTGGATCGAGCGGACAATATCTTCGGCCGGCAAGGAGATCCTCATCAAATCTGTTGCGCAGTCTGTGCCTGTCTACTCAATGTCAATCTTTAAATTACCTCGTGGCTTGTGCGAACACCTAAACAAACTGATCAGACAGTTCTTCTGGGGAAGAAAGCAGAGGAAGAGGAAACCGCGCTGGGTATCCTGGAAAGCTATGACCCAGCCAAAGCAAGATGGTGGCCTCGGGTTCAGAGACCTTGAACTCTTCAACATAGCACTCCTGGCTAGGCAAGCATGGAGGATTCTCACAAAACCGAACACTCTGTGTGCTAGGCTGCTGAAATCAGTTTACTTCCCTGCCACTGACTTTCTTCAAGCATCTCTCTGATACGTCCCAAACGTATCTATAATTTCTGCTTGTTCCATGCATGTTTTGTGTGAATTTGCCATGTTTTGCTTGAACTTTCATACACTTTTGAACCTATTTGGACTAACCTATTAACTCAGTGCACCCAGTTGCCAGTTTCTGTTTTCTGCTGTTTTTGTATTTCAGGTTTTCCGGCCATTAAAAGTGCTCCAAAAATTCCGGGAAAAATATATATAAAATCAGCGCAACAGAAGCTTCCGGAATCAGAAAGAGAGGGAAGGGGGGCCACCACCAAGCAGCCAGGAGGTCAGGTGGCGCGACCCCACCCTGGGCCGCGCCAGGCACCCTCCTGACTGCCTCGTGGGTCCCCTCGACGCCCCCTTCTCCTATATTTACCCCTCGGGGTGGAAACCCCTAATACAGACCCCTTTTTCGCGATCTCGCCTCTGTTTCTCCACCGCCGCCGTTTCTAGATCGGGGCTGCCTGGAGAAGCTGCTCCGGCACCCTGCCGGGAGAAGCTACCCCCTCCGGGAGACCCTCCATAGCCATGGACGCCTCCCGTATGTACCGTGAGTAGTTTCCCTTGGACCATGGGTCCATGACCAGTAGCTATGTGATCTATCTCTCCCCCTTTTGTGCTTCCACTTTCGAGTCCTCGTGAGCTGCCTCACATGATCGAGGCATCTATGTAATTTCTGTTGTTGCTATGCTGAGTTTGTTGGGATCTGATGGATTATGAAACTATGTTCAGATTGTGATGAGTAATATATTTGGTTCTTCTCTTTTATATTTTGGTCTTGAGTAAATTCTTGCATGTTCTCCGTTGCGGTATTTGCTTTGGCCAAGTATTTTATTTGCAACTCCAAGAGAGAGCGTTATGCTCGATTGTGGGTTCAGCCCCTTGATGTCTAGCTTGGGTGACAGAAACATGAGACTAGGGGATGTGTTGTTGCCACCAGGGATAAAAAAACGGTGCTTGTACCTGCGGGTGAAAGGATTGTTTACTTTACGCATGGTTCTTTTAATGCAATTTCTGTTGCTTTGAGTTTACACTTTGGGTGGGATTCACAACTTAATACCAGCGAGATGTTCTGGATAGATATCTCAAGGTGGATGATTCGTAGTAGATGCAGATGGATTTCGGTCTACTTACTTTGGAGTACTGCCCATTTCTTTTGAGCCCTTCCTTTCTTTGCAGAATAGTTAGCATTGCGGTGCCTTCCTAATCCTGTCAGTTGCCCAACTGTGATTTGTTTACCTCGCTAGCACTTTTATCGTATTTTGGGAGAGAGACATCACTAGTGAAAATCACGGGACCCCGGTCCATCTTCATATCACTGTTTACACCCTTATTACTTTCAGTCTTTACATTCAGTTGCCACTATTATTATCTCTTGCGTTGATCCTTTGTAAACAGCAAGGCCGGAGGAATTGACAACTCCTCTGTACTCGTTGGGAGCAAAGTTATTTGTATCTGTGTGCAGGTCCAGGTGAAGCTAGAAACCTCGGCGCCATTGTTCACTTTACCACCTTCTTGTATCCTTCGGAGTCCTACGGGAGACAAACCTTGGTATCTTTGCCAAGGGAAAACTTGTCGCTGCACTATATCTCACTCTGCACTTGGGGTAACCAACGAGGCTTGAAGAGTATTAACACTCTCTTGCCATCAGCAAGTTTTCTGGCGCCGTTGCCGGGGACTCCAGTCTACAAGATAGGGGAGTTGCACACTATCTTTTATCTTTGCTTTTTAGTCTTGTTAGTTTACCTTTCAGTTTTTACTTTTGTGTCCTTAATCAAAAATACCAAAAATACATGTTACCCTTGTTGTGTGGTTAAGTATGTTAGGAGTTGGTACTATGAGGGAATCCGAAGTCTTAGATTTCCATCAAAGGAACGGGGAGAATATGAAGAAGGCATGGGACAGAATTTCTGAAGCATATAAGGCAAATATGCCTTGGTTACCTGTAAGAATTGTGCTTAGAAATTTTTAGTTTGGCCTTTTTAAGTGGTGTAAGCACTCTCCTGATCTTATAGCTGAAGGAGACTTTTTAGAGTGTGATGAAGCTAGAACTCTTGAAATTATACATGGTTTATCTGGTTATTTTGTTTATGATGGTCTTAACACTGTTGTGGACAGAATTGCTACTATTGAGAAGAGACTTGATACTCTAGACTTAAAAGAAGTACAGAAGTTAAATCCTCCTAGAGAGGAGATTTTGGAAATAGAAAATTACTGGGAGCCTTTTGTTAGGGTTGTTATCTCTAATCAAAACTTCCTTGCTTTTTGTGACATTGGATCTATAGTTTCTATAATGCCAAGCTTTATTTATGATTCTTTGTACCTTGCAATAATGGACAAATTTCCGTCTTTCCATGAACATTCTAATGGTGATATTTCTGAGATCCAGGGAAGATCAAAATACGTCTAGGTCATGTTTCTTAAAAAGAGTGTAGAGATTGACTTTGCCATCATGGAGGCCAACAAAGGAAATATAGTGCTCGGAAGGGACTTCCTCTGAGCCATGAAAGGCTTCATTGATATAGGTAAAGGACAAATAAATTTGCATGGTAAGGCAAAAGGTACGTACCTCTTCCCTCGGAAGAACAAGTATGAGCTTATTGAAAACCCTTTTGAAATCCTTGGTGAACCTTCCGATGATTTTGAAAAGACTTGATCTTCTGCTTTAAGCCTAGCTAATGGCTCTAAAGAAGCGCTTTCGGGAGGCAGCCCGCAACGAATTTAGGTTTTTATTTTTGCTTTTGTTCTGTTCTTAGTGGTCTTGATGATTTTTACTACTGTATCAACATAATTTTATCTTTAATTTTCAAGCTTTGTGCCAAGTTTAGCCTCATACGGCAAGGGAAGTAAAAGTTGTGACATGCTGTCCAGAAAACAGATTCTGTCCTCGTGACTAGAAAAATCAGAGAAAAATCCCAGTTCATCTTTTTGAGCTGAATTTTTTACACAGCATGCTCTATACAATTACAAAACTTGCGTATGTTTTGAGTTTTTTGATTTGAGTTGCAGAAGTATCCCTAAAAAATTTGTTTCTATCTGCTGTTCTGTTTTTCACAGATTCTGCCACGTTTCTCTTCACTTTTGCAAACCTTAAGCTTGCTTTTTCTTTGAAAAAACCTTTTGGAAATCTTGGGGAACAGTAGCTCTTCCTGGAAATCTTTATTTACAGTAGAGTAAAATTATTTTATTAGGGTACTAACCTCTCTAATCAGCCTACAATGAGTTATGTATGAAGGGAGTTTTCAAGTGCGCGATGGAGGATGATGAAAGAAGATTCAGGAGGGTCAAACGCTCAAGCTTGGGGATGCCCATGTGCACCCCCAATAAATATTCAAGGAGACTCAAGCGTCTAAGCTTGGGGATGCCCCCGTGCATCCCCTTATTCATCAACAATTATCAGTTCGTCTCTCGTTGCACTATATTTTTATCACTTCATGCGTTATGTGCTTTGCTTGGAGCGTCTCGCTCTTAGGTTTTGTTTTTTGTTTTCTTTTGCTTTGTTTTCTGTAGTAACAAGTTAGACCCCAACTTACTCTTTTGTGTGGGAGAGATTCACGCTCCGCTTGAACTAGAACTCCTCATAGGATTTGCATGCTTATTCTTTTAGCTGTGAGCTGTTCTTTTTCTTTTCTTAGCTGCTGTTCTGTTTAGTTGTAGTGCTTTAGTTTTTCTAGAGCTTTTCTTTTGTCTTAGGTTGAACTTTCTATAGGTTGCATGTTTTATCTTGTTAGAGAGTTTTCCTGTTGCACTGAGTTCTGTGTCTTGACAAAGTAGGTAGTTAAAGTTGCTATTCTCTTTGTAGTAGTAACTTGCAATAGTTTTGAGGTATTGACTAGAGTAATGTTTGAACTTATGGTGTCAAGAGATCTTGCCTATTAGTGATAGATGTCGTATTTTGGGCAATCCGTGTGTTTTTCGAAAACCAAAAAAACCCCTGTTGAGAACTCTAGCTACTAGATGGATCACTAACCTCTGGAGGGTTCGAATATTGGAGTACACTCACGTACCATGAGTCAAGGATGCGCAAGGATAACCAAACCCCCATACACTCCTCCTCGGGGTACATGTCTCTTTGTGAACCTCTTGATTAGATTGAGAGTTACCGATAATAAGTGCATGAATTCTTCAGACTAATGTGAGTATTCGAAAGTTGACACTTCCACCCACCTATACTTTTTCTAGCCTCTTCGGTACCGTGCATTGCCCTTTCTCACCTCGAGAGTTGGCGCATACTTCGCCGGTGTATCCAAACCCTTGGCACGATACGCTCTGTTATCATAAGCCTCCTTATATCTTTCCTCAAAACAGCCACCATACCTACCTACAAGGCATTTCCATAGCCTTTCTGAGATACATTGCCATGCAACATCCACCTTCTCATGACTTGATCTTCATGTCATACATGCTACTTGCTTGATCGATGAGCCGCATGCTAGTTGGGCCTTGCCCTAATCATTGCTACATGACGCGCTAGTATCATTGCATATCCTGCTATCCTGGCAGAAGCATACATTTGCATCATGATAGTTACATTTTCTTTATGTGAGTACCTTTGTAAAGTGTGAAAGATCTCCTATATTCTTGTAAAATATAGAGTATTGCCCCTAAAGTGAGGAAAAGATCCCATAGAGGACAAAATCAAAAGATCCCAAAGAGGACAAATGAGAGTTAAATAGAAAGAGCCATTGAGGCCACCAAAAAATAAAAATAAATGAGAAAAAGAGAAAAAATAAAAAGAGAGAAGGGGGCATACTACTATTCCTTTTGAGAGATCCACACTAGTACTTCATCTTATATCCCTTGTACTCCATAGAGATCATCATCATGCATATAGCTATGTGGGGACCGTTCACACTATAGAACTTGGCTTGTATATTCCAATGATGAGCCTCCTCAAACGAGCTCTAGGTCTTCTTGATCAAGCAAGTTAGATGCACCCCCACTAGTTCCCTTGGAGAGCTTTTAGCTCACATGTGCATCCGTTGCATGGCAATCCCTACTCCTCACATCATATCTATCATATGGCCTTCTCTCGCCTATGATTGCCCTCATTGATGTGAGCCTTTCACACTTTTTTGTCTTCCTCCTCCACCTTCTTTCTGTTTCGCCTTTTAGGTGTCAACTTTCTTGCTCACGCTCATCCATTGCATGAGTGCTCAAAATATCGAAAGGGAGTGGATCAGTTTGACTTGTACCTGGCTAGTGGTCTGGGGACGAGTCCAGATAAGAATCCAAAGGAGACCAAGTGTGAAACTTTAGTAGATAGTTGTTCTCAACAACCTTATTACTTTTTT
Organism: Bromus sterilis; assembly: GCA_950022295.1. Lineage (NCBI taxonomy): Eukaryota > Viridiplantae > Streptophyta > Magnoliopsida > Poales > Poaceae > Bromus > Bromus sterilis. The sequence continues at coordinate 157,529,489 of OX465597.1, forward strand.
ATCTCGTATTTCCCATCCCCTGCTTGCACGCAAACACCATCTGGAGACATTCGAGTCACGGACAAAGAGAGCTCTTGCACCTTTTGTTCTTTTGTTGCTTGTGTCAATGCTAATATAGACTCTTGCTTGTTAAGACTTGAATTGAATTGCATGCTTTGATTGCTTTACTTAAAAGTACTTTTATGGTTGTGTGGCATGTCACCACAGAAATTATGCTTGTTATCATTTACCTACTCGAGGAAGAGCAGGAATTAAGCTTGGGGATGTTGATACGTCCCAAACGTATCTATAATTTCTGCTTGTTCCATGCATGTTTTGTGTGACTTTTCCATGTTTTGCTTGAAATTTCATACACTTTTGAACCTATTTGGACTAACCTATTAACTCAGTGCACCCAGTTGCCAGTTTCTGTTTTCTGCTGTTTTTGTATTTCAGGTTTTCCGGCCATTAAAAGTGCTCCAAAAATACTGGGAAAAATATTTACCCCTCGGGGTGGAAACCCCTAATACGGACCCCTTTTTTCTTGATCTCGCCTCTGTTCCGCCGCTGCCGCCGTTTCTAGATCGGGGCTGCCTAGAGAAGCTGCTCCGGCACCCTGCCGGGAGAAGCTACCCCCTCCTGGAGACCCTCCATAGCCATGGACGCCTCCCGTATGTACCGTGAGTAGTTTCCCATGGACCATGGTTCCGTGACCAGTAGCTATGTGATCTATCTCTCCCCCTTTTGTGCTTCCACTTTCGAGTCCTCGTGAGCTGCCTCACATGATCGAGGCATCTATGTAATTTCTGCTTTTGCTATGCTGAGTTTGTTGGGATCTGATGGATTATGAGACTATGTTCAGATTGTGATGAGTAATATATTTGGTTCTTCTCTTTTATATTTTGTTCATGAGTAAATTCTTGCATGTTCTCCGTTGCGGTTGAAAGGATCGAGATAGACCTAGAGGGGGGTGAATAGGTCTTATTACAAATTTTATCACTACTTAGCAATTTTTAAGAAATAATGCGGAAAACAAAGGTGTGCCTAATAATTGCAAGGTCTATTTAGCAAAGACAAGATAAACAATAAGCACAATAAACACAAGCAGGTGAGGGGCAAATAATACGGTAGTACAAGTAGTAAGGGAAAAGAGTAGGGATAACCGAATGACGCGGAGACAACGATGTATCCCGATGTTCACTTCCTTGGAGGGAAGCTACTCACCGTTCGGAGAGAGTGGGTGAAACCACGAAGGAAAACCAGCGCCACGAAGGCTCACTCTATTCCCCTTGAGATATCACCACGAAGGCGATTCCCAATCACTACCGGTTGACCTTAAAGGTGGTCACCAAACCCTCACAAACTCAACGGGGGTAATCACAATGATCGATTCCTCTTCGAAGAACTCCTACCCTCCTAGGAGTCTCCAACCTCCAAGAGTAACCAGATCAATGGGAAAATCTCAAGACTTGCTCAAATCAGGATTTGCTTTGGTCGGAAGATGGGGAAGGGACGGATCTAACACGGGGTGAAATATCCGACAAGAACTCTCATGAATCTCTCCGGGATCTTGGTTTGAGTGTAGGAGATGAGAGAGAGGGAGCACTTTGTGTTCTTGAGTGAAATAAATGAAGTGGTCAACCCTAATCCGAAGTGGGTAGGGGGTATTTATAGATTCCCAAGAACTAGCCGTTTTGATGCAGTCATAAGGATGTCGAACGGTCCGGGCTATATGTCGGACGGTCCGAGCTGAGCCCGGACGGTCCGACCTGTAGTCCGGTCAGCCGATGAGATCAGTAACAGAACCCCATAGCACTTCTCATGCCGGATGGTCCGGAGATGAGGACGGACGGTCCGGGCTGGGCCCGGACGGTCCGACCAATACACCGGACGGTCCGACCTGAAGAGATAATGCTACTGACCTTTTGCACCGAGGGTCGGACGGTCCGGGACCATAGCCCGGACAGTCCGGGCTGAGCCCGGACGGTCCGCTCTGGAACCCGGACGATCCGAGATGGACGAATAAGCTACTGACCTCGGGTGTCCCTTTTTCGGACGGTCCGACCACCACAGATGATGTGCAGTTTAAAGAACATTGGATATCCTATACAACTACTTGATTTCCATGGGTTGTAGAGATGTGTATTTTACATGTTATGGTTCTTATGACTTGAGCAAGACTTTAACTAAATCCTATGATCCCCTCTTAATAGTGCAGGGATCCCTATGACTCAAGAGGTAATAGTAAAGAGGACTTAGCGTCATCTTCAATCGTTTTGTAGACTTCTTGAGAGCGGTTGAAGTTTAGCCCATGATCCCTACACGGTGATGTCTAGAGAACTAACAGTTTCCTGTGTATCACTTAGCAAACACAGTTAGTCCCCTATATGTATATTGTCATCACACAACAAAATATGCTTAAGGGCAAGATTGCACTTTCAATCTCCCCCTTTTTGGTAGTTGATAACAATACACATATAGCTCTCAAAAAAATATTCATATTTAAGATTTGGAGAGCAATTTTCATTTATTTGAGGGAGGCTCCCCCTCAACATGTGCATGGTGATCTTAACTTTTAAGCAAAGCACATAAGAGGAAGCCTCCCCCATGATCATATAAACCATACAAATTTATATGGGAGAGCAGTGGTTTTAAGACCCAATAGTTCATGATGAAGTAACAACCGCGAAGATATGATCCATAGTAACACACATATCACTCATCATGACACAGGACACCATTTGACATGCAAGATAGATAAACCATGAAGTTTAATACAAGTACCACCACGGTCATACCACATATGTCTTAATACATAAAAACCATGCAACATAAATCACCACTAGAGTTTGGGTTATATCCCGATAATGAAAACTACGCCTTGGATAGGTAGGTGTCTCCCCCTTTGGCACCAAGTACCAAAAAGGGGCAGAACACAGAGCCAACAACAATAACACTACACGGACAGCTAATCCTCGTCATCATGATCGTCGAGCTCGTTAGTGAAGAACTCGGGGAAGTCTGTAGCCGTAGGGAAGCCGAAGTCAGCAGCCCTAGGAGCGGAAGGGGGCTCCTCATCAGCACTCACAGGGCTCCCTGGCCGGGCACGAAGACGGGCCCGAAGTGCATTAGCCTGAGTGATACGCCGAGACTCAAGCTCGTGAGTAGTAGTGGCTTGGGTAGTGCAGGCCTTGAAGATCGCTTGCTGAGACTTTCCCAGAAAGCGAGCAATGCGTTGAAGGGGTTCCACCGTGGGCTGGGCACGGCGAGACCCACGAGAGGTGGAGGCAGCAGTCGCAGAAGGACGAGTGGGCCCGGCATAGAGAGCAGAACCTTTCTTGGGCACCCATTCTTGGTGAACCACGGGCTTCTGAATCGGAACAGTGGAGAAATGGTCAATCAACCGCTGAATGTAGGGAGCAAGGGGGAAGTGACCGCGCTTCGTGAGGGAGAAGAGCCACACCTCATGCCAGAGGAAGTCAGCCACATCAATGGGACGGGACGAATGATTCAACTCCATTTGGTCAAAGGCCCCCTTGGCACACGCCATAAGATCAATAGCAAAGGAGCGGACCATCGATTTGTCACCATGCTTGGGTACCAAGGTGCGCAGAAGACACTGATATAGCTACAGAAAATGAGGCTGAAAGATTGTGGAATTGTTCATGGCCATATTGCTCCCGGGGGGAATATCAGTAGGGCGCAGCAGACAGCCCATACATGCCACAATGGACATGGACTCAAACTCACTGGAGCGACTATGAATCCGGTAGAGAGCATCATATCTGGTAGGCATACCCAGAGCCTCACACCACTGGTTATAGGAGATGGAGATGGTATGCTGGTGAGTCCTCCATGAAAGAAAGTCATCGATGCCAAAAGTGCACGTGGCATAGAACTGAAGAATCGCTCCATGACTCCAATCACATTTGAGCGTCAAAGCATGACGCAGACCCATGGCATCCACCAGACGGATCAGAGTGCCAAATTTTGCTGGATGCTGCTCAAAGTACTCCAGGTTGATGAACTTCTGGGGTGTGGTGGCATTGGTCTCGAGGCAGACGGTTGCATAAATGTCTTGTTGAACAAGCGTGTGAAAATGGACATCCGTGGCAGTACCGGGGAGAAGGAACTCATTGTCTTCAGATCGCATCTTGGCGTACAACTTGGCATCCATGCGATAGTAGTCCACCGGGACACGACCACGCATATTGGGAGGAGCCACAGAGATAGCCACACCAAGAAGAGGTTCCCTCCATGGGGGAGGGACCGGACGCCTCACAACTGGCGAGATATGTTCTCGTTGATGGTTCGGGAGTGACTTCTTGCGGGTATTTGGCTTGGGGGCAGATGAGCGAATCAGCTCCTCCTCTTCCATATCATCCTCCTCATAATCAGATTCAAGACGGGCATGGCTGCCCCCGGCACCGTCCCCACTACCACCACGAATACAGCGACGAGGACGGGCAGCATCTTGTGAGTCATCAGAGCCCTGTCGTCGAGCCGGAGCACGAGCCGTTCCCTTCGGAGGCATGAGGTTACGAATCCGGGAGCCACAAGAAGGACCCTCCTCAAAGCCAATCTGCCCCAAAAGCAAGATTGATTGGTCAAATTGGAGATCGGGAGGAGGGGAATCCGAGGATGGGGCTGGTGAACTCACCGGAGGGAGGGGCCGGACGGGGGAGGCTGCAACAGGTGCAGCGGCGGCGCTAGGTCAGAGGCCACGGCGGGGGAAAGGAGAAAGAACTGCCTAAAGGATGTGAGGGGCACGGCCCGAGCCATTTATAGATCGGACACGTCGGACGACCGGGTTGTAAGTCGGACGGTCTGACGATGTGCCGGACGATCCGGACTGTAGGTCGGACGACCGAAACGGATAACCGGGAGGGGCACAACATGTCAGATCCCTCTGTTAGGTATGTGCTAGGGTTAGCTAGTGCCTTTGCATCATGTCAAAATTTCAAGAAGAAATCTTGGAAATCAAATTCAAAATCAAATGGGAGAAGGAACACCCCCCAGATGCATTAATTCAAAAGGCCAGATAAAAATATTTTCCAAAAATTCATGTTAGAGTTTTGAAAAGTCTTATAAATGAGTGTGATCACATATCAAGTGATGTGGGACCCACCCCATGCTCATAGATTTTTCAAATATTCAAACAGTACCTTGGAAATAAAGAAATCCCCCTATTTGATTTAAAATTCAAATCATTTGAATTTTAAAAATGTTGAAAGTTTATGAGTGGCTAGTCTATATTATTATGAGGCCATGTAAAATTTTCAGCATTTAATAAAATGGTTTAGTATTTTTTTTATCAGAGCCAAAACAAATTACAGAAAAGAAAGGAAAGATTAAACAGAGAGAAAAAGAAAAGAGGGCTTACCTTCAAAGAAGCCCAACTCATCCCCAGCCGGCCCAGCCCACCTCCTCTTCCTTGTCCTCTTCCCCAGCCAGCACGCAGGGAGCTGCGTGGCGACCATGCCGTGGCCGCCGACGACCCCCCTGGCCACCTCCTGCTTCCCCTCGCCACCTCTTTGCGTCTGGAGGCTTCTCGCAGACGCCGTGAGCCCATTCCCCCCCGCAGAGTTTCCTCCTCCTCCTCCCGTGCTTGTTTCCATCGCCACCCGAGAGCGCCGCCGCTCGCCGTTGCAAGAACTCGTGGCCATCGTCGTCGAGGAGTCAAGCCAACGTGTCCAAGCCCTTCATCGTCGTCGTCCTCGTCGATCTGCAGAAGGAATCGAACTTGGAGCCCTCCTAGCCGCCGGAATCGAGCTCGAGCTGTCGCCGGACCCGAAGGACGCCCTTGTCGATTTCGTCACCGTCGAGCCCTCCCAGCTCAAGCCGCCACCTCCGTCGAGTTCCTGGTGAGCTCACGCCCGGAACCCCTAAGTTTTCTGCTTCGATTGCGTCCTCTAGCCGCGGGTGCCATGGACGCCGGAGTACCTCGCCGCCCCGGTCGTCGTCGTCGAACAACCACAAAGCAGTCGACCCCGTCACCTTGTCCGTTGTCACCGCAGCACTCCTCCGGTTCGATCCAGCCCAAAACCACCCCAAATGGTGCCCTGTAGCCGAGTTCACCTCGAACCCGTGCCACGGCCGCCGCTAGGGCTTGACGCCGGCGACACTCCGATGAGCTCCAGCCCCTCTGGTTGGCTCCACTCGACGCGGCGCTCCTCCAGCTTCCGTTTGATGCCACTGGCGCGTCAAACGCGTGCCCAGAGCACGCTGCCGTGCCGCGCCGCCGTGGCCAGGCCACCGGCGTTTAGCCGCCGGTGGATTAGCCCTAATCCGTGATTAGTTTAATACTAATCCCCCCCGTGCTGAGACTGACATGCGGGCCCAACCACTCTAATCCCGCTGTTAAACCAAAAGATTAAATCAAACCGTTTTAATTAACCCTACAGAGGCTGACCAGTGGGACCCCTTGTCAGTTGGACTCGGGTCAAACCCCCTGACGCCAGCATGACATCACAGTGACGCAGTAAATACAATTCCAGAAAAGAAAAATTGTTTAATAAATCCAGAAAATCCAGAAAATACCCCAAACTTTGGAAATTCATAGAAAATTCATATTAACTCCAAATTGGATAAATAATATATGAAAAATGATCAGGAGAAAATTATCTTTCCAAATATGCAACTTTCAACTCTATTTGAGTTAAATTTAAAATGGGACCAGTAGCATATGTCATTTGGTTTATTTGAATTTATTTCAAATTCAAATCAATTGAGTTTGCAACTTGGACCATGGATTTAAGCTATACTTCAACCACACTTCAGAGGCATATCATACACATTTGAAGTTAAATCAAATTGATCAAACTATATCACATATAACTTGGTTAATGTTGAATTCAAATGTGGAATTTGAATTTGCATTTTAAAATGCAATATATTCCACTTAAATGGAATTGCCTCACACATCAAACTTATACTCCAAGCTTTAACATTCAATCATGTGCTTGAGCATTGCATTCATATTGATTGCTACTTCGTGCTTTGTTTGTCGAGTAGAGGTGGAACCGGAGCAAGAGGTCACCCCCTTCGCTGAAGATCCAGAACCCGAACCTCGTCAGCAAGGCAAGCAAAACCCCATTGATCATGTCGATAAAATCCCACCTCCCTCTCATGTCTCGCTTATGCATTGTTTAGGATGATCACCATATTACGATTCTACTGCATAGATGAACCCATTCCTTTGCCTGACCTATCATTTTGTCACAGTAGTAAGCAAACCACAATCCTAGCAACTGTAGGAGTTGTTTGATATCATGTGGCCCCTGCAAATGTTACCGCTTATTGCATGCTTAGTATGATACCATGTTGTTACTGTGATGTGAGTCGGGATGGGAATAATCATGTTGATGATGGTAGAAAAGTGTTGGTGAATCGACCCTAATACAAGGTGAACGATGAGAGGCTGTGTAGGAGTACACGGTGGGTTGTCTCGTTGAACACCGCCCTAAGTCCGAGTTCTTGTGTGGTGATCCAAGATGAAGAGTACAACCACACATTGGGCTCACTGACCCCTCTCAACTTATTAACTCATCCCTTTCGAGGTCCATATGTCGCAATAGTTCGAAGTTCTGGTAGGCTTGTGGCCTGGATGCTAAGTGAGAGAACGGCTCACCCGAGACCGGCTTATGCACCACGCACACATCGCTTGGGTCCACTTCGGTAAACCGGCCGGGTTCACGATAGTGGTAGCCAACCCAAGTAGGCGGCTTTCTTGGACTAGATAGGCTATGAGGTAACAGTTGTGGTGAGCATCCTCGCTGGCACCCGTTGAATGGTGTCGAGATCAAAGGCGGTAAATGATGATCATGTGTGTGTAGCGGTACACCCTTGCAAGGTTAACAAAACTATTCGAATAGCCGCGTCCGCGGTTATGGACTGCTTGGAAAGCTTAGCTTGATTATTAGATAACTTGAACCGGATACTTCTAAAACACACCAAGATAAGTGTGAGTGCTATGGCGTGCTTTCTCGTGGGGAAGTCGAGGAAGGCACCATAGTGGTGTAGTTGGTTGGTGAAAGTAGTGGACTCGTGTACGCTTCTTACCTCAAAGTCTGGTACTCGTAGTTCAGGACTAGCCAAGTCAAAGCTGGCACTTCTGCAAGTGAACCCCCACCTCCTTTTACCTTGATACATGTGCATGAGTAGTATAGCTCCTATGTAAGTCTTGCTGAGTACGCCTTTGTACTCACGTTTGCTTAATCTATGTTTTAGATGACGCCACTGACCCCAAAGGTGGCTTCTTCATCGAGCTGGACGACTGAAGTTAAGCTAGTCTAGTCCCAGTCAGCAGACTGGTTCCCTCGTGGAGGGCTTTATGTTTGAATAAGGCTTCTTAATCCAATTTGTTAAACTTGTCTGTACTCAGACATAATTTGCTTCCGCTTTATGTTGTAATGTTGGATCACATGTACGTGATCTCTGTGTGTACTCTATAAGAGTTGAATAAAATGTACACTTTGTAGAGAATTGCAATGGTACCTGCTGTTCATACAAGGCATGTGTGCTGCGTGTATGTTTATAACATGCATGTCTTTGTATGGGTTTTCGAGACCTTAGTTGTGTTCTGGCTGGCGGTCTTTCATACACCAAGTGGCCCTTAGATGTGCGCAGCTTGGGGCATCACGATGCGATTGCTCGAGACTCCGTCTCGTGCACACTTTGTGGTATGATCGAGCCCGCCCTAGACCCCGACTAAGTGATCGGGCTGGAGTAAGTCTATGTAAGAGTTTTGAGATAGTCGGTAGTATGGTTGAGGCGACTTGTCTTTGAATATGAGAGTTCACCACCCATATCATTTGACTTGTGTGCGGACGATGAGGACCCATCTCAGTTGATCATCCGGCCTGGATGGGATGCCCCTCACGTACGATGCTTTCCGAGAATGTTCAGTGCTTGGCCTTGTCTGCTTAGACAAGTGGGTGCGGTTCTCGGCTCTCCATATGACTATGTCTTAACTGTACTTGCATACGCTAACCCCGGGTCCCGACACAACACGCGTTCGAGGCCGGACGACCGGGATGCAGTTCGGACCGTCCGGGGATACCCCGGACCGTCCGGGCACTGTTCCGGACCGTCCGAAATGTGGTGCAGGACATCAGTAGTATTTCCGGCTATTCCGGACCGTCCGGGACATAGCCCGGACCGTCCGACATGTGGTGTGTGGGCAAAACAGGCAGACCAATGGGAGGAACGACGGGAAAATGGAGGTGATCTAGCTGAATGGCATATATATTGAGATAGATGCATGAAGGGATATCATAATAACACAATCAATAACAAGATCATAAAATAAACCATTTGTCATAAGATGTTTATGAAGGAGTCGGCGGTGGCCGGGGCCACCATGTTTGAGTATATGTGATGTTGACACCGCGAAGATGTATCTTGGTTCCAACAGTCACTACTTCATCTTTCACCGCTACACATGGATTCACCGAAGTGAGCATGCGGATTGTGGATGTTTGTTTCTATTTATGCATCACGTAGGGGGATGAGAACTCATTAATTGAGCTTCTCCCCCTTACATACATGCCTACATCTAGACAGGGTATGCGCAATGTGTACGAATGAGAGCAAGATACCCCTAAGCCGTAAAGCTATAACGTTCCAAGATACCAAGTTCACCCCTTAGTTGGCAAAACCTTGCTTCATCCAATGGCTTGGTGAAGATGTCGGCAAGTTGCTTGTCGGTGCCCACATGTGCAAGAACAATATCAACTTTTTGAATATGATCCCGGATGAAGTGATGACGAATGTCAATATGCTTGGTGCGGGGATGTTGACAAGGGTTGTTGGCAATCTTGATGGCACTTTCATTGTCACATAATATGGGTACCTTCTTGTAGGTGAGGCCATAATCCTTCAAGGTTTGCCTCATCCATAGAACTTGAGTAGCACAACTTGCATCGGCCACATACTCGGCTTCAGCGGTGGAGAGGGAGACATAATTTTGCTTCTTGGAATGCCAACTTACCAATGAGCGCCCAAGAAATTGGCATGAACCGGACGTTGACTTCCGATCCACCTTATCTCCGGCCCAATCCGCATCGGTGTACCCCAAGAGATCAAACTTGGCTTCCTTGGGGTACCAAAGGCCCAACAAAGGAGTATGAACAAGGTATCTAAGAATGCGCTTCACCGCCAAATGATGACTCTCCATGGGAGAGGCTTGATATCTTGCACACATTCCTACGCTAAGCATGATATCCGGTCTAGATGCACAAAGGCAAAGCAATGACCCAATCATAGAACGATAAAGAGTAGGATCAAATGGAATACCGGAAAGGTCTTGATCTAGACATCCCTTGGTTGGCATGGGTGTCTTGCATGGCTTGGCATCCTTCATACCAAACTTCACGAGCATGTCTTGAATGTACTTTGTTTGAGAGATGAAGGTTCCTTCGGCAAATTGCTCGATTTGAAATCCAAGGAAATACTTCAAGCTCCCCATCATGGACATCTCAAAGTTCTTGGTCATAGTTTCCGAGAACCACTTGCACAAAGATGGATTAGGAGAACCACATATGATGTCATATACATAGATTTGGCATATGAGAAATTCACCATTGGTTCTCTTGGTAAAAAGAGCGGCATCAATGACACCCCTCCCAAATCCTTCCTCGAGTAAAAACTTCCTAAGATGGTCATACCAAGCCCTAGGGGCTTGCTTAAGACCATATAATGCCTTATGAAGTTTGTACACGTGGTCCTTGTGATGAGGGTCACAAAAGCCGGGTGGTTGAGCTACATATACATCCTCTTGTAGAGGACCATTAAGGAATGCACTTTTCACATCCATTTGAAATAATGGAAATCCATTGAATGCGGCATAAGCAAGAAACATGCGTATAGATTCAAGGCGAGAAACGGGAGCAAAGGTCTCATCAAAATCCAAGCCTTCAACTTGGGAGTACCCTTGAGCCACTAGCCTTGCCTTGTTTCGAATGATATTACCATATTCATCTTGCTTGTTTTTGAAGATCCACTTGGTTCCAATGATGTTATGATCATGACCGGAAGACCTCTCCACGAGAGACCAAACTTCATTCCGGGTGAAGCTAGTGAGCAGATCTTGCATCGCAATGAGACAATCCGCATCCACAAGTGCTTGTTCAACCCTAAGTGGTTCAATACACGACACAAACGAGAAGTGAGCGCAAAAGTTCATAATTTGACGACGAGTAACTATACCTTGCCCCAATCCCTGGAGGATCTTGTCAACATCAACACGTCTAGCCACCAATGGCATGATGGAAGATGGAGTTTCAATAGGCTCTACCCATTCGGGCTCATGGGCAACATTTGGTTCATCATCAAGGACAGAGCCATCATCAATTTCATCATTTTCTCCAAAGAAAATTCGGTCAAGTCGATCACGTGGATCAACCGCACCCTCAACTTGTGGTTTAGCAACAACATCGGGTTGTGAAGGGTCTTGTTCTTGTTCTTGGATAGTTGGCTCATCTTGAGCAATCGGATCTTGAGTGGGAGGAGGAGGTGCTTGTGGAGGTGGAACACTTGGCCCATCACTCACTTCATCATCTCTAGGAACTTGAGCCATGGGCAAAAGATCTCCAATTCCCATAGTCAAGATGTCTTGAGAAGAATCTTCATTATTTCCTACATCACTTAGATCAACTTGCTCCCCATGGGAGCCATTAAATTCATCAAACTCCACGTCACAAGTTTCCACAACACATCCGGTGGATTTGTTGTAGACCCTATAGGCGTGAGAATTCGAAGCATACCCAACAAATATACCCTCAATTGTTTTGGATTGAAACTTAGCTAAACGGTCTTTCTTATTGAGAAAGAAACACTTACAACCGAATACTCGGAAGTATTTAACGTTTGGCTTGTGACCGGTTAGAAGCTCATAGGGGGTCTTCATCAAGATCTTGCGAAGAAAGATCCGGTTTGATGCATGACATGCAGTGTTGATGGCTTTGTCCCAAAAGCTATATGGTGACTTGTACTCATCCAACATGGACCGGGCCATCTCCACAAGAGTACGATTCTTCCTCTCGGCTACACCATTTTGTTGAGGGGTGTAAGGTGCCGAATATTGGTGTTCTATTCCCTCATCACTCAAGAATTCTTCCAAGGTGTAGTTCTTGAATTTGGAGCCATTGTCACATCGTATTGCCAAGATATCCATGTTGTATTCTCTTTGTGCTTGCTTGGCAAAATCAATGAAGGTTGCCTTCGTCTCGTCCTTGGACTTGAGAAAGAACACCCATGTATATCTTGAATAATCATCAACAATGACGAGTCCATATTTCTTCCCACCAAGACTATCCCATGATGGAGGACCAAAGAGATCCACATGAAGGAGCTCTAAAGGCCTTGACGTTGACACGATATTCTTGGGGGTATGCTTTGCTTGATGTTGCTTCCCAGCTATGCATGCACTACACACACGATCTTTCTCAAAAGACACGTTTGTTAGTCCGAGGATGTGTTCACCCTTTAGGAGATCTTTTAGATTTCTCATACCGACATGGTCTAGCCGGCGATGCCATAGCCACCCCTTGTCGGCCTTGGCCATTAGACAAGTTGCATGGTAAGTACTCTTTCAAGAAATCAACCGTATAAAGGTTGCCATCCAACTCTCCAACAAAGACCACTTCGAGAGTATCTCTCCTAAAGACTTTCACACTTGTTAGACCAAATAGTGTATCATATCCAACGAAAGCTAATTGACGAACGGAAAGAAAATTGTATTGAAGGGATTGGACAAGCATGGCATTTGCAAGAGACATGTCATTAGTAATAGCCACTTTGCCCGACCCAAGTACCTTTCCCTTGGAACCACCACCAAAGACAATGCTCATGTATGGTTGAATTGCATCCATGAAGTCTTTGAGAAAACGGCTTTCTCCGGTCATATGATTGGTGCATCCACTATCAATCACCCATTTGACTCCACATGAGATAGCATCCTACACATGGATTTAGGCTTTGGTTAGAGGTTCCCATTTTGCAATGGGACCTCTAAGGTTAGTTACAAGGGTCTTTGGAACCCAAATGGTATAGAAACGAAAAGCATTACGGGGCCCAATGAATTTTGCAAACACCTCTCCATCCTTTGCCTTACGGAGCACATAGGATGGAGGCATTTTCGACTTCTTCTTGGTAGGAGTGGGCTTGCCCCTAGTGGCCTTCCCATTCTCAACACCAACCTTATCAACAATTTTCTTACCTTTGTCCTTGTGCCCTTCACGAACAAAGATCACCTTTTGGGGAGTTGTTCCCTTGCTAAGGGTGACATACTTTGTCACACTCGTACTTGGATCAAATCCAAGTCCTTCCTTAGCAAAGGATTCCTTGTGATGACTTAATACATCATTAAGGTTTTTCTCGCCTTGGGCACAAGTCAAGAGGCCCTTCTTTATTTGAGCATGAAGAGCTATGTTCTCCTCAATGAGTGATGCTTGATCAATGGTAGAGTTAGTAGCACAAGCATCAATATGCACAATAGTTGGAGGAGACATCTTCGTAAGTGTTTTTATATGAGCAAGTTTGTGGGCCTCGAGATTTTTCTTAAGGGTGGCGAGTTCCTCATCTTTTGTCTTGAGGGAGAAGGTGAGTACCTCAACATCCTTATAAAGGGAGGTGTTTAGCTCCACAAGTTTTCTCATATCATTCGCAAGCTCTTTACATATTTCATTATCCTTTTTCAAGGAGGCAACATGCTTGTCATTTAAGTCGTTTGATGCGTGAACAACTTTGCATAGGTTGTCATTTCGAGCTTACTCAAAGTAAATTTTTCGCTCAAGGAGAGTATAGTTCTCCTTTTCCTCGGTGAGGAGGATTTCAAGATCCTTAATGGTTGTGGAGTGCTTACCCACCACATTCATAAGTAATCGAAATATTTTGAGCTTGTTGCCTTTGAGAGAGCTCATCATTTTGTTCACTTTGGCAAACAACAAATCTTCACATATAGCATGAGCATCATCACTTTCCGCATCATGAAATTCATCATGAGGTTCGGAAGAGAACATGAAGGACTCATCAATAGGCTTTACCTTGATCTTAGACGAGGAGGAGGGAGTGTCATCGTCAACCAACTTGGCCATAAGAAACTTGTGTGCATTGCCGGTGTAATCACTCATGTAGTTGTAGTTTACAACTTCACCTTCCTTGTTGAGGAGCTTCAATGTTTTTTGTGTATCTTGATCAACTCCGGCCACACCACCAACATCCTCGGGATCGGAACCTTCAAGAGCCAACAATGCTTTCTTCTTGAAATTGTTGTTGAGAGGGTTTGGGAGCTTCTTGGCGACATCCTTCCGAGGAAATCGAGGTTTGTCCTCTCTTTTCTCATATGGACACCCCTCCGCAAAATGTCCAGGTCTCTCACAGTTGTAGCAGTTTCTCGTCTTCTTCTTTTGGAATCTTCACTTGAATTCCCCTTTGGTGAACTTCTTCACAGGGAGAGAAATATCATCATATGAGGGAGTATCATCGGAGTTAGCATCGTCTTCATACTCATCTTCTTCCTCATCATCATCAAACTCCTCGAGCCTAGCCTTGAGAGCAAGGTTCGAGGACGGACCACCGTATGTGGCAAGAAGCCTCTTGGACTCCTTTAGGTGCTCTTCATATTGCAAGAAGGTGTCAATCACATCATCCGGTGTCATCTTGAAGAAGTCGGGCATACGCCTCAATTCCCACACCATTTGATGAGAATACACCATGAGAGCATTCAACATTTTGTCCACAAGGTAACGGTTGGTGATTTGATATCCATCCAAAGATTTTTCACATGTGAAGGACTGGACATGAGCAGAGAGAACCTTGAGACGCATATGAAGTTGTTGGGGCGTCTCATCTTTCTTCATGTGAAGGTTGTGCAATGCATTCTTTGCGGTCTCGTATCTTGTCATTTGAAGCGACCCGGTGCCGGACTTGGCAATGAGAAGAGTATCCCACATTTCCTTGGCATTGGTGATATGAAGAAATGGTGCACGTGTCAACTCATCCATTCCTCTCTTCAAGAACCCAATAGCCGCAAGGTTGAGATGTTGATCAAACACTTGACTTGGAGTAAGGTTGTTCGGATCAACAGGATAATAGCCTTTTCCAGAGTCGATGAGGTTCCACATGGGTTCGCACACAAACCTAAGATAATCTTCCATAAGACTTTTCCAATCCAAAAAGTTAGTGTTCTCGGTTAGTACCGGCGGATTGCCGTTGAAATTATACTTAGGTTTCACAAGCTTAGGAGCAGGATAGTCTCATTGGTAGGGACCACCTCTTTGCAAGGGAGCCTCGGACCCGGGGTGCACAAAGGTCGCTTGTGGGGACCTAGGGGCCGCACCACTTGACGTTTGTGAATCCGACGCCGAAGCCTTCAATCTAGAAAAGGAGGCTTCCATTTCCTTCCTTTGATTGTCCAAAGCCTTTTGCAAGGCTTTTTCCATATCTCCGGAGGTGAATAACTTGGGGTCCTCAATCTCATAACTAACATGCCCCGTGGAGGGAGGCAATGCAGCTTGTGTGGCGGCCCTTTGTTCGGTAGCCAATCTCTCGGCTTCCGAACTCGCGGCATCCGCAGCAATTGCGACCTCCTCCACATTGGCACCCGAGCTTTCGGGGATGCCGTTCTTGGTCATCTCGCTCTAGGGAGGTTAAGCCACAAGAATAGAGCACGAGGCTCTGATAACAATTGAAAGGATCGAGATAGACCTAGACGGGGGGGGGGGGGGGGTGAATAGGTCTTATTAAAAAATTTATCACTACTTAGCAATTTTTAAGCAATAATGCGGAAAACAAAGGTGTGCCTAATAATTGCATGGTCTATTTAGCAAAGACAAGATAAACAATAAGCACAATAAACACAAGAAGGTGAGGGGCAAATAATACGGTAGTACAAGTAGTAAGGGAAAAGAGTAGGGATAACCGAATGACGCGGAGACAACGATGTATCCCGATGTTCACTTCCTTGGAGGGAAGCTACTCACCGTTCGGAGAGAGTGAGTGAAACCACGAAGGCACACCAACGCCACGAAGGCTCACTCTATTCCCCTTGAGATATCACCACGAAGGCGATTCCAAACCACTACCGGTTGACCTTAAAGGTGGTCACCAAACCCTCACAAACTCAACGGGGGTAATCACAATGGTCGATTCCTCTCCGAAGAACTCCTACCCTCCTAGGAGTCTCCAACCTCCAAGAGTAACAAGATCAATGGGAAAAGCTCAAGACTTCCTCAAATCACGATTTGCTTTCGTCGGAAGATGGGGAAGGGACGGATCTAACAGGGGGTGAAAGATCCGACAAGAACTCTCACGAATCTCTCCGGGGTCTTGGTTTGAGTGTAGGAGATGAGAGAGAGGGAGCACTTTGTGTTCTTGAGTGAAATAAATGAAGTGGTCAACCCTAATCCGAAGTGGGTAGGGGGTATTTATAGATGCCCAAGAACAAGCCGTTTTGATGCAGTCATAAGGACGTCGGACGGTCCGGGCTATATGTCGGACGGTCCGGGCTGTGCCCGGACGGTCTGACCTGTAGTCCGGTCAGCCGATGAGATCAGTAACAGAACCCCATAGCACTTCTCATGTCGGATGGTCCGGAGATGAGGACGGACGGTCCGACCAATACACTGGACGGTCCGACCTGAAGAGGTAATGCTACTGACCTTTTGCACCGAGGGTCGGACGGTCCGGGACCGTAGCCCAGATGGTCCGGGCTGAGCCCGGACGGTCCGCTCTGGAACCCGGACGATCCGAGATGGACGAATAAGCTACTGACCTCGGGTGCCCCTTTTTCGTACGGTCCGAGGCGTAGCCCGGACGTTTCGGGAAAGACCCGGACGGTCCGAACTGATACCCGGACGGTCCGACCACCACAGATGATGTGTAGTTTAAAGAACATTGGATATCCTATACAACTACTTGATTTCCATGGGTTGTAGAGATGTGTATTTTACATGTTATGGTTCTTATGACTTGAGCAAGACTTTAACTAAACCCTATGATCCCCTCTTAATATGGCGGGGATCCCTATGACTCAAGAGGTAATAGTAAAGAGGACTTAGCGTCATCTTCAACCATTTTTTAGACTTCTTGAGAGCAGTTGAAGTTTAGCCCATGATCCCTACACGGTGATGTCTAGAGAACTAACAGTTTACTGTGTATCACTTAGCAAACACAGTTAATCCCCTATATGTATATTGTCATCACACAACAAAATATGCTTAAGGGAAAGATTGCACTTTCAGCGGTATTCGCTTTGGCAAGTATTTTATTTGCAACTCCAAGAGAGAGCGTTATGCTCGATTGTGGGTTCAGCCCCTTCATGTCTAGCTTGAGTGACAGAAACATGACACTAGGGGATGTGTTGTTGCCACCAGGGATAAAACAATGGTGCTTGTACCTGCGGGTGCAAGGATTGTTTACTTTACGCATAGTTCTTTTAATGCAGTTGTCTGTTGCTTTGAGTTTACACTTTGGGTGGGATTCGCAACTTAATACCAGCGAGATGTTCTGGATAGATATCTCAAGGTGGATGATTCGTAGTAGATGCATATGGATTTCGGTCTACTTACTTTGGCGTACTGCCCATTGCTTCTGAGCCCTTCCTTTCTTTGCAGCATAGTTAGCATTGCGGTGCCTTCATAATCCTGTCAATTGCCCAACTGTGATCTGTTTACCTCGCTAGCACTTTTATCGTCTTTTGGGAGAGAGAAATCACTAGTGAAAATCACGGGACCCCGGTCCATCTTCATATCAATGTTTACACCCTTATTACTTTCAGTCTTTACTTTCAGTTGCCACTATTATTATCTCTTGCGTTGATCCTTTGTAAACAGCAAGGCCGGAGGAATTGACAACTCCTCTGTACTCGTTGGGAGCAAAGTTATTTGTATCTATGTGCAGGTCCAGATGAAGCTAGCAACCTCGGCGCCCTTATTCACTTTACCACCTTCTTGTATCCTTCGGAGTCCTACGGGAGACAAACCTTGGTATCTTTTCCAAGGGAAAACTTGCTGCTGCACTATATCTCACTCTGCACTTGGGGTAACCAACGAGGCTTGAAGAGTATTAGCACTCTCTTGCCATCACTATCGGGTCGCAACCATCACAGATATGGCGCGGAATTATGGAAGGCAGGGATGCGCTATAATTGGGACTCATCAGACGCATTGGTGATGGAGCGTCAACCCGGGTATGGACAGATAACTGGATCCCCCGGGATTCGGGACTCCGGCTGATAGCATGTCTCTGCCAGGACAAACCCACCCTGGTGGCTGATCTCGTTGAATCCTGGGAGGCAAGGTGGAATGAGGCTCGCCTCAGACAAGCTTTTCTCCCTAATGATGTGGAAGCAATCCTAAATATCCCTATATGCACACATGCGATATCAGATTTCTGGTCTTGGAAATATGAGAAGAGCGGGTTGTTTTCTGTCAGATCAATGTACAAGCTTCTGGTCAGCACTAGGAAATAAAGAGAGGATCTCTTAGGCATAGGGGCTGCTACCTCCAACCGCAGCTTGGAGAGGCGAGGCTGGAAAACGCTATGGAAGATCAAGGTGCCCAGTAAAATTTGTAACTTCTTATGGCGTCTCGCGAAGCACTCCCTGGCGACTGAAGATGTCCGGAAGCACATGCATATGTGCACGGAGGATCTATGCTCATTCTGTGGTGAGCAAGACTCGTGGACTCACTCACTCGTTCTGACGCCCCCAAAAACAAGCCGTGTACAGTAATCATACACGCAAGGTACACGATCGAGATCAGGGACTCACGATGGGATATCACAACACAACTCTACAAATAAAATAATACAAGCTGTTTAATACAAGCCAGGGGCCACGAGGGCTCCAATACAACAGCTCGAGAGCACAAAGTTAGTGGAAGCAATAGTATCTGAGTACAGACACAAGACTACAAGGTTGCCTTAAGAAGGCTAGCACAAAAACAACACTCGATCGAAAAGGCAAGGCCTCCTGCCTGGAAACCTCCAAACTACTCCTGGTCAAAGGGGAACTCGACGTCATAGAAGGCATCCGGGATCTTCATGTTGCGGTGGTCGGCATCGGGGATCTCCTGCTCCTGGGCTCCAACGTCGGCTGCAGCGGCCGATCAGGCAAAACAGTAAAGGAAATAAAGCAGGGTGAGTATCTAGTATACCCGCGAGTCTTACGTCCGCTACTAAGCATTATGCATTGTATCAACGGAAAGAAGAGGTTGTATATAGTGGACTGAAAGACAGAAATCCAGAGCAAGGGTAAGAAGCAAGGCCTAATGAAGACTAGCATCTTCCGACGATGTCTTGCAGCATGAGGAGAGAATAGCCAACAGTTTATATAAAGCATAAAGTAACAATGCAGTAGAAGTTGCTGCAGCATTGTATAATAATAAGTTGTAATAATTAACAATGCCTCCGAGTTCACCTCCTCGTCATCCCCGCGAGGAAGAAAACCCGGAACCATACAGTTTAATAATAATAGTTTGTAGTGATAAGATCCAGCTTCAGCATAAAGCGTCCTGTTACCGTGGACACGGCTATTGGAATAGATTAATCTTTCCTGAAGGGTGCACTTGTGTTACGCTACACGCACAGATCTCCAGGGTGGCGGGAACCTTGTCAGGGAACGCTCCATCGAGGCTATCCGACACTTCGTAGCCCATCTTTCAAACTCAACAGAGAGGCCATCCGCCGGTCTAAATCCTAAGTACGCAGGGCCTTGGACCCCAACCCGAACGTACTCCTGCACGGTGCGTGGTTGGCCGGTGAAGTTAAAGAAAATCCAAATAAGACACCACCGCGTGAGCAAATAAGACAACACCACTTCCCGGCAATCAGCCCGCAGTACTGCTGACGTCTGAAGAGTTCTCGGACGACACTATGAAGCAGGTGAGCCCATAACTCGTAATTCCCACGGGTAGGTAGTGTGTACATGCCATATAGCCAACTCAAGACATTCACTGAACCATTAGTCATTTTAGTAACTTGCGGGACAACCGTTATCGTTGCCTCGACTTAACTAACCCGCGAACAACGACAGCAGCCAGGACCACCAGTACATCGGTGCCTGCCCTATCGTCCCACCAAGTCACTGCGGTTACCAACAAGGTGAACCGTCTCCTTACCTTGTCACGCGTGTGCTCCTGGAGGAGCTCGACTTTCGTGGTTTGGTAACTCTCGCGGCAAACGATTAGGGGCCAAGCACACCGATACACTGGTCGTACCCTCCCTGTCGTCCCGTCGCAATACCACTCGCGGGCACCGTTGGGTCACCCGACTTCTTACCTTTAAGGACACCGGTTGGTTCGAGTGCCTACCATTAAGTGAAACCAGGAGGTATCACCCTCGATGGCACACTTAAAGAGGTTTGACAGAGAGATCAGCGGAATGAACTAAAGATATAAACCTCGTATCATCCCGGTGATGCTACGCTACTGAGCCGACGAGAGTGAAATACGAGTCCATTCCACTCGTAAGTCAAACTCGAAGCGACTCGGCAGAGTCTCGCCGTTGTAGGTTCCCTAGGGTGTCTGCATTGATCCGTACCTGTTTCAGTTGTAATATATCGTCCCCGCGATCACTCCTAGAGTGATCACGGCCCGCTATCTAATCCTAGCTAACAATGCGCAGGTCTCACTGCTGAATATAATATATAGATATATCATGCAGCATAGGATAAGGAAGGTACAACAAGGGGCGACAAAAATCAGACCATGCAATTTAATAGGATTGTAATGTAGCAGCAGCAGTAATAATGCCTAGTGCAAGAAAAGTACGGAAAGATAGGCGATATCTGGGGAAGAGATTGGCTCTGCTTGCCTGGAAGCTCGACGGTAGAAGTAGGGTCGTCGACTATGTAGTCGTACTCAGCAACGCTGTCGGAGGAGGCAGCATCGGGGTCTACCGGAGATAAGGGGGGGAAGAAACAGTAAATACAAAGAAAACATAACAATCAACGGTATTACATGACAGATGAAAAGCTAACGAGGATCTAACGTAGTTCGATGCAATATGCTCGGAGCGGGAAATCATCCGGGGATGAAATACCGGCTCCGGGTGATTACCGGACAGGGTGTCCGGAGGGGGGAGATATCATGCCGGAGGTGTCGTGGACATTCGACACATGTGTGGGTGGTGTATCCGGGTTAGTTGATCTATTCCGAACAACTTTCGTGTTCGAAATAAATTCATCCGGGTACTTTAGCAGTACCGAACAATTTATCGGACAAACAGTCCAAAGGGGGAGGGTTCGATGTTCGGTACGTTAGATGGGGGTGGTAGATCAACGGATAGCGTATTCGTATTCTACGTATATTTCTGGTCAACTTTGATATCTAAATTATTTTCATCGGAGTTACGGTTTAAAAGATATTAAATTTCAAAGTTTTACTCAATTTAAAAGGATTTTCCGGATTTCTTATAATCATTTAAATAGCATTATCCAAAACAGTACATTTGACTGGTCAAACAGACAGGTGGGACTCCTATGTCATTGACTAAGAAAATATCCAGGGAATTAAATTTAATTAGATTAAATAACTAACCAGTGGGCCCCACTGTCATTGAGACACATAATAATAATCTAATTTGATTAACTAACAGGCTGGGGGTCCCACATGTCATTTGCATAGGGGCTAAACAGGGGGTTATTTGCATTTCATTTAATCTGTTAATGGTTTAAGGGGTATATGGCCCACAAGTCAATCATAGAGGGGGTTTAGTTAACCGTTTTATTAACTTAATCTAATTAGAGTGGTGACGGGCCCACATGGCAGTGGTAGTTAGACCACCACGAACACCGGCCAAGGTCGTGGCCTCACTGACCGACCGCTGCGTAGAGAGGCCGGCCGACGAGGGTGCCGCAGCTGGCGGTGGTCGGCACCGCAAGGGCGCGGCACGTGCGGGGCGCGACCCGGGCACGCGCGTGAGCGCGGCCACGCGGTGGTGAGCGCCGGCTCAGCAGAGGCCGGGCGTAGCGGCGAACGGCGGGCAGGGCATAGTGAGAAGGGGGAGCAGAGGGGAAGGAGGCTCACAGAGAGGCGGCGGCTGGGGGCGTGAGGAGGACGACGCGGGTCAGAGGGCGAACTGTCGACGACGCAGGCGGCGGCATGACCGCTGCCGAGACGGACAGCGACGGGCACGTAGGGAGGAGCGGGCGCGATGCAGGGGGGAATGGAGACGTGTAGCGGGGGGGGGGGGGGGGGTGCAGCGCGACGAGGTGTTCCGCAGGCGGCAGTGCAGCGGTCGGAGACGGTCAGAAGGGGATTGAGGAGGGGAGGATCTTGAGAGAGACTCAGAGATGGGGGGCGGCTAGGGTTCGACCTAGGGTTCCTCGGGTGTGGCCTTCTTATCCACAGAGGGCGTGGGAGGGGGAGGGCAGGTGAAGGGAAGGGGGACCGGCTCGGCATGGGCAGAACGATGGCGTCGTGGGCGGGGGCATGGAGCAGGTGAGGGGAAGAAGACAAGGGAGGGAGTTGGTGGGCTTGGCCCGGTGGGCCTCGCCTTGGGCGAGGCTTAGGGTTTTTTTCCGTTTTTTCTTTGTTTTTGTTTTCCTTTTATTTTGTTTAAATGTATTTGGCTATTGTTTCATTTTTGTAAAATATGAAACATGCACCAAAATTAGTGATGCACTTTATAACAATGCCACAAAATGTTTTGTGCCCAAATAAAATCAATTGCATTTTTGTTTTATTTAAAAGGTATTAAATGCTACTGTTTTACCACTTTTATTATTTGTTTAACATTTTTAAACATGGTAATAAAATCCCATTTCACTTTTAATATAGCGTACTGTTATTTAGGCATTTTATAAAATTGGTTTGACAATTTTGAGTTCATTTAAAATTTGCACTTGTTTATTTTATTCCATGGCAATTTAATAATTCCCAAAGCTATTGTTTTTATTTCATAATACTTTCTAAACACTTTAATAGAATACCCATTGCTATTTAACATGGCCCAAGATTGCTAAGCAATACTATTACTAAATTTTACAGTGTTGGTTTATCTATGATTTCCATTCCCAATTTAATTCACTTGGCAATACAACAATCCGGCATCCTTAGTTTCATAATCATCACTGACTTGTGATTCTTGTTGATGACTGGGGTGGATTTGGTTTAACCATGATCAAGTTGATTGACATGCATCCACCATTCTTTGAGCAAGATTTATAATCCACCTAATTTGAAAATTTATCAGGGTTGGAATTTGGGAGAGCTATGATCAGAGGTGATCATGGCTTGATCATCAACAGTAATGATCACTAACAGTGGAATCACTGTAGTGATTACTGTTACTGATTCTGAGGGTGTTACACTCGTGGAGTGCACAATGGCACGCTGCGTGTGGGCGTTGCAACCTGAAGAGATTGTTGAAGAAATGGTTGACCACATGGTACCAAACGCCAAGTCCTGACTATTCGACATGGCTGAAGTGTTATCCCACGCGAACTTCGTCACCTTCGCTGTGACACTTTGGGCGATTTGGACTGCTCGGAGGAAGGCTATCCATGAGAGTATTTCCAGAGTCCCTTGGGGACCAAAACCTTTGTCGACAGATTCGTCCTAGAACTGGACATGATCCAGAGTCTGAAACCTAAAAACCCGCATGGCGCGGGACTCAGTGCTAGCTTGACATCACGCGGGAAGGGAAAGAGGAACATGTGTGCTTGGTCTAGCCCCCCACTAGGGCACGCAAAAATCAAGTTTGATGGTGGCTTTGATGCAGCCGGTTCCAGTTGCGCGGAGGCCACAGTATGCCGAGATGATCAAGGGTGCTTCCTAGGCTCCTCAGCCTTGGTTATCAAGGGAATCTCCCACCCAGCGACAGTTGAGGCAATCGCCTGCAGAGAAGCTTTAGCATTGTCTGACGATCTTCTACTCCAGCGCATCGTTATTTCATGTGACGCTAAGGAAGTGGTGGCAGCTATCCACCAAGGCAAGGGAGGAGCTTGTGAGTCCGTGATCAAGGAGATCAACCTTAGGAAACAAAAGCTAGAAGTATGCAATTTCATCCATAAAGGCAGTCTCGAACCTTGATGCTCATAATACAACAAAGTATTCTTGTAATCTTTCTCCGGGCCGCCATGTGTGGCTCTCGAGCCCTTTTGACCCTAATTGTATCGAACTTGTAATGAATTTTGCGCAATAAAGTTTTTTACCCCTAAAAAAAAGCACCTCTGCCATCGTTCCCAGCAACCGTTCTTGTTCGCGTCTATCCCGGCCGCCGGACTGCCTAAACTAACAGCGAGCATCCCTGGGAGTCAGCCGCCGCCACAGTCCTTCCCAGCCGCCGTTCCCATCTTCTGCGTTCCTGTCCATCCCAGCCGGCGCCAGACTTTCTAAACTGAACAAAATCATCCCTTTGGATCAATAGTTCAATACCTTGTTGACGATGACGTCCCTAGCATCAAAGTTGAATGTGTTGTTCATCTTGATGTAGCTGCAGAAGATCTCCTCAACCACGGCGCCTAGCGAGGCCATCCACGGGGTCAAGGAGGAGGAACCACGAAAGGTGAATTTTTCACTGTCTTACGGATTCAGGATATAAAACATAAGAAAAAAGCTTTTCTGTAAAACTGATTCGTTGTTCTTTCAGGACCGGTGTAAAAGACCCTTTTTTTTTCTAAATTCTGTAATCCGTGGTGCATTCAAGAGTTACGGCCGAACGAAAACTGTACTCCTTCCGATCCATAAAAAATGTCGCTCATTTTGTACTAAGTTAGTACAAATTTTGTACTGAGTGGGCGACACTTCTTATGGATCGGAGGGAGTAAGTATTTTCAGCCAATGTTCGGCTGCCTCATCTATTTTGCTGCACTTTACTCCTTTGCATTGGCGGATTGACCAAAATTGTACTTTTTACTATCTGCGTACAAAGCTAACTAGCTAGCTAATACAAAAAACTTGATTGATTGTACGTAGCAGTACAAAGCTACAGCTACTACAAGCGGTTTGATTGATTGTACGTACAGAACGAGCTAGCTGGTACAATCAGATTGAGATGGATTATAAGTAAAGAACTTGTAAATGCGAATTGTAATCATTTCAAAATTATCCCCACGATCACTTCACGTTAATTGATGAGAATTTTAATCATTCCAAATGAATGCATTATGCAAAACGTCTGTTTTTCAGTCAGGGACCAAATGCACCGGCATCGATTCAGAGAATTCAGAAATGCGTGTACTGAAAAATTCTATTCAACTCAAATTGTCTTCGATTTCCTGCTAGATAAACCCTGAAAATTAGGTTAGCTAAAATATATTTCCTAAAACACACCCTCCATTCGTTTAAACAGGGTCAAACCCCGAATTTTATCTTCTCAAAATTATTAGGCCTAATTGTTAGCAGACACATTAATTGGCTTAAGTATGTTACTCACATTCCATCGGCACTTCTATTAGGTTGTTCACAGTGGGAGTAACTTCAGCAGTAACATAGATGTCACCTAAGCAAAAACGATGATGTGGCAGCTAATCAATGAGAAGAGAGGAAGATAGGGTAACTTAGTTAGTTACCATCACATCACTCTTTCCAAGATAGAATGAGTCTATAAGCCAATAAATAAGGTCATTTATGTTACTACCTTAAAGTTATTTTGCATTGTGAAAATAGTAACATAGACTAGTAACATGGTCATGTTACTACTCTAAGTTACTTCCTATTGTGACCAGCCTTACAGCTAGAAGTAATTAGCATTTTTAAGGGAAAATAGAACTGATTAGTGAACACATCACGTGCCTCCCCCCACTCAATACTAAATTCTTACAAAAAATAGAAAATTCCAATTCAGAAGCCCACATCAAGTCCAAGTCATCCCGTCAAGCATCTCCTCCTGTTATTAGCTCCTTTGATGAACGGTTATGTTAGCGCTCCCATCCTGGTGGCCCTTCCCCATGGCTTCTCTGGATCAGATTTATTATCACTACCAATATAAAAGACTCACAGTGGCAGATTCAAAACCTAATTTTTTTACTAATGACTATAATTACTCTAACGATGTAGATCCAATCTCCTCTCGCTGGCCTCCCACCCCACGTCCCCCCCCCCCCGGCCGGCCCACCCCTCGCCGCCCCAATACCCGCCACTTCCTCGCCGTGATACTGCCGCCGCGTCGTGAGGCGTGATCCTTCCTGCCAATGCGCCTTCATCCTCCCCGAACGGGCCTGGGCGGCTGCCCCGCCAGGCATGTGGGGGTGGCGAGCAGCCTGCAGCGGGCGAGCTGCTGTGGGATGGCGGTGGTGAGGGGCTACTACAGCGGGCTAACGGAGACGGCAGAGGCTTGGCGTCTGCTTCTTGTCCTGTACGAACCTCCCCTACTCCCTCTTGTACATTTGCAACTTGTCTCTTCTTTTCTACCCAGCCGAGAGAGAGAGAGAGAGAGGATACAGAGATAGCACTCATGCCTAATTTTGATTACTTTTATAGTTCTGCTGTTCAAACGAGTGGGGTCTAACAGACTTTCTGGCGTAGTCTCAAAACCTGGGACTTTGTTGCCATGTCCGACACCAATGTCAAGGTTAGCTCTTCTCTTTGCTCTTCTACAGATTTAAACATGGGACTGGGTTTTCTACATAAAGACCATGTGCTAAGTGAAAGCTATGAAAGTCTGGCTTGATGCCCCGAGTGAACACTAATGTTGTTATTTCCTTCGCTTGCTAAATTTTCATGTCTGGATACTTGCGCTAGGCACTCTGAATACTCACTTTTACATAAAATTGTGCATTTAATCCTATACATTTCATGACATGGGATTGGTGTGCCAACTTTGGCACAACCATGTCTGTTGATCAAGCCGGCTTGTTTTCTTTCTGATTGTTCTTAGGAAAGGTTCTAAATCTTTTGAGGAAGCTCGTGCAGATTCAATAGCCTTGCATTTTTGTTAGGATTTGGTGCTTATGAATTTTCACACAGGACAGTGGTATGGACATCAAGCTTTTCTGCCAGTGACAATAATTTGCTTCAGTAGCAGTGGGCCTGAATGATATCACATGCCATTTGATTTGCATATGTATGTCAGGTATTGGTCAGACCGGTTCTGCACAGCCAGGTTGCTTCATTATCTATATATACTGCTAGCATATGTTATCTCTAGATTAAGGATTTGCAACATAATATACATGTATATGAATCTTTCCATAACTTCCATTACAAAGATGATGTGCAAAGTTATAGCTGTTTCTTCTCTTAACATCATTATTTATTGGATTTTACAAAATTTCAGAACTATCTTTGTATAAAAATATTCCACTGACTCTTAGCAATACCGAATATCTTATTGGCACAATAAATGCTCTCAAATTTTCCATATATTGATTTTTTTTACCATTGCATTGCTGTCAGGACAATTCGAGGAATATAAAGATGATTTGATGTATTGACAATGTAATTTTATGTAATTTTCTCTTTTTTTGTCCTTATCAGGATTAGTGAAGATGTACAATAAATATGGTATTTTCATCAGGACAGAATGTAAGATTGCTAAATTTTTCGTCAGAGATCTTCTGTTTTGTGTGAATTTGATTTGATGTATCGACACGTAACCATCTTTTGATTATTATTTTTGTCCATGTCAGGATTCAAGATTACCGAACATGTAGAATAAATA
The DNA here is from genome assembly GCA_950022295.1 of Bromus sterilis. Taxonomy (NCBI): domain Eukaryota; kingdom Viridiplantae; phylum Streptophyta; class Magnoliopsida; order Poales; family Poaceae; genus Bromus; species Bromus sterilis. Next base: position 157,557,074 of record OX465597.1, read on the forward strand.
TGGTATTATCATCATGACAGGAGGTATGATTGCTAATTTTGCAATCGGAGGTATACTGTTCTATGTTGCTTGATGCTTAATTTCAAGCTAATTTAGGTGAAACCAAGAGAAATTAGATTATAGTTCTTCCTGGACTATGCCTTTGTTTGAGGGAAAGTTATTGAAGTCCATAATATTGCTCTTGCAGGATTATGGTGGCCCGCAAAATAAGTTTTTTCTAACAGTTAAAGATTACTAATGAAGTGAGTTCATACATATTACATACTTTTGGTAGGTTACTTACATGCAACACAAGATTAAGTGAACCGCTGACAAAGAGTGTTTTAGTTTAATACATATGTGAAAGTTGTAAGCCTGTAACATCCCCGTTCTTGCTTGTGAATTTTCTGTCAGGTTTTCCCACCAAACACCACTAAGCCTCAAGTAGATACTCCTTATTCTTTGGGATTCTAGATTTGTTTCAGGTAGCTTGTGGACGCTCGCAACTACCCGAGAGCCGAGACCACATGAGGGTGAAAAATTTGTGAATAAACAGCATGATGTTTCATGTGTGTGAATTCCACTTTAACTTAAAAAATGTGATAACGAAGTGCAGAGGATATGGAGCGTTGTGGATAGTGGGGTCGACCGGGGAGGCGACGGTGACAGGGAGCAGAGGCACATCGGAGGACATCAACGCATGTGTAGCGCGTAGTGGCAGCGGCTGCACGACCACGGCAGATGAGCAACAACGCGAAGTAGGTGAAGGTGGGGGTAAGAGTAAGTATCACTTGTCATGTTTAACTCAGGACCAACAAAGAGTAAGTATCACTTGAGACGCACTACAGGAAGAATATTGTTATGATGATTATATACATATATGTTCCACTGGGTTATTCAGTTAGTGTTAGTTTCTTATCGCTTATTTTTTCTAGCAGTCAAGTTTTGAAATTGGGCTTTGATGAGAAGTTCATTCATATATGGGAATTCTACCTTGTATACTCTGCCGCTGGTTTCAAGTTATGAGAAGTTAGAGATTACCAGGTACCTATATATACTCCCTCTGGTCTTCAAAAAATATCTTGCTGGAAATTGTTTGGTGGTTTCAATTGCAAATTAAATTTTGAGTTGATGTTATTTTCTGCAATTATTTTAAAATCAACCATAAGATTGAGAGAGATTAATAGACAACAGATCTTTTGAGTAAAAAGTAGTAAATTAGAACCTTTGATGAACTGCAGAAAGCAAGATTTGATCGTTTGAGATTGTAAATAACCTGGGATAGAACTTGACGGACACATAATTATTTCACAATGAGCTACTGAACCATGAAACAACATTTCTGAGCTTCAACATTTCGGTAAACTAAATAGGCTAATTTAGTATGATTCTGGTCCTGGGTGTATATTCATCTTAATTAGGAAGATATTTGAGTGGCTTTGGTCATCCTAAATTTTCTGTGTATTCTTTTTTCAATCATTGTTAGCTTTGCAAAAAAATAATTATTATAGCCTTGATCTGCACATGCCCAATTTCTTTGTACAGTTTTCCATTCTATAATAACAGCCTTTTTGCACGGCTAAGATGTTCAAGCACGGACATGTTTAATATTGCCAGAACTAAGCATATGATAGAAAAAAGGTTGCTTGCAGGCCATCCATTTCATAGATAAAATGATATCCCTCTCTCCATTTCCTTACCATGAATCTAACGCTTTATTGATCTATTTTTAGCTTCCATATGTTCTGCAATTATACACACAACTCATACTGTCTCTCTGCTTTGTAGTTCCACTCCAAAAGAAGTTGAGACAAACTGAGAATGGGGCACAAGAAATCCGATTCTTCCTGTTCACAGGCGATGCCCTCTATGACTCTTCAAATTCCGAAGATAACAAGCAACCCAAATCCAAAAGAAACTAATGCAGTTCTGCCAAGAGATCTATTTTTTTGGTATCTTTGTTTCAGCTTTGAAGTGACACAATGTTCACTTGGACAATGTTTATACGTTCTGTTGATTTTTAGCCAAGAAAATAAACATTCTAAAATCTTCATACGATATTTGATTTCCTTGTTTCTATACAGTAGACTAAATAGGCTACACCCTTACATTTTCTATGGAGAATTTGTTCAACCTATCGATGCCATTGGTTTGTGACATTTTCTATACAGTTATGGTTCCTTCGTTGTCCACTTGGCATCATCAAAAGATAATTGACGAGTTTGTACATCTCCTTTTTTTTATAAAGAAGTGGTCATCTTAGAGTATGAATTCAAAATTTTATACCCGCATAATTATGATATGGTTTGATTAAGACGTGCGTCGCATGTGCACGCTTACTAGTATTATAAAAACGTCAGCACCTCCTCTCCTACTTGTTTCAACAACTTTGGGCAATCGGCAATGCTCCAAAGGTTGTTCATATGATTACCCTTGGTGGATTAACTCAATGAATATGCTGCTGACCAAGTTCTTAAGGTACATATGTTCTGAGAACCTACTTTTATTTTATATTAACTATACTTTTGTATTGGAAATGATGTGAAAAATATAATTTTGTTTCTAAACCATTAGCTTCAATTCTTAACCCTAGCGTTGAAAATTCAAATACAACTTTGATAAGATTGTTGACCTGTGCAATTCTGTAGGTATTGTTGAGCCCATATGGCACATCAATCAAATGGGAAGCGTTCCCCATTTGAAGACATATCAAACAAAGGTAACACTTTGAATCTACATTGTGTCATGAGTCCATCATAATATATTTGGTTAATTGGAAAAGAATATGACATCTAAAAGCAACAATGAAGGCACAATGCACACATATAGTGGTGAAATTTTAGATGTTAGAGAACCTATCTGGAAAAAATCTAGGGGTCAAGGATGGTATGCCCGAATGAGTGAAGAAAAGAGAGTTGAATACCTACGGAATTAGCGTGAAGAACGCCAACGGAAAAGGGACATGAATAATTATGAAAACAATGACTCAGCGGCGGCACTTGTAACTACTGGTATAACTGCCTCCCTATTTTTTTATACTTCGTATATAGACAAATCTCTAATTCTCTTTATTAAAAATATAATGTGTTCATCGAAATTGGGGATGACACCACATGGTGCCAAGCCCGTGTCTAAACCTATAACATGCATTCAAGGAACTTTACGAGATATTACAAATGTATCGATTGCCCTTAAGTGTAACACGCTAACAGTCCGGGAAACAACAGACATGGTCGAGACTCTTCTCATTGACCAATGACTAGTCAGTTGGACCTGGTTACAATCCTTGACAGACCCTGGGCTTCCATCGAATGAACTTTAATCGCTTTTGTAAAACGTTAACGATACGACGTAATCGTTTTGTGCTGCGGTACTTTGTTTGTCCGAGGTTTGATCGTCGGTATCCCACATACCGTGTTCACATCTCGTTCACAACAAACAAGTTTACTCGTCCGTGCCTATTGCATCTCCCATGACCTAGTCACCTGCTTGCAAGCTATTGATGCAATATCACCAAATGGGCCCAGGGTACCTGTCCTGTTACAAGGACTCACAAATTTCGCTCTGATCTATTAACATACTCATCAACCATCTATTTTAAAATACCCAAAGTGCACCGTTATAGCCAGCATATTTCAGCCAGGCGGTGGGATACAAATCAAAGTCTCCTCATAGATGACAATTACGTATGATCATTACGGTCTAAGGACTAAACCATACGTTACAAAGTCATCGCAACGCTGAACTATCGATCATATTGCAATACTTTAGGTGGGTGTATGTCCATCACATCATTCCCCTAACGACATGACCTTATTGTCAATGGACTTAAGTGTCACCATGATCAGGAAAGCTTGATCAATCAATTGCCCAATGAGATAGTTTACCCGAGTTAAACTACGGACCTATGTTTTATACTACACCTGTATTAGTATTTCCAAGTAATACAGTTATAACACAGTATAAAACGTATTATGAACAAAACGGATGTGACAAATATCTTTATTAATTTGTCTCTAGGGCACATATCCAATAGTCTCCCACTTGCACTAGAGTACAAATTACACTAGTTTACATCAGGTATGTATCTAACACCAATAGTCTCTCGGTGTTCTTCAAACTTGCCCTGTGGAAGAGGTTTAGTCATCGGGTCTGCTGCGTTCAGATCCGTATGTATCTTGTGAATCCTAGTGTGTCCATCCCGTACGTAATCTCGCGTCACATGGAAATTTCAGAGAATGTGCTTGGCTGTAAAGTGAGTTCTTGGCTCCTTCGCGTTAGCAATGGAACCTGTGTTGTCGCAGAAGATTCCCACGGGGTCAGTACAGCTGGGAAAGACGCCAAGATTGATCACGAACTTCTTCAGCCACATCGCCTCGTTTGACGCTTCGCAAGCGGCAATATACTCCGATTCGATTGTAGATTGGGCGACGACTGACTGTTTGCCTCTCCTCCAGCTAATTGCGCCACCGTTCAACATGAAAACATATCCCGTCTGGGATTCCGAGTCATCTAAGTCTGAGCCAAGGCTTGCATCAACGTAACCCTTTACGGTGAGCTCCTCATCAACTCCTCCATAAACGAGAAAGAGATCCTTTCTTCTTCTCAAGTACTTTAGGATGTTCTTTACTGCGGTCCAGTGAGCCATTCCCTGATTACTCTGGTAGCGATTAGTCATACTAATACCAGCGCTAAATCCGGCCGGGTACATAACATAGCATACATGAGAGAACCTATGGCTGAGGCATAAGGTTTTGAGGACATTTCCTCCTTCTCTTTTGCTGTGGTCGGGAACTGAGTCACGCTTAACTTGACACCTTTTATAACTGCCAAGAGGCCTCTCTTGGAGTTATCCATACTGAACCTTTTCAATATCTTGTCAATATAAGTGCTCTGACTCAAAGCCAATAGTCGATTAGGTCTATCTCTATAGATCTTAATCCCCAATATGTACGCAGCTTCACCAAGGTCCTTCATGGAAAATTGTCCATTTAGATATTCCTTCACCTCTCCTAAGAATTTCTTATCGTTCCCTATTAGCAATATGTCATATACATATAACACAAGGAATGCTACGGAGCTCCCACTCAGTTTCTTATAGACGCAGAACACTTCGACGTTTGGGACAAATCCAAAAGCTTTAATGTCCTCATCAAATCAAAGATTCCAGCTCCGAGATGCTTGCTTCAACCCATAGATGGACCGTTGAAGCTTGCACACCTTACCAGCATTCCTTGGATCGATAAACCCCTCTGGTTGCATCATATACAACTCTTCCTCAATGTTGCCATTTAGGAATGCAGTTTTCACATCCATCTGCCATATCTCGTAATCATGATATGCAACCATTGCTAGTAGGATCCAAATAGACTTTATCATCGCTACAGGAGAGAACGTCTCCTCATAGTCAACTCCTTGAATTTGTCGGAACCCCTTTGCGTCAAGTCGAGCTTTGTAGACAGATACGTTTCTGTCCGCGTCAGTCTTTTTCTTGAAAATCCATTTATTCTCGACGGCCTTGCGGTCCTCGAGAATATCCACCAAAGTCCAAACTTTGTTGGTGTACATGGAGTCTATTTCGGATTTCATGGCTTCAAGCCATTTCTCGGACTCGGGTCCCTCCGTTGCTTCTTTGTAACTCGTAGGTTCATCTGACTCATCAGTCGAGATTGCATTCACAAGCTGTCCGTAAAACTCGGTAGCTTGACGGACTCTTGATGACCTACGGGGCATAATAGGTTCCTCTTCATTCTCATCATGATCATCATGTATGTCATGATCGTTATGAATGTCGTTCTGGCCATTCTCTTCAGCTCCCACTGTGTAAGAAGGTTCCAGAACAACTTCTTTGGCCATTTCTTCCAATTGGAGTGATTGGTCAGTCACTTCATCGAGATCTATTTTCCTCTCACTCAACTCTTTCGAGAGAAACTCTTTCTCAAGAAAGTGTCCAGTCTTGGCAACAAACGTTTTGCTCTCAGACTGACTGTAGAAGGTGTGACAAGGGGGTGACCCCACGACTCCTAAGGATGAGCCCACCTGGTGTCCATGAAGCCAGAAGGCCCATGAAGATATGGCCCCGGCCCACTAGATGGCACCGACGTAGAAGTCCTCTTCTCACAAGGAAGGTGCGAAGACCTGCCGTAAGAAGAAAGCTAGGGTGAGGAAAGTTTACCTGTACACGTAGATGAATTCCCCGAGACCTAGCCCGGTATATAAGGGCTAGGAGGGGCGACGCCAAAGATATCCAATCTCACCTGTAACCCTAGCCCTGAGCACTCCAGCCTTGGCTTCCTCTGTAATCGCATCTCCCTAATCAATAATATCGAGCAGGAGCGAGCCTCCCTGTTTGCCGACGAGCTATCGTCCAACCTGCTCCTCTCATGACTAACCCAGGGTCCCTGACCATGGGATTTTCCGGGGTTGATCCCCGTCAATTGGCGCCGTCTGTGTGAACTACGCAGGTTGGGATCACGATCTCGGAGGTCCCACCTTCAACAAGCTACAACTCAAGGGCAAGACCCAGACTTAGCCCACTCGAAGGATTCATGATCATGGCGGACATCTCCGCCGCCCCATCAAGACCACTCGACCTATAGTCATGCCAGGACCAATATTACGATGAAAACCAAGAACAGCGCCAGCGCCGTAGGAGTCGACGACCCAGAAGAACGGCGAGGGGCCTCTACGAAGGGATCCCACTTGACGAACTGCGACGCGCAGCGGAGGACTCGCAAATCTTCCGACAACCCACCACCGCCCGGGCACCCGCCGCACATCAAGACAGTGACTACGAGATCGAATCCAGCGATCATCAGAATCACCGCCTAGGCAGAAGGAACCGACGACCCAAAAGGCGCGCATGGGATAACTACGGTAGGGCCCCAATGAACGAGCCACATCACGCAGTCGCGCAACTGACGACCACTCGACGACATACCGCCGCACGAGCATCTGCCGTCAACCAAGACAGCGACTCCGAGACACCTGTTGGCGAGTACTACGACCCAGATCGAAGGCCGGATGAATTCGCCAACCTCATCAGGAACCAAGACATGAGTCGAGGAATCGAGATCGATCCTCGCTTCCACGTGCTCCCAGAAGATCACGAGCAGATCTTCAGAATCTCTAGAAGGAAGAGGCATGCCGGATCCAGCAAACTCACGGCCAGAGAGCAGCTAGCAGGACCCTGCACGATCCACAACTTCGAGGATGACTAGGGACGCGTCAGGTCAGGGCACACTTTGAGAGACTGCCGCCTGTTCAACGAGCTAGCCGACGACCTCAAGAAGGAGAAGCAGAAAGACGACAGAAGCAACCATCGACCCGAGCAATCGCCGACCTCAAATCCGGAAGGACGTCGCAACCCGTCGCAAGCACAGGTGCTCATGATCCAAGAAGGAAGAGTACCGCAAGCACAACGCGACGCCCAAACCCTGCAGGCCAGAGCAGCCAAGAGCATAAACATAGTCGAAATCTACCAATTGCATGATACGGAGACCAGCATCACGTTCTCACAAGACGACCATCCACTCGCAGTCCCAAGACCGGGGCATGCACCCCTAGTGCTCGATGCACAAATCGGAGGATACGACATGGACCGGGTCTTCATGGACGGAGGCAGCAGCATGAACATCATCTTCGCCAGCACCCTACAAAAGATGCTGATCCCACGATCAGTGTGGAGAAAATCAAGCACCGAGTTTCACGGGGTAGTCCCAGGAGAAGCAGCCACATCCCTCGGAGTCATCGAACTCGAAGTCGTCTTCGGCAACCGACGTAACTTCGCAAAGCACGCCCTCGAGTTTGAGGTACTCGACTGGCAATCGCAGCATCACGCCATACTGGGAAGACCAGCATTTGCGCAATTTATGGCGGTCCCGCACTACGCCTACCTCAAGATGAAGATGCCAGGATCATCAGGAGTCCTCACGGTCAACGGAAGCTTGATCAAATCAGATCAATGTGATCGTGACTTCCACAGAATCTCCGACACATTCGGAGCCAAACAAGAACTCAGAGAAATAGCCATGGTGACGGACAAGAGCACCTTCCCATTGGTGAACCGAAGCGAATCCAGGGAGTACGGACGCGACTTCAGCATCGACGGTGACACAGTCACTCACCGAGTGCACCCGATGGACCCAGACAAAACAATCCGCGTGTACGCCCACCTACCAGAGGAGCAGGCAGCAGCTCTCGTCGCCTTCCTTCGAGAAGAGTGGGAAATATTCGCCTGGTGCCCAGCCGACATGCCTGGGATACCACGCGAATTCGCGGAACACGCCCTACGCATCAAGCCAAACACAAGGCCAGTGAAGCAAGCGCTGGGACGATTCTCGGAGCCCAAGCGCAGAGAAATCGGAGAGGAAGTCAACTGGTTACTCGACGCCCAGTTCATCCGAGAAACGAAGAAAGCCACCTGGATAGCCAACCCAGTGATGGTGCCAAAGAAAGACACGACCGTGCTACGCATGTGTGTCGACTACGGACCAGTCAACAAACATTGCCCGAAGGATCACTCCTCCCTGCCTAGAATCGATCAGATAATCGACTCAACAGCAGGGTGCGATCTACTCTCCTTTCTTGACGCTTACTCAGGATACAACCAGATCAGAATGAAGGAAGAAGACAAAGAATACACATCGTTCATCACCCCCTACGGAGTATTCTGCTACAAGACCATGCCCTTCGGGCTCAAAAACGCAGGCGCCACTTACCAACGAATGATGCAGGCCTGCCTGAAGGAGAAAATCGGAAGAAACGTGCAAGTCTACGTGGATGACATCGTCATCAAGACCTATAAAGCAGCCACACTACTCGACGACCTGCGCGAAACCTTCGCGGCACTCAATAAAAATAGAATCAAACTCAACCCAAAGAAGTGCGCATTCGGCGTACCGGCAGGAAAGTTGCTCGGCTATATGGTCTCTGCCCGCGGGATCTAAGCAAACCATGAGAAAGTCCAAGCCATCACCCGCAGGCAAGAACCAACCGACGTCAAAGGAGTACAGCAGCTCACTGGAAAACTCACAGCCCTAAGACGCTTCATCAGCAGGCTGGGAGAACGCACGCTGCCTTTCTACCAGCTTCTCAGGAAAGGAGAGAAATTCGAGTGGACGGAGGAAGCCCGCCAAGCATTCGTGGACCTAAAAAAAACGCTTTCGACCCCACCAATCCTGGCGGTACCCATGGAGCGAGAGAAGCTATACCTCTACGTGGCAGCACGCAACAGTGTGGTAAGCACAACGCTCGTTGTCGAACGCGCAGAAGAAGGCAAAGTCCAGAGCATCCAGAGACCAATCTACTACCTCAGCATGCTCCTGACCAAATCCCAGCAGCGGTACCCGCACTATCAGAAGATACTACTAGCCATCATCATGACCTCAAGAAAGGTGTCCCAATACTTCGACGAGCACCCTATCACAATCGTGAGCAGCGCACCACTCGCCGACATACTCAATAACCCTGGAGCAACCGGGCGAGTCGCCGAGTGGAACATCGAGCTCAGCCCACGGGACCTGCAGTTCAAGCACCCAACAACCATCAAGGCCCAAGTACTCCCAGATTTCCTGGTCGAGTGGACGGAGGTTCAAACACCAGGCCCCGCAGACCTATCAAGCTCATGGTTAATGTTCTTCGATGGGTCCAAGAGACAACAAGGAGCTGGGGAAGGAGTTGTACTCATCTCCCCCAAAGGAACAAAGCTGAAATACGTCCTCCAGATCAACTTCTGTCACGCCTCCAACAACGAAGCAGAATACGAGGCACTCCTCCATGGCATGCGCATGGCCAAAACGTGCGGAGCCACTCGCCTCATAATTTACGGGGACTCCAACCTCGTCGTCCAGCAGACGATGAAAAACTGCAACGCAATAGCCGACAACATGGCGGCATACCAAAAGCTCTACAACGAACTCGAAGGAAATTTCGAAGGTTGCGAGCTCAACTACATCACCAGGGACAACAACACAGAAGCCGACGAGCTCGCGAACATCGGTTCGACCAGGGCGCCCGTACCACCAGGCGTTTTTCTCGAAAGCATCAACCGGAGGTCCATCAAGGTGCAGGCAGCAACATCTGAAGCAGTCGCGGACGGCGAAGACGCAACAGAAATAGCGCAGGTGGTAGCAACAACCCTATCAGAAGGCACATGCACCAGCACATCCGACAGCACAGCCCCGACATAGTTCAAAGGACCCGTCTGGACAAAACCGTTCCTCCGATTCCTAATCGAAGGCACGCTACCACAAGACGTGGCTGAAGCACGACGCATCAGCCGACGATCCAAGGCATTCACGGTGATAAACAGACAACTATATAAGCGCAGCATCACCCAGATACTCCAAAAGTGCATTGACGTAGAGGACGACAAAGCCCTCTTGCTTGAAATCCACGAAGGCACCTGCGGACACCACGCGAGCAATCGAGTGCTCGTGTCCAAAGCATTTCGAGCTGGGTTCTACTGGCCCATAGCAATGAAAAACACAGAGGAAATCGTGCGACGTTGCGTCGCCTGCCAAAAATTCGCCAACAGGACACACGCTCCCGCATCAGAGCTCAATACCATACCACTATCCTAGCCGGTCTCCACCTGGGGACTCGACATTGTAGGCCCACTAAAGAAATCATCAAAGGGCGTAAGGACACACTTGCTCGTTGCAGTCGACAAGTTCACAAAGTGGATCGAAGCAGTGCCCATTACCAGCTCTACAACTCTCACGGCTGTCAACTTCATAAAGTCGATCATCTTCAGATTCGGAGTGCCACATAACATCATTACGGACAACGGCACGAACTTCACGGCCGCAGAATTTCAGAACTTCTGCGAAGACCTGGGCATCAAAATAAATTATGCATCAGTCGCGCACCCACACCAACGGCCAGGTGGAAAAAGCAAACGGCCTTGTCTGTGGAGGAATCAAGAAACGACTCCTCGCACCACTCGAGCAAGCCGCCGGTTCCTGGGTAGAAGAACTCCCCGCGGTCTTGTGGAGCTTACGAACCACGCCAAACACTGCAACCCAATACATACCCTTCTTCATGGTGTACGGGGCAGAGGCAATTCTGCCACATGACCTCAAGTTCGGAGCACCCCGGGTCACCGGATACGAGGAAGAAGAAGCAGAAGAAGCATTACAAGACGACAAAGATACGGCTGACGAAGCAAGAGACACAGCCTTGGCAAAATCAGAAGGGTACCAAGACAAACTACGTACCTACCAAAGCAGTCGACTGCGCACTAGAACCTTCAACAAAGGTGATCTAGTCCTACGACTAATACAAGAGAAGGTCCACAAACTTGCCCCCCAATGGTAAGGACCATTCATAATCTCGGAAGTCATCGGAGGCGGCGCCTACAGGCTGAAGAACCCAAAGACAGACAAGGACGTGGGCAACCCATGGAACGTAGCAAACTTGAGACTATTCTATCCATAGCCCCTATCGGTCGGACATGACTGGCAATTCATATAAATCGCATGACCGCAATAAAATAAATGTCGCCCAAATACTGCCATCTCAAAGCACTCAGGGGCTGAAGAGGAAACTCCCCCCCGAGCAACTCTATCGCCTACGCGATCTCAACTGAAGTACTCGGGGTCGGGGGCTTAAGAGAAAAAACTCCCCCCCGAGCAAATCTATCGCCTACGCGATCTCAACTGAAGTACTCGGGGGCTTAAGAGAAAAAACTCCCCCCCGAGCAACTCTATCGCCTACGCGATCTCAACCGAAGTACTCGGGGGCATAAGATAAAAAACTCCCCCCGAGCAACCCTATCGCCTACGCGATGTCAATCGAAGCACTCGGGGGCTGAAGAGGAAACTCCCCCCCGAGCAAACTGCTATCGCACATGCGATCTTAATCGAAGCACTCGGGGACTTAAGATAAAAAACTCCCCCCCGAGCAACCCTATCGCCTACGCGATCTCAACCGAAGTACTCGGGGGCTTAAGAGAAAAACTCCCCCCCGAGCAACTCTATTGCCTAAGCGATCTCAACCGAAGTACTCGGGGGCTGAAGAGGAAACTCCCCCCCCCGAGCAACTGCTATCGCACATGCGATCTTAATCGAAGCACTCGGGGGCTTGAGAAGCAAACCCCCCCCACCCCCGAGCAACTCCACCGCCAACGCGATCTTCTTCATGAAGCACTCGGGGTCTCGAGCACAAACCCCACCCACGAGACGACCATCAACACTCCCATGACATCCAAGGACTTTTGAAAACACTTCGGAGGAAGCACAAGCTCATCTAGTCTTCACCTGATCGCCAACAATCACCTAAAGACTCGGGGGCTACTCCCATCGGGAGCACTACCGCGCACCCGATAAAAAGAAAACAGAGGAAACAAATTTTAGCCTACGCCTGACCCTTCGACTCAAGCGTAGCCTCGGGGGCTACTCCCATCGGGAGCGCTGTCGCGCGCCCGATAGAGCCAACAATACCAATTATCGGATGGACCCGAGGACAGTCCCCTGCAGTAAAAGACTCTCAGCTACAAAAGGATTCGAAGACAGCTCCTGATGGTCAAGACGCAGTTTTTGGTGGCATAAAAGCTCAAATATAAATTCCACTACAAAGGATAAAACACAGTTTCCATCATAGATATCATCTTCATTACAAAAGGACTCAACTACATTTGGATAGAAGGCAGCTCCTGTTACAAAAGAAAATCACCCAAGGAACTATGACTTCTACATGTATGCCCATGAGGGATAATCTACTCTAGTACAAGAGCATCATCACAGACAAAGTAGGGGTGGAAGCAGCAGGCTCATGGTGTCAATGACATAACAAAAGGTGAAGCTCGACTTATTTGGGGAGCCATTGGGGACGCTGCTCCACCAGCTTCTTCTCCTGCTCCTCTAGCTTCTTCTCCAGCTCCGCCCAAACTGCCGGCGAAGATGACGCCGCCACCTCCAGTTCTATAAGGTCGTCTGCCGCGCTCGTTTAACCGGTGGCTTGACATCGAGGTCTTCTTCAGAAGCAGAGGAGGAAGCAGTTGAAGACGGCTCGCCACCACCAGCAGGAGAGTCCCCGGAGGACGAAGCAGTCAAAGACGTAGGTGAAGGACTCCTCGACTTTATGGAGCTGTCGCTGCTCGACTCCATCCCATGCGGATCCATGCTATTGCCACTCGGATCGAATGCGCGGACAGCAACAATGCTCTCACCATCAAAATGACAGCTGAGCATATCACCATACCGCAAATTCAACCGCTGAGCAAATAAACTCCAACCAGAGCCAAGAAAAATCAAGCGAGAGCTATGAACCTCCAAATCAACATAAGAAGGAGATCGACAGCTCCCTTGAAGGTGCAGAAGCAAGCCATCCAAGCCACGTTTAGAGACAATGGCAGAAAAAGCAGAGGGAAGAAGGATGCGATTGGCACTTTGGCCACGAACACGCAAAATAAAATCGTAGCGCTGGAATCCCTCCTCCAAGGGAGAGAAGGAAGGCACTGGCACCGCACCATGGCGACCACCACGGCATGAACGTGGTGTGCGGCCACCACAGCTACGACGACCACGGCTACGGCCAACACCTCGCCCAGGAACCATGAGAGGAAGAAGAGACGGAGAAAGAGGGGAAGCAGCGAGTTGGATAGAAGCGTGGAAGAGAAAGACCTATTTATAGAACAACTACCATCAAGGCCTAGAGAAGCCAAAACGACAGCAGCAATTAATTCAAAGACCAATCGTCCCAGCCGTCTCGGACTCCAAGACGAAGATGCTCTCTCACGGGACGAACTATACGCAAGACGCGTCAATTCGCGCACGTTTCCAAACGCGCGTATGGGAAACCCAACCGGCGCCTGCCGCACGCCACAGCGGCCATCATTATGACCGGTCCTGAAGATGTGACGGTTCAATGGCAGAGCATCGCTGCCAGCCATCAAACAGAGGCATCACTTCCCCTCACAAACAACAAAGGAAAAACCAAAGAGACATCAAGGCCAACAGATTCCATCTTTCAGATCTTTTCCCCCAAGGAAGAAAAACATCTTAATCCCATCGGGAGCGTACATCATAAGAGTCCCGGGTGCTCCCTCACCTAAAGGTTAGCCACGTGCTCGAGTGAACACTCGCACTTATAAGAGTCTCGGGTGCTCCCTCAACCCGACGAAAGACAAACAAACGTTCGCCAAGACCATACGGCGCTAAGAGTTCCGGGTGCTCCCTCACCCGAAGAGCCAAAAAACGGCATTCGAGTGACTTCTCGGGAAAACCCCCCCGACCGAGCACTCGAAAACAAGAGCTCCTCGGGTGAATGAGTGAACATCTCGCTTAATGTTTTGTTCCAAGAGGGTGTAATGCTATAAGGCTCCGCGCCTCAAAAACACACTTTCCTGGAACACGATACATTGTGCCCAGATGCCACGCAAGATTAGCGTGTAGGTAAGACCCCGCTGCGAAGTACGGCCGGGTTGGGACTTGCCGAAGAGTGATTTCACTCCCAACCTTTACCATGGGCAGAGCATGATAGATAAGCCGGGCGGACGCGCCTTAGGCTACACACATTACTGGCGGCAAATGAACACCGTAAGACCTGAAGCGGCCGGAATTTTGCTCGACACCAGTGTTCCAAGCTCACGACGAGGGACGTGGGTTTGATTGGGCTACTGTGGTATTTTCCCTAGTGCAATTCACCAAGGCTCGATCCGTCGACTCCTTGGGCCCTTTCAGCTTAGCATCCCTCGAAACAGGTTTTGTCATGGCCACCAGACTGCCAGCGACCCACGGATGAACCGTGCATATCAATGAACGACATATAAATGTACTCGAGTCCCTGCGCGACTCTTCGAGTCCCCCAGGCACTCGGGGGCTACTGACGAGGGGGTGACCCCATGGCTCCTACGGATGAGCCCACCTGGTGTCCATGAAGGCAGAAGGCCCATGAAGATATGGCCCCGGCCCACTAGATGGCACCGACGTAGAAGTCCTCGACTCACAAGGAAGGTGCGAAGACCTGCCGTAAGAAGCAAGCCAGGGTTAGGAAAGTTTACCTGTACACGTAGATGAATCCCCGAGACCTAGCCCGGTATATAAGGGCTAGGAGGGGCGACGCCAAAGATATCCAATCTCACCTGTAACCCTAGCCCTGAGCACTCCAGCCTTGGCTTCCTCTGTAATCACATCTCCCTAATCAATAATATCGAGCAGGAGCGAGCTTCCCTTTTTGCCGACGAGCTATCATCCAACCTGCGCCTCTCATGACTAACCCAGGGTCCCTGACCATGGGATTTTCCGGGGTTGATCCCCGTCAAGGTGTATCCACAAGTTTCCTTGGGATAGCCCACAAAGATGCATTTATCCACCTTTGATTCAAGTTTGTCAGGCTGTAGTTTCCTAACATAAGCCTCACAACCCCAAATCTTGAGGTGAGACAACTTAGGTTTCGTGCCTTTCCATTCTTCAAATGGTGTTGTCTTCACGGATTTGGATGGTGCCCTATTAAGAACGTAAGTGGAAGTTTCTAATGCATACCGCCAGAATGACACAGGAAAATCAGTATGAGACATCATTGATTGTACGCTATCCAATAGGGTTCGATTACGTCGTTCAGCCACACCGTTTCTCTGAGGTGTGCCTGCCGGCGTAAGCTGTGGTACTATGCCACAAGACTTCAGATGATTGCCAAACTCGTGACTTAAATACTCGCCACCTCGATCCGATCGAAGGTGCTTGCTTTTCTTTCCGAGTTGATTCTCGATCTCATTCTAAAATTCTTTGAACCTTTCAAAGGTTTCAGACTTATGCTTCATCAAGTAAATATACTCATATCTACTCAAGTCATCAGTAAAGGTCACGAAGTAACAAAGACCATTGCGCGTGGGGACGTGCATGGGTCCACATCCCCAATAAGTCATCCGCACGTTCCATTATCCCATTGAATGGAGTCCTTGTCATTTTTCCCATGAGGCATGGTTCACATGTATCAAGGGATCCAAAATCCAATGAATCAAGAAGTCCATCCTTATGGAGCCTCTCCATGCGCTTTATACCAATATGATCAAGTCGACAATGCCACATCATCATGTGCTCTTCATCACTAGTCTTTACTATTTTGGCCTCTATATTGTTAATGTGACACACGTCACCATCGAGATCAAGTACGAATAAACCACGTTGCTCCGGCACGTGAACATAAAACACTTCATCCTTATAAATCGAACAACCAATTGACTTAAAAGAATAGTGGTCTCGCTTCAAGCAAGAGCCACTAACGATGTTCACACTCAATGCAGGTACATAGTAGCATTTATTCAGAACCAAAACTAATCCCGAAGGGAGACTAAGATGCTTCGTGCCGACCGCCAACACATCAATTTGACAACCATTCCCCACGCGCATCGTCACTTCATCTTTCAGCAAGTGTATCTTATTCCTTAGTCCCTGAATGGAATTAGAAATATGAGCGACAGATCATGTATCAAGTATCCAGGATGTGTTCCCGGCGCTTGTCAAGAAAAGATGAACAATATGTATATCAAATATACCTTCGTCTCTCTTGGCGACCTTGCCATCCTTCTTGTCCTTTAGGTACTTGGGGCAGTTGCATTTCCAGCGACCTTCACCCTTGCAGTAGAAGCACTCATCTCCGGGTTTGGGCTTAGGTGCCTTGGGAGGAACGACAACTGACTTGCCATCCCTTTTGGGGCCACCTCTCTTAGCCTTCTCCCGCCTGCTTGACTTCTTAAACGCAATGGTCTTGTTGACCATGAAGAAAGCGTGCTCCTTCTTGATCTCAACCTCAGCACTCTTCAGAATGGCGAACAACTCAGAAGGGGTTTTGGTCATCCCCTGCATGTTGTAGTTCAGCACAAAGCCTTTATAGCTAGGGGGAAGCGACTGCAACACCCTATCAACAGCAAGTTCATCTGGAATCTAACATTCCAGAGCATTCAAGCGTTGAACGTAGCCAGACATATTGACCACGTGCTCACTCACGCTGCCATGCTCGTCCATCTTTGCTGAGAAAAAGGCTTCAGAAGCCTCATACCGTTCAGCCCTGGCTTGAGGTGCAAAGACCGCCTTGAGGTCGGTGATAATCTCATATGCACCCATCCTCTCAAAGCGTTTCTATAGCTCAGCCTCCATGGAGTAGAGCATGCCACTCTGGACAAGGTTGTAATCATTAGTCTTGGAGAGATAGACATTCTTCTCATCCTGACTGGCATCATCTGCTGGTGCGTCACCTAACGCGCCCTCTAGTACGTATGCCATTTTGAGGGGAATGAGGAGAATCCTCAGGGTGCGGAACCAGTTGGTGAAGTTGGACCCATCAGTTTTCAGTTTGTCTTTCTCTAGGAACGATCCTAAGTTGAATGAGGGGCGTGCTGCTGCCATCTACAAAGTTGATTCACAAGGATACATATTTAGACTTTTGTTCATAATGTGGAGTTTTCAATTTAATCTTCAAAATTCTAGAAAGCTCCCACTTAGATAAACACCTCTCAATTTAACTAAGTGATTACACAATCCCAGACCCCATACCTCCCCCGATCGTCGCGGCCATCAGTATGCGACCCAGGTAGGCCTCTAAGCCAATCACATCATGTATGTGACTCATGCTTGATCTTTCGATCTACTGTGTCCAGGCCCGCATCTACATACGTCAAGCCTGCCAATCGAACCTTGATGTTAGCTGTTCAGCAAGGCCATATCTGCATATGCCAGGCTTGCCGAACCCAACCTCATGCGAACGCCGTTTAATATGTGTGACACCCGGTATGTACGGAATGTCGGCCATATGGGAGAACCTTCCAGGCGGTGCCCACCAAGGGAAAACACAATGTTGGTATTGTGAGAGATGGTCCTATTTTTGCTACCGTCGTCATATCTAGCATACTAGCATAAACAGGAAGTAAAAACTGTAAATCATACAAACTATGATCCCCCTTCATGCAAAGCAAAGTCAAACGCCTTTCTAGTTTAGCTTGTGCAAGTTTTACGGGGCTGCTAGGGGTTTCGAGAGAGAGAACCATTTATGTCCTGCGAAAAACATGCCACAACACCGTCTCCCATCCGTCTCTATTACACCCCTGCCGGGTCCTCCGTTGCAAAAACCTTCGCATCGCTAATGCAGAGAGACAGACCCCCCCCCCCAGCCACTTTATATGGTACAAGCCATATGTCAAGCGTGGAACCAGTCTCGCGTAAACGCGTAAGGTCGGTCGGGGGCCACTTCATCAAACATTGCCGCAACGTTAAATGAGTACACGTGGGAGGGTAACGAATGAAGATTCGATGCCCACATCCTAGATGTGTTCTACCCGTACAATACATCTACGCATAGCTAGCTCATGATACCACTGTTGGGATACGGGGTAGATAACACAATTTTTTCATACCTACTATACCCGAACCCAAAATCTATGCTATGGCGAGGTAAATTAACAGAGGGAATCGGTGTTCATACCTTTGAAGACCGAAAAAAGGGAAACATTCTTGCGAACGTGGCTGGCATAGACTCAGAACTACGATCTCCATGTCGTGTAGTAGACCACCAGCGATCATGACTCCCGGTTGACCTCCAGCGATGAAGTAGCACAACAGGAGTAGTGCCTCGAAGAGATTATACACGTACGGTACAATCGATGTTCCTCCGGGGCCCCGAACCAGGCGAGCAGCGGAAGAAAGACGGATTCGGATCCCGACTCCAGCAGAGCGACAACCTGCCTTATGGCGGAGAACTCCAGTCCAGGTGCAAACTCCAAACAAGGGGAGTTCTCCTTATATAGGCCAAGGGGGGGTGCCATCCTCCTCCCCTCCCCCATGTGGGACTAAACTCCCAAGGGGGGGGGGAGTGCGCCGGCCTAGGGGGGATGGGCCCCACCCTTGGCGCCAAGCCCAAGGGGGGAAACCCCCTCCTCCCCTAATGGGCCCCATAGGCCCATATAGCCTTTTTTCCATTTTTAATTATTTTAATATGTTTAAATATTTAATACAGATAATTAAATAATAAAACATTATTAAAAAAAATTAAACTTTATTTTGAACCATTCAAAATGTCCGGAACAACTTCCGTCCTCCTCCGGAACTATTCCGGTGATTTCTCCTATTTCACCAGTTGATCCCGAAACTGTCCTATGCATCGATTGCCCTTAAGTGTAACACTCTAACGGTCCGGGAAACAACAGACATGGTCAAGACTCTTCTCATTGACCAATGACTAGTCATTTGGACCTGGTTACAATCCTTGATAGCCCTTGCGCTTCCATCGAATGAACTTTAATCGCTTTTGGAAACCGTTAACGATACGACGTAATCCCTTTGTGCTGTGGTACTTTGTTTGCCCGAGGTTCGATCGTGACCTAGTCACCTGCTTGCAAGCTATTGATGCAATATCACCGAGTGGGCCCAGAGTACCTGTCCTGTTACAAGGACTGACAAATCCCGCTCTGATCTATTAACATACTCATCAACCATCTATTTCGGAATACCCAAAGTGCACCATTGTAGCTATCATATTTCAGTCAGGCAGTGGGATACAAATCAAAGTCTCCTCATAGATGACAATTACGTATGATCATTACGGTCTAAGGACTAAACCATACGTTTCAAAGTCATCGCAACGCTGAACTATGTGACTCGATCGGATTGCAATACTTTAAGTGGGTGTATGTCCATCACATCATTCCCCTAATGACATGACCTCATTGTCAATGGACTTAAGTGTCGCCATGATCTGGAAAGCTTGATCAATCAATTGCCCAATGAGATAGTTTACCCGAGTTAAACTATGGACCTATATTTTAGTATTAGTATTTCCAAGTAATACAGTTATAGCACAGTATAAAACGTATTATGAAAAAAACGGATATGTGACAAATATCTTTATTAATTTGTCTCTAGGGCACATATCCAATAGTCTCCCACTTGCACTAGAGTACAAATTACACTAGTTTACATCAGGTATGTATCTAACACCAAAAGTCTCTCGGTGTTCTTCGAACTTGCCCTGTGGAAGAGGTTTAGTCATCGGGTCTGCTGCGTTCAGATCCGTATGTATCTTGTGAATCCTAGTGTGTCCATCCCGTACGTAGTCTCGCGTCACATGGAACTTTCGGAGAATGTGCTTTGCTGTAGAGTAAGTTCTTGGCTACTTCGCGTTAGCAATGGAACCCGTGTTGTCGCAGAAGATTCCCACGGGGTCAGTGCAGCTGGGAAAGACGCCAAGCTTGATCACGAACTTCTTCAGCCACATCGCCTCGTTTGACGCTTCGCAAGCGGCAATATACTCCGATTCGATTGTAGATTGGGCGACGACTGACTGTTTGCCTCTCCTCCAGCTAATTGCGCCACCGTTCAACATGAAAACATATCTTGTCTGGGATTTCGAATCATCTAGGTCTGAGCCAAGGCTTGCGTCAACATAACCCTTTACGGTGAGCTCCTTATCAACTCCTCCATAAACGAAAAAGAGATCATTTGTTCTTCTCAAGTACTTTAGGATGTCCTTTAATGCGGTCCAGTGAGACATTCCCGAATTACTCTGGTAGCGATTAGTCATACTAATACCAGCGCTAAATCCGGCCGGGCACATAACATAGCATACATGAGAGAACCTATGGCTGAGGCATAGAGTTTTGAGGACATTTCCTCCTTCTCTTTTGCTGTGGTCGGGCACTGAGTCACGCTTAACTTGACACCTTTTATAACTGGCAAGAGGCCTCTCTTGGAGTTATCCATACTGAACCTTTTCAATATCTTGTCAATATAAGTGCTCTGACTCAAAGCCAATAGTCGATTAGGTCTATCTCTATAGATCTTAATCCCCAATATGTACGCAGCTTCACCAAGGTCCTTCATGGAAAATTGTCCATTTAGATATTCCTTCACTTGTCCTAAGAATTTTGATCGTTCCCTATTAGCAATATGTCATCTACATATAACACAAGGAATGCTACAGAGCTCCCACTCAGTTTCTTATAGACGCAGAACTCTTCGACGTTTTGGACAAATCCAAAAGCTTTAATGACCTCATCAAATCGAAGATTCCAGCTCCGAGATGCTTGCTTCAACCCATAGATGGACCGTTGAAGCTTGCACACCTTACCAGCATTCCTTGGATCGATAAACCCCTTTGGTTGCATCATATACAACTCTTCCTCAATGTTTCCATTTAGGAATGCAGTTTTCACATCCATCTGTCATATCTCGTAATCATGATATGCAGCTATTGCTAGTAGGATCCAAATAGACTTTATCATTGCTACAGGAGAGAACGTCTCCTCGTAGTCAACTCCTTGAATTTGTCGGAACCCCTTCGCGAACAGTCGAGCATTGTAGACAGATACGTTTCTGTCTGCGTCAGTCTTTTTCTTGAAAATCCATTTATTCTCGACGGCCTTGCGGTCCTAGGAATATCCACCAAATTCCAAACTTTGTTGGTTTACATGGAGTCTATTTCGGATTTCATGGCTTCACTCCATTTCTCGGACTCAGGTCCCTCCATTTCTTCTTTGTAACTCGTAGGTTCATCTGACTCATCAGCCGAGATTACATTCACAAGCTGTCCATAAAACTCAGTAGCTTGACGGATTCTTGATGACCTACGGGGCATAATAGGTTCCTCTTCATTATCATCATGATCATCATGTATGTCATGATCGTTATGAATGTCTTTCTGGCCATTCTCTTCAGCTCCAACTGTAGAAGAAGGTTCCAGAACAACTTCTGCGGCCGTTTCTTCCAATTGGAGTGATTGGTCAGTCGCTTCATCGAGGTCTATTTTCCTCTCACTCAACTCTTTCGAGAGAAACTCTTTCTCAAGAAAGTGTCCAGTCTTGGCAACAAACGTTTTGCTCTCAGACTGATCGTAGAAGGTGTATCCACAAATTTCCTTGGGATAGCCCACAAAAATGCACTTATCCGCCCTGGATTCAAGTTTGTCAGAAGGCAGGATGTCCTCTTTCCCCTCAATTACAACTCTGATCTGCTGCATGTAGAGACCGGCCAAAAGAGGTACTGACGAGGGAGGTGACCCCACGACTCCTACCTGGTGCGTATGAAGATAGAAGGCCCGCTGGGAAGCTGTGACAAGCCCGTGAGGGGCCCAACCAGGCACCGACGTAGGAGTCCGCGACTAATTTGGAAGGTGCAACTTGGCGTACAAGGCAAGACTAGAACTAGGAAACCTTCTCTGTAACCTAGTACGGACTCCCCGAGACCTAGCCTAGTATATAAAGGCTGGGAGGGGAGACGTCCAAATAAAATCAATACGCATCTACTCATCCTTGCCTTGCGAGAACTCGCCTTGGCCTCCACTGTAATTGCCCCTCACGTAATAATATCGAGTAGGAAGTGCTTCTCCTGTTAGCCGACGAGTATCGTCCAACCTGTGCCATCTCTATGACTAACCCAGGGTCCCTGACCATGGGATTTGTCGGGGTTGATCCCCGTCAATTGGCGCCGTCTGTGGGAACTACACAGGTTGGAATCACGATCTCGGCGGTCCCGACTTCAACAGATCAAGACTCGAGGACTAGAGTCAGATCCAATCCGCTCGAGAGATTCAAGTTCACCGCAAGCGTCTCTGTCACCCCATCAGGACCACCCAGCCTGCAGCGGAACCAAGTCAGCACGTCGACGACTGCCAGATCCATCACTGACGGAAAAGAACTCGATGACCTAGAAGACAAGCGCAAGGAGGCTACTCGAGAATCCCACTCGAGGAGTCGCAGCGCGTGGCCGAAGGCTCTCCCATCAGTCAACGACCCGCCGCCACCCGGACTCCCACCACACGCCAAGACATCGACTCCGAGACCCAGACCGGAGATTAGTATGACCCAAATCGAAGGCCAGACGAATTCGCCAACTTCATCCGAAATCAATCACTCAGCGACGGGATAGAGCTCGACCCAAGAGTTCACAGCCGAGCAGAAGACCGCTCGCAGATCTTCCAAGTCTCAAGAAGCAGAAGGCACGCCGGCTCCAGCAAACTCACAGCTAAAGAGAAATTGGAAGGACCTTGCGCGATATATTGTTTTGAAGACAATCGAGGACACGTCAGAACAAGCCACACACTGGGAGACTGCCGCATATTCGCCGAACTCTCCAACAGCCTCAAGGAGGAGAAGCAGCGTGAAACCAAACGCACTCGAAGAAGCACGCAGTCACCTGCACCGAGTAAAGAGGAGCAATACCCCGCGTCCCAGGGACGAATCTGCATGATCCAAGAAGGAAGACCCTCGAAAGCAAAGCAAGATGCCGACACCTTGCAGGCCGAAGCAGACGAAGACCTAAAGACAACCGAAACCTACTAACTGAGCGGCGCCGAGACCAGCATCACCTTCTCACAAAGAGACCATCCGACCGCAGTCCCGAGGCCTGGGCATGCACCCCTGGTCCTCGAACCGCAGATCGGAGGATACGACTGATGACCCACAACCGTAAGGGATCTATTGCAGCGTTTTGATAAGTAAGAGTGTCGAACCCAACGAGGAGAAGAAGGTAATAGGAAGTGACTTTGGTAAGGAGATAACTGCAAGCACTGAAAGATAACTTTTTAGGGGTTTTCTTGGTATAAGCAACAGGAAAGTAAAACGAGCAAATTAAAAGACACTGGAGAGTAATGAGTGGCCCAATCCTTTCTGAGCAAAGGAGAGGCCTAGCAACTGAACTTATAAAGGCTAAAGTGTTCTTGAGGACACATGGGAGAGGTAGTCATGTGCTTTCGCCATATTACGTATCGGTACTATGTGCTGTGTTGATAAGTGTTGAGTGGGTGGATCTATGCTAGTACAACCTCTAGACTAAGATAAGTGTACTCTTATGATTAAACAACTTGCAAGCATCCGCAAATACAAGATAGTAATTAAGGAAAAAGCCTAACAATAGCAATACGATCGGTGAAAGCGTGCAAACTGGGGTTTAGGTTTCTGTCACTCCGGCAACCCACCGTAAGCATTCTTTGTACACAATGTATTCCCCTAGGTCCTTGATAAGGTGAAGTGTTGAGTGTTTGACTCACACAACACCACTAGGAAAATAGCAACACAACTTAAATATCAACCAACACATATTACTTCAACATCATATGACTACTAACAACTAGACTTCTCCCATGTCCTCAAGAACTAAAGTAACTACTCACAAGACATAAAAGAGATCAGGATCAGTGGGGATAAATAGATGATAAACAATCTGGACACAATAATATTTCTCCAACAAAACTCAATAGCATTCACCACAAAGTAGTAATCAACACCGGTAGAGTAGAGAGGATAGATAGTACGGATTACAACACGAGTTGCAATTGTGAGATGATATTGGATGGAGGTGGAGATGGTGCTGTTGATGGGGATGATGTTGATGATGATCTCGATGATGCCCGTGACGATGGTGATGACGATGGTGACGATCTCCCCTTCCGGGAGCTGATCTCCTCGGCGGAATCTGCCCGCCAGAGATGACTTTTCTTCTCTGTAGGTTTCCGCCACGGAGCGGCAGCGGAACTCCGTAAACTCCCCCTGTTTTAGGGTTTCTGATATATGAGCGATATATAGGCCAAAGGGGGGAGCCGGGAGTGGTCCCAGGGGCCTAGGCGCCCTCCCGGCGCGGCCAGGGTGGGGGCCGCGCCAGGTGGACGCCTAGGCACCCTGTGGCCCCCCTCTGGTCGCTCTTTTGCGTGTCTTCGTGATCCTTCTGGAAAATAGCCTCCGTCGATTTTCAGGTAATTTGGAGGTATTCTTCTTCAGCAACTCAGCGTTCACTTTTTACCGCTGAATCCTGCGTCTGCTGCTTCGGCACCGGAAAGTTGCAAACTATGTAAAATAGGCCAAAACAACATAAGAATAGCATCATATCATGAAATATATCAATGAATAAGAAAGAATTACTATATAAAATAGTGATGCATTTTGGACGTATCAACTCCCCCAAGCTTAGACCTTGCTTGTCGCCAAGAAAATACTGAGCTCGGTAAACCTGTCCAAAAGTTTAGATAGTGAATTGTCGATATATAGAATACGGACAAGAAGCATCAAGGTTCCTTCATCAAACTCAAGCATCGTCAACAGCAACCTCAACTCCTAAGGCCCTTATGAGAAAGTAATAACAATTATAATCAAAAGTAGGGCTGAGGAAACTTATCAAATTATGGCAAACATATCCTTGGTCAAAGGACAACTAATAACTTTTACTGTTGCTCTTTCTTTTTAATGAAACAATTTGAAGCTTTTGAAATAACATGTTATTAGTCATGAAGTGTAAATGCTAACACAAAGGAAGATGCTTGCTTGGCAAAAGCTTTCGCAAACAACTTACTTATCAAAAGATAATGTCAACAAGGATATGGCATGGAAAAACTTAATGCAGCTTTTTAAGGATGAATCCTCATCAACATCAAATGTCTGTTCTCTTAGGGAAAAGAAGGAAGTGGGAAAACTGACTCAACATGAAGGTGGATGAAAGGCCTTGTTAAGGGCAAGCAGGGAAAACTCATTTGCTATCCTTAAATCAAACAGAATAAAAAAAGATTTGTGGGCGGTGCATAGTTTCTCAATGAATGCTAATAGATAACTCAATTACTTCTCAAGATGGACAAGTTTCGAGGAACGACTCCCAAGTGGGGACGATCACATCCCCTTAATCTTCTTTGTTTATCACTGCCAAAGTTTCTGATTTCCCATAGACCAAGCGTGAAGGAGGGTTTGTTTGTTATATTATCTTTCGAGTTGGGCGCACCCATGCCAGTTCCTCCTCGTATTATGGGTTTGCAGATTAGATATGCAATCCCGGGGTAAAACTTGTCCAACCTAAGAAGGTCATGAATTACCTACCACTTCCTCATGAGCTAAATAAGGGGCACAAAACAGAAGATTTTGAACATTTAAGGATAACACATAAATTCTATACTTATAGGAGTGGTAGGGGAATACCACGAATAGGAAGGTATGGTGGACTCACATGGAAGGTATTGGTTTCAGGGTATGGATGCACAAGAGGAAATCTACTTGGCAAAGAGTTTGGCTAGCAAAGGCTTTGAGAGAATAGACAATTGATGCTAATTTAGATGCAAAACATATAAGGCATAAACATTAAGGTAAGCATAACACATCAAGTTATCTTCCTTGTCAACATAACACTTCAAGAATAATAACATAAAGGTTTTTTCTATGTCGCTACTTGAGAAAACATGCATGTTGTCATGACCAAAGCTATGTTTGCCAAAATTAAATAAAGTTTTCAAAGCCATACCTGATATAAGGTCAATACTCCCCATAAGAATCGTCATATGAGGCCGATTGCGCGAAGAGAATACCGAGTGCAGCGAAGGAACTAATAGACTTCTCATTAATATTCCATTATAGACGACTCCACACTCACGGATACCATCTCTCCACAGACGGAGTGATAGACCTCGATGCAAACACCTATTTCATATAATAACTTCCCTAAACATGATACGACTCTACTTGACTCTAAAAGACTAAGATAAAGATAAAGATACCGGGCACTCCCCCAAGCTTGGAACAAGCTGAGGGGATGCCATTACCCAAGGATATTTCACTCCTCATTCTTGTTCTTCTCAGTCAGGTACTCCTTGGCGAAGCGCTTCCATGGTAGCTCCTCTCCATTCTCGAAGGACATTCTCGTCTCCAGGATCCTGCACTCAGCACATGAACCCATGCGCAGAAACTTTAGTTCATACTCACAGTTCTGGTTGTGCAGATCATAGCTTTGTGCTTGGAGCCCGTAAACTTTTTCTTCTAGTGCGGACAAACTTGACCACATCTCCTTCATCTCTTTCTTATGGGAAGCCTCGATCTCGTTCCTGATGCCGAAGTTGGCTTCAAAAGTCATCCGCAGGCTCCATTATCCCATTGAATGGAGTCCTTGTCATTTTTCCCATGAGGCATGGTTCACATGTATCAAGGGATCCAAAATCCAATGAATTAAGAAGTCCATCCTTATGGAGCCTCTCCATGCGCTTTATACCAATATGATCAAGTCGGCAATGCCACATCGTCATGTGCTCTTCATCACTACTCTTTACTATTTTGGCCTCTATATTGTTAAGGTGACACACGTCACCATCGAGAGAAAGTACGAATAAACCACGTTGCTCCGGCACGTGAACATAGAACACTTCATCCTTATAAATCGAACAACCAATTGACTTAAAAGAATAGTGGTCTCGCTTCAAGCAAGAGTCACTAACGATGTTCACACTCAATGCAGGTACATAGTAGCATTTATTCAGAACCAAAACTAATCCCGAAGGGAGACTAAGATGCTTCGTGTCGACCGCCAACACATCAATTTGACAACCATTCCCCACGCGCATCGTCTCTTCATCTTTCAGCAAGTGTATCTTATTCCTTAGTCCCTGAACGGAATTAGAAATATGAGCAACAGATCATGTATCAAGTATCCAGGATGTGTTCCCGGCGCTTGTCAAGAAAAGAACAACAATATGTATATCAAATATACCTTCGTCTCTCTTGGCGACCTTGCCAGCCTTCTTGTCCTTTGGTACTTGGGGCAGTTGCGTTTCCAGTGACCTTCACCCTTGAAGTAGAAGCACTCAACTCCGGGATTGGGCTTAGGTGCCTTGGGAGGAACGACAATTGACTTGCCATCCCTTTTGGGGCCACCTCTCTTAGCCTTCTCCCGCCTGCTTGACTTCTTAAACTCAATGGTCTTGTTGACAATGAAGACAGCGTGCTCCTTCTTGATCTCAACCTCAGCACTCTTCAGCATGGCGAACAACTCAGAAGGGGTTTTGGTCATCCCCTGCATGTTGTAGTTCAGCACA
This sequence comes from Bromus sterilis, assembly GCA_950022295.1. NCBI lineage: Eukaryota > Viridiplantae > Streptophyta > Magnoliopsida > Poales > Poaceae > Bromus > Bromus sterilis. Next base: position 157,584,818 of record OX465597.1, read on the forward strand.
AAGCCTTTGTAGCTAGGGGAAGCGACTGCAACACCCTATCAACAGCAAGTTCATCTGGAATCTGACATTCCAGAGCATTCAAGCGTTGAACGTAGCCAGACATATTGACCACGTGCTCACTCACGCTGCCATGCTCGTCCATCTTTGCTGAGAAAAAGGCTTCAGAAGGCTCATACCGTTCAGCCCTGGCTTGAGGTGAAAAGACCGCCTTGAGGTCGGTGATAATCTCATATGCACCCATCCTCTCAAAGCGTTTCTGCAGCTCAGCCTCCATGGAGTAGAGCATGCCACTCTGGACAAGGTTGTAATCATCAGTCTTGGAGAGATAGACATTCTTCTCATCCTGACTGGCATCATCTGCTGGTGCGTCACCTAACGTGCCCTCTAGTACGTATGCCATTTTGAGGGGAATGAGGAGAATCCTCAGGGTTCGGAACCAGTTGGTGAAGTTTGACCCATCAGTTTTCAGTTTGTCTTTCTCTAGGAACGATCCTAAGTTGAACGAGGGGCGTGTTGCTGCCATCTACAAAGTTGATTCACAAGGATACATATTTAGACTTTTGTTCATAATGTGGAGTTTTCAATTTAATCTTAAAAATTCTAGAAAGCTCCCACTTAGATAAACACCTCTCAATTTAACTAAGTGATTACACAATCCCAGACCCCATACCTCCCCCGATCGTCGCGGCCATCAGTATGCGACCCAGGTAGGCCTCTAAGCCAATCACATCATGTATGTGACTCGTGCTCGATCTTTCGATCTACTTTGTTCCAGGCCCGCATCTACATATGTCAAGCCTGCCAATCGAACCTTGATGTTAGCTGTTCAGCAAGGCCATATCCGCATATGCCAGGCTTGCCGAACCCAACCTCATGCGAACGCCGTTTAATATGTGTGACACCCGGTATGTACGGAATGTCGGCCATATGGGAGAACCTTCCAGGCGGTGCCCACCAAGGGAAAAAACAATGTTGGTATTGTGAGAGATGGTCCTATTTGTGCTACCGTCGTCATATCTAGCATACTAGCATAAACAGGAAGTAAAAACTTTAAATCATACAAACTATGATCCCCTTCATGCAAAGAAAAGTCAAACGCCTTTCTAGTTTAGCTTGTGCAAGTTTTACGGGGCTGCTAAGGGTTTCGAGAGAGAGAACCGTTTATATCCTGCGAAAACATGCCACAACACCGCTCCCATCCGTCTCTATTACACCCCTGTGGGGTCCTCCGTTGCAAACATCTTCGCATCGCTAATGCAGAGAGACAGACACCCCCAGCCACTATATATGGTACAAGCCATATGTCAAGCGTGGAACCAGTCTCACGTAAACGAGTAAGGTCGGTCGGCGGCCGCTTCATCAAACATTGCCGCAACGTTAAATGAGTACACGTGGGAGGGTAAAGAATGAAGATTCGATTCCCACATCCTAGATGTGTTCTACCCGTACAATACATCTACACATAGCTAGCTCATGATACCACTGTTGGGATACGGGGTAGATAACACAATTTTTTCATACCTACTGTACCCGAACCCAAGATCTATGCTATGGCGATGTAAAGTAACAGAGGGAATCGGTGTTCATACCTTTGAAGACCGAAAAAGGGAAACGTTCTTGCGAACGTGGCTGGCATAGACTCAGAACTACGACCTCCCTGTCGTGTAGTAGACCACCGACGAGGATGACTCACGGTTGACCTCCAGCGATGAAGTAGCACCACAGGTGTAGTGCCTCGAAGAGATTATACACGTACGGTACAATTGATTTTCCTCCCGGGCCCCGAACCAGGCGAGCAGCGGAAGAAAGACGGATTCGGATCCCGACTCCAGCAGAGCGACAACCTTCCTTATGGTGGAGAACTCCAGTTAAGGTGCAGACTCCAAACAAGGGGATTCCACTTCCAGGAAGGAGAAGGAGAGAGAGAGGAATCATTGTGTGTTGGAAAAAGGGGGGTGTACCCCTCCTTATATAGGCCAAGGGGGGGTGCCATCCTCCTCCCCTCCCCCATGTGGGACTAAACTCCCATGGGGGGGGGAGTGCGCCGGCCTAGGGGGGATGGGCCCCACCCTTGGCGCCAAGCCCAAGGGGCGGAACCCCCTCCTCCCCTAATGGGCCCCATAGGCCGATATAGCCTTTTTTCCATTTTTTAATTATTTTAATATGTTTAAATATTTAATTCAGATAATTAAATAATAAAACATTATTAAAACAAATTAAACTTTCTTTTGAACCATTCAAAATGTCCGGAACAACTTCCGTCCTCCTCCGGAACTATTCCGGTGATTTCTCCTATTTCACCGGTTGATCCCGAAACTGTCCTATGCATCGATTGCCCTTAAGTGTAACAATCTAACGGTCCGGGAAACAACAGACATGGTCAAGACTCTTCTCATTGACCAATGACTAGTCAGTTGGACCTGGTTACAATCCTTGATAGCCCTTGCGCTTCCATCGAATGAACTTTAATCGCTTTTGGAAACCGTTAACGATACGACGTAATCCCTTTGTGCTGTGGTACTTTGTTTGCCCGAGGTTCGATCGTGACCTAGTCACCTGCTTGCAAGCTATTGATGAAATATCACCGAGTGGGCCCAGAGTACCTGTCCTGTTACAAGGACTGACAAATCCCGCTCTGATCTATTAACATACTCATCAACCATCTATTTCGGAATACCCAAAGTGCACCATTGTAGCTATCATATTTCAGTCAGGCAGTGGGATACAAATCAAAGTCTCCTCATAGATGACAATTACGTATGATCATTACGGTTTAAGGACTAAACCATACGTTTCAAAGTCATCGCAACGCTGAACTATGTGACTCGATCGGATTGCAATACTTTAAGTGGGTGTATGTCCATCACATCATTCCCCTAATGACATGACCTCATTGTCAATGGACTTAAGTGTCGCCATGATCTGGAAAGCTTGATCAATCAATTGCCCAATGAGATAGTTTACCCGAGTTAAACTATGGACCTATGTTTTAGTATTAGTATTTCCAAGTAATACAGTTATAGCACAGTATAAAACGTATTATGAAAAAAACGGATATGTGACAAATATCTTTATTAATTTGTTTCTAGGGCACATATCCAATAGTCTCCCACTTGCACTAGAGTACAAATTACACTAGTTTACATCAGGTATGTATCTAACACCAATAGTCTCTCGGTGTTCTTCGAACTTGCCCTGTGGAAGAGGTTTAGTCATCGGGTCTGCTGCGTTCAGATCCGTATGTATCTTGTGAATCCTAGTGTGTCCATCCCGTACGTAGTCTCACGTCACATGGAACTTTCGGAGAATGTGCTTGGCTGTAGAGTAAGTTCTTGGCTACTTCGCGTTAGCAATGGAACCCGTGTTGTCGCAGAAGATTCCCAAGGGGTCAGTGCAGTTGGGAAAGACGCCCAGCTTGATCACGAACTTCTTCAGCCACATCGCCTCGTTTGACGCTTCGCAAGCGGCAATATACTCCGATTCGATTGTAGATTGGGCGACGACTGACTGTTTGCCTCTCCTCCAGCTAATTGCGGCACCGTTCAACATGAAAACATATCTTGTCTGGGATTTCGAATCATCTAGGTCTGAGCCAAGGCTTGCGTCAACATAACCCTTTACGATGAGCTCCTTATCAACTCACCCATAAACGAAAAAGAGATCATTTGTTCTTCTCAAGTACTTTAGGATGTCCTTTACTGCGGTCCAGTGAGACATTCCCGAATTACTCTGGTAGCGATAAGTCATACTAATACCAGCGCTAAATCCGGCCTGGTACATAACATAGCATACATGAGAGAACCTATGGCTGAGGCATAGGGTTTTGAGGACATTTCCTCCTTCTCTTTTGCTGTGGTCGGGCACTGAGTCACGCTTAACTTGACACCTTTTATAACTGGCAAGAGGCCTCTCTTGGAGTTATCCATACTGAACCTTTTCAATATCTTGTCAATATAAGTGCTCTGACTCAAAGCCAATAGTCGATTAGGTCTATCTCTATAGATCTTAATCCCCAATATGTACGCAGCTTCACCAAGGTCCTTCATGGAAAATTGTCCATTTAGATATTCCTTCACTTCTCCTAAGAATTTTTATCGTTCCCTATTAGCAATATGTCATATACATATAACACAAGGAATCCTACAGAGCTGCCTCTCAGTTTCATATAGACGCAGAACTCTTCGATGTTTTGGACAAATCCAAAAGCTTTAATGACCTCATCAAATCAAAGATTCCAGCTCCGGGATGCTTGCTTCAACCCATAGATGGACCATTGAAGCTTGCACACCTTACCAGCATTCCTTGGATCGATAAACCCCTTTGATTGCATCATATACAACTCTTCCTCAATGTTTCCATTTAGGAATGCAGTTTTCACATCCATCTGTCATATCTCGTAATCATGATATGCGGCTATTGCTAGTAGGATCCAAATAGACTTTATCATCGCTATAGGAGAGAACGTCTCTTCGTAGTCAACTCCTTGAAATTGTCGGAACCCCTTCGCGAACAGTCGAGCTTTGTAGACAGATACGTTTCCGTCTGCGTCAGTCTTTTTCTTGAAAATCCATTTATTCTCGACGGCCTTGCGGTCCTAGGAATATCCACCAAAGTCCAAATTTTTTTGGTGTACATGGAGTCTATTTCGGATTTCATGGCTTCACTCCATTTCTCGGACTCAGGTCCCTCCATTGCTTCTTTGTAACTCGTAGGTTCATCTGACTCATCAGCCGAGATTACATTCACAAGCTGTCCATAAAACTCAGTAGCTTAACAGATTCTTGATGACCTACGGGGCATAATAGGTTCCTCTTCATTATCATCATGATCATCATGTATGTCATGATCGTTATGAATGTCGTTCTGGCCATTCTCTTCAGCTCCAACTTTGGAAGAAGGTTCCAGAACAACTTTTGTGGCCGTTTCTTCCAATTGGAGTGATTGGTCAGTCGCTTCATCGAGGTCTATTTTCCTCTCACTCAACTCTTTCGAGAGAAACTCTTTCTCAAGAAAGTTTCCAGTCTGGGCAACAAAGTTTTTGCTCTCAGACTGATCGTAGAAGGTGTATCCACAAATTTCCTTGGGATATCCCACAATAATGCACTTATCCGCCCTGGATTCAAGTTTGTCAGAAGGCAGGATGTCCTCTTTCCCCTCAATTACAACTCTGATCTGCCGCATGCAGAGACCGGCCCGCTAGGAAGCTGCGACAAGCCCGCGATGGGCCCAACCAGGCACCGACGTAGGAGTCCTCGACTAATTTGGAAGGTGCAACTTGGCGTACAAGGCAAGATTAGAACTAGGAAACCTTCTCTGTAATCTAGTACGGACTCCCCGAGACCTAGCCTAGTATATAAAGGCTGGGAGGGGAGACGTCCAAATAAACTCAATAGGCATCTACTCATCCTTGCCTTGCGAGAACTCGCCTTGGCCTCCACTGTAATTGCCCCCTCACGTAATAATATCGAGCAAGAAGTGCTTCTCCTGTTAGCCGACGAGTATCGTCCAACCTGTGCCATCTCTATGATTAACCCAGGGTCCCTGACTGTAAGGCCCGATATGCGGTACTGTTCCAGATCTAGATGTTTCCATCCAGACCCGGGGACGAAGCACATATCGGTCCCACCGCGACATATGACATAGCCATATGCCCCGGATTTCCAACATGATATCACAACATTACAGATACAAGGATACAACATCTCATACAATCGGCATACAACTGCCTCAAATACAATACAACAGCGGAAGATACATGTCTGAGTACAGACTACAAGCAAATGCCTACTGGCAAAGAGAAAAACATTGATCCCATAACCACACGGGTCCAGGCCCTCCGCCGGGATCCGCCTAACTAGTCGTCGTCGAGTCTCCAAGTGAAACGTCGATCACCATACCTGTTGTCGATCAAGAACCCTGAAAAGAGTTTGGGGGTAGTATCATGAGTACAGAAGTACTCAACACCCAACTGTAGTGGTCATCTGACCCAGCAAGGACTTCATCACTCGTCATTCTAGGACAACTAGTAGTTTACGGTAAGGATGGGGTAAGTGGTGAGGTTGCTTCCGCACTAGCATTTATGAAGTGGCTAATGATCTAGAGAATAAGATAAGAAGCCAAGCATTCGCTGAGGAATCGCCTCCAACAAGTCTTGCTATCAACTACTACGCAAACATAAGACCTATCCTATCCTTGTCCTCCTCTTCGCATCCCGACGAAGAAGAAGCAGTCAAGGCACACACACACGTTGATCAAGTTATATTAAGATTATCTCAGTTGTTGTTGTCTATGAACAAGGAGTAGGTCTCAAGTCGTCCATAACCGTGGACACGGCTTCTCGAAAAGATTTAACCCTCCAGGGGTGTACCAACTGCCCATTACGAGGCTCCACACACACGTCCATCTCTCTTAGTTGCTACCCATCACAGGCAACCATTTTATGATTTAGTTCCAAGCGATCCGAAACGACAGGTCCCTCTAACTAACAACGAACATATCCGGGTGGCCCCCGGTGAGTCGACATCCATCTCAGGAGCCGGCCACTCTCTCGATCTGGTCTCTACCGTCTGTCGCAGGTTTGGATAGCCGGTTAATCACACATGGGACACCGGATCCTCAGCCGGACAAAGTGGGCCAGCAAGGGAACTAAGTCCAAACAGGTCCAGGTGGATTTGTAAACAACTGGCGTACGACCAACACACACACGGTTTCAAATGGTAAATCAGCTTGGGCCACCACTAGAGATGCTTGAAGCTAGGTAGGTAAGAAAAGGGGACCCCATAAAATCCCACACGCGGTTAGGCACGCTAAGTCTTAAAACCAATACCCGGAACTCGGATCCTAGGTGACTCGAATGGAACAAAGCGTCGGGGCGGGATAGCCTAGACCCTCCATCCTTCGTCGAATATAGTCAACATTATAATAATCATATCATCGACAACAATATATTAAGGTGATATCCCAAACCAAGGAGTAACAGGGTAACATCGTAGCATCCTAAGCATGCATACTAAGCAGGGGTTGAGCAACGAGAAATAGTAACATAGCAGTACAAGGTTTGCTGGGAAGGGACATGGCTGTATCAGTTTGAAAGAGGCGGTAAACATGTGGTAGGATCAAACATCGAGCCTAACCTAGACTAGCATTCAAACCGCTGGTTGAAATAGAATGGATCATAAGTAATGTATAGTCCTTGCCCGTTGATAAGTCGGGTTCCGAAGGTGTAGTCGATCGCAAGCTCGCATCGTCTCCGAGAGGTACCCGCGGAAGCACACAAGACGATAAACACTGGAAAGCAATCAACGAGCAAGCACTCTATTACTACAAGACAAACAAGAGCAAGCATCAACAAGAAAGGCATCACGAGACATCGCACCTACCGTCGAGAGCGGTTACTAACAATTTAAGTGGAGTACTCGTCACACACGACGAATATCGCACGTTTACGGTGGTTCAAGTTGCTTAGCTACATGTGATCAACCAACGGTTATTAACATGGCAACTCAAGCAAGCATGGCATATCACACAAACATGGCAAGAGGTGAAGCACAAAGTAAACTATCTATGCTAGTCAATTTAAGTGAGGCACAACCTAAACATGGCATAACACTAAGTGCCACACGATAATTAAAGGATTTGGTACTGTTCTGCCCTAAACCAAATTTTAGGTTGGTTAAAAACAACAAACAATATCATAAACACAAAGTACATGAAAAACTAAGCAAGTTACATATAAGGAACACCCCAAACGGAGTTACGGACCAAAAGATATAAGCAAGACAAGATATGCACACATGCTGTATAAACAGCGGTAAATCTATATGCAAAAGTGCAGCAACATGACATAGCAATATATGGGATGAAAGTAGACATGATGCTTAACAATAGGCAATTTGAATCACTCAATTCCGATAAACGTTCGCGACACACTCGTCGACCGAAGTTGAGACAAAATAACAGTTTCAGCAACAGCAACACAATAACATCAGGATAGCTACTTTGGAGAAAGATTTAATATAGCTAAAGCACCCAAACATGACAAGTTAAAGCATGGAATTGAAGTACACATGATTCTTAACACAATGGACAAAGAATCAATGCAAAAGGCCTCATGGATTTGTCACAATCATCAATCAAAGTTGCAACAAAATATTAACAGCAACACTTAACAGGAAAAAGTAGCAGTTTAACGGCCTGATGCCCACTTTAGCACACAATTACACAAACAAGATGAGCTCAAATGCAAAAACTTTCTACATACGTATTCTAGAGCACGCAAAACTGAGCAACTTTCGTTTTGGGGGCACGTTCATCGGAGCTACAGTTTAAGCGTTATTAACGGTGCAAAATCGAATCAGCCGCAAAACATGCCAGACTTTGTGAAAATTTGAAGTCCTGCGCAAAATAAAAATAAAAAACAGAGGGGGGCCTCTTCTCACCATGGGCCAAAATCGGCCCATCTGGCCTGGCTGGGCTCGGGGCTGGCTTGGGTCAGGGAGGCCCACCTGGCTCGGAGGTTGTGTGGCCAGCCGGATCAGCTCCTCCCGAGCGCACCAAGCGGCGGCAGCGGCTGCCTCCCGGTGGCGCGCCGGCCACCGGCGACGAGGGACAGTGGGACGCCCGGATCTGGCGAGGGGAGACCATCGGAGGGCGTGGCCGATCGGATCCGGCGGCTTGGTCCCAGGGGCGGCAAGGCGCGAGCTCGGCCATGGCTATGGCGCGAGGCGGCGCCTCCTTGCTGCACCTGCGAGGAGGGGAAGGGGAGCGGCGTGAGGAGGAGGAGGAGAGGTGCGGGCGCGGCTGCTGCGGGCGGCTCGCCGGCGGCGGCCTCGGACGGTGGGAGGCGGCGGCTCCACCACGGGAGACGGCGGCGACGCGGCTCCGCGGCCCAAATCGGGCCCGGAGCGGGCTGGCGGCGAGCCCTGCGGGGCACGGATCCCATGGCTGGCTGCTGGATCCCTTCGGGGCAACGTGGAGGCCTTCTGGCCCTCCGATCTAGGATCTGATGGCCAGAATTGACTCGGATTAGGGTTTTCGGGGTTTTGGGGGGCTAGGGGTTGATCTGCGAATTTGGTGAGGGGGTGGCTGCAAATTTCACTTAGGGAAACCCTAATTGGGTGTGGGAGGCTTGTGGTCTTTATATAGGTAGGTTGGCTGGCCAGTTTACGCAAACGCCCCCGGTACCCCTCTCGTGCGTCCGATGATCGCATTCGTGACCGCCGAGACTCCGTACGGAGTCCGATTCCGACGAAATCTCGAACGACGCGCTCAGCGCGTCGAGCCCATCGATCGTACATCACTGCGGTGACATTCCGACAACATTTTTCGGCGCCCCAGTAAAATAATCCATTTATTAAATAAACGGGGTTTTCGTTCCGTTGGTTGCGGCTGGTCTCGTGCGGTTTTCACGACGGTGATCGGGTGAAACCCGGTGTCGCAAAGGTCGAGTGTCAGGGTGGCAAGGGTCAGTCTCCGTCCGGTACGAGAATATGGGGAGAAAAATAATCGTCGATCGATAAGTCGGGGATGCAAACACCGCAAAAAAATCAGACAATCAAACAATCCACACCGAAAACAAATTTTTATATTTTTGCAAAATCTAGGCTTTTACAATACAACACCACCAACAAGGGATCTCGTCCCGAGATCCAGGACGATCCGGGGGAGAGGAGGGGAGAGAAAAGAGAGTCGACAATCTTCAACACCTCCAACAAGGAACTCTGCTCCATGTCGACGTCGAACTTCCGTCGAGAAAACTTTCCGTAGAGAGATGGCGACGTCGAAAAACGAAACCATCAGGTGTCACGAGGAAGAGCGATCGCGAAAATCAGATCAAGGGATAGTGATTTTCGATGCAAGTCGTAAAAACACCGAGAAAAAGGAGGGAGGGCAAAGGACGACCCAGATGATAACCGAAATCGGAGAAGCTAAAGGTACTATAGGAATTTCCAAACCTGAGATCGGAATCGAGACAATACGCTGCAAGCAAGGCATTGTAACGGTTCCGATACTCCACACACTCGAGATCCTAGAGTTTGGAAGGGGATAAGTCGAGATTAAAACACTTACGACACTTGTCCTGACCAGAGCAAGGGTAAGGAGTAAAAAGATTCCTACTCTCTGATAACTAACTTAGTAACTACGAAATAGTTTTTGTCTAGACTTGACTTCGGCCAGAGAAGGGATCCTACGGTCGGTAAGGCTCTGATACCAAGTTGTAAGGCCCGATACGCGGTACTGTTCCAGATCTAGATGTTTCCATCCAGACCCGGGGACGAAGCACATATCAGTCCCACCGCGACATATGACATAGCCATATGCCCCGGATTTCCAACATGATATCACAACATTACAGATACAAGGATACAACATCTCATACAATCGGCATACAACTGCCTCAAATACAATACAACAGCGGAAGATACATGTCTGAGTACAGACTACAAGCAAATGCCTACTAGCAAAGAGAAAAACGTCGATCCCATAACCACACGGGTCCAGGCCCTCCGCCGGGATTCGCCTAACTAGTCGTCGTCGAGTCTCCACGTGAAACGTCGATCACCATACCTGTTCTCGATCAAGAACCCTGAAAAGAGTTTGGGGGTAGTATCATGAGTACAGAAGTACTCAGCATCCAACTGTAGTGGTCATCTGACCCAGCAAGGACTTCATCACTCGTCATTCTAGGACAACTAGTAGTTTACGGTAAGGATGGGGTAAGTGGTGAGGTTGCTTCCGCACTAGCATTTATGAAGTGGCTAACGATCTAGAGAATTAGATAAGAAGCCAAGCATTTGATGAGGAATCGCCTCCAACAAGTTTTGCTATCAACTACTACGCAAACATAACACCTATCCTATCCTTGTCCTCCTCTTCGCATCCCGACGAAGAAGAAGCAGTCAAGGCACACACACACGTTGATCAAGTTATATTAAGATTATCTCAGTTGTTGTTGTCTATGAACAAGGAGTAGGTCTCAAGTCGTCCATAACCGTGGACATGGCTTCTCGAAAAGATTTAACCCTGCAGAGGTGTACCAACTGCCCATTACGAGGCTCCGCACGCACGTCCATCTCTCTCAGTTGCTACTCATCACAGGCAACCATTTTATGATTTAGTTCCAAGAGATCCGAAATGATAGGTCCCTCTAACTAACAACGAACAAATCCGGGTGGCCCCCGGTGAGTCGACATCCATCTCAGGAACCGGCCGCTCTCTCGATTTGGTCTCTACCGTCTGTCGCAGGTTTGGATAGCCGGTTAATCACACATGGGACACCGCGTCCTCAGCTGGACAAAGTGGGCCAGCAAGGGAACTAAGTCCTCACTGGTCCAGGTTGGTTTGTAAAAAACTTGCGTACGACCAGCACACAAACGGTTTCAAATGGTAAATCAGCTTGGGACACCACTAGAAATGCTTGAAGCTAGGTAGGTAAGAAAAGGGGACCCCATAAAATCCCACACGCGGTTAGGCACGCTCAGTCTTAAAACCAATACCCGGAACTCGGATCCTAGGTGACTCGAATGGAACAAAGCGTCGGGGCGGGATAGCCTAGACCTTCCATCCTTCGTCGAATATAGTCAACATTATAATAATCATATCATCGACAACAATATAATAAGGTGATATCCCAAACCAAGGAGTAACAGGGTAACATCGTAGCATCCTAAGCATGCATACTAAGCAGGGGCTGAGCAACGAGCAATAGTAATATAGCAGTACAAGTTTGTTGGGAAGGGACATGGCTGTATCAGTTTGAAAGAGGCGGTAAACATGTGGTAGGATCAAACATCGAGCCTAACCTAGACTAGCATACAAACCGCTGGTTGAAATAGAATGGATGATAAGTAATGTATAGTCCTTGCCTGTTGGTAAGTCGGGTTCCGAAGGTGTAGTCGATCGCAAGCTCGCATCGTTTCCGAGAGGTACCTGCGGAAGCACACAAGGCGATAAACACTGGAAAGAAATCAACGAGCAAGCACTCTATTACTACGAGGCAAACACGAGCAAGCATCAACAAGAAAGGCAACACGAGACATCGCACCTACTGTCGAGAGCGGTTACTAACAATTTAAGTGGAGTACTCGTCACACACGACGAATATCGCACGTTTACGGTGGTTCAAGTTGCTTAGCTACAGGTGATCAACCAACGGTTATTAACATGGCAACTCAAGTAAGCATGGCATAGCACACAAACATGGCAAGAGGTGAAGCACAAAGTAAACTATCTATGCTAGTCAATTTAAGTGAGGCACAACCTAAACATGGCATAACACTAAGTGTCGCACGATAATTAAAGGATTTGGTACTGTTCTGCCCTAAACCATATTTTAGGTTGGTTAACAACAGCAAACAATATCATAAACACAAAGTACATGAAAAACTAATCAAGTTACATATAAGGAACACCCCAAACGGAGTTACAGATCAAAAGATATTAGCAAGACAAGATATGCACACATGCTGTATAAACAGGGGTAAATCTATATGCAAAAGTGCAGAAACATGACATAGCAATACATGGGATGAAAGTAGACATGATGCTTAACAATATGCAATTTGAATCACTCAATTCCTATAAACGGTCGCGACACACTCGTCGACCGAAGTTGAAACAAAATAACAGTTTCAGCAAGAGCAGCACAATAACATCAGGATATCTACTTTGGAGAAAGATTTAATATAGCTAAAGCACCCAAACATGACAAGTTAAAGCATGGAATTGAACTACACATGATTCTTAACACAATGGAAAAAGAAATCAATGCAAAAGGCCTCATGGATTTGTCACAATCATCAATCAAAGTTGCAACAAAATATTAACAGCAGCACTTAACAGGAAAAAGTAGCAGTTTAACGGCCTGATGCCCACTTTAGCACACAATTACACAAACAAGATGAGCTCAAATGCAAAAACTTTCTACATACGAATTCTAGAGCACGCAAAACTGAGCAACTTTCGTTTTGGGGGCATGTTCGTCGGAGCTACTGTTTAAGCGTTATTAACGGTGCAAAATCGAATCAGTAGCAAAACATTCCAGACTTCTCACCTGCGCAAAAATAATAAAAAAAAACAGAGGGGGGCCTCTTCTCACCATGGGCCAAAACAGGCCCATCTCGCCTAGCTGGGCTCGGGGCTGGCTTGGGCCTGGGAGGCCCACCTGGCTCGGCGGTTGTGTGGCCAGCCGGCTCGGCTCCTCCCGAGCGCACCGAGCGGCGGCGGCGGCTGCCTCCCTGTGGCGCGCCGGCCACCGGCGATGAGGGGCAGCGAGGCGCCCTGGATTCAAGTTTTTCAGAAGGCAGGATGTCCTCTTTCCCCTCAATTACATCTCTGATCTGCCGCATGCAGAGACCGGCCCGCTGGGAAGCTGCGACAAGCCCGCGATGGGCCCAACCAGGCACCGACGTAGGAGTCCGCGACTAATATGGATTGTGCAACTTGGCGTACAAGGCAAGACTAGAACTAGGAAACCTTCTTTGTAACCTAGTACGGACACCCCGAGACCAAGCCTAGTATATAAAGGCTGGGAGGGGAGACGTCCAAATAAACTCAATACACATCTACTCATCCTTGCCTTGCGCGAACTCGCCTTGGCCTCCACTGTAATCTCCCCCTCACGTAATAATATCGAGCAGGAAGTGCTTCTCCTATTAGCCGACGAGTATCGTCCAACCTGTGCCATCTCTATGAGTAACCCAGGGTCCCTGACCATGGGATTTGCCGGGATTGATCCCCGTCAGGTACTATAAAGAATTCAAAAAACCTGGAGCCTACCAAGACCAAAAACACACAAAAATTCTTCCTAGAACCATTAGCCGCTCCATAGATTTCCCTTCTACTCCCACCGGGACACATGCACATGTTGTAATGTTTCTAGCAATTAACTAACTTTTTTTTCTAGAGCATATCGTACTATACTACTAGTACTACCTTTGAGCAAGACCTATGATCAATCTTTGGAAGTACTAGTGATTTATTTTTGCGCAATACATACTTTATTATTTTGAGCAGTGCCGTTATTTCATTTTGAACAGTACCAAGAAATCACTTTGGGGAGTACCATTTATTTATCCTAGGCAGTACCATTGATTCATTTTGAGCAATACACAATTTATTTTTATTGCCGTGCAATGACGAACCTCATATTTCACAGAAGTACAAGGTACATATCGTGGGAAGTAGAGTTTAGTGAAAACTATTTACAGGCGGTACAATTTATTCAATTTACACGGTGCAAAAAGTTTTTTTTATTATCGGGAAGTACGAAACTCATATTCAATAGAAGTACAATACTTTAAACAAGAAGTACCATCGAATCATTTTGCGCAGTACCGTAGATTTGTTATCTAAAATACAATTTATTTATTTTGATAAGTACAAAACCTTTTATTGCCGGGTAATACCATTGAATCATTATATGCGGTATTGTTGATTTGTTTTCCGCAATACATTTTATTTTATTTTGAGTAGTACAAAACAGTTTAATTGCCGAGAAGTACCACTAAATCACCCCTAGGCAGTACCGTCTATATATTTCAAGCAGTACAATTATTATTATTATTATTATTATCGGGCAGTACGAAACTCATATACACAGAAGTACAAGGTACATGTCAAGGGAGTTTGAGTTCTCTGGAAAAAAATACGAGCAGTACAATTTAGTCATTTTGAGCAGTACAAAATCTTCTTTATTGTCGGACAGTAAGAAACTCATATTCCACAGAAGTACAATACTATATTTTTTTTGGAACATAAAAAATCTCGATATTTTTAATATTGTTCAAAAACCGTGAAGAATTGGAAAAATGTTAAAACACAAAAAAGATGCTAAATTTCATTACATTTCGAACGCAATATCATTTGTATCATTCTGAGGTCCGATGAATATCAATGATAATCTTTAAATAAAATTGAATTTTAGTATTTTTAAAACTGTTCAAAAACTAGACATAATTTGAAAAAACTTAAAACACGAAAACGTTTGTAAATTTCAGTAGTTTTCGAACGGTATATCATTTGCGCTATTCGAGAAGTGGTTCAAAAATTAATATGAAATTACTGTTGGTCTATTTTGAATGAATCTCGGTATTTTCAAAAGTGCTAAAAAATTATGTAAAATTTAAAAAATCTTAATACATGAAAAAGATGGGAAATTTCAATAGCTTTTGAACGCCATATCATTTGCATTATTTTGAGGTGTAAAAATTATCAATAATCATATTTTAATTAAACTGATTTTTAGTATTTTCAAAACTGTTCAAAATATATGCAAAATTTGAAAAACATAAAAACGTTTGGAAATTTCACTAGCTTTCCAACGGTGTATTATTTGCGGAATTGTGAGAAGTGGGTAAAAAATGTGTTCAAAATACTTTTCAATCAGCTTGTGATGATTTCTATTTTTTCAAAATTCATAATAATTTTGTAAAAAATTAGGACAAAGCCACAATATGAAAAGGATGAGGAATTTCTGTAGCTTTCCAACGGTATATGATTTGCGCAATTCCGATTAACGATTTAGAATCTACGATTGAATTACTACACACAGACAGAAGAGCCGTACCGACTTCATAAAAAAGAAGTACGGTAGTGTTTTACAAAAGAAGTACCAGATCGTCATCTCTGGTAGTACGAGATTATTGCAGAATATTATTCTATCATCGATTATAGAATAGACGGCTTGTATATATATATATATATATATATATATATATATATATATATATATGTAAAAGCCTTGTTACCTCCATCATATGGATCCCACATGCAACAAGTACCACGGTTCTTCACGGCCTAGTACTGACCCAAAAAAAGGGCATCTTCAAACTCCCAAGGACGGAGATGGGGTGTGTCGAGCATGTACCATCTTAATTTCCTATCGGCACCGATGCCTCTGCCGATGATGAGAATCCTTTTGTCAAATATGGCGATGAGGGAATAGTCGTCTTCGGTGCGGCCACGATGCAATGGTGGATGTACAAATGGCTACCTTCTTCAACAAAGTTGTATGAGATCATAGCTGAAACACCGTATGAATCCACTGCCCCCAGCGTGATGAACACCAAGAGATGTGAATGGAGGCACATCGACTCTCATACCAGTGTGCACGTTATGCTACTGGATGCGTCTATTACCTAGAAGCAAGGCCAGCCAGTCGCCATTCGCACCAACCCAAGCTGTCATGCAGTTGGATCGTCAAAAAACTTGACAGGCTGAGAGAAATGACTTTTTGTAAAGAAAGACGACGTACGTGAGATCACCTACTTGAGGGTGGTAGAGAATTGTCATTAGAAAAGGAGTGTTATCAAGAGGGGTGATGGTGCACTTGTCTCTCTGCGGCTGTTCCTACTCCGTTGCCCTATACAGATCACGTTCTACAGCTTTCTCTATTACGCAAGGAAGCCCGAG
Organism: Bromus sterilis; assembly: GCA_950022295.1. Lineage (NCBI taxonomy): Eukaryota > Viridiplantae > Streptophyta > Magnoliopsida > Poales > Poaceae > Bromus > Bromus sterilis. The sequence goes on from OX465597.1 coordinate 157,601,228, forward strand.
CACGGACTTCATCTCCTTAATTTGACCTAGGACGAGGCGCATAACCCCCGAGCCACATGATGCAAACCTTGTGACGCTCAACATGTCTTCTCTAGTGTTGTTGGAGACCAAGGTTGTAAGAGTATCGTCGTCGATTTCTTCCAGGCGACGTCTTTGCGTCGGAGGGGAACCGTTGATGTCCATCACGGGCTTTCGCTTCGAGCCGAGTGGCTGACCTGGCGCCATGGATGAAGAGGACGGAGCTAGCTCATCAGTGGCTGGAGGCTGGTCATCAGATTGGGGAAGGGCTGAATGTGGTGGAAGCGGCGGCCTGCCCTCGGCGCCGGCGGTGGAGATGAAGGGGGGCATGAGGGAGTGCGCACCATCATCGATGCTAGTGGGATTGTTAGATTTCTGGGGTTCGCTGGCAAATTGCGAGGAACCGATCCTTATATTAAGCAGTTGCCTAGTGTGGAATGGTGTACACATGAACTGATTGGGCCGCCGCCCAACCGAGGGTAATTGAATAAGGATGCGAGGAGGCAGACGGATCCGAGGCCGTCCATCATCCATCCGAAGGTCCCAATCAAGCAGCGCCGGAGGGGGGTGGGGGACTGAACGAGTGGGCTGCGGGGCTAATTAAATCTTGGTCACCTGTCTGTTCGAGTTAGCTAGTACCAACAGAAGGATTTTCAGAATCGTGCCTGAAAGTTTGCATCCCACACATTTCAGTAGTAATGAACGATTGCGGAGAAGGGATAGCGGTCCATTGTTTGCAACCGTTGGTTTTATAAATCAGTACCAACGGAAGGATTTTCAGAATCGTGCTTGAAAGTTTACATCCCACACATTTTAGTAACAATGAACGATTGGCAAGAAGGCTTAGCGGTCCATTGTTTGAAACCATGGGTTTTCACCCTCAATATCACGGACGATTGTTTATCGGAACCGTCAACCCTATATCGCCCACGAAATAAATTTTTTAATGGTGGAGTATGGCCAACGTTTCTGAGACGGTTCAGTTTCGGGCACACGGTTTTCTATTTATACCGTTTGCGTTGATAGCATCGCAAACAATTTTGTACAAGGGACTGGGAGAGGAGTATTGTGTTAGCCCCTCTTTGAAGTAGTGTGAGATTCCTAGCAGGTAGGTATGCTTCGTCGATTGCTTCTCTTTTGGCCATAGACGATCTGATTCCGATTCATGTGGTGCTTTGTTCTCAGCTGTAACTGCCTCCCTGCCCGAAGTGGATGCGCTGAAGAAGCGAGTGGCCGACTGCTTTTCCATTTTTGCTGCCGACCTCAATTTCTTGCTTTCTGACTTGGCTTTTTGCTCTTCTTCCCTAGCTGATACGTCCCACTGTGGCTATAATTTCTTCTTGTTCCATGCTCTTTTGGGTGACATTGCTATGTGTTTTGCTACACTTTTATATCTTTTTATCTTTTTATACATATTTGGACTAACCTACTAACTCAGTGCACCCAGGCTAGTTTCTGTCTGCTGATGTCTGTAAGTTGCGGGCTTTTACCCATATTTATAGAGCTCCAAAAATTCCAAAAAAAAGATAAAAAATCAACACGATGGAAGCTTCAAGATCACCAAAGGAGAGATGGGGGGAGCCAGGCCCCACCCAGGCGGCCAGGTGGCGCCTGGGGGGAGGGGCCACCCCTATGGCCCCCCTTCGGCTATTTTTACCCCTCGCTCTGAAAACCCTCGGGGAGACCCACTATAGGAAACAGGAATTTTGCCGTCAGCCAAAGGTGATGGAAAACTTATGAAAAGCTCACGGCAAAGGCTTTGCCGTCAGCTCCACGACGGCAAACCTGTTGTCAGCTCATCAGTCGGCAGTGAGCTGCTTTGCCGTCAGCTCAAGATCGACCGACGGCAAAGCCTTTGTCGTCAGCCTTTTTTTACTGGCTGACGGCAAAGCCGCTCGTACGGCCAGCTCTGACTTAACCCCCGTGGGCTGAGTTAACGGCGTGCATTGCCGTCAGCCAACCTACTCTTTGACGTCAACCGGTTGAAGGCCGACGGCAAAGCCGTGACCAAATGGTCACTGCCACAGCCCAGATTGCACAGGCTGCCGCCACGTGTCCGCTTTGCCGTCAGCTTGCTAACGGCAACGCCTTTGCCGTCAGCAAGCTGACGGCAAAGCTCTCTGTATCTATCTTTTTAATTTGTTTTTCTTTAATTCCCTGCATATAAACAATAATATATATATATGTACAGAATGCCATCCACAAGTCATATACCCATTTTTTTGCGTACTCATTGACGTTGAGATTGTCTTGGTGGTGTGCCACACCTACCATTTGTGCACGCCTAGCCTTGGCGCTTTTGTGGGTGGACAGCCAGGCATCACTGAGCCATTTGTCCACTATCGCCTCAAAGCAATCCATCTTATTTGCACACCATCTCGGGGGCGCCTATAAATTAATAATCTTATAAAGTCATTGAATATCTTTTTTAAGCCAAGTACAAGTCAAGTTTTATGTAACTAAGCTATTATTATCATTTTTTAGTTTTACAAGCTTATAGAGCCAAGTTTGACCTTTATAAACTTATAAAGCCAAGTTTGACACTTATAAGCTTATAAAGCCAAGTTTGAGCTTCATAAGCTTATAAAGAAAAGTTTGACACTTATAAGCTTATAAAGCCAAGTTTGAGCTTCATAAGATTATAAAGAAAAGTTTGACACTGATAAGCTTATAAAGCCAAGTTTGAGCTTCATAAGCTTATAAAGAAAAGTTTGACACTTATAAGCTTATAAAGCCAAGTTTGAGCTTCATAAGCTTATAAAGAAAAGTTGGAGCTAACTAGGCCTTACTTATAAGTGTAGGAATTTACCTCCAAGTATTCATCCTTCTTAAGGAAAACTTTTCTACACTTCTTCTTGGCATTCTTCACGCCCTTCTTGGCGTACCAATCTCGAACACACTGAACACGCATCTCGTGCCTAGTGTTTGTGAGTAGCCTCATTATCTCCTTCTCGAGATTCTTCTGGGCCGCCGGCTCCATCCCCTCCTCAACCCTATAGTAGCACCGAAAAATGCATCGAACATATGAAAAGAAGAGTGAAATGATTCCAACACTAATAAATGATTGCAATGCTTAGAATACTTACCCAAAAAGTAGCCACCACCATTTCGGCTTTGTAGTGTGGCCAAGTGAGGCCGGGCTCAGGAACCCTACCCTCAATAGGCAACTGGACTAGCCCGGGGAACTGCTCCTTAAGCACGGCACCAAGGAGGCAGTTCGGATTCCGAGGACCTTCCGGGTAAGTCCACGCCCTGCAAAATAAGAACACAAAGACATTAGTTCTTGTTGGACCATATGTACATGTATGATATATATATACAAGGAACACAAAAAATTCATCAACTTACTTCTCCCCATCTGGCGCAATCAATACCCTCTGCGCAGGGTCCGGACGTGGTGGGAGCCGTGTCATACCACGCTGGTACAGCGGCTTCTTGGAAGAGGAGCTCCCCTCACCCCCATCATCCCCCTCACCCCCCTCAGCCCGTCGTCATCGCTATCATCATCCTCATTACCATCATCATCATCCGTGCGAGCACGCTCCTCCCAAGGATCATCCCAACGAGGCTCCGTCGACTGCCTCGGTTCCTCCGGTGTCTCTGACTGCACCGGCGGTGTCCGCTGCTCCGGTGCCTCCGACTTCACCGGCGGTGCCCGCTGCTCCGGTGCCTCCGACTGCACCGGCGGTGGCTCCTGCACCGGTGAGACTGTCCTGTGAGTGGGTGACTCGGCTAGGGCGCCACCTGCTCCTCGACCACCGGGTTTATCTCTCTTTGGGCCTTTTCCCCGACCTCTCCCACGAGGCTGCTCAGCACGCGCCGGCGGCGAGCTGGCTGCGACAATACCCTCCAGCAACTCTCTCCGTAGAGGTAGAGGTGGTCGAGACTCCACCGGTGGGTCCCTACGGCTCGCCATGTGTCAACACCTGTTACGGAGTAAAGATGAATTAGTAAAGTAAGGAAATAAATAATACAAATTCATATATACAAAAAACAAACATATGCATATAAAGATGAATTAGTACATTAAGGAAATAAATAATACAAATTCATATATACAAAAAACAAAAGAAAGTTGGGATGCATACAACTAATAGTCGGGATCATCTGTATCTTCTCCAGGATGAATAAAAACATCATCGTCACTATCACGCGTGTCGTCATGAATGATCTCTTCTCCGGGATCGGGTTCAGCGTCAACCACATTTCGAAAGCCTTTTTGTAACCGGTCAAGCAATGATAGGTCATCCGCATCGGTAACCTCTTCGTGTTCCACTTCTTCATCTTCCTCCTCATCATCATCGGTAACCTCTTTGTGTTCCACTTCTTCCTCTTCCTCCGCATTGTCATTCTCTACTTCCATGTTTTGACCAAACGTAGAGGTTTTTCCGAAATGTTTTTTGGCCACACGTGTTTCTTGGAAGAATTCTCTGTCATATGTGTCTGGGTCTATGTGAGGTTGATAATCCTCTTCTTCATTGGGGGCAGGTAGTTTACCATGTGGCGGCACGTCCTAGACGACATACCAATCTTCGAGATTCTTTACACTTTGGCAGGCCCATGGAAGATAGAAAACTTGTGTGGCCTGTTGAGCCACAATATAAACTTTGGTAACATTTCAACGGTTCTTCTGTTTAATTTCAACTAGCCCAACATGCTCATGAGTTCGTCTAGTGTCCTTCGGATCGAACCAATGACATTTGAAGACAACGGCATTCGGAGGATTTTCACCATAATATAGCAGTTCATATATTTCTTCAACTATTCCATAATACTCGACTCCTCCATCTATAGCGGACACACCGGAATTCGTTGTTTTCCGATCGGGCATAGTTTGCTCTTTCATACTAGTACGAAAGCGATACACATTGATGTCGTATTTTTCATATGTATGGACCTTAAAGTCAAAACCATTTGCGATTTGTCTCAATTCAGCGTCCATCGACTCTGAATTGGCCTACAAGTTGAAACGGAAAGGCTTGTTGTATTAGTCGGTACTGAGACGACGAAGAAATAACAATGGCCTGTATATCATATAAGAAGTACCGTTTGTGTAAACCAAGAGATGAAACCGGGATTGCCGCCTCCCCGCTTCTCAAGAAGATTAATCTCTTCGATGGAGTCTTTTTCGATCGCCACTCCATTCGAGAATTGCGCGACGAATCGACTGTATCAAATAATTAAGAGAAGTTAGACACACAACTCGTCAAGAAGTTGCAGAACAATTAATATGTACCGCGCACTTACTCGATGTATGGCCGCACTTCTGTCATGTTGGTCAAGATATACAATGTAATGATGCTCCATTCCTCGAAGGTCAACGTCTTTGTCTTCATAACCCCACAAGGTGCGAGGCTCCCTTTAAAGAGTTTGAACTTGGATTCATGTCGCTCGGGGTCGCCAGTATGGTACCGAGGCTTTGGATTATGCAAACTGTAATTAGTGGAAACATAGTGTGCTGTCACGAAGTTTGCCGCTTCCTCGACAACGAATGCCTCAGCCATTGATGCTTCAATTCTCCGTTTATTTTTAAATTTTGCTCGAAGCGTCTTCTGCATTCTCTCGGTTGCATAGCACCAACGGTTTTGCACAGGGCCACCCAATCTTGCCTCCATCGGTAGATGCAAAATCATATGCTGCATCGGATTAAAGAAACCCGGTGGAAAGATCTTCTCTAACTTGCATATCAACTCCGGCGCCAGTTTTTCCATCTCTTCTATCACAATAGCCGATAATTCTTTAGCACAAAGAACACGGAAGAAGTATCTTAGCTCTTCCATTACTAGCCATTCATCCTCGGGGATGTAGCCGCGCAACATCACCGGCATTATCCGCTCAAGCCATATGTGCCAATCGTGACTCTTCAGCCCAAAGATTTTCAATTTTTCAAGACTTGCTCCCCTTGCTAGATTCGCTGCATACCCATCGGGGAACATCAACTTTTTTTTCACCCAGATGAGGATTTCCCTCATGTGTTCCCTTTTAATATTGAACCATGCCTTTGGCTTCTCCAAATTCTTCTTCCCTTTCGGTTGTCGCATGTTCAGTGACTTCCTATTACACAGACTCTCCTGATCGACTCTAGCCTTAACATTATCTTTCCCCTTATCAGTGCCGAACAATGTACCAAAAAGGGCCTCACCCATATTTTTTTCAGTGTGCATCATGTCAATGTTGTGTGGAAGAGCAAGGTCTTTGAAATACGGGAGATCCCAAAAGCATGGCTTGTGGGTCCAGGCGTGTTCCGTATTCTATCCTAAGAAATACCCTGGCCGGTTCGGATCAGGCTCTAGTGAGTTCAACTGATCAAGAATTTGTGCGCCCGGCATCATAGGTGGTGCCTTGTGCTCGACAACTTTACCTTTGGTGAAATTCTTCTTGTCTTTTCTGAATCCATGGTCCAAAGGCAGGAATTGTCTATGCAAGTCGAAGCAAGAATACTTGCGACCCTCCGGCAGCCAATGAAACTTAAGAGCAGACTTGCATTGCGGGCATGGGAACCTTCCGTGCATGCACCATGCAACAAAAAGTGCAAACGCCGGCAGGTCATGCATGGAGTACATCAACCAAGCATGCAGTTGGAAGTTTGTTTTTCTAGCTGTGTCATATGTCCGGATCCCATTATCCTAAGCTTCTTTCAACTCATCCATCAGTGGTTGCAAGTACACATTCATATTTTTTCCGGTATAGTTGGGCCCCGGAACTATCAACGTCAAGAAGATGTGCTTTCTTTGCATAAGTACTCCAGGGGGCAGATTGAGGGGCATGATGAATACGGGCCAACAACTATACTGGGTTGCAGTCATACCGAAAGGATTGAACCCATCGAGGCTAATGGCGAGTGCCACGTTTCTTGGGACTTTGGCTTTACCTTCTTTATGTATTTCATTGAACATCTTCCACGCTTCACCATCAGTGGGGTGGGTCAACATCATATTCCTGTATTCATCTGTAGCACGTCTAATTCCATCTCTGTGCCATGTCATTTGTTTTGCTGTTTCTTCAAGCATGTAAAGCCGTTGAAGTCTTGGTAAGATCGGTAGGTACCGAAGAATGTTTACGGGTATTTTGCTCTGCGTCTTCTCACCAAGACCGTTGTCCACGACAATATACCTGGAGGACTTGCAGCGTGGACAATAATTATCATCCGCATACTCATGCCTAAATAAGACGCATCCTTTCTCACAAGCATGTATCCGCTCGATGGGCATCTTCAGTGCACCGAGTATTTTGTCTGAGTGGTATAGGTTTGCAGGCATAATATGACCGTCCGGTAGAAAGCGCCCGAATAAGGTCATCATCGCATCATAGCACTCTCTGGACAAGTTGAATTGTGCGTTAAGAGCCATTGTTTGTGCGATGGCATCTAGTTGACAAAGCTTGGTGTGCGCATGCAGTGGGAGTTTTGAAGACTCTAGCATGGCATAAAAGGCCTTGGCAGTTTCCTCCGGTTCTTCATCCTCAAGACGAGCATCATTGTAGTCATTGACCATGTCTTCGATCCCTGTACCACAATCCTCAATGCGCTAACGCACTACCTCATGTCTGTCACGTTGGGCCGACTCGCCATGAAATGACCACAACGTATAATCAGGCATGAAACCATGTATTTGCAGGTGTTTACCCATTACATCCTTTGTCTGTTGTGAATAGTTCTTACATCTAGTGCAGGGGCACCATGTTCTTGGTTGGCCAGCACTAAATGCAACCTCTAGGAACTCCTCGGTCTTGGCCAACCATTCCTCAGTCATATTTTTTTGACTAGGGTGACCGGTGTACATCCACGCACGATCATTCATTCTGGCTAGCTAGCTAGTACAAATTAACACCAGAAGGCATATAATTAATTACAGTGATACGACATATACGAAGGCCGGAACATATCAAAGGAAAAGAGAGAAAAATATTAATTATATTTATTTTCTAACTTCTTCTCTTCTTCTTTCTTCTTTCTTCTATTTCCTTTTATTCTTCTATATCTTTATCCCCTCCTCTTATCCTTTCCTTTTCTCTCCTTTTCGACCTCCTTCTCTTCTTCCTATTCCTAACTACTTTTCCTTCCCTTTCCTATTCTTCCTTTTCCTACTCTTTCCTATTCTTCTAGCTATAACACAAGACCAGACCAACCATAAGCCACAAGATAACTAGCCCTAACTACTTTTACTTTACTTTTCATTTCATTTTACTTTTTTCACTTTTCATTACATTCAATTTTCTTTCAATTCATTAAAAATCTAACAAATGATTTTCAATAACTAACTAACTATTGTCTTTAACTAACTACAAACTAACTAAATAATCTTAACTACTATAACTAGCTAACTAGAACCTGACTACTGATTTTACTAAATAACTAACTAACTAATGATTTTAATTAAATAAATAACTAACTATTGATTCTAACTAACTACAATCTATCTACTGTTTTTAATATAACTAGTTAACTAAAATCTAACTATTGATTTTAACTATAACTAACTAACTAAATATCTACTGATTTGAACTAACTAGAACCTAACTACTAATTTATTTTAACTATAACTAACTAATTAAAAGAATTAAAAATGGTGGCTGCTAGGGTTGCTCACCGGAATGCCGGCAGACGAAGGGGGGCCAGGAGTCTAGCGAAGGGGTGGGGGCGGCGGCCGGGGTGGTGGTGGTGGGGGCGACGTCCTGCAAAGGCGACGGCGGCGCGTCAGAGTGGAGGAGAGGGAGAGGAGAGAAGGTGCAGGCGGCGGCGCTCACCGGGGTGGTGGTGGTGGAGGCGGCGGCGGCGCTGGGTCGAGGGGAGAGAGAGAGGGCTGGGGCCGCGCGAGTGGGGGTGGGAGTTAGGGCTGGCTGCGCGAGGGGTTAAGGACCCGCTATGCCGTCAGCTGGCTGACAACAACGTCTGCCCTTAGACTATGCCCTCAGCCGGCTGACGGCAAAGCTTCTCGCCGTTACCCCATGCCGGCAAGGGCCACGTGGCGCACGGGAGACCGTCAGCATTCCTTTGCCGTCAGCTGATGGGAAGTATGCCGTCAGTCAATGGACGGCTTACAATCGGCTGACGGCACAGAACAATTACACCGTCATCCATATCGTTGCCGTCAGCTTCGGACCAAGCTGACGGCCTTCTACCCTTTGTCGTCAGCCCTAACGTAAAAATGACGGCAAAGGCTTTCGCTGACGGCAAAACTTCTTTTTCCTGTAGTAACCCCCGCATCACGATTTTCCTATCTGTTCCGCCACCGCCGCGCTTCCAAGATCGGGAGCACCAGAAGACCTCTTCCCGGCACCCTGCTGGAGGGAGGATTGACCTCCGGGAGCTTCTCCACCACCATGGACGCTTCCCGGATATGCCGTGAGTATACCCCCTTGGACCATGGATCTATGACCAGTAGTTATGTGATGTCTTCTCTCCAATCTTGTGCTTCAATTCTTAGCCCTTGTGAGCTACCCTACATGATCAAGGCATCAATGTAATTCTGTCTGTTGTCGCTATGCTGAGTTTTTTGGGATCCGATGGATTATGAGATTATGTTCTGATTGTGATGAGTTATATATTTGGTTGACCTTTTATATTATGTTCTTAAGTAATTCTTGCATCTTCTCCATTGATTTTTATTGATTTTTCCAAATAGTAGATAGTAACTCCAAGAGGGAGCGTTTATGCTTGATTGCTGGTGCATGCCCCCTGATGTCTAGCTTGAGTGACACAAACATGAGACTACGGGATGTGATGTTGCCACCAGGGAGAAAACAACGGTGCTTGTAAATTCGGTTGCAATGATTTTTTAACTTACGCAAAGTTTGTTAATGCAGTTGTCTGTTGCTTTGAGTTTACACTTTGGGTGGGATTCGCAACTTAATACCAGCGAGATGTTCTAGATAGATATCGCAAGGTGGACGATTAGTGAGTAGATGCAGATGGATTTCGGTCTACTTGTCTTGGCGTACTGCCCATACTTTCGAGCCTCTAACTTTCTTGCGACATAATTAGCATTGCGGTGTGTTTATAATTCTGTCAATTGCCTACCTGTAATTTGTTTACCCATTTTAGCTATTTTATCATCCTTTGGGAGAGAGACATCACTAGTGAACATCATGGGACCCTGGTCCATATTTTCACCACTATTTACACCTCCACTTTATTTTCTTCTTTCACTTTAAGTTGTTATCACCATCACTACTATTGCTCTTGCGTTTGATCCTTTGTAAATGACAAGGCTGGAGGGATTGACAACCCCTTTGTACTCGTTGGGAGAAAAGTTACTTGTCGTGTGTGCAGGTCCAGGTTAAGAAAGTGATTATATTCAGACGACGCATCACTTGCCGCGCCACGTACTTGTCGATCCTTGGAGAACTACTGGTCGAACTCAACCTTGGTATCTTTGCCAAGGGAAAATTGCTGCTATCCACATTTCAACATTCCGCTTGGGGTAACCAACGAAGGGCGAGACGCCGTTATCATCTTTTGTACCATCAAGCAAATTTCTGGCGCCGTTGCCGGGGACTCCAATCTTCAAGATAGGGGAGTTGCACGCTATCTTTTACCTTCGCTTTTTTAGTCTTGTTTGTTTACTTTCTAGTTTTTGCTTTTGCGTTTGAGTCTTATATCAAAAACCAAAAAAATAGTTGCTACCTTTTGTCTTTGCCATTGTCTGCCTACTGATGCTATCTTTACCATGGGTGTGGAACCACCCAAATATGGTAGGATGGACATGCTTCAGTTGGATCGTCTTCGATCAATTTCTGCTCGCGCTAAAAACCCAACTGACTTGGTTGAGGGAAAATCATTGGATGACCATGCTCATAATATGCACCACCGCCTATCTCAGAAAGGGAAACACTTATGGGATCAAATACAAGTTTCTTATTGCTATGCTGAATCTTTGTGCCACAATTATGATTTCACTTGTTATTCTAAAATAAATCGTAAACACCTTCCTTTTCAATGTGAGTTTAATGAAAATGAGATCTTATCTTCTTATGCTAAAGGTGTTTATCATTACTTTGATGTTGAAAAGATTGAAGAATTTGTTGCTTTTAAGGGAGCTTAGGAGATTGCTTCTTTGATCGAAAAGTACTACGATACTATTCAAAAGTCCAAAAACCTTGACATTCTTGCTTATTGCTTTGAGAATTATGTTTGCAATGATTATATTGAGGATTTTTAAAATAAAATGCTTGATGCACAAGAAGAGGTGAATGATTGCTATGATGAGGAATCCTATGATTCCGAGGACTCACTTGAAATATCCCTTTCTGAAGAACTTGATACTTGCTTTGCTGATGGACAGGATGCCACCATGAAGATGCTTATGAAGATGAACTTGCTATCGTTACTTATGTTAAGCATGAAATTTTTTCTATTGAACCCACACTTGGTTGTCCTATTATCCTTTTGAAATCTCCAACTCATATTCCGGAGAATTTTGCTCATAGTGATGGGCTGCGTTTCTCTTATGTTCCTAAAGACCGTGTTCAAAACTATACACGTGTGCTTTTAGTTCATGAACAATATAATTTATGTGATAGTTATATTCTTTATGTTGTTCATGATGCTACTGAAAATTATTTTGAGAGAGGAAAGCTTGGTTGTAGAAACTTTCATGTTACAAAAACACCTCTCTTTATGATAAAAGTTTTGAAGTTGTTCTTGTTTTACAATCCTATGCTTGTTAGTTTGTTCTTTAATGATTTATTTGTTTACAAGTTTCCCATGCATAGGAAGTGGGTTAGGATTAAATGTGTTTCATATTTGCTTCTTGATGCTCTCTTTTGCGTCAAGTCTTATTCTCTTGTGAGCATCTTTTATAATTCTTCATGCCTAACTCAAAGGCATAAAAGAAAGCGCTTATTGGGAGGCAACCCAAAATGTTTTTACTTTAAGTTTTAGTGGACTTGATGTTTGTTACTACTGTAGTAACGTCATTGTATCTTTATTTTCAAGCTTTGTGCCAAGTTTTAGCCTCCGATTTCAAGAAAGTTCAAAAGTTGTGACATGCTGTACAGAAACAGATTATGTCTGCTTGACGGAAAAATTCACGATAAATCACCAGGTCATCTTTTTGATCTAAATGTTTTTTATTGTATTCTCTATAAAATTACCTTTCAGGCGTCTGTTCTGAGTTTTTTCGATTTGAGTTGCAGAAGTACCCCAAAACATTTATTTACTACCCGATGGTCTGTTTTTCACAGATTCTTCCACATTTTGCGTTTTCATTGTTTTTCAAATCTTAAGGTTGCTTTTTCTTTGCAAAAACTTTTTTGAAATCATGAGAAACAGTAGATCTTCATAAAAATATTTATTTGCAGGAGAGAAAAAATATTTTATTATGGGTACTAACCACTCTAGTCAGCTTATGATGAGTTTCGTATGAAGGGAGTTTTCAAGTATGCGACGAAATATGATGAAAGAAGATTTGGGAGTGTCAAGAGCTCAAGCTTGGGTATGCCCCCATTCACCCCTAAGAAATATCAAAGGAGACTCAAGCGTCTAAGATTGGGTATGCCCCCGTGCAACCCCTTCTCCATGCTATATTTTTATCTCTTCATGTGTTATGTGCTAAACTTGGAGTGTCTCGCTCTTTATTTTTTATTTTGTTTTAGTTTTTATTTCTTTTAATAACAAGTTGGACCCTATCCTTCATTGTTTGGGAGAGAAACACGCTCCACTCCACCCTAGAACACAACATAGGCTTGCATGTCTATCTTTCTTTTTGTCTGTGTTCTTTATCTTTGCATAGCTGTTGTTATGCTTAACTTTTAGTAATCATGCTTATCTTTTTAAGAGATTTTATTAAGGTTGATTTAGGAACTCTCTTGAGTTATCATGCTTATCTTGTTTAGAGAGTTGGCTTGTTGCACTGAGTGTGTGTCTTGCATGAGTAGGTAATTAAGGTTGCTATTATAAGTGTAATAGTAACTTGAAATTGGTTTGAGGTATTGATTTGAGTAATGTTTGGACTTTTGGTGCCCAGAGCTTGAGACTATTAGTGATAGGTGTCGTACTTTGGTCAATCCGTGCTTATTTCCGAAAACTAAAAAAAATAGTTGAGAACTCTAGCTACTAGATGGATCGCTAACCTCTGGAGGGGTTGGAATATATAGAGTACCCTCACGTACCATGGGTCGAGGATGCGCGAGGATAACGAAACCCCCATACACTACTCCTTGGGGTACTTGTATATTTGTGAACCTCCTGAATAGATAGAGAGTTAGCTATAATAAGTGCATGAGTTCTTCGGACTAATGCGAGTATTCGATTGTTGGCACTTCCACCTTCTATATTTTTCTAGCCTCTTCGGTACCGTGCATTTCCCTTTCTCATCTTGAGAGTTTGCACAATATTTTCCGGTGCATCCAAACCCTTCGCATGGTACACTTTGTCATCATAAACCTCCTTATATCTTCCTCAAAACAACCACCATACCTACCTATGAAGGCATTTCCATAGCCTTTCCGAGATACATTGCCATGCAACATCCACCATCTCATGACTTGATCTTCATGTCATATATGCTTTTGCTTGATTGAGGAGCCGCATGCTAGTTGGGCCTTGCCCTTATAATTGCTACATGACGCGCTAGTATCATTGCATATCCTCCATTCCTGCTACACTAGCAGAGGCATACATTTCCATACATCATGATAGTTTTCATCTTTCTTTATGTTGAGTACTTCTTGTAAAGTGTGAAGATCTTCTTAATATTCTTGTAAAATATAGGGTGTTGCCCTTAAGTGAGGCAAATATCTCAAAGATGACAAATTAAAAGATCCCAAAGAGGAAAAATGAGAGAAAAATAGAAAGAGCCAATGAGGCCACAAAAATACAAAAAATAGAAAAAAGAGAAAAAAGAAATAAAAAGAGAGAAGGGGGCAACACTACTATTCCTTTTGAAAGGTCCACACTCTTACTCCATTATCATATTTGTACTCCATAGAGATTATAATTCATGCGTAACTATGTGGGGATCCTTACACTATAGAACTTGGCTTACATATTCCAAGGATGAGCCTCCTCAAAAGAGCTCTAGGTCTTCTTGAGCAAGCAAGTTGCATGCACCCCCACTAGTTCCATTGGAGAGCTTACCTTAGCTCTATGTGCATCCGTTGCATAGCAATCCCTACTCCTCAAAACATATCTATCATTTGGCTGTCTCTCGCCTATTATTGTCCTCATTGATGTGAGCCTTTCACACCTTTTTTGTCTTCCTTCCCCATCATTTCTCTCTTTGCCATCCTAAGTGTCAACATATCTTGCCCGCGCTCATCCATTGCATGAGTGTTGAAAGTTAAAAGGGAGAGGATCAATTTGACTTGTACCTGACTAGTGGTCTGGGGACGAGTCAAAATAAGATTTAGAAGGAGACCAAGCATGAAACTTTAGTAGATTAAGTTGTCAATTAAACTACATTGTATTTTAATGCTCTAAACCCATGTCCCACTTCTTGCATGCAAACACCATTTGGAGACATTTGAGTCATGGATAGCGAGAGCTCTTCCACCTTTATGATCATACTTTGCTAGTTTGAATACTAGATATAGACTCTTGCCTGTTATTATCTTGACTTGAATTGCATATCTTACTTGCTTTACTTTGAAGTTCTTATATGTGTGTTAGCATGTCACCACAAAAATTATCTGTGTTATCATTTACCTACTCGAGGACGAGCAAGAATTAAGCTTGGGGATGTTGATACGTCCCAAATGTATCTATAATTTCTTCTTGTTCAATGCTCTTTTAGGTAAAATTGCTATGTGTTTTGCTACACTTTTATGTCTTTTTACATATATTTGGACTAACCTACTAACTCAGTGCACCCAGTGCCAGTTTCTGTCTGCTGATGTTTCTAAGTTGCAGGTTTTTAACCATATTTAAAAAGCTCCAAAAATTCCCAAAAAATCAGATAAATTAGCACGACGGAAGCTTCTAGAGCACCGAACGAGATCCGGGCGAAGCCAGGCCCCACCCATGCGGCTAGGTGGCGCCCCCCCCCCTCCTGGCCGCGCCACCAGGGCGCCTGGGAGGAGGGGGCACCCCCTGGTGCCCCCTTCGGCCTATGTATGCCCCTCGCTTAGAGAACCCTCGGGGAGACCCCCGCATCGCGATTTTCCTCTTTGTTCCGCCGCCGCCGCGCTTCCAAGATCGGGAGCACCAGAAGACCTCTTTCCGACACCCTGCCGGAGGGAGGATTGACCTTCGGGAGCTTCTCCACCACCATGGACGCTTCCAGGATGTGCCGTGCATAGCCCACTTGGACCATTGGTCCATGACCAGTAGCTATGTGATGTATTCTCTCCAATCTTGTGCTTCAATTCTTAGCCCTTGTGAGTTTCCCTACATCATCAAGGCATATATGTAATTCTTTCTGCTGTTGCTATGCTGAGTTTGCTGGGATCCGATGTATTATGAGATTATCTTCTGATTGTGATGAGTTATTTATTTGGTTGACCTTTAATATTTTGTTCTTAAGTAATTCTTGCATCTTCTCCGTTGATTTTTATTGCTTTGGCCAAATAGTAGATAGTAACTCCGTGAGGGAGCGTTTATGCTTGATTGCTGGTGCATGCCCCCTGATGTCTAGCTTGAGTGAAAAAACATGAGACTATGGGATGTGATATTGCCACCAGGGAGAAAACAACGATGCTTGTAACTACGGTTGCAATGATTGTTTACCTTACGCAAAGTTTGTTAATGCAGTTGTCTGTTGCTTTGAGTTTACACTTTGGGTGAGATTCGCAACTTAATACCAGCGAGATGTTCTGGATAGATATCGCAAGGTGGATGATTAGTGAGTAGATGCAGATGGATTTCGGTCTACTTGTCTTGGCGTACTACCCATACTTTTGAGCCTCTAACTTTCTTGCAGCATAATTAGCATTGCGGTGCGTTTATAATTCTGTCAATTGCCCGGCTGTAATTTGTTTACGCAGCTTAGCTATTTTATTGTCGTTTGGGACTGATGACGTGTAAGTGATAATGGCTTCTCGCCCTTCGTTGGTTACCCCAATTGGAAGGTGAGATGTAGGATAGCAGCAAATTTACCCTATGTAGAGGATAGAGTTTGTCTCCTGTAGGCCTCCGGCAATGATAAGTAGGTGGCAAGGAGACAGTGGCAGCAAATAAGACAAAAGTTGTCTCCTTGACCTGGACCTACACGACACAATTAACTTTGCTCCCAACGAAGTTCAGAGAGGTTGTCAATCTCTCCGGTCTTGTTGTTTACAAAGGATCAACAACAAAGGATAATGATAATGATAGCAACTGAAAGTAAAAACTGAAAAGGAAATAGGCTTGTAAACAATGATGAGAATATGTCAGAACCCCAACTAGGGTAAGTGCTAGGGTTTGTTTGATCCCTTTGCATCATGCAAAAATTCCAAATGAAATTCAAAAATGGGGAAAAGAAAAGCCCTGAGAAATTATTTTAAATGGCCAGATAAAAATCTTTTTCCAAAAATCATTTGAATATTTGGAAAATTCCTATAAATGATGGTGATCATTTTAAAAGTGGTTTGGGTATTTTCCCATGCCCATGGAATATTCTAAAATTCAAACAGTGCTCTGGAAATTAAAGTTTACCCCTATTTGAATTGGAATTCAAATGTTTTGAATTTCAGAAATGCCCAAATCCTAAAAGTGACTAGCTACTGGTCACCTAGTATTTATAAAATTAGTTGGGCATTTTTATAAAATGTTTTGGTATTTTTACCAGAGAAAAACAAAAGGCAGAAAAAGAAAAACAGAAGAAAGCAAAGAAGAAAAAGAAAAACCACCAGCCCAACCCCCTACGTCCTCGGGCCCAACTCACCTGTCCGGCCAGGCCCACCTCTCCTCCCCTTGTCGTCTTCTCCGCCTGGAGCCAGAGCAGGCAGCTCGCCGCCGTGGCAAGCATGCCCGCGGCTGCCGAGCCTTCGAGGCCTCCCCTGCCCTATCATTTCGCCCCGGAGACACGTAGCAGCCGCCACGTCCTTTCCCTCTCTCTCCCGGTCGTTTCCCCCTCTCCTCCTCACGAATCCAGCGCCGCCCTGACGCCAGCCGGAGCACGCTGTCGTGCCCGTCGCGGCCACTGGCCTCCATTTTGCTCGCCGTGGTGTCCAGGAGAACAAGCGCTTCCGTCTCCACCGGACCCCCCAGCTAATCGAGCCCGAGGACGCCCGGAACCCACGCCAACTTCTTCGAGATCCCGCCGGAGCCGGAGAAGATCGCTGCCAATTTCTTCGCCTCCGCGCACCCCCAGCTTTCGCCACCGCCTTCTTGAGCTGCAGGGTGAGCCCCTCTTTAGTTTGCACCCCCCCCGCACTTCTAATGTTCGCTGGAATCCTCGAGTCCGCCGAAGCCCGAGCCCAGCCGCCACCGTTCTTGAACCCGGCATCGGCACAGCCGTCCTGGAGAACCCCCACTAGCGTAGATGGATGCGGGGGCCACGCGGGGATCGATTGGCGCCTCCCCCGTGGTCTCCCGTGACCATTTGGTCATTCCGGCGCCTAGTGCCAGTGCACTTAGGGGGCTAATCCCCCTAGTCAATTGACCCAAGGTCAATGACAGGTGGGGCCAGCCCCCCTTAAATCAAAATTAAACATATTTAACAGAGGGGTTAACCCCCTGTGACACTGACAGGGCTGGCCCACTGGCCAGAGCCCATGTGACATCACCCCCACATCATCATGACACAATAAAAGATTTTCCAGAAATAAAACATTTTCCAGAGAATTAAAATAATCCAGAAAAATCCAGAAAATCATTTAAACTTTGGAAATTCATAACTAATTCATATTAACTCCAAATTTAATAAATAATATATGAAAAATTATCAGAAAAATGCAAGGATTAATAATATGCACTTTGTTTTTATGTTTGACCATTTTAAAATTGGGCAACAGTAGCAACTGTGCATATGGATTAATTTGAATTCAAATTTGAAGTTTGAATTTGCATTCCAAATGCAATATACTTCAATTAAATTGAATTTGCCACAAATCAGAACCCTTTACTTCATGTCACAACAATATCATGTGCTTGTGCATTTTACTTCCGAAGTTGTCCCCCCTTGTAGATGATTGTTTCCGGTACCAGCCTTTCCGAGACAGTGATCATCCCGGAAGAAGAAGACCACCGTTAAGACCCGTGTATCGTCAGCAAGGCAAGCAAACCCCATTGATCATGTCTATAAAATCCTACTTCCCTCTCAGTCTCGCTTATTCATGTTTAGGAGATCACCGAGACACATTCTTTCGCATAGTTGAACCCATTCCGATGCATGACCTATCATTTTGTCACCGTATTAAGCAAACCACAATCCTAGAAGATTTAGGAGTTGAATGATGAGCATGTGCCCCCTGCAACTGTTACTGCTTTTTCTGCTTACTGATACAATGAGGATGTTATGTTTGTGAGTCGGGATGGAATGAACACCGTGGTGCTGATGGAAACATGTTGGTGAATCCACCCTAAACAAAGGTGAACGATGAGAGGCTGTGTAGGAGTACACAGTGGGTTGTCTCGTTGAACACTGCCCTAGGCCCCGAGTTCCTGTTTTGTGATCCAAGACAAAGAGTATGACTACATGTAGGGTATTATGGGAGCCCCGTTTGGCCTCTTTACGTACCCGATCCGGTCCAGGAGTCACACTAGATTCGGGATTTCCATTTGATTTATGTATAGATATGTGGGTGGACCTGTGAGGCAGTGAAACCATCTGTCAAAGGTGGAGTCTCGGTCCCTTACATTATCTGAGTCCGTTTCGTGGAACCGGCCGGACTCTCGAGCGGTGACAAACTCAGGTAGTCGACTCCTGGATTAGAGAAGGTGATGTGAGGGTAGTGCCTTGGTTTCATCCACGTCCGACATCCGCTTGAAGGGTGACAAGAACGAGGCGATAAGTGATGACACGCGTGTGAAGATGTACACCCCTGCAGGGTTAATGAACTATTCGAATAGCCGTGTCCGCGGTTATGGACTACTTGGAAAGCTTTACTTGATCATAGACAACTTGAATGGATACTTATAAAACTCGCAAGATAAGCGTGAGTGCTATGGCGTGCTTCCTCGTGGGGAAGTCGAGGAAGTATCCATAGTGGTGTATTGATTGGAGACTTGGTAGTGGACTCGTGTACGCTTCTTACCTCAAGTCTGGTACTCGTAGTTCAGGACTAGCCAAGTCAAAGCTGGCACTTCTGCATGTTGAACCCCACCTCCTTTACCTTGATACTTGAGCATGAGTAGTGTAGTTCTGATGTAGGTCTTGCTGAGTACGACTTTGTACTCACGTTTGCTTATTCTATGTTTTAGATGAGAACCCGGACCCCGATGGAGTCATCTTCGTGAAGCTCGATGTTGACCTTGGTAGTATAGTTCCAGACAGCAGTCTGGTCCCTCGTGGAAGGGCATGTTTGTTTACAAGGCTTCTCTAAGCCATTTGTTAAACTTGTCTGTACTCAGACCTAATTTGCTTCCGTTGTATGATGGAATGTGATCACAGACATGTGATCTTTGTATGCTCTATGTGTATATCTATAAAGAGTACTTTGTAGAGTTATGTGATGATACCTTCTGTTCATACTAGGCATGTGTGCTGCGTGTATGGTTATAACATGCATGTCTTAGTATGGGTTTTTGAGACCTTAGTTGTGATCTGGTTGGCGGTCTTTTATACACCAAGTGGCTCTTAGATGTGCGCAGCTTGGGGCATCGCGATGCGATTGCTCGTGACTCTGTCACGTGCACACTTTGTTGTATGATCGAGCCCGCCCTAGACCCCGACTAAGTGATCGGGCTGGAGTAAGTCTATGTAAGAGTTAGGATTCAATCGATAACATGGTTGAGGCAACTTGTCTATGAGTATGGGATTCACCACCCATAAGCATTTAGACTTGTGAGCGGACGATGAGGACCCATCTCAGTTGATCATCCGGCCTGGATGGGATGCCCCTCACGTTCGATGCTTACCGAGAACGTTCTGTGCTTGGCCTTGTCTGCTTAGAAAAGTGGGTACGGTTCTTGGCTCTCCATGTGATTGTATCGTGACTGGAATTACATACGCTAACCCCTGGTCCCGACAGAATATGAACCGGGGTCCCGTGATGTTCACTAGTGACATCTCTCTCCTAAAAGACGATAAAACTGATATGCGAGGTAAACAAATTACAGATGGGCAATTGAGAGGATTATAAATGCACCGCAATGTTAACTATGTGACAAAAGAAAGGAAGAGCCTCAAAAGCATGGGAAGTACGCCAAAATCCTCAATTCTGTCGGGACCCGTGGTTAGCGTATGTAATTCCAGTCACGATACAATCACATGGAGAGCCGAGAACCATACCCACTTGTCTAAGCAGACAAGGCCAAGCACAGAACGTTCTCGGTAAGCATCGAACGTGAGGGGCATCCCATTCAGGCCGGATGATCAACTGAGATGGGTCCTCAACGTCCACTCACAAGTCTAAATGCTTATGGGTGGTGAATCCCATACTCATAGACAAGTCGCCTCAACCTTGTTATCGATTGGATCCTAACTCTTACATAAACTTACTCCAGCCCGATCACTTAGTCGGGGTCTAGGGCGGGCTCGATCATACAACAAAGTGTGCACGTGACAGCGTCACGAACAATCGCATCGCGATGCCCCAAGCTGCGCACATCTAAGGGCCACTTGGTCTATAAAAGACCGCCAGCCAGATCGCAACTAAGGTCTCGAAAACCCATACTAAGACATGCATGTTATAAACATACACGCAGCACACATGCCTAGTATGAACAGCAGGTATCATCACATAACTCTACAAAGTACTCTTTATTGATATACACATATAGCATACAAAGATCACATGTCTGTGATCAACATTACATCATACAACGGAAGCAAATTAGGTCTGAGTACAGACAAGTTTAACAAATGGCTTAGAGAAGCCTTGTAAAACCAACATGCCCTTCCACGAGGGACCAGACTTCTGTCTAGGACTATACTACCAAGGTCAACGTCGAGCTTCAGGTTGATGACTCCATCGGGGTCCGGGTTCTCATCTAAAACATAGAATAAGCAGACGTAAGTACAAATTCGTACTCAGCAATACTTACATCAGAACTACACTACTCATGCTCAAGTATCAAGGTAAAGGAGGTGGGGTTTCATCATGCAGAAGTGCCAGCTTTGACTTGGCTAACCTGTACTACGAGTACCAGACTTTGAGGTAAGAAGCGTACACGAGTCCACTACATCTCCAACCAATACACCACTATGGTTACTTCCTCGACTTCCCCACGAGGAGGCACACCATAGCACTCACGCTTATCTTGCGAGTTTTATAAGTATCCATTCAAGTTGTCTATGATCAAGTAGAGGTCTCCAAGTAGTCCATAACCGCGGACACGGCTATTCGAATAGTTCATTAACCCTGCAGGGGTGTACATCTTCACACGCGTGTCATCACTTATCGCCTCGTTCTTGGCATCCTTCAAGCGGTTGTCGGACGTGGATGAAACCAAGGCACTAACCTCACATCACCTTCTCTAATCCAGGAGTCGACTACCTGAATTTGGCACCGCTCGAGAGTCCGGCCGGTTCCACGAAACGAACTCAGATAATGTAAGGGACCGAGACGCCACCTCTGCCAGATGGTTTCACTACCTCACAAGTCCACCCACATATCTAGGATGATGCAACCTTTTCTTCATACTTTTTCTATGCATAGGCCAAATGGAAAGCCCGAATCTATTGTGACTCCTGGACCGGATCGGGTATGTAAAGAGGCCAAACGGGGCTCCCATAAAACCCTACATGTGGTCATACTCTTTGTCTTGGATCACAAAACAGGAACTCGGGGCCTAGGGCAGTGTTCAACGAGACAACCCACTGTGTACTCCTACGCAACCTCTCATCGTTCACCTTTGTTTAGGGTGGATTCACCAACACGTTTCACTTTTATCAACACCATTGTGTTCATTCCATCCCGACTCACAATCAAAACATCCTCATTGTATCACTAAGCAGCAAAAGCAGTAACAATTGTAGGGGCCACATGCTCATCATTCAACTCCTAATTATGCTAGGATTGTGGTTTGCTTAATACGGTGACAGAATGATAGGTCATGCATCAGAATGGGTTCAACTATGCGAAAGAACGTGTCTCGGTGATCTCCTAAACATGCATAAACGAGACTGAGAGGGAAATAAGATTTTATAGACATGATCAACGGGGTTTGCTTGCCTTGCTGATGAGGTTCGATATCGGGGTCTTCAACGAAGGAGGTGGCCTCCGGTTCCGGTTGCACGTCTATCGAGCAAACAACCAAACAAAGAATAAATATAAATTTAATTGCAATGCATCAAACACATGATCAATATTGAAATGGTGATGTTCTTGGTCACAATGTGGGTACAATTCCATTTAAAAGAAGTCAAATATAAAGTCATTTGCAAATGTGCTTCAATTTTGAATTTGAAATAAAGCCATATGGATGTTTTCACTGTTCACCCAATTTTAATTGGTCAAACATGAAAACAGAGCCCATATTCATAATCCTTGGATCTTTCTAATATTTTTAGACATATTATTTGTTATATTTGGAGTTAAAATGAATTAGTTATGAATTTCCCAAGTTTTAAATGATTTTCTGGATTTTTCTGGATTATTTTAAATCTCTGGAAAAGGCTTTTCTGCATCAACATTGTGTCATGCTGACGTCAGGGCCGCTGACTGGTCAAACTGACGTGTGGGACCCGCAGGTCAGTGAGCCTGGGTTAAAAACCGTTTAATTAGAGTTAACAGGGTGTTAGGGGGGCTCTGGGGTCCACATGTCATTGGGCTAGGGGGGGATTAGCAGGGTCATTAGCCCTAATGGCCGGCGGATAACCGGCGGCAGCCACAGACACGGCGGAGGGCTCGCCGGAGTGGGCTTCCGGCCACTAGGGGCCTTGCAGAGGGTACCGTTTGGCTCCCCGTGGCCTCGCGCATACGATGGACTAGTCCATCGTCGCCGCGGAGGACCACGGCGTCGGCGGCTTCAACTTTCGCGGCGGCCGGAGCCACTGGGAGAAGGCGTCGACGTTTGGGGGCACGGGAGGAGCTGGGGTTAGGGGGAAACGAACCAAGAGCTCACCGGGAGGGTAAAGGAGAAGCCAGGGGAGGCGGAGAAACTTGGCCGGCGGCCTATTTCGAGCTCGAAGTCCACGGTGGCCGGCGGGAGGAAGTTGAAGCTGGCATCCGCTCTGGGGCCTGTGAGCTCGAATTGACGCCTCAAATCGACGGAGAAGACTACCGCGGTTCTGATGGACACGTTGGTGCGGCGCCTCGTCGTCGTTGTCCACGCAGAAGCTCGCCGGCGTCCTCGGGCTGTGCTCGGGCCTGCGCGAGTTCCACAAGGAGGAGAGGGGGAGGAGGTCCAGAGAGAGGGGGAGAAGAGCGGGGCGTGCTCTGGGCGTGGCGTGGCGGAAGGAGAGAGGCAGGGGAGGCCTAGACGTCTCTCACGGCGGCGACGTGGCGTCGGCGCGCTCCCGTCCGCCACGGAGCAGCTTCGGGGGGAGGGGTAGAAGACGACAGAGCTCGGGCTGGGCTGGGCCAGGCCAGTGGAGAGGTGGGCCTCGCCTGTGGGCGCAAGGTAAGCCTCTCCTTTTGCTTTTCTTTTTAGTTTTTCTGTTTCATTTTTTTTGCCTAGATTTAAAATAGCTAGGCATTTTTAATAAATGTCCAAATACTTTTATAAATACTAGGTGACAAGTAGCTAGTCACATAAATAATTTGGACATTTTTGAAATTCAATAAATTTGAATTTCAATTCAAATAGGGGTAAACTTTAATTTCCAGAGCACTATTTGAATATTAGAAAATTCCATGAGTATGGGAAAATACCCAAACCACTTATAAAATGATCAGCATCATTTATAGGAATTTTCCAAACATTCAAAAGATTTTTGGAGAAATATTTTTATCTGGCCATTTCAAATAATTTCTCAGGGCTTTCTGCTTCCCAATTTTTGAATTTCTTTTTGAATTTTTCATGATGCAAAAGGGTCAAACAATCCTAGCACTTACCCTAGTTGGGGTTCTGACACAAGTGCACCCCTGCAGGGAAGATTAATCTATTCGAATAGACGTGTCCACGGTAACAGGACGCTTTATGCTGAAGCTGGATCTTACCACTAGAAACTATTATTATTAAACTGTATGGTTCCGGGTTTTCTTCCTCGCGGGGATGTCGAGGAGGTGAACTCGGAGGAATTGCTAATTATTACAACTTATTATTATACAATGCTGCAGCAACTTCTGCTGCATTGTTACTTTATGCTTTATATAACTGTTGGCTAATTCTTACCTCATACTGCAAGACATCGTTGGAGGATGCTAGTCTTCGATAGGCCTAGCTTCTTACCCTTTCTCTGGATTTCTGTCTTTTAGTCCACTATATACAGCCTCTTCTTTCCGTTGATACAATGCATAATGCTTAGTAGCGGACGTAAGACTCGCGGGTATACTAGATACTCACCTGCTTTATTTCCTTTACTGTTTTGCCTGATCGGCCGCTGCAGCCGACGTTGGAGCCCAGGAGCAGGAGTACCCCGGAGGCGCCTACTACGACGTCGAGTTCCCCGTTGACCAGGAGTAGTTCGGTGGATCCCAGGCAGGAGGCCTCGCCTTTTCGATCTGTATCTCTGATGTGATTTGTGCTAGCCTTCTTAAGGCAAAACTTGACTAACTATGTCTGTACTCAGATATTATGGCTTGTATGACTTATGTATTCGGGTCCGCGTGACCCCCCTCTATTGTAACATATATGTTTATCCTTTTGTGTTTAGTGTTGTGCTGTGATATTATCACCGTGGCACCCTAATCTCAGCAGTGTACCCTGTGTGTATGATTACTGTACACGGTCTGATTTTGGGGGCGTCACGCCAAACACATCAGAAACATATACATCAAGTTTCAACCTTCAACCATGTGTGTGTGCATTGTATTTATATTGCTTCTTTGTTGTTTGTCGAGTAGAGGTGGAACCGGAACAGGAGGCTGCCCCCTTCGTTGAAGACCCCGAACCCGAACCTCGTCAGCAAGGCAAGCAAACCCCCATTGATCATGTCGATAAAATCCCTCTTCCCTCTCATGTCTCGCTTATGCATGTTTAGGAGATCATCTTGTATCGATTCTACCGCATAGTTGAACCCATGTCCTTTGCATGACCTATCATCTTGTCACAGTAGTAAAGAAAACCACAATCCTAGCAGATGTAGGAGTTGGTTGATATCATGTGGCCCCTGCAATTGTTACTGCTTATTGCATGCTTAGAGTTTACCATGAGGATGTTTTGATGTGAGTCGGGATGATAGTGAACATGGTGTTGATGAAAGTGAAACTGTGTTGGTGAATCTACCCTAATACAAGGTGAACGATGAGAGTCTGTGTAAGAGTACACAGTGGGTTGTCTCGTTGAACACCGCTCTAAGCCCGAGTTCTTGTGTGGTGATCCAAGACGAAGAGCACTACCACATGTTGGGCACATGGACCCCCGCTCAACCTACTAACTCACCCCTTCTCAGGTCAATGAGTCGCATTAGTTCAGAGTTCTGGTAGGTCTGTGGCACGGTCTGCGAAGTGGAAGAACGGCTATTCAGACCGGCTTGGGACCCTGCACACATCTTCTGGGACCACATCGGTAAACCGGCCGGGTTCACGATGTGGATTCTAGCCCAGATAGGTGTCTCCATTGAATTTGAGTTGGCTGTGAGGTAAAAGTTTTGGGAATTATCCTCGCCGGCACCTCTTGAACGGTGTCGAGTACAAAGGCGGTAACTGATAGTTTCATGTGTGTAGCAGTACACCCCTGCAGGGTTAATAAACTATTCGAATAGCCGCGTCCGCGGTAAGGGACTACTTGGAGAGCTGTGCTCGATTATTAGACAACTTGAACTGGATACTTCTAAAACACACCAAGATAAGCGTGAGTGCTATGGTGTGCTTCTCGTGGGGAAGTCGAGGAAGTAACCATAGTGGTGTAATTGGTTGAAGAGATGTAGTGGACTCGTCTACGCTTCTTACCTCAAGTCTGGTACTCGTAGTTCAGGACTAGCCAAGTCAAAGTTGGCACTTCTGCAAGTGAAACCCCACCTCCCTTTACCTTGATACATGTGCATGAGTAGTATAGTTCCTCTGTAAGTCTTGATGAGTACGACTTTGTACTCACGTTTTCTTATTCTATGTTTTAGATGAACCCACCGACCCCGATGGTGGCTTCTACCCGAAGCTCGAAGAATGAGGACTCATACCAAGACCAATCTAGTGTAGTCCCAGTCAGACGACTGGTTCCCTCGTGGAGGGATTTTTTTTAGATAAGGATTCTCTAAGCCATTTGTTAAACTTGTCTGTACTCAGACCTACTTTGCTTCCGCTTGTCTGTTGTAATGTTGGATCACATGCTTGTGATCTCTGTGTGCACTCTGCAAGAGTTATTAATAAAGATGTATACTTTGTAGAGAATTGCAATGATACCTGCTGTTCATACAAGGCATGTGTGCTGCGTGTATGTTTATAACATGCATGTCTTAGTATGGGTTTTCGAGACCTTAGTTGTGATCTGGCTGGCGGTCTTTCATACACCAAGTGGCCCTTAGATGTGCGCAGCTTGGGGTATCGCGATGCGATTGTTCGACACTCTGTCTCGTGAACACTTTGTGGTATGATCGAGCCCGCCCTAGACCCCGACTAAGTGATCGGGCTGGAGTAAGTCTATGTAAAGGTTATAATACAATCGATAGTATGGTTGAGGCGACTTGTCTATGAGTATGGGAGTTCACCACCCATATCAGTTAGACTTGTGTGCGGACGATGAGCACCCATCTCAGTGGATCATCCGGCCTAAATGGGATGCCCCTCACGTTCGATGCTTTCCGAGAACGTTCTGTGCTTGGCCTTGTCTTCTTAGACAAGTGGGTATGGTTCTCGGCTCTCCATATGATTGTGTTGTACCGAGGCTTGCATACGCTAACCCCGGGTCCCGAGAGACTTGGTATCAGAGCAGGACTGACTGTAGGATTATCAGCCTTGGCCGACGTCGAGTCTAGCCTTCTATAGTTATATGGTTACTCTGTGTATATAAGGGAACAACGTAAGGCTTCTTTTTATCCTTACCCTCATCGATCTGAGTTCTGAGTCACCCTTACCTTTTCTATGGGAAGATAGGACTAGGCTCATCTATGTCTGACTAGAACATCTCGTTGATTGCCTCCTTATAGCCGTAGGATTGTTGTGGATATCCAAAGTCTCCGTGTTTTGAGTTCCTTGAAGAAGTTATGTCCAATTTCTTCGAGGTTGTTTCATTTCCATCCTAGTGTAGCCGTTATGCTGCCGGATTTGTTCCATGTTTCTTTGAATCATTGCCTTTGCATTATAGTCTTCTCCTTCTGAAATCATATCCTTTTATCCTTGCCTCCATCGTACAACCTGTTCTGATTGTTGATTTTTATCACAAAGGATGTCAGGTGGAACTCGTAGTGCTTTTCTTCGGAATCGAGACCGTGATCGAAATCGAGATGATGATGAACTTCCACCCCGCCTTCTGCGGCGGAAATCATGATGGAAGCTGAGCGGAATAGACGTGATCAAACACGCCTTCTGGAGCTCATCGAGCAGAATACCGCCCACCATCGTAATTTGGTGGTCAGCATTCAGGACGTCATCCTCCTCAAGCCACCGGTACTCCAATGTTCTTCTGAGCCCCTTGAAGCTGATGATTGGCTCCGTTCCATCGAGCGTAAGCTTGACACTGCACATGTTGCTCCCGATGATCGAGTTATATTCGCGGCATACTTTCTGGAAGGTGCTGCTGCTGAATGGTGGGAGAACTATGTGGCGATGCAGCCTGACGGTCACGTAGTTACTTGGCAGGAGTTCCGTGATGCCTTTCGAGGGTACCACCTTCTAGATCAAGAAGGAAGAGTTCTGCAATCTAAATCAAGGAGAGATGTCCATTCATGAGTATGTGAGGGAATTCAACCGTCTTGCTCGTTATGCCCATGACGAGATCACCACCGATGCCAGAAAGCAGGCAAGGTTCCGCAAGGGACTTAGCCCCATCATTCGTCATGATCTCAACCTCATCGAGTTTGCCAACTTTGAGGATTTAGTCAACAGATCCTTCAGAGCGGAGCATGGCAATGAAGTTTTCGAGAAGTCTCGCAAACATGCTCTTGAGCTTGCCCCTTCTTCCAGTTCACGCCCTCAGAAACGTATGATCTGGATTCCTAACAGTTTGATCCACCAAAACAACCCACCTCCCCGCACTATCTTTGGAGCCTGCTTTAGATCTGGCCAGTCTGGTCACTATTCTCGTGAGTGCCCCGTCAGTCAGAATGCTCCACCCCATGCCAAAGGAAATCCCACAGTTCGTGCCAAACCACCCCCGAAGGTTCCCACCACCAAGCCTTTCACTTCCACAAATCTTGGACGTGTGAACCAAATCTCTGTTGAGGAAACTGATAGTACTTCTGACGTCATTCTTGGTACGCTCCCAGTCAATTTTGTTCCCACTTCTGTTCTTTTCGACCCAGGAGCATCTCACTCATTCATGTCGGAGAGTTTTGCACTTCGACATGAGATATCCTTTGAAGAAATGTTCACCCCTATGATCATTCAAACTCCTGGTTCCAAGTGGCAAACTAACAGAGTAAGCCATGGTAATCAAATTGCAATTGTGGGTTTAGTATTCCTTGCTTCACTCATAGCCCTCAAGTCTTCAGACATTGATGTCATCCTTGGTATGGATTGGTTATCAAGACAACATGCTTTTCTTGATTGTAAAGCCATGTCCGTTAGACTTACACATCCTTCAGGCCAGACAATAGCTTACTCCTCACCAAGAACAAGAACCCAGGTGCATTCTTTGAATGTGCTTCCCCTTCCCGACCTTGAAGATGTTCCGGTGGTTCGTGACTTCCCGGATGTCTTTCCTGAAGAGCTGCCGGGAATTCCACCCAACATATGTGTAGAGTTCATTGTAGATCTTGCCCCAGGAACCGCACCAAAATCCAGACGCCCATACAAAATGGCCCCACGTGAGTTAGCTGAGCTTAAAACCCAACTGGAAGCTTTGTTGCAAAAAGGCTTCATCCGCCCTAGCTCATCGCCATGGGGTTGCCCCGTTCTGTTCGTAACGAAGAAAGATGGGACAGAAAGGATGTGCGTAGACTATCGCCCGCTAAATTTAGCGATGATAAAGAACAAGTACCCACTGCCCAGGATCAATGATCTTTATGATCAACTTGCAGGATCCTCTGTCTTCTCCAAGATGGATTTGAGATTAGGTTATCATCAAATTGAAATCCGAAACGAGGACATTCCCAAAACGGCTTTCACTACTCGTTATGGTCTTTACGAGTACACCGTCATGTCCTTTGGTTTAACCAATGCCCCCGCCACTTTCTCACGCATGATGAATTCGAACTTCATGGAGTATTTCGACCAATTCGTCGTGGTTTACCTCGATGACATCCTTATATACTCGAAGAACGAAGAAGAACATGCCGAACACCTAAGGCTGGTATTGATGAAACTTAGAGAGCATCGCCTGTATGCTAAATTCTCCAAGTGTGAATTTTGGCTACCAGAAGTGACGTACTTAGGCCACGTGATTTCTCCAAAAGGCATTGCTGTGAATCCCGAGAGAGTTCAGGCCGTCCTTGACTGGACTCCACCTGAATCGGTTAAGCAAGTTAGGAGTTTTCTTGGCCTAGCCAACTATTGCCGCCGCTTCGTCGAGAACTTTTCTAAAGTTGAAAAGCCTCTGACTGAACTCCTCAAGAAAGATAAGAAATTCCAATGGACTTGCAAGTGCGAGGAAAGATTTCAAGAGCTAAAAAGAAGATTGACTTCTGCACCCGTACTTGCAACTCCAGACACCAAAAAGGATTTCGAGATCTATTGTGACGCATCACGGCAAGGGTTAGGATGCATACTTCTGCAAGATCGACATGTGGTAGCTTATGCTTCACGCCAGTTGCGGCCACATGAAGAGAACTATCCTACCCACGATCTTGAACTCGCTGCCGTAGTTCATGCCCTAACAACTTGGCGACATTACCTCCTTGGTAATCGTTGTGAGATCAATTCTGACCACCAAAGCCTCAAATACATATTCACCCAGCCAGATCTTAACCTCAGGCAGAGACGCTGGATAGAGTTGATAAAAGATTATGACTTAGGAATTTCTTACACCCCAGGCAAAGCCAATGTCATGGCTGATGCACTAAGTCGTAAGTCGTATTGTAACAACCTCATGTTACAACAGTATCAACCACTTCTTCATGAGGAATTTCAAAAACTCAATCTCAAGATTGTTCCTCATGGCTATCTTTCTACCTTGGTGGCGAAACCAACCCTTGAGGATAAAATCATAGCCGCCCAGAAACGTGATAGTGGTATTCGAGAGATCAAGAAGAACATTGCTAGCAGAGCTGCAAAATGTTTCTCCATAAATGATCAAGGTGTTGTTTTCTTTGGCACTCGATTGGTTGTACCACGAAAACACAATCTTAGGAGGCTAATCCTCAAAGAAGCTCATGACACTCCCCTCTCAATTCATCCTGGTAGCACAAAGATGTACCGACACCTACGCCAGAGATTTTGGTGGACTAGGATGAAGAGAGAAATTGCTAAGTTCATTGCCGAATGTGATGTTTGTCGTCGCATTAAGGCCGAACATCAAAGACCTGCTGGCACTCTTCAACCTTTGCCTATTCCAGAGTGGAAATGGGAAAAAGTCGGTATGGACTTCATCACCGGCTTTCCAAAAACCCAGAAAGGAAACGATGCCATCTTCGTTGTCATAGATAGGCTTTCCAAAGTTGCTCACTTCCTTCCAGTTCACGAGTCTATAACTGCTAGCTAGTTAGCGGACTTGTACGTCTCTAGAATTGTATCCCTTCACGGTGTTCCTTTGGAAATCCATTCTGATCGTGGTAGCCTTCTCACCTCTAGATTCTGGGGAAGCTTTCAGAATGCTATGGGAACTCATCTCTCCTTTAGCACAACTTTCCATCCTCAGTCTAGCGGTCAAGTCGAAAGGGTTAACCAAATTCTTGAAGACATGCTCAGAGCTTGTGTTATATCGTTCGAAAAGAATTGGGAGAAGTCTCTTCCATTTTCCGAATTTGCTTATAACAATAGTTTTCAATCTAGTCTGAACATGGCTCCTTTTGAACTCCTTTATGGAAGACGATGTCGGACACCACTAAACTGGTCAGAAACCGGTGAGAGACAATTCTTTGGACCGGACATGATCAAGGAAGCAGAAGAGCAAGTTCGCATTGTTCGTGATCAATTGAAAGCCGCTCAGTCTCGTCAGAAAAGCTACTATGATCTTCATCATAGGCAAGAGAGCTAAAATCTAGATGAGAAGGCTTACCTTCGGGTTACTCCTCTGAAGGGAACCAAAAGTTTCGGTATCAAAGGCAAGTTGGCCACACGTTACATCGGACCTTTCCGCATTCTTGCGAAACGTGGAGAAGTTGCCTACCAACTTGAACTACCCCCGCACCTTTCCCGAGTACATGATGTATTCCATGTGTCCCAACTCAGGCGTTGCTTCAAGGACCCCATCCGCGAAGTCGACCATGAAACGCTTGATCTCCAAGATGACCTTTCTTATCGAGAATACCCCGTTCGTATTCTTGATTCCGCAGAGCGTGTCACTCGTCGTCAGAAGATTAGGTTTCTGAAAGTGCAATGGTCACACCACTCTAAGAGAGAAGCTACGTGGGAAAGAGAAGACCGTCTCAGTGCCGAGTACCCCACCTTCCTCCCGCAGACTTCTGAATCTCGGGACGAGATTCTGTTGAGTGGGGGCGAGTTGTCAGAACCCTCTGTTAGGTAATGTGCTAGGGTTAGCAAGTCTGTTGCATCATGTTAAAATTTTCAAAAGAAATCTTTGAAATCAAAATCAAAAGCAAAATGAGGAAAAGAAAAACCCTAAGAAATTAAATCAAATGGCCAGATAAAAAGTTGCTCCAAAAATCACTATGATATTTTTGAAAAGTACTAGAAATAAGTGAGATCACATTTAAAGTGGAGTGGGTCCCACTCAAGGCTCACTGATTTTTCAAATATATTATAAGTGCCTTGGAATTAAAATAAATACCCTATTTGATTTGAAATTCAAATTGTTTGAATTTCAAAAGTCACCAAAACTTATGAGTGGCTAGTGGATTGAACCCTAAGCCCACATAAAAGTTTTGGGGATTCTGAAAAATGCTCTGCTATTTTTATTTGGGGCAAAACAAATAACAGAAAAAGAAAACAGAAAGAAATAACAGAAGAAAAGGAAAAAGAACAACCCAGCCCACCCCACAGGCCACAAGCCCACTTGCCTCGGCCTGGCCCAGCCCAGCCGCCTCCTCCGTTGTCGTCTTCCCCCGGGCACGAGCACACAGCTGCGTGCCCGGCATGTCGTGGCCGCCGTGGCCGCCAAGGCCACGCAGCTACTCCCCGGGGCTCCTTCTCCTCTCCAAGACAGCGCCCAGAAGCTCCTTCCTCCATCCCCTCACTCACTGCTCTCTCTCTCGCTCTCCTCTCTTTGATTTCCTCGCCGCCAGAGAAGACCCGAGCGCCTCCGCAGAGCACCGTCGTGGTCCGGCGTGGCCATCGCCATCGAGGAGCCGCGCCGACGTTTCCCACGTCTTCCCCGTTGTCGACTCCCTCACTGAGCAGCAGATTGGAGGCCTCCTCTTTCCCGAGCCGCCGGAATCGACCTCGAAACGCCGCCGGACCCGCGAGGACTCGCCGGAAAATTCGCAGCCGTCAGCCCCTCACCTGCAACCCCAAGGTCACCATCGCATTTGCGGTGAGCTCCGCTTCTTTTCCCCTCTTTCCCAGCTTGAATCCGTGCCCCAGTCACCCTTTTGCATCACGTCCGTGAGCACGCCTCCACAGAGCTCGTCGCCGGCGAGGCTCCGGCCACTCCCGGCCTTCCACGAGCCCATGGCTTGATGCGGGCGAGCAAGGGGCATCTCCCCGTGCTTCCCCCGTGCCAAACCGTGGCCGGAGGGCCACCCCGGCGTGTCGCTGCCGTGCGCAGTGGCCGCCGCCGGTTAGCCGCCGGTGGGCGGTTTAGTTAAGGGTTAATCCCCCCTTAACCCCCCCCCCCCTTAAACACACTGACAGGTGGGCCAGGCCCCCCTCTAATTAAACACAGTTTAAATTAAACCGGGATTAATCCCAGAGCCACTGACAACATGGCCCCACATGTCAACCCCCCACTGATGTCACGCTTGCATCATGCTGATGCAATAAATGGTTTAAAAGAATTAAAGAATTACAGAAATTCCAGAAAATAGCCCAAACTTTGGAAATTCGTAGAAAATTCATATCAACTCCAAATTGGCCAAATAATATATGAAAAATGACCAGGAGAAAATAACCTATCCAAATATCCAACTTTCAACTTTGTTTGAGTTGAATTTAAAATATGATCAGTAGCATTTGCTATTTGATTTAAATGGAATTAATTCAAATTCTTTTCAAATGCTTTTGCATTTTGAACCATATCAACATACTATATTTCAAACACACATCAGAGGCATATCATAACCATTTCAAAATGGCTTAACTTGATCAAATAATGTCATATGAAACTTGACTAAATTGAATTCAAATTGGAGTTTGAATTTGCAATTCAATTTGCAATATACTCCATCTAAATGGAATTGCCCAAACACATCAGAAACATATACATCAAGTTTCAACCTTCAACCATGTGTTTGTGCATTGTATTTATATTGATTCCTTATTTGTTGTTTGCCGAGTAGAGGTGGAACCGGAACAGGAGGCTGCCCCCTTCGTTGAAGACCGCGAACCCGAACCTCGTCAGTAAGGCAAGCAAACCCCCATTGATCATGTCGATAAAATCCCACTTCCCTCTCATGTCTCGCTTATGCATGTTTAGGAGATCATCTTGTATCGATTCTACCGCATAGTTGAACCCATGTCCTTTGCATGACCTATCATCTTGTCACAGTAGTAAGCAAACCACAATCCTAGCAGATGTAGGAGTTGGTTGATATCATGTGGCCCCTGCAATTGTTACTTCTTATTGCATGCTTAGAGTTTACCATGAGGATGTTTTGATGTGAGTCGGGATGATAGTGAACATGGTGTTGATGAAAGTAAAACTGTGTTGGTGAATCTACCCTAATACAAGGTGAACGATGAGAGGCTGTGTAGGAGTACACAGTGGGTTGTCTTGTTGAATACCGCCCTAAGCCCGAGTTCTTGTGTGGTGATCCAAGACGAAGAGCACTACCACATGTTGGGCACATGGACCCCCGCTCAACCTACTAACTCACCCCTTCTCAGTTGAATGAGTCGCATTAGTTCGGAATTCTGGTAGGTCTGTGGCACGGTCTACGAAGTGGAAGAACGGCTATTCAGACCGGCTTGGGACCCCCCAGATAGGCGTCTCCATTGAATTTGAGTTGGCTGTGAGGTAAAAGTTGTGGGAATTATCCTCGCCGGCACCTCTTGAACGGTGTCGAGTACAAAGGCGGTAACTGATAGTTTCATGTGTGTAGCAGTACACCCCTGCAGGGTTAATAAACTATTCGAATAGCCGTGTCCGCGGTAAGGGACTACTTGGAGAGCTGTGGTCGATTATTAGACAACTTGAACTGGATACTTCTAAAACACACCAAGATAAGCGTGAGTGCTATGGTGTGCTTCTCGTGGGGAAGTCAAGGAAGTAACCATAGTGGTGTAATTGGTTGAAGAGATGTAGTGGACTCGTGTACGCTTCTTACCTCAAGTCTGGTACTCGTAGTTCAGGACTAGCCAAGTCAAAGCTGGCACTTCTGCAAGTGAAACCCCACCTCCCTTTACCTTGATACATGTGCATGAGTAGTATAGTTCCTAAGTAAGTCTTGCTGAGTACGACTTTGTACTCACGTTTGCTTATTCTATGTTTTAGATGAACCCACCGAACCCGATGGTGGCTTCTACCCGAAGCTCGAAGAATGAAGACTCAGACCAAGACCAAGCTAGTGTAGTCCCAGTCAGACGACTGGTTCCCTCGTGGAGGGCTTGTTTTTAGATAAGGCTTGTCTAAGCCATTTGTTAAACTTGTCTGTACTCAGACCTACTTTGCTTCCGCTTGTCTGTTGTAATGTTGGACCACATGCTTGTGATCTCTGTGTGCACTCTGTAAGAGTTATTAATAAAGATGTATACTTTGTAGAGAATTGCAATGATACATGCTGTTCATACAAGGCATGTGTGCTGCGTGTATGTTAATAACATGCATGTCTTAGAATGGGTTTTCGAGACCTTAGTTGTGATCTGGCTGGCGGTATTTCATACACCAAGTGGCCCTTAGATGTGCGCAGCTTGGGGCATCGCGATGCGATTGTTCGACACTCTGTCTCATGCACACTTTGTGGTATGATCGAGCCCGACCTAGACCCCGACCAAGTGATCGGGCTGGAGTAAGTCTATGTAAGGGTTATAATACAATCGATAGTATGGTTGAGGCGACTTGTCTATGAGTATGGGAGTTCACCACCCATATCAGTTAGACTTGTGTGCGGACGATGAGGACCCATCTCAGTGGATCATCCGGCCTGAATGGGATGCCCCTCACGTTCGATGCTTTCCGAGAACGTTCTGTGCTTGGCCTTGTCTGCTTAGACAAGTGGGTACGGTTCTCGGCTCTCCATATGATTGTGTTGTAGCGAGGCTTTCATACGCTAACCCCGGTTCCCGACATTAAGTAGTTGCATTATTTAATATTGTACTAGTGCAAACATGTCGACCGGGGCCGACGCCGGTCCTTCTTCTCAGCCGGGAAAAAAAGGAAGCAATTTTGAGAATACTCCTAGATGGAGGTCGAGGAGCAGAGAGAAGAGGAAGTACCTCCGGGCGAGGAGGAGTATGAGGAGGAGATGGAGTCGGAGTCTGACTCATCGGATGATGACTTGGAGGAGGAGGCCGGTACGACAGACGGCGAGAGGAACATCGGCGAGGATGATGGGACCGGTGGCTCCAACACAGATGGTACCCAGTCGAAGAAGAGGAATCAGAAACCGACCAAGGTCGGCACCATCAGGCAAGAGTTTACTGTTGTGACCGCCGTCGGGATATCTAAACAGCCCGAATGTTTTTCGGAAGGGTACGGCCGTCAAGTCGCGGTGATCCTCCGCAACACCGTGCCGATCACCACGATTAACCTCAGGAGTCGTGAGAATATTCATTATTGTCAGCTTCTTATCAACAAGATGCACGGACGATACAAGTTTCCGGAGCCGTACGATAACACCAAACTCAAAGGGAACAAAGTAAACACATGGGCCCTCAGGAAGATGAGCAAGGCCTTGTCCGGTTGGAAAACCCGGGTGAAGAGGGTAATTATTGAAAAGAACAAAACCTGGGAGGAGCTCAAGGAGAAAGAGCCGTTGATCGACGAAGCTACCTACAACCTTTTCAAGGCTATGTGTGAGTCCGAGCAAGCCAAGGCCGCGAGTGCAAAGGGCAAGGCCATGCAGTCGCAGGTCATAGGTAACCACCGTCTCCGAGCCGTTGGTTACAGAAGTTCCAAGCCTAAATGGGATAAGGAGGATGCCGAGTACGCCGCTGCGGGCATACCTAACCCCTTCCAGCCATACAAAGATGATCCGCAGACCGAATTCTTTGTGAGGGCCCGGAGATATCAGGACAAAGCAACCTCGAAAATAATTATCGATCCTAAGATTCAGGAGTTTACGACTGCCGTGGTAAGTAGTTTACCACGCGACCTTGCCGATTGAATTCTCCAGTGAAGTTCACAATTTCTTAATGTTTCACATTCTTTTTGAAGCAAGAGGAAATGAAAATCGCCTCATCGCAGGAGTCGTCGGTTAAGCTGGCCGGCCCGTGGGACAACGCCTTTAACAGGGCGTTGAACAAGGTCAAGAAGGTTGACGACGTGGTGGCGAAGCCATCGTCAGCCGGCCGTGTGGTCGGCTTTGGTGTGGACCTAAATTGGTCAGAATATTATGGAAAACCGGCGGAGCAGTCCGGTTCGAGGGGGCGCAAGGCGAGAAGGACCGAAGAATACACCGCTTATGTTCGTGGACTGGAGGAGAAGGTGAAAATGCTTCCGCAGCTTGTCCAGGACGAAGTGGCGAAGACGATGAACGCCCTCCTTCCAGATATGATGCAGTCACTCGCGAATTGGCAAGCGTGTGGTGGACAAGGGCCCATATCGGTCCCCAGCAAGGTCGGCAGCAACTCGGGCACAGCGGCACCTGCAGTCCCGACTCCCGCCGTAGTGGTGGCTCCCGCACCGACTCCCGACATATTGGTGACTCCGGCCGCTAACACCGCGGCGGCGGCGCCGGACGTGATGGTAACTCCTCCAGATACGATCGAGCAACCGGGACATAACAATAATGCACCCGACGGCAGCGCAAATAGGGCGACCGACGCCACGGGAGGCAGCGCGCCCTCCGTCTCTTGCATGCCCGCCGTCATCGGCGTGGTCTCTTCACTGGCCGACGTCGACGACCTCAAGGTAACAATAAGCATCTGCAACTCAAACAAGGACTTCATCTCCTTGCCTTTTTTAGTGGAATCTCTCTGATGCCCTAAATGCATATATCTCTTTCGCAGGAGGACACTCCATGCATTCTATTACAAGTCGTGGATGGCGAGTTGAAGGATGTTGCCAAAGGTAAGATCATTCAACCACAAAATTGAATCATGAACAATATGCCGATGGCACCGGAGATGCATAGGGTTAAAATCTCTCTCGTGATTTCGGGCAACGAGAGAGTTGAACCTCCCATTCAACCCGCCGGATACGATGAGGACGAGCCGGCAGTCCTCAGTGACTGTTTCGGCCAAATATGCCTATGGCCGAAGACCCACATGCGTTTAATGACGGGGGAAAGGGGAACCACACCAAGGAAAACACCTCTAGTCATCGTGTCGGTGCAACATGATCCCATCGGCGCACAACAAGAAGACGATGATCTTGATGATGATATCAACGCCGACTAGTTCATCAATACTTTGTATGATGCTGATGACTTATTCATGCCTCGTGCTGAAGGAGCCTATCAGCATGACGAGGAAGCTCGCGGTCCAGCTGATCCTGCGGCGAAGCCTGCTTGCTCCACGCGTCTCTTCGCTGCTTCTCAGGAGATGTCTCCAGCAGCTTGGGCCTTCACCGAGCCTCAAGAAGATGCCACAAGGAGATCTATTCTCAGCCCGTCCACACTCCATAAGGCGGACACTGAGCAGATAAAGGCCGGTGACTGCTCGAAATCATAAAAGAAGAAGGGACGAAAAATAAAGAAGAGAATCACTTCGAGCATCCAACCTTCGATGCTGATCCGGGCTCAGGACGGGCCACCAAGACCCAAGGATCTCTCGTTTGAAATCCATGTGGCGGGTAGGGCGATGCTACCTAAGGACATTCTCGACCTTGCAACTTCGGATATGCAGAGTGTGCATCACAGTATTATGGCATTAGAGAAGATTCGTCTTCGAGAAGAGAATCCCTCGTACCCGGTTTTCATCGCCAAGGTGCCACTCAACATGGGCTTCATCAACACTATCCCCGCGGATATGATAATCCTGCGGTTTTCGGAGATCTTCAATTTGTACCATCTCAAGAGGCTGGACCATAGCCTTATCCGTCTGTTCTCGATCATCCTTTCTATGAGTATCAGGAGAGATAAGACCCCGAGCGTCACGATATTGGACCCCTTGTACATGCGTGAAAGCATCTTGATTGACGACGGGGACGCGGCTCTCGCGGCGGGGTACATGACAGACTTCATGCTACAGAATACCGGCAAGGATTCATTTCTTATGACCTACTCTCCCAAGTAAGTCATTCGCTCGCCGCCGTAGCATATATGCTTTATTTGCATTCCATTGTCCTCTTCCAACATTCCTTTTGGATTGTTCTAATTATGCAGTGAGGATCAAGACTGCGTGCTCATCTGCTTTTCACCGCAACACTCGCATGCGGTGTATTTAGACTCGGGGAGTGTGAATAAGAAAGATTACAAGTATATCATGAGAGTTTTGGATGATGCTCTCGCCGACTACATAAAAGCCGGAGGCAAGATGGTGAAGCACAAGTTCAGGAAGAATCAGCCTGACGTGAACGTGTTCAGCCACGTAACACAATTCACGTGCGTCAAGCAGCCGGCTGGCAGTGTGAGGGATGCGTACTACATCCTTCATCACATGAGGGCGATTGTACAGGAATAACGCAACCTTACGCTGCCAAGTAATCTCAAAGCGTGGGCCGAAAGGAAGGAGGAAATCGCCGATGCAAATCTTAAGGAGGAGTTCTTTCACATCGAAGCGCAGATGGCGACTATCATCCGTCATGAAGTACAAATGAGGGGGTCGATCTTCCACTCCAACATTGCACCATCCAATGGGGAGATAGAAGTCCGCCTAAAGGCCTTGCGTGACACAAGGCCTTTCATGACGAAAGAAGGATGCCGCCAATTCCCCAAGCCGAGTCAGAATATGTGAACAATTTATGATATACATGTAATTTGGATGTACTCTTTGTGTAGTAGACGATGGTAGTGTCAAATACTCTTGGTGCTCTTTATGTATAAAGGTAACTGCATATGCATTTTTATGCATATGCGCATGCTCCTGGCCATTGATCGACTTGCTTTATGTTGTTGATAAGAATAGATGCTATATTGCGTTGTTGTCCTTTGCTATGAATTCATGGATGTGACCTCTAAAATCGTTGTTTTGTGCAGGTTGAAGAGCAAACAAGAGATGATGAAGAAAGTAGCTTTCTGTTTTCAATAATTGTTGGGCTCATTGTAATATTGTGATGGATGTAATCTTGTGAATCTTGTTGGCCTCTAAACCTTAGACGATGATGGATGTAGTCTCTTGTAAATCTTTGTAATAAGAATTATAATGCAATTCTTTTGTATCAATAATTGTTGGGCTCATTGTAATATTGTATTTTGAATTTCTGTAATATGGTAAAAATATCTGTAATGTTTGTAATTCTGTACTGTTTTATTCTTTTCTGTAATTATTTTTTTGTTTTCTGTAACCAATTTAGTGGCGCATTATGTCTGCATTTAGTGGCGCATTAGGAATGCGCCACCCCTAAGGACCCTTAGGCGTGGCGCATTTCAGAATGCGCCACCCCTAAGAGCTTATAGGTGGCGCATTCTGAGATGCGCCACGCCTAAGGGCCTTAGGGGTGGCACATCCAGAATGCGCCACCTCTAAGCCCTTCCTAGTGTCTTGTGGTTTGTGGCGCATCCCTAATGTGCCACTAAAGCCCTAAAAAGGACGCCACTAAAAGGGTATTCCCTAGTAGTGGTACTCTAATATCCGACTCCTCCAAATATTAGTGATCCATCTAGTAGCTAGAGTTCTCAACTAGTTTTTGTAGTTTTTGAAAATAAACAAGGATTGCCCAAAATACGACACCTATCACTAATAGTCTAGATCACTTGACACCAAAAGTTCAAACATTACTCACAACAATACCTCAAAACAATTGCAAGTTATTACTACAATTGAATAGCAACCTCAATTACCTACTTAAAGACAAGACACAACTCAGTGCAACAACCAACTCTCTTAACAAGATAAACGTGAAAAATAATGAGAGTTCCAGCAACAAACTAAACTAAAGCTCTAGAAAAAGATAAACATGAAAAACTAAGAGCTAAACATGGCAGCAGCTACGAAAAGATAAAGAACACACAACAAAAGAAAGATAAGCATGAAATCCTATTATGTGTTCTAGTTTGAAGTGGAGCGTGTTTCTCTCCCACAGAAAGTAAGATGGGTTCCAACTTGTTATGAACAACAAACAAATCTAAATAAAACTAAAAAGTAAATCTAAGAGAGAAACGCTCCAATCATAGCACATAAAGCATGAAGTGATAAAAATATAGTGAGACGGAGGACGAACTGATGATTGTTGATGGAGAAGGGGATGCATGGGGGCATCCCCGAGCTTAGATGCTTGAGTCTCCTTGAATATTTCTTGGGTATGCATGGGGGAATCCCCAAGATTGAGCGTTTGACACTCCCGGATCTTCTTTCATCATCTTCCCTCGCACACTTGAAAACTCCTTTCATACATAACTCATCATAAGATGATTAGAGAGGTTAGTACCCTTAATAAAATAATTTGCCTCCACATGAAATAAATATTTTCTTGAAGGCTAGTTTCTCAAGATTTCCAAAAAGTTTTTGCAAAGAAAAAGCTAGCGCAAGTCTTGCAAAAGTAAGGAAAGGCAGAATGTGGAAGAATCTATGAAAACCTGACCAGCAGGTAGTAAATAAATTTTTCGTGGTAGTTCTACAACTCAAATAAAAAAAATCTCAGAACAGACGCTCGAAAGTCAATTATATATAGCACACTGTCAAAACAATTCAGATCAAAACAATGATCTGGTGATTTTAGGTGAATTTTTCCGTCCAAAGACATAATCTGTTTTCTGGGCAGCATGTCATAACTTTTGAACTTTCTTACAATCAGAAGATAAACTTTGCACAAAGCTTGAAAATAAAGATACAATGATGTTTCTACAGTAGTAACACACATCAAGACTACTAAAAACAGAAGTAAAAACATCTTGGTTTTCCTCCCAACAAGCGCTTTCTTTTACACCTTTAAGCTAGGCACAAAGATTATAAAAGATGCTCTCACAAAAATAAGGATTTGAAGCAAAAGAGAGCATCAAGAAGAAAATATGAAACACGTTTAAGCCTAACCCACTTCCTATGCCTAGGAATCTTGTAAGAAAATAAACCAAAGAAGCACAAAGAGACAAGAATAGGAAAGTAGAACAAGAACAACTTTAAAACTTTCAACGTGAAGAGAGGTGTTTTTGTAACTTGCACTACTAGGGAATACCCTTATAGTGGCGTCCTTTTTTGCGTTTAGTGGCACATTATGGATACACCACTAACCACAAGCCACTAATAAGGGCTTAGAGGTGGCGCATTCTGGAGGCACCACCCCTAAGGCCCTTAGGGGTGGCGCATTTCAGAATGCGCCACCTATAAGCTCTTAGGGGTGGCACATTCTAAAATGCGCCACGCCTAAGGGTTCTTAGAGGTGGCGCATTCCTAGTCTGCGACTAAATCCAGACATAATGCGCCACGAAATTGGTTACAGAAAACAAAAAAAAGATTCACAAAAAAGAATAAAACAGTCAAGAATTACAAACATTACAGATATTTTTACCATATTACAAAAATTCAAAAGAGAATATTACAATGAGCCCAACAATTATTGATACAAAAGAATTGCATTATAATTCATATTACAAAGATTTACAAGAGATTACATCCATCATCGTCTAAGGTTTAGAGGCCAACAAGATTCACAAGATTACATCCATCACAATATTACAATGAGCCCAACAATTATTGAAAACAGAATGCTACTTTCTTCATCATCTCTTGTTTTCTCTTCAACCTGCACAAAACAAAGATGTTAGAGGTCACATCCATATGAATTCATAGCAAAGGACAACAACGCAATATAGCATCTATTCTTATCAACAACATAAAGCAAGTCGACCAATGGCCAGGAGAATGCACATATGCATAAAAATGCATATGCAGTGACCTTTATACACAAAGGGCACCAAGAGTATTTGACACTACCATCGTCTACTACACAAAGAGTACATCCAAATTACATGTAGGGCACACATTCATCAAACGACTGCCATATATAACATAAATTGGTCACTTGTTCTGACTTGGCTCGGGGAATGGGCGGCATCCTTCTTTCGTCATGAAAGGCCTTGTGTCCCGCAAGGCCTTTAGGCGGACTTCTATCTCCTCATTGGATGGTGCAATGTTGGAGTGGAAGATCGACCCCCTCATTTGTACTTCATGACGGATGATAGTCGCCATCTGCGCTTGGATGTGAAAGAAGTCCTCCTTAAGATTTGCATCGGCGATTTCTGCCTTCCTTTCGGCCCACGCTTTGAGATTACTTGGCAGCGTAAGGTTGCGTTGTTCCTGTACAATCGCCCTCATGTGATGAA
Organism: Bromus sterilis; assembly: GCA_950022295.1. Taxonomy (NCBI): domain Eukaryota; kingdom Viridiplantae; phylum Streptophyta; class Magnoliopsida; order Poales; family Poaceae; genus Bromus; species Bromus sterilis. Next base: position 157,644,259 of record OX465597.1, read on the forward strand.
GGGCGTAGTACGTATCCCTCACACTGCCAGTCGGCTGCTTGACGCATGGGAACTGCGTTACGTGGTTGAACACGCTCACTCCAGGCTGATTCTTCCTGAACTTGTGCTTCACCATTTTACCTCCGGCTTTTATGTAGCCGGCGAATACATCATCCAATACTCTCATGATATACTTGTAATCTTTATTCTTCACACTCCCCGAGTCTAAATACACGACATGCGAGTGTTGCGGTGAAAAGAAGATGAGCACGCAGTCTTGATCCTCACTGCATAATTAAAAAAATCCAAAAGGAATGTTGGAAGAGGACAATGGAAAGCTAAGAAAGCATGTATGCTACGGTGGCGAGCGAATGACTTACTTGGGAGAGTAGGTCATAAGAAATGAATCCTTGCAGGCGTTCTCTAGCATGAAGTCTCTGATGTACCCCGCCGCGAGAGCCGCGTCCCCGTCGTCCATCAAGATGCTTTCACTCATGTAGAAGGGGTCCAATATCGCGATGCTCGGGGTCTTATCTCTCCTGATACTCATAGAAAGGTTGAGAGAGAACAGACGGATAAGGTTATGGTCCAGCCGCTTGAGATGGTACAAATTGAAGATCTCCGAAAACCGCAGGATTATCATATCCACGGGGATAGTGTTGATGAAGCCCATGTTGAGTGGCACCTTGGCGATGAAAACCGGGGACGAGGGATTCTCTTCTCGAAGACGAATCTTCTCTAATGCCATAATACTGTGATACAGACTCTGCATATCCGAAGTTGCAAGGTCGAGCATGTCCTTAGGTAGCATCTCCCTACCCGGCACATGGATTTCAAACGAGAGATCCTTGGGTCTTGGTGGTCCGTCTTGTGCCCGGATCGGCATCGAAGGTTGGCTGCTCGAAGTGATGCTCTTCTTTCTTTTCCGTCCCTTCTTCTTTTCTGATTTCGAGCAGTCACCGGCCTTTATCTGCTCAGTGGCCGCCTTATGGAGTGTGGACGGGCTGAGAATAGATCTCCTTGTGGCATCTGCTTGAGGATCGGTGAAGGCGCAAGATGCTGGAGACATCTCCTGAGAAGTGGCAAAGAGACGCGTGGAGCAAGCAGGTTTCGCCGCAGGATCAGCTAGACCGCGAGCTTCCTCGTCATGCTGGTAGGCTCCTTCAATAGGAGGCATGAATAAGTCATCACCTTCGAATGAAGTGTTGATGAACTGGTCGGCATTGATATCATCATCAAGACGATAAAACTGCTATGCAAGGTAAAAATATTACAGATGGGCAATTGACAGGATTATAAACGCACTGCAATCTTAACTATGTTACAAAAGAAAGGAAGAGGCTCAAAAGCATGGGCAGTACGCCAAAATAAGTAGACCGAAATCCATCTACATCTACTAATAATCCACCACCTTAAGAAATCTATCTAGAACATCTCGCTGGTAATAAGTTGCGAGTCCCACCCAAAGTGTAAACCCAAAGCAACAGACAACTGCATTAAAAGAACTTTGCGTAAAGTAAACAATCCTTGCAGCCGCGGTTTCAAGCACCGTTGTTTTTCCCCCTTGTGGCCACAACACATGCCCTAGACTCATGTTTCTGTCACTCAAGCGTGTCATCAGGGGGCATGTACCCACAATCGAGCATAACGTTCCCTCTTGGAGTTACTATCCACCACTTGGCCAAAGCAATAAACGGCAACGGAGAACATGCAAGAATTACTTAGGAACAAAAATATAAGAGATCAAAACCAAATATATTACTCTATCACGATCTGAACATAATCTCATAATCCATCGGATCCCATCAAACTCAACATAGCAACAACAAAATAATTACATATGTGCCTCAATCATGTAGGGCAGCTCACGAGGTCTAAACCATGAAGAACAAAGAGGGGAAGAGAACATCACATAGCTAGTGATCACGGACCCATGGTCCAAGGTAGAATACTCACGACACATCCGGGAAGCGTCCATGGTGGAGGAGAAGCTCCCGGAGGTCGATCCTCCCTCCGGCAGGGTGCCAAGAACGGTACTGACGGTGCTCCAGATGTTGAAAGTGCGGCGGCGGCGGGACAGAGGCGAGATTGCGAACTAGGGTTGTGTCTTCGGGGTTTCCCCGTCCCGGAGAATAAATAGTCGAAGGGGGGGCAGCCAGGGGGGCCACAAGGAGTCCAGGCGCCCCCCTGGCGCGGCCAGGCCCCTGGTCGCGCCAGGTGGCCGCCTGGGGCCCTAGTGGTGGCCCTCTGTCCCCACTTGGTGTGCTTCTGGAAGACTCCGTTACGCTGATTTTTTATCCGATTTTCCTGAATTTTTGGAGCATTTTTAATATGGGGGAAACCTGGAATAGAAAAACAGCAGAAAACAGGAATTGGAACTGGGGTGCACTGAGTTAGTAGGTTAGTCCAAATATGATCAAATGTATATGAAAGTGTATCTAGATCATAGCAATATCACACGAAACATGCATGGAGCGAGCAGAAATTATCGATACGTTTGAGACGTATCAGGGACCCTGGTCCATATTTCCACCACTGTTTACACCTCCACTTTATTTTCTGCGTTCACGTTCAGTTGTTATCACCATCACTACTATTCCTCTTGCGTTCGATCCTTTGTAAATGACAAGGCCGGAGGGATTGAAAACCCCTCTGTACTCGTTGGGAGCAAAGTTACTTGTTGTGTGTGCAAGTCCAGGTTAAGCAAGTGGTTCTAGTCAGACGGCGCATCACTTGCCACGCCACCTACTTGTCGATCCTTCGAGTCCTACAAGTCGAACTCGACCTTGGTATCATTGCCAAGGGAAATTTTCTACTATCTACATCTCAACCGTAACAACCCAGATTTCACAAAAATTAAATTTTTTATTTTGGTCTGAATTGTTTGATTGTCTGATTTGTTTGCGGTGTTTGCATCCCCAATTTATCGACCGGCGATTATTTCCCCCCTTCTTATCTCGTAACGGACGGAGACCGACCTTTTCCACCCTGACACTCGACCTTTGCGACACCGGGTTTCACCCGATCACCGTCGCAAAAACCGCACAAGACCAGCCGCAGCCACCGGAACGAAAACCCCGTTTAATAACTAAACGAGATATTTTTATAGCGCGACGGAAAGTGTTCTCGGAACGGTTCCAGCGCGAGGTGAACGCCTCCGGCTCGATGCGCTGATCGTGCAGTTCAAAGTTTTACCCGAATCGGAGGTCCTGCGGACCCCCGGCGGTAAGAACGTAAACAACGCGTGCGGGAGAGAAAAACCGGGGATGTTTTTGTAAACTGCCAGCCACCTGGGCTATATAAAGACCATCACACTCCCACCCCTTTCTAGGGTTTCCCTAGACAAAAATTGCAGCCACCCCCTAAGATATGCCTCCAAATTTTCCCAATAGTCCCCAAATTCCTGAAACCCTAGATAAAAAATCCTCTCACCCCTCAGATCTGGGCAACCGACCGCCCAGATCGCGCCACGTCAGCGCCCTCGACTCTCCACCTCCTCTCTCCTCTGTCTCCTCACGCGCCCGAGCGCCGCCGCCGTCTTCCTCCGGCCGTCGGAGCCACGGCCAGCCGGGCCGCCGCGCGTAGCCTCCGGCCTCCTCCTCTCCCGCGCCTGCTTCTCTCTCTCCTCCTCCTCCTCCTTCCTCACGCCCCTTCTCCTTCACATGCAGGTCCGCCACGCCATGGAGGCCGACCCGAAGCTCGTCGGCCGCCGTCCTCTCCCGTGGCCGTGCCGCCTCCTCGTCGCTGTTCTGCCCCGAATCCGGCGAGATCCGGAGGTTCCCCGCCTCGACACGCCCGATCCGCCCTGGCGAACACCCCTGCGCCACCCTGTGCTCGCCGGAGCACCGCCGGAAGCCCGCCACCCGCCGCCCCATCCGGACCCGATCTGGATCGTGATCCAGCCGCCACAGTGTCGTGTTGGGCCGGCCTGCCAAGCCAGCCGCGACCCACGTCCCCAGCCCGATCCGAGCCGGCTTCCCTGGCCCAGTCGAGCCGCCGCGATGGGCCTTGACCCAAGGTGAGGCCAGGACGCCCGTTTTTTTTTCGGTACTCTATTTTCCTAATTTTTCTAAGTCTGAGCATAATTGTTGCTGATGTTGTTTTGCGAGTAGATTTGCGAGTAAACCGTAGCCCGGATGACGTTGCGCCCAAAAGGAAATTTGTTTAGAATTGTGTGTACTTCAGTTCATGTTTTGTGAGCATTTTGATTTGAGGCCATCTTGCTGATGATAATCTGTGTTTAAGTGGGCATCAGGCTGTTAATTTCTATTATTTCCTGTTAGTGTGCTGCTGATGTTATTTTATTGCAACTTTGGTTGATGATTGTGACACATCCATGAGGCCTATTGCATTGATTCTTTTTGCATACTGTTAAGCATCATGTCTACTTCCATTATATGTATTGTATTGTCATGTTTGGATTTTTGGTCATAGATATGTTTAGCTCCAAAGTTGCTATGCCGCTGTTGTTGACAGCCACCTCTGTTTTTCTCTAAGTCTGTAACGTCCCGATGCCATGTTACCTTGATTCTTGTTTGTACCTGATCACCATCATGTCTAGTTCATGCTCATATATTGCTATGTCATGTTGCTGCACTTCTGCATACAGTTTTGCTCCTATTTATACAGCATAAAAATAACAGTTTCTGCCATGTTTCTCTGATTTTCACTAAGTCCTAGACCAGTAATGTTTTATTGCATTTTGCTTGGGCTATAATTAATTGTTCATGATGCCTATTTGCATGATTCCTTTTGCCATGCCTTCCCTGCTATGTCTACTTTAGTTGCATATCATTTGTGAGCATGTTTGCATCCATTATCCTGTTTATGCATTGCTCTAAAGTGTGCTTCCAGATGTTGGCAAATTGTGTTCCAAACTTGTTTTGCTTATATCTTTTTAACCGTAACTCCGTTTGGAGTGTTCTTTATATGTATCTTGATTAGAATTTCATGTACTTTGTGTTTATGCTATTGTTTTCTGCTGTTAACCAACCTAAAATATTCTTTCGGGAAGAACAATATCGAATGTTTTAATTGTCGTGGGGCACTTAGTGATATGCCATGTTTAGGTTGTGCCTCACTTAAATTGACTAGCATAGATAGTTTACCTTATGCTTCACCTCTTGCCATGTTTGTGTGCTATGCCATGCTTGAGTGAGATGCCATGTTAACAACCTTGCTCACCTTGTGTAGCTCAACAAGTTTAACCATCGTAAAACGTGCAATACCGTCGTGTGTGACGAGTACTCCACTTAAATTATTAGTAACCGCTCTCGACGGTAGGTGCGATGTCTCGTGTTGCTTCTTGTTGATGCTTGCTCGTGTTTGCCTCGTAGTAATAGATGCTTGCTTGTTGATTGCTTTCCAGTGTTTACCATCTTATGTGCTTCCGCGGGTACCTTTCGGAGATGATGCGAGCTTGCGATGAACTACACCTTCGGAACCCGACTTATCAACAGGCAAGGACTATATATTAATTATGATCCATTCTATTTCAACCAGCGGTTTGCATGCTAGTATAGGATAGGTTCGATGTTTGATCCTACCACATGCTTACAGCCTCTTTCAAACCGATACAGCCATGTCCCCTCCCAGCAAACCATGTACTGCTATGTTACTATTGCTCGTTGCTCAGACCCTGCTTAGTATGCATGCTTAGAATGCTACAACTATTACCTCCTGTTACTCCTTGGTTTTGGGATATCACATTAATAGATTGTTGTGGATGATATGATTATTATAATGTTGATTATATTTGACGAAGGATGGAAGGTCTAGGATATCCCGCCCCGACGCTTTGTTCCATTCGAGTCACCTAGGACCCGAGTTCCGGGTATTGTGTCTCTTGACGAGCGTGCCTAAGCATGTGTGGGATACTATGGGGTCCCCTTTTCTTACCTACATAGCTTCAAATATTTCTAGTGGTGTCCCTAGTTGATTTACCATTTGAAACACCGTGTGTGTGCTTTGCGGATCCCCTCGCAGTTTTTAAACAACCCGGGCCAGCGGAGACATGGTCTCTCTGTTGGTCCACAATGGTGAGCTAGGGAAGTCCCCTACTGTTCAGGTGAGGCTAACCCCGACCTTGGCCATACGGAAGAGTCCGATCCGAGAGCGCGGCCGGCTCTTGGATTGGGTGTTGACTCCCTAGGGGCTACCCGGATTTGTGCGTTGTTAGTTAGAGGGACCTGTCGTTTCAGATCTCTCGGAACTAAATTATAAAATGGTTGCCTATGATGGGTAGCAACTGAGAGAGATGGGCGTGCGTGCGGAGCCTTGTAATGGGCAGTTGGTACACCCCTGCAGGGTTAAATCTTTTTGAGAAGCCGTGTCCACGGTTATGGACGACTTGAGACCTACTCCTTGTTCATAGACAACAACAACTGAGATAATATTAATATAACTTGATCAACGTGTGTGTGCCTTGACTGCTTCTTCTTTGTCGGGATGCGAAGAGGAGGACAAGGATAGGATAGGTGTTATGTTTGCATAAGTAGTTCATATCAAGACTTGTTGGAGGCGATTCCTCATCGAATGCTTGGCTTCTTATCTTACTCTCTAGATCGTTAGCCACTTCATAAATGCTAGTGCGGCAGCAACCTCACCACTTACCCCATCCTTACCGTAAACTACTAGTTGTCCTAGAATGACGGTGATGAAGTCCTTGATGGGTCAGTTGACCACTACAGTTGGATGCTGAGTAGTTCCGTACTCATGATACTACCCCCAAACTCTTTTCAGGGTTCTTGATCGACATCAGGTATGGTGATCGACGTTTCACATGGAGACTCGACGACGACTAGTTAGGCGGATCCCGGCGGAGGCCTGGACCCGTGTGGTTATGGGGATCGATGTTTTTCTTTTTGCCAGTAGGCATTTGGTTGTAGTCTATACTCAGACATGTATCTTCCGCTGATGTATTGTATTAAGGCATTTGTATGCCGATTGTATGAGATGTTGTATCTTGGATCTGTAATGTTGTGATAACATGTTGGAAATCTGGGGTATATGACTTCGTCAAATGTCGCGGTGGGACCGATATGTGCTTCGTCCCCAGATCTGGATGGAAACATCTAGATCCGGAACAGTACCTCATATTTGGCCTTACATCAACCTTCCACTTGGGGTAACCAACAAAGGGCGAGAAGCTGTTAGCATCTCTCGTACCATTACTAACCTCTTGGCATGCTTCCCAAGAGGCTGCTGAGAAGGGCGTTATGAGAGATCGGCAAACCCGACGGGAGCAGGGCGTGGATATTGCTGATGAAGCCCCGTAGATCTTGGACTAGATTGTCCTGGTGACCCATGAGTGTTTGCCTCTGATCACGTGTGCGCTCTGCGCGTTCAAGACCAAAGTGAAAAATTCAACCGGCTGCTCTTGCCTACTGCCGAGCTGAAGGAAGAGATGCTGCCAACTAGCTGAAGGAAGGGGATGATGCCATAGAGCTGATGGAAAGGGAAGTTGGTCTTCCGGATGCTACCAACTTTGAGCTGATCCAGATGCAAGCTGGATTTGGCTGCTCGGGCCGGATCATAGAGCTGAGATGGTATCTCCAACTGGAGCTGAGCTTGCTAGGGGCGGTGCACAAAGGATCGGTAGATATGCTCGAGGTGGCATACCTTGAGATCAACCAACGCTCTGCCTAAATTACCTCTTGGCTTACTCCCCCGGAGTATGTCCCCTTTCTGGATGACCAAGGCCTGCCGGTTCCTCACATGACACTGAACGAGCTTGCCTGCAGCACCGAGGAGGACATCTCAGAGAGTTCTCGCCCACGCGAGGGCATCGAATCTTCCTCTGGGATGTATGCAGATGATCTTTAAGTGGAGTCTTTAGGAAGCTCATCTCGACGCATGGAGCCGCCTACTATTGACCGGACTAAGCCATATGATCAATAGGTCGATCTGATTGCATCGTCAGCGCGACCGACTGTGTTACAACAAAGCCCGCCGCCACGCAACCAGACCAAACCGTCTCTCAGCCGAGCTCAGCTGGCCCCACCAGAGATCCACCTTTTGGTGAGGAGACAACACAGGACAGTCAGACCTCCTAAGTTGCTTCTGCAATTCTTACTGATGCACGTCTATCGAACTTTGTTAAATTCCAAGTGCACGCACTGGGGGTGTTTTATTTATGTAATGTACACAATCAGCCATAGGCCAAGTACTTATGGTATGTTTGCTTATTATCCGTATGAAATCATCTGCCAGCTCTTCCTTGTGTTTTTTCAGCTTCTTGCTCTTTTTTCTTTGCCTTTTTCCTCTCACAATCGTGTGCTCTTGCCAGTCGGACAACCGACATGCGGTCTGTAGCTGGATCGAAGAGTTGATTTTGAGAGAATAGGGTAAATATATCTGAGCCTTAGGTGTTTTTAACACATGAACCAGGAGCAGGAAAAGACGATTGCCCCCTGCCGACTGTTGGCCAGCCAGCTGGGTCGCAATCAGATATAACCGTATCGACTATGTCCACCTTTAATTTATCTCAAAGTAATTTTTCAAATATCGGTTGACGAGGGGGTGACCCCACGACTCATACAGATGAGTGTACCTAGTGCGTATCAAGCTAGAGGGCCCGCTAGAAGCCTCAATCGGTCCACACATGGCCCACTCGAGGCAACCTCCATAAAGGAGTCCTCGACGATCATGGAGACCACGACTTGGTGTCCAATACAAAAGATAGATTAGGAAACTCTCTCTTTAAACCTAGACGGACTCCTTGAGACCCAGCCTAGTATATAAAGGCTGGGAGAGGGGACATCTAGGGCATCGAATCTCATAGCTACACCTCCGGTCCCGAGCGATCTCGTGTGGACCTCCACTGTAATTGCCTACATTATAATACAATCAAGCAGGAAGTGCTTTCTCCTGTTAGCCGACGAGTATCGCTAACCTGCACATCTCCTCTACGATCTAACCCAGGGTTCCCAATCATGGGATTTCCCGAGTTCAATCCTTGTCAATTGGCGCCGTCCGTGGGGAATACGCAGATTGGAATCACAATCTCGGCGGCCCCGTCATCAACAAATCACAACTCGAGGACTCAAGCAAGAACGAATCCACTCGAAGAACGCAGGTTCATCGCAAGCCTCTCCATCGCGCCTCCAACGGCACTCGGCCGGAGACTTCTCCAAAACCAATCCTTCAGCGACTATCAAAGTCGCGCCCAGCGGAGAAAAACTCGACGACATAGAAGGCAAACACAAACCGCGGCCACAGGGCCAATCGCGGAGCCAAACAATAAGTCAAAATCAAAGTATCACGCGAGGAGCCGCCGCCCGGCGCAACAGCACCAGCATCCACCCGAGCACCCACCGTCGCCCGAGTAACCGAAGATGGTTTCTAAACTCAATCCGGCCAGTACTACGACCCCGACTGAAGACCGGATGAATTCGCAACTACTTGATCAACGACGGAATCGATCTTGATCCAATATTCCACTCCTATTCAGAATACCACTCGCAGTCGTTTCACATCAAAAGAAGAAGAAGGCATGCTGGCTCCAGCAAACTCACAGCCCAGGAGAAACTGGATGGGTCGTGCACAATCCATTGTTTTGAGGACGATTGGGATCGTATCAGATCAAGCCACACCTTGAGGAACTGTCGCTTGTTCAGTGAACTCATCGACATGCTCAAGAAAGAAAAGAAACGCATAGCCAAACGGGCTCGTGAGATAGCATAGTCGCCAGCACACAACTCAGAAGAACAGTACCCGCCGTCCCACGGATGAGTCTGCATGATCCAAGAAGGATGACCACCAAAGGTAAAACAAGAGGCGTACACCCTGCAAGCTCGAGCAGCCGAAGACCTGTTGGGAGAAGAAACCTACCACCTGCATGGTTCAGAAACCAAGATGACCTTCTCACAAGACGACCATGCGCCCGCAATCCAAGACCAGGGCACGCACCATTGGTTCTCAAAGCTCAAATTGGTGGTTACGATATGGACAAAGTATTCCTGGACGGGGGCAGCAGCCTAAACATCATCTTCACCAGCACCTTGCGCAAGATGTCAATCCCACGATTAGTCTGGAAAAACTCAGGCGTCACAATCTACGGCATAGTACCAGGGGAAGCAGCCTCCTCGCTTGGATCAATCGAGCTCGACGTCATCTTTGGCATCAAGGGGAACTTCGCAAGAAAATCCTCGAGTTTGAAGTACTCGACTGGGAGTCCCAATACCATGCCATAGTTGGGCGACCTGCGTTCTCACAATTCATGGCAGTCCCGCACTGCGCATACCTCAATCTCAAGATGCCCGGGCCGTCTGGAGTCATCACGGTTAACGGAAACTTCGTCAAATCAGACCAATGTGACCGAGACTTCCATCAAGTCTCCGACACGTTTGGAGCACATCAGCAGCTCGAAGAGATAGTGATGGTGGTAGACAAGAACATATTTTCGCTAGCTAGGAGAAGCGAGATAAAATAATTCACTCACGGTTTTAGCATCGACAGCGACACAAAAACTCGTCAGGTACACCCGACCGACCTGGCCAAGAAAGTTCAAATCGACGCCCACCTACCAGAAGACCAAGCAACAACCCTCATGGATTTCCTCCGCGAGGAGTGGAAATCTTCGCCTGATGTCCGGCCAACATGCCCAGAATACCCCGAGAGTACGCAGAGCACGCACTGCAAATCTACCCAAACACCAAACCAATAAAACAGGCGCTACGCAGATTCTCCAAGCCAAAGAGAGTTCCATTGGAGAAGAAGTCAACCGACTACTCGACGCACAATTCATCCGAGAGAAGAAGAAAGCCACTTGGGCCGAAAACCCAGTTCTCGTGCCCAAAAAGGACACCGACGTACTATGCATGTGTGTCGACTACGGGGCCATTAACAAGCATTGCCCAAAGGACCACTTCCCTCTTCCAAAGGATCGACCAGATCATCGACTCAACTGCAGGATGTGACCTGCTGTCCTTTCTCGACGCCTACTCCGGATACAACCAAATCAGGATGAAGGAAGAAGGCGAAGAGGACACCTTATTCATCATACCCTACGGCGTATTCTTCTATAGAACGATGCCATTCTGCCTGAAGAACGCCGGAGCCACGTACCAGCGGATGATGCAGTCATGCCTAAGAGACCAAATCGGCAGGAAAGTCCAAGTTTACATCGACGACATCGTCATCAAGACATACATCGCATAATGTAAGCCCGATGTGCGGTACTATTCCAGATCTAGGTGTTTCCACCCAAATCCGGGGACGAAGCACATATCGGTCCCACCGCGACATATGACAAAGCCATATGCCCCGGCTTTCCAACATGATATCACAACATTACAGATACAAGGATACAACATCTCATACAATCGGCATACAAATGCCTTGAATACAATACAACAGCGGAAGATACATGTCTGAGTACAGACTACCATCAAAAGCCTACTGGAAAAGATAAAAACATCGATCCCATAACCACACGGGTCCAGGCCCTCCGCCGGGATTCGCCTAACTAGTCGTCATCGAGTCTCCACGTGAAACGTCGATCACCATACCTGTTGTCGATCAAGTACCCTGAAAAGAGTTTGGGGGTAGTATCATGAGCACAGAAGTACTCAGCATCCAACTGTAGTGGTCAACTGACCCAGCAAGGACTTCATCAGTCGTTATTCTAGGACAACTAGTAGTTTACGGTAAGGATGTGGTAAGTGGTGAGGTTGCTGCCGGACTAGCATTTATGAAGTGGCTAACTATCTAGAGAGTAAGATAAGAAGTCAAGCATTCGATGAGGAATCGCCTCCAACAAGTCTTCTATCCACCTACATACGCAAACATAACACCTATCCTATCCTTGTCCTCCTCTTCGCATCCCGACGAAGAAGAAGCAGTCAAGGCACACACACACATTGATCAAGTTATATTAAAATTATCCCAGTTGTTGTTGTCTATGAGCAAGGAGTAGGTCTCAAGTCGTCCATAACCGTGGACACGGCTTCTCGAAAAGATTTAACCCTGCAGGGGTGTACCAACTGCCCATTACAAGGCTCTGCACGCACGCCCATCTCTCTCAGTTGCTACCCATCACAGGCAACCATTTTATGATTTAGTTCCAAGAGATCCGAAATGACAGGTCCCTCTAACTAACAACGAACAAATCCGGGTGGCCCCCGGTGAGTCGACATCCAGCTCAGGAGTCGGCCTCGCTCTCCCGGTCCGGGTTGGTTTAAAAACTACTGGCAGCTGACCAGCACACACACGGTTTCAAATGGTAAATCATCTTGGGCCACCACTAGAAATTTTTGAAGCTAGGTAGGTAAGAAAAGGGGACCCCATAAAATCCCACACGTGGTTAGGCACGCTCAGCCTTAAAACCAATACCCGGAACTCGGATCCTAGGTGACTCGAATGGAACAAAGCGTCGGGGCGGGATAGCCTAGACCTTCCATCCTTCGTCGAATATAGTCAACATTATAATACTCATATCATCAACAACAATATAATAATGTCAATGTGATATCCCAAACCAAGGAGTAACAGGGTAATATCATAGCATCCTATGCATGCATACTAAGCAGGGGCTGAGCAACGAGCAAATGTAACATAGAAGTACAAGGTTTGCTGGGAAGGGACATGGCTGTATCGGTTTGAAAGAGGTTGTAAACATGTGGTAGGATCAAACATCGAACCTAACCTATACTAGCATGCAAACCGCTGGTTGAAATAGAATGGATCATAAGTAATGTATAGTCCTTTCCTGTTGATAAGTCGGGTTCCGAAGGTGTAGTTGATCGCAAGCTCGCAACTTCTCCGAGAGGTACCCGCGGAAGCACACAAGACGAAACCAATGGAAAGCAATCAAAGAGAAAGCATCTATTACTACGAGGCAAAAACGAGCAAGCATCAACAAGAAGGCAACACAAGACATCGCACCTACCGTCGAGAGCGGTTACTAACAGGTTAAGTGGAGTACTCGTCACACACGACGATACCGCACATTTAGAAAGGTTCAAGTTGTTTAGCTACAGGTGATCAACAGAGGTTGTTAACATGGCATCTCACTCAAGCACGACATAGCACACAAACATGTCAAGAGGTGAAGCACAAAGTAAACTATCTATGCTAGTCAATTTAAGTGAGGCACAACCTAAACATGGCATAACACTAAGTGTCGCACGATGATTAAACGATTTGGTACTATTCTGCCCTAAACCATATTTTAGGTTGGTTAACAACAATAAACAATAGCATAAACACAAATTAAATGAAAAACTAATCAAGTTACATATAATGCACACTTCAAACGGAGTTACGGTTAAAAAGATATAAGCAAAACAAGTTACGGGCACAATCTACCAACATCACGAAGCACACTTTAGAGCAATGCATAAACAGGATAATCAATGCAAACATGCTCACAAATGATATGGAACTAAAGTAGACATGACAGGGAAGGCTTGGAAAAAAGATTCATGCAAATAGGCATCATAGATCAAAAGATATTAAGCATGCAACATGGCATCGGAACGTTACAGACTTAGAGAAAAATAGAGGTGGCTGTCAAAAACAGCGGGATAGCAACTTTGGAGCTAAATAACTATATGACCAGCAAGAATATCATGGCAATGCAATACATTTAATGGAAGTAGACATGATGATTAACAATATGCAATTGGAATTACTCAATTCCGATAAACGGTTGCGACGCAACCGTCACTCGAAGTTGCAACAAATTAACATTTTTCAGCACAGCAGCACATTAACATCAGGATCACCACTTTGGAGAAAGATTTAATATAGCTAAAGCACCCAAACATGACAAGTTAAAGCATGTAAATGAAGTACACATGATGCTTAACACATAGGAAAAAGAATCAATGCAATAGGCCTCATGGATGAGTCACAATCATCATGGAAACTTGCAATAAAATAATAACAGCAGCACTTAACAGGATATAACAGAAATTAACGGCCTGATGCCCACTTCAATACAGTTTTGCAACATCAAGATGTCCTCAAATGAAAATGCTCACAAAATATGAATTGAAGTGCACATGAAACTAAGCTACTTTCATTTTGGGCGCATCGTGATCCGAGCTACGTTTTGATCGTTATTAACGTCGCAAAACAGAACCAGCAGCAAAAAAATCAGAGAGGAAAAAAAAAGGGAGACCCACCATGGGCCTTGGCCCATCAGGCCGGCTGGTCTCGGGGCTGGGCAGGCCTCTGTTGGGAGGTGGGCCGCGAGGAGGTGGGTCGTCCCACCCGGCTGGATCGGGCGAGCGCGCTCGAGCTCGTCCCATTCTCGGGCAGCTCCGAGCCGGCGGCTGGCGGCGCCGGTTTCCGGCGAGGGGATTGGGCGGCGCGGAGCGGCAGCTTCTGGAGGCGGTGTTGCAGGACGTGGGACGGGGCAGCGCCGAACGAGATCCCGCTCGAGGAGGCGCGAGCTCCTCCTGACCGTCCATGACGCGGCTCGCCGGCGGCGGCTCCCATGCGCGGCGGCGGCCTGGGGACAGAGGAGAAACAAGGTGAGGGGGAGGGGCAGAGGAGAGGCGCTGGCAGGGCGGCAACCTGGGTGCGGCGGCGGGCGCGGAACTCGCCGGAGTTGGCCGATCGGAGGGAAGCGGCGGCGGTTCCACGGGCAGCACGCGCGTGAGGAGAGAGAGGAGAGAGGTGTGTGGAGGCCAGAGCCGATCTGGGCCGTTGGATCGGCCGATCCGACGGTCTAGATCGCAGGGAGCTAGGAAATTTCGGGATTTTGGGAGTTTAGTGGGCAGATCTGGGCAATTGTCAGGGGGGTGGCTGAAATTTTGGTCTAGGGAAACCCTAGAAAGGGGTGGGAGAGTGGTGGTCTTTATATAGCCCCGGTGGCTTGCAGTTTGCAAAAACATCCCCGGTTTTTCTCTCGCGCGTGCGGTGCTCACGTTTCTGACCGCCGGGGGTCCGCAGTACCTCCGATTCGGGTAAAACTTCGAACTGCGCGATCAGCGCGTCGAGCCGGCGGCGTTCACCTCGCGCTGGAACCGTTCTGAGAACACTTTCCGGCGCGCTATAAAAATAACCCGTTTAATTATTAAACGGGGTTTTTCGTTCCGTTGGCTGCGGCTGGTCTCGTGCGGTTTTCGCGACGGTGATCGGGTGAAACCCGGTGTCACAGAGGTCGAGTGTCAGGGTGGCAAGGGTCGGTCTCCGTCCGATACGAGATAAGAGGGGAAAAAATAATCGCCGATCGATAAATCGGGGATGCGAACACCACAAACAAATCAGACAATCAAATAATTCACACCGAAAACAAAAATTTTAATTTTTGTGAAATCTGGGCTGTTACACATACACACTACTCGACGACCTCCGAGAGACCTTTACAATGCTTAACAAGTACAGGATGAAACTCAACCCAAAGAAATGTGTGTTCAGCATCTCGGCTGGAAAATTTCTCGGGTACATGGTCTCTGCCCGCGGAGTCGAAGAAAACCCAAAAAAATCTAAGCACTCGCAAGGATGCAAGAACCAGTTGACATCAAGGGCGTCCAGCAAGTTACCGGACGACTCACAGCCCTGAGCCGCTTCATCAGAAGATTGGGAGAAAGAACCCTGCCATTATACCAACTGCTCAAAAAGGAGGAAAATTTGAGTGGACCGCAGAAGCCTAGAACACATTCGCAGACCTCAACAAAACTCTATCAACCCCACAAATTTTGGAAGTACCTTTACATAGAAGCATGCAACAGCGTGGTCAGCACCGCGCTTGTCGTCGAGCGCTCGGAAGAAGGAAAAGTGCAAAGCATACAGAGGCCAATCTACTACCTCAGCGAGGTCCCAACAAAATCACAGCAGCGGTACCCGCACTACCAGAAGCTCGTATATGCCATCATCATGACATCACGGAAAGTGACACACTACTTCGACGAGCACCTCATCACGGTCGTCAGCAGCGCACCACTTAGCGACATCCTAAATAACCCAGGAGAAACGGGTCGAGTCACCGAATGGAACATCGAGCTCAGCCCTCGCGACCTTCAATTCAAGCACCCAATTGCGTTCAAAGCTCAAGTACTCCCAGACTTTCTAGTCGAATGGATGGAAGTACAAACACCCGGTCCACCAGACCTCTCCAACTCATGGAAGATGTTCTTTGATGGGTCTAAAAGGCACCAAGGGACTGGAGCAGGCATTGTACTAATCTCACCCAAAGGAGATAAGCTCAAATACGTACTCCAGATCAACTTCAGCAAAGCGTCAAACAACGAAGCGGAGTACGAGGCACTACTCCACGGCATGCACATGGAGAAAGCCTGCGGTGCCACTCGCCTCGTAATCTACGACGACTCCAACCTCGTCATCCAGCAAACAATGAAGGATTGAAAAGCAGTCGCAGACAACATGTCAGCCTACAAGAAGCTCTACAACATCTTAGAAGGAGAATTCGATCGATGAGAGCTCAACTACGTCTCCAGAGCAAACAACACAGAAGCAGCCGAGCTCGCCAACATCGGGTCCACCCGAGGACCAGTCCCCCCAGGAGTTTTCCTCGAAAGCATCGACCAAAGATCCATCAAAATCAAGGCGCCAGTACCAGGGGAAGACACACAAGATGGAAGCACAACCGAGCCCGCACAAGTAGCATCAACAGACCCATTCGCCGATGATGAAGCCAACAACGCAGTCGAGGAGGGTGAGCCAGCAGGTCTAAATAGCCCAGTTTGGACAAGACCCTTCCTCAGATTCCTGATACAATGCACCCTGCCACAAGATGTCAGAGAAGCCCGACGAATCAGCCGACGATCGAAGGCATTCACCATAATCAATGGAAAACTCTACAAGCGCAACATCTCTCAAGTACTCCAAAAATGCATCGAATAGGAAGACGAGAAAGCCCTACTACTCACGATCCACGAAGGCACATGCAGGCACCACGCGAGCAGCCGCGCACTCTTGGACAAAGCCTTCCGAGCGGGTTTCTACTAGCCCACCGCAATGCGAAACAAGGAAGACGTCGTGCGACGCTGCATCGCATGTCAAAAGTTTGCCAGTCGGCCCCATGACCCAGCATCCGAGCTAAAGACTATACCACTATCATGGCCCTTCGCCACATGGGGGCTCGACATGGTAGGACCACTCAAGAAATCCACAAAAGGCGGCAGAACACACCTCTGGTAGCAGTCGACAAATTCACCAAGTGGATTGAAGTAATGCCAATCACCAGATGGACAATCCTCACAACAGTCAACTTCATCAAGTCAATCATATTTCGATTCGAGGTGCTGCACAACATCATCACGGACAACGGAACAAACTTCACAGCAGCAGAATTCCAGAACTTCTGCCAGGAACTGGGCATCAAAATCAACTACACCTCAGTCGCGCATCCGCAATCCAACGGCCAGGTAGAAAAAGCAAATTGTCTAGTATGCGGCGGAATAAAAAAACGGCTCCTCGCACCACTCGAGTAGGCCGTAGGAAACTGGATAGAAGAACTCCCCGCGGTTCTGTGGAGGCTACGTACCACTCCGAATGCTTCAACCCAATATACACCATTTTTCTTGGTCTACGGAGCAGAAGCAGTGCTACCGCACGACCTCAAGTTTGTGGCTCCTCGAATCACAGGGTATGAAGAAGAAGAGGCAGAAGACACACTCGAAGACGAAAAAGATGTCGCAGAAGAAGCAAGGGACACAACTCTCACAAAGTTAGAAGGATACCAAGACAAAATACACACTTATCAAAGTAGACGCTTGCGAACAAGAACATTCCAGGAAGGTGATCTCGTCCTATGACTAATACAAGAGAAGTTCCACAAGCTCGCCCCAAAGTGGGAAGGACCATTTATAGTATCCGGGGTCATAGGAGGAGGAGCATACAGACTAAAGAACCCGAAGACGAACAAAGATATGGGAAACCCGTGGAACGTGGAAAACTTGCGCCTCTTCTACCCATAAACTACTCACTTGGAACCATCCCCCAACAATTTAAAGATCGGCAGCAGCGCCGACTAGCAACTTATGTAAGAACTTGAAGCAATAAAAAAATTGTGTTGCCTAGACGGCACCACTTAAAGCACTCGGGGGCTTGAGAACAGACCCCCCCCCCCCCGAGAGACGCTTTTTTTGCTTACGCGACGAATTAATTTGAAAGCACTTGGGGGCTCGAGCAAGGACTTCCCCCGACATACGCTTTTTCGCTTTCACGACGAATTAACTTAAAGCACTCGGGGGCTCGAGCACGGACTCCCCCCCCCCGGATACGCTTTTTCGTTTACGCTATGAATTAACTTAAAGCACTCGGGGGCTCGAGCACGGACTCCCCCCGGGAGACGATTTTTCGTTCACGTGACGAATTAACTCAAATCACTCGAGGGATCGAGCACGGACTCCCCCCGAGAGACGCTTTTTCTCTTATGCGATGAATTAACTCAAAGCACTCGGGGGCTCGAGCACGGACTCCCCCTGAGAAACGTTTTTTCTCTTACGCGACGAATTAACTCAAAACACTCAGGGGATCGAGAACGGACTCCCCCTAAGAGACGCTTTTTTCGCTCACGCGACGAATTAACTTCAGCACTCGGGGGCTTGAGCACGGACTCCCCCCGAAGGACGCATTCTTCGCATATGAGAGGATAAAAACCTAAGGAATTGAGCATCTAACCACAAGATCTCCCTACAAATCATCTCACCCACAGTTACACCTCAAAAGCATGCAAAGGACACAAGTACAGCCTCCAAAGCATCCCACACCCACACTACCAACACCACGCCACTTCCCCTGGCGATGATGACAAAAGAAGAAATTCTTACATTCAGAAAGACATAAAATCAAGCTCATAAGGAGGATCCAAGACAGCCACTGGGCAGGATAATTTCTAAAGTCTTTACCCGATTACAAGTGATCACGTAAAGACTCGGGGGCTACTCCCATCGGGAGCGCTGCCGCGCACCCGATGAGTTCTTCAGAATAACAAGACAAACTTAAAGCGGGCCAGTTCAAGCCTATGTCCGACTCTACAAATCGAACACAACCTCGGGGGCTACTCCCATCGGGAGCGCTGCTGCGCACCCGATATCATTACAAGGCGTAACAGCAAGGACAGTTTTCTTAGTAAGGTCAAACACCTGGCAGCATTCCCATTATAAGGAAAAATATCTGAAGTTTTCATTAAAAGTCAAGCACTCGAAGGCAGTGACGAGTTACATATCAGAGAGACATAAAAGTCCAGTACAAAGTTCTCCATTTACATCAAAATTACAAGTCAATGCACTCGAACAGCTATCACAAGACTACCAGGCCAACCATCCCAAGAAAGTACAACTTCTACATGTGTGCTCATGCTGAGATAATTGGCACTTTGGTCCACATCTTGACGAGCATCATCACAGACAAAGTACAACTAAGTCTGCAAGGAGCCACTCGCCACCTTCCTGAGCCTGGCGACCTTGCCTATCGCGGAACCCGCTTGCTCGGCGGCTTGACGGTTGACTCCTCCTTAGAACTAGAAGAGCAAGCACCACCAGCCGAGGAGTCGGAGGAAGATAAAGCCACTTGAGAAGAAACCGACGTACTCCTCGACTCGCCAGAGCTAACACTGCTTGATTCCTCCTAGTATGGATCCTGACGATTTCCACCGGCATCAAAAGCTCGAACAGTGAGAGTATCTTCAGCGTCAAACCGACAACAAAGGCTATCCCCAGGATGAAAATTAAGGCGGAAAGAAAACAACCTCCAACCAAGCCCCAAGAAAATGAAGAAAGAGCCATAAACCTCAAGCTCCATCTACACGGGAGAGCGAGAACACCCCTGGAGCCGGATCCAAAGACCCCGTAGATTGAGCTCGGAAGCAATGGAAGAAAAAGAAGATGGGAGAGGAATTCGATTACTAGTTCGGTTAAGAATACCCAGCAGGAAATCATAGCGCCAGACACCCTCCACATCGGAGGAAGAGGGAGGTGTCGCGGCCGCCCGACCACGACCACAGCGGGAGGAACGCAGCGTGCGGCCGCCAAGACCATGCCGGCCACGGCCTCGGTAGCCATGCCACAAGAAGAACCAGCTAAGGAACACTAGACACCGGTGCTTTGCTGGAAGAAGAAGAAATAAGAACGAAAGGCTAGTGCCGAACAAAACACAAACATCGGGTATTTATAGCTCAAGCCAAGGGAAAGCAAGGAAATCACGTGGAAATCCAATCGGTGTCATCATTAAATATCGGAACACGAGATAACGCGGAATCCAAGACAAGATGCCTCCTCGCATTCTACAAATATTTAAAGCGAATGCATCAAATCCCTGCGCGTTTCCCATGCACACATTGGAAACCCAAAATACCGCAACGATACAGAGCAGTCATTATGACCATGCAGAAGATGTGACAGATCACAAGCCCGCCTCCGTCATCAAGCACGTCATCAAGAGCATCGTCACGAAACCTGACATTGGAGCAGTTCAGACAAGATGGATCCAGGACAAGACATTGAGAAAGCAGAACAGTGGAAAGATTCCCTAGTCTTCTCCTACAAAACTTTTCTGAACTAATTTTAAAAAATTTACTCCCATCGGGAGGGCCTTGTCTTTACAAAAACAGAGCAAGGATCAAGCCCTGAGAGCGTGAGTGGCTAGTACCCTCCATAAAAAACAAGTATCTCTATAGACTTCGGGTGCTCCCTCACCCTACAGGTCGCAACGTGCTCGAGTGTTTCACTCGCCCCATCAAGGATTAACACATCTTTAGAGTTCGGGTGCTCCCTCACCTAGAAGATGGTGAAGTGCTCGAGTAATTACTCGCACTTAAAGACGGTCAAACATACAAGAAACTTATCCGCCCGAGCACTCAAAGTGCCGCATGGGTGCTTACGTGATCATGATCAACCCACTTGATGACCATCTGAGTAGGTGCAACCCTTATTGAATCCTCACCTGAGCTTATCAATACTACACGAGTGACTACTACTCGTCCACTTGATTTGTTTTCCAAGTGGGTGCATATCTAAATTAGGCTCCGCGCCTCACAAAAATGATGCGTGGGCGGCGATACACTGCACCCCAGATGCCACGCAAGCTTAGCGCGTAGGTAAGACCCCGCTGCGAAGTCGGCCAGCCGAGATTTGCCACAGCTGCGATTTCACTCCCGATGTTTTCCCATGTGCAGCGCATGGAGAAGTTGAGCCAACGACGGACGCGTCAAGGCTATTTCCTGAGACCGGGCGCATTGATCCTATAAGACCTGCAGCGGCATGGACTTTCTAGGCACCGGTTGTTTCCCAAGTTCGTGTCGAGGGACGCGGCTTGATTTTGGGCTTTGAGGTGTTTGCACCAATTCACCAAGGCTCGACCAGTCGACTACCTTGTGCCTGTCTAGCTTATCATCCCTCGAATAAACTATCTTTATGGCTAAACAACCGATGACTCGTAGCTGCACTGCGCACATGAAGACGGACGATTAAAGATTCGATTCCTTGCACGACTCTTCGAGTCCCCCAGGCACTCAGGGGCTACTGACGAGGGGGTGACCCCATGACTCTTACAGATGAGGGTACCTGGTGCGTATTGATACGCGAGAGATGATAATTGCTTCTCGCCCTTCGTTGGTTACCCAAAGTGGAAGATGAGATGCAGCGTAGCGGCAAGTTTCCCTCGGTGAAGATACAGAGGTTTTAAGATTGTCTCCCGTAGGACTCCGACAATGATAAGTAGGTGGCAAGGAATCTATGGCACCGTTTTAGACAAAAGTAGCTTCCTTGACCTGGACCTGCACACAGACACAAATAACTTTGCTCCCAACGAAGTTCAGAGAGGTTTTCAATCTCTCCGGTCTTGTTGTTTACAAAGGACCAAAACACTAGGGATAATGATAATGATAGCAACTGAAAGGAAAAGTAGAAAAGTAAATGAGCGTGTAAAAAATGATGTGAATACGGACTGAGGTCCCGTGATGTTCACTAGTGATTTCTCTATCCCAAAAGACGATAAAATTCTATGCGAGGTAAACAAATTACAGATGGGCAATTGACAGGATTATAAACGCACCGCAATGCTAACTATGCTACAAAAGAAAGGAAGAGGCTCAAAAGCATGGGCAGTACGCCAAAATAATTAGACCAAAATCCAACTACATCTACTACTAATCATCCACCTTGAGATATCTATCCAGAACATCTCGCTAGTATTAAGTTGCAAGTCCCACCCAAAGTGTAAACCCAAAGCAACAGACAACCGCATTAAAAAGCACTTTGCGTAAAGTAAACAATCCTTGCAACCGCGGTTACAAGCACCATTGTTTTCCCCCTTGTGGGAACAACACATCCCCTAGACTCATGTTTCTGTCACTCAAGCGTGTCAACAGGGGGCATGAACCCACAATCGAGCATAATGTTCCCTCTTGGAGTTACTACCTACTACTTGGCCAAAGCAATAAACAGCAATGAAGAACATGCAAGAATTACTTAGGAAAAAATATATAAAAGATAAGAACCAAATATATTACTCTATCACAATCTGAACATAATCTGATAATCCATCAGATCCTATCAAACTCAGCATAGCAACAACATAAAGATTATATATGTGCCTCGATCATGTAGGGAAACTCACGAGGTCTAAACCATGAAGAACAAAGAGGGGAGGAGAACATCACATAGCTACTGGTCACAGACCCATGGTCCAAAGGAAACTACTCACGGAACATCCGGGAAGCGTCCATGGTGAAGGGGAAGCTCTCGGAGGTCGATCCTCCATCCGGCAGGGTGCCGGGAAGAAGTCTGCTGGCGCTTCAGATCTTGGAAGCACGGCGGCGGCGGAACAGAGGCGACATCGCGAAAAGGGGTTCTCTTCTCGGAAGTTTCACGTCACAGGGAATATATAGGCGAAGGGGGCACCCAGGGGCCCAACAGGGGTCCAGGCGCCCCCTGGCACGGCCAAGCCCTAGGCCGCGCCAGGTGGATGCCTGGACACCAGGTGGTGTCCCCCTGGCCCTCCTTCGGGGTTCTAGAAGCTTCTGATGCGCTTATTTTTTACCCGATTTTCCCGAATTTTTGGAGCACTTTTAATATAGGGGAAACATGGAATAGAAAAACAACAGAAAACAGAAACTGGCATTGGGGTGCACTGAGTTAATAGGTTAGTCCAAATATGATCAAAAGTGTATGAAAGTGTATCTAGATCATGGCAATATCACACAAAACTTGCATGGAGCAAGTAGAAATTATCGAAACGTTTGGGGCGTATCAACATCCCCAATCTTAATTCCTGCTCATCCTCGAGTAGGTAAATGATAACAAGCATAATTTCTGTGGTGACATGATAGCAACCATATAATAACTTTGAAAAGTAAAGAAATTAAGGTATGTGATTCAATTCAAGTCATAACATGCAAGATTCTATATTAGCATTGAAACAAGTCACAGAAGAACATTAGGTGCAAGATCTCTCGCTGTTCGTGACTTGAATGTCTCCCAATGGTGTTTGCGTGCAAGAAAGGGGATAGGTAATACGAGAAAAAAGTATTTTTTTGTTGATAATTCAATCTACTAAAGGTTCACACTTGGTCTTCTTTGGAATCTTATCTTGACTCGTCCCCAGACCACTAGCCAGGTACAAGTCAATTTGATCCACTCCTTTTCGATATTTTGAGCACGCATGCAATGGATGAGCGTAAGCACGAGAGTTGACACTTAGGATGGCAAAGAGAGAAATATGGTGGAGGAGGAAGACAAAAAAGGTGAGAAAGGCTCACATCAATGAGGACAATCATAGGGGAGAAGGCCAAATAATAGATATGATGTGAGGATTAGGGATTTCCATGCAATGGATGTACATATGAGCTAAAAATCTCTCCAATGGAACTAGTGGGGGTGCATCTAACTTGCTCTCTCATGAAGACCTAGAGCTCTTTTGAGGAGGCTCATCCTTGGAATATGCAAGCCATGTTCTATAGTGTGAAGGTCCCCATATAGCTATATGCATGAATGATCATCTCTATGTAGTACAAGGATAAGAGGGAGTACTAGTGTGGATATTTCAAAAGGCTAGTAGTGTTGCCCCTTTCTCTCTTTTTATTTCTTTTTCTCTTTTTTCTATTTTTTCTATTTTTTTGGTGGCCTCAATGGCTCTTACTATTTAACTCTCATTTGTCCTCTTTGGGATCTTTTATTTTGTCCACTATGGGATCTTTTCCTCACTTAAGGGAAACACTCTAATTTACTAGAGGGTATAGAAGATCTTTCACACTTTACAAGGTACTCAAATCATAAAGAAGATGTAGCTATCATGATGTATGCAATGTATGCCGCTGCCAGTGTAGCAGGAACATGTATGACATGAAGATCAAGTCATGAAGAGGTGGATATTGCATGGCAATATATCTCGGGAAGGCTATGTAAATGGCTTGATAGGAAGGTATGGTGGCTGTTTTGAGGAAATATATAAGGAGGTTTATGATGATAGAGCGTATCATGCCAAGGTTTTGGATGTACCTGCAAAGGTGGACGCCAACTCTTGGAGTGAGAAGAAGGCAATGCACGGCACGGGAGAGGCTAGCAAATATGAGGAGGTGGAAGTGTCAACTTTCAATACTTACATTAGTCCAAAGAACTCATGCACTTATTATCGGTAACTCTCAATCTAATAAGGAGGTCAACAAAGAGACAAGTACCCCGAGGAGGAGAGTATGGGGGTTTCGTTATCCTTGCCTATCCTCGACTCAGGGTACGTGAGTGTACTCTAATATCCGATCCCTCCAAAGATTAGGATCCATCTAGTAGCTAGTTTTGCAGGTTTTGAAAATAAACATGGATTGCCCAAGATACGACACCTATCACTAATAGTCTAGAGCTCTTGACACCAAAATTTCAGACATTACTCACATCAATACCTCAAAACTATTGCAAGTTTCTACTAAAATAAAAAAGCAACCTCAATTACCTATTTTCAAGACAAGAGACAACCCAGTGTAACAACCAACTCTCTTAACAAGATAAACATGAAAACTAAAGAGAGTTCCAGTAACAAACTAAACAAAGGCCAAGGCTCTTGCTAAAGACAAACTAAGACTAAAATTAGACATGGTAGTAGCTACGAAAAGATAAAGAACACACAACAGTAAAAAGATAGGCATGAAAAATCCTATGATGTGTTCTAGATTGGAGTGGAGCGTGTTTCTCTCCCACACAAAGTAAGATGGGGTCTAACTTGTTATGAACAGCAAGGAAAGCTAAAGAAAACTAAAAATAAAACCTAAGAACGAGACGCTCCAAGAAGAGCACATAACGCATGAAGTGATAAAAATATAGTGAGACGAAGGACGAACTGATGATTGTTGATGGAGAAGGGGATGCACGGGGGAATCCCCAAGCTTAGCCCCTTGAGTCTCCTTGAATATTTATTGGGGATGCATCCGTAAGCTTGAGCGCTTGACACTCCCGGATCTTCTTTCATCATCTTCCATCGCACACTTGAAAAATCCATTCATACATAACTCATCATAAGCTGATTAGAGAGGTTAGTACCCTTAATAAAATAATTTTTCCCCACTGGATGTAAAGATATTCTTGAAGATATACTGTTTCTCAAGATTTCCAAAAGGTTTTTGTAAAGAAAAAGAAAGCTTAAGGTTTGCAAAAGTAAGGAGAGATAAAATGCGGCAGAATCTGTGAAAAAAAGAACATCAGGTAGTAGAGAATTTTTTCGGGGCACTTCTGCAACTCAAATAAAAATACTCAGAACATACGAAAGTTTAACAATTGTAAGAGCATGCTGTGTAAAAAATTCATCTCAAAAATATGAACTGGTGATTTGATCCGATATTTTCCGTCAAGAAGACAAAATCTGTTTTCTGGACAGCATGTCACAACTTTTTCTTCCTTTATCATAAGAGGCTATAACTTGGCACAAAGCTTGAAAATAAAGATACAATGATGTTGCTACAGTAGTAACAATCATCAAGACCACTAAAAACAGAAGTAAAAACATCTTGGGTTGCCTTCCAACAAGCGATTTATTTTACGCCTTTAAACTAGGCATAAAGCAAAAGATCAAGTCGTATCAATCGAATCATCATCAAGATCATCAAAAATCTCTTCAATTGTACAATTAGTCTTAAGAGGTCTTTCAAATAAAGGCCTAATGAAGATAATTCTAGGGAGAAGATGAAAAGGCAGAAAATCAATGGGAGTATCATTTATAAATTTATCAAAAAGAGGTATTTCTTCTAGAGTTTCACGGTTTCAACTTCCTTGGCAATGGGTGGATTATTTTTGGGTCGGGGAACCTTAGGGACAGAATTGAACTTAGGTTCCTTCCTTGCCGGAGTCTCTACCTTTTTTGGTTTGATTGAGGAGAAAGTAGTTCCTAGAGTATTAATGATTTCATCAATCTTATCAATCCTAGAAGGATCCATATCATGGAATTTGATGGTCTCCAAAGTTTTAATAATTTTAAGCATGGAGCTATCAAGCCTATTAAAATTCCCTTGAATCTTGCGATCCAACTCACTTATCCTAGTTATACTTGGTATTTCTAACTCTATCTTTTCAAGTTTTTTCATAATGTGAGCTAGAGTTATATCTTCTTGTATGCTATGAACATGGAGATTTCCATCAAGATTTTCAATAACATTAAGAGACTCCCAAATTGGGGATCTAGGAAATTCCCATTGATAGAAGTATCTAATAAGAACCTATTCCAAGGAGTAATCCCAACATAAAAATTTCTAAGCAGGATGATAGTGGGTTGCTTCTTGGTGGTATTAAGTTGCGATTCCCACCCAAAGTATAAACCCGAAGCAACAGACAACTGCATTAAAAAGCACTTTGTGTAAAGTAAACAATCCTTGCAACCGCGGTTACAAGCACCATTGTTTTCCCCCTTGTGGAAACATCACATTCCCTAGACTCATGTTTCTGTCACTCAAGCATGTCATTAGGGGGCATGAACCCACAATCGAGCATAACATTCCCTCTTGGAGTTACTACCTACTACTTGGCCAAAGCAATAAACAACAATGGACAACATGCAAGAATTACTTAGGAAAAAAATATAAAAGATAAGAACCAAACATATTACTCTATCACAATCTGAACATAATTTCATAATCCATTAGATGACATCAAACTCAGCATAGCAACAACATAAAGATTACATATGTGCCTCGATCATGTAGGGCAGCTCACGAGGTCTAAACCATGAAGAACAAACAGGGGTGGAGAACATCACATAGCTACTGATCACGGACCTATGGTCCAAAGGAAACTACTCAATGCACATACGGGAAGCGTCCATGGTGAAGGGGAAGCTCCCGGAGGTCGATCCTCCCTCCGGTAGGGTGCCGGAAAGAAGGCTGCTGGTGCTCCCGATCTTGGAAGCGCGGCGGCGGCGGAACAAAGGCGAGATTGCGAAAAGGGGTTCTCTTCTCGGAAGTTTCACGTCACGAGGAATATATAGGCGAAGGGGGGTAGCCAGGGGGACCACCAGGGGTCCAGGCGCCCCCCTGGTGCGGCCAAGCCCTAGGCCGCGCCAGGTGGCCACCTGGGCATGGGCTCCTGGTGGTGGCCCCCAGGCCCTCCTTCGGGGTTCTGGAGGCTTCCGATGCGCTGATTTTTTATCCGATTTTTACCGAATTTCTGGAGCACTTTTTATATGGGGGAAACCTGGAATAAAAAAATTAGCAGAAAACAGAAACTGGCACTGGGGTCCACTGAGTTAATAGGTTAGTCCAAATATGAGAAAAAATGTATGAAAGTGTATATAGATCATAGAAATATCACACAAAACATGCATGGAGCAAGCAAAAATTATCGATACGTTTGGGACGTATCACGTATCAAGCTAGAGGGCATGCTGCCTCAACCGGCCCACACCTGGCCCCCTCAAGGAAACCACCATAAAGGATTCCTCGACGATCATGGAGACCACGACTTGGCATCCAAGACTTAAGATAGATTAGGAAACCCTCTCTATAATCCTAAACGGACTGCTTGAGACCAAGCCTAGTATATAAAGGTTGGGAGAGGGGACGCCTAGGGCATCGAATCACATAGCTACACCTCCGGTCCCGTGCGATCTCGCCTGGACCTCCATTGTAATTTCCTCCATTATAATACAATTGAGAAGGAAGTGCTTTATACTTTTAGCCGACGAGTATCGCCAACCCGCACATCTCCTCTACGATCTAACACAGGGTTCCCAATCATGGGATTTGCCGAGATCAATCCTCGTCAGCGGTTTAGATCGACCTGCTCTCACTACTGGAACTCATCAGTTTCCCATGGGTGAACCTCTTTGCCGTCTTTTTTTCATCGGGGCGGACGACAAAGAGGCTATATGCCGTCTGGTAACCTAAATACAGACGGCAACTAAATAACTCATGGCAACCATGTGGTTGCCGTCAGCATCCACATAGCCGGACGGCAAAGAGAACTTTGCCGTCTAAGGGCAGACGGAAAAGGAGCTGGGAGGCCCACCAGGCCCTTCCGACCAGCCTGGCTAACGGCCCCGTGTTATACCGTCTGCCAGCAGACGGCAAAGGGTGCTATGCCGTCTGCTGCCAAACGGCATAGCACGGGGACCGTTAACTGCCCGTCGTCTCTCCTATCTCTCCACTCTCGCCACTACTCTCTCCCGTGCCCTCCCTTCTCTCGCCCCCACGCCGCCGCCGCCGCGCCCTCACCGTCGCCACCGCCGCACCATCGCCCTCGCTGGATCCCACCCGCCCCGGCCCGCCCCGCCCCCACCCGCCTCGGCCTGCCCCCGCCCCACCCTCCTCGGCCCGCCCCTCCCTCGGCCAGCCCCTCCCTCGCCCCACGGCCGTCGTCTCCGGCTCCGGCGCCGCTGCCCTCCTCCACCACCCTTAATGCAAGGTACTTAAGATGCCCTATGAGCAGATACATGCTTGTGAAAATGGATGTGCTTTATTTAGGAAAGAGTATGCGGACGAAGACTATTGTCCCAAATGCAAGTCATCCAGGTATGTTTTGGTAGACAATGGTCAAGGTGAGAAGACGCAGACCAAAATACCCATAAATGTTCTTCGGTATCTTCCAGTGATACCAAGAATTCAACGCCTTTACATGATGGAAGAGACAGCCAGACAGATGACATGGCACAAACATGGGAAGAGAACAGAATTTGATGCAGATGGGAAGCCGATGTTGACTCACCCATCGGATGGTTCAACATGGAAGCACTTTGATGAAAAACATTCGGAAAAATCTAAGGAGCCAAGGCATTGCCGAATCTCCGTCGGCACGGATGGGTTCAATCCTTTCGGTCTGATGGCAGCCTCATACAGTTGTTGGCCTGTATTTGTCATGCCACTTAATCTCCCCCCTCAGAGATTATGAAAAGAAAGAACATTTTCCTGACGTTGATAATACGAGGGCCCACATATCCAGGGAAGAATATGGATGTGTACATGCAACCTCTTAAGGAGGAATTGCAACAAGCTTGGGACGAAGGGTTCAAGACATACGATGCAGCTAGCAAAAAGACCTTAAAAATGGATTTTTGGTACCAGTACTCGATGCATGACCTGCCGGCGTATGCGCTTTTCGCTGGCTTCTGTGTTCATGGAAAGTTCGGGTGCCCAACATGCAAGGCTGCTCTTCAGTTTCATTGGCTGAAGGCGGGTGGCAAGTATTCCTGCTTCGACTTGCATAGACAGTTTCTTCCTCCTAAGCATCCTTTCAGAAAATACAAGAAGAACTTCATCAAAGGCAAAGATGTCAAAAACCTGGCAGCACCTACGATGATGGGCGAACATGTCTTGGCATAGCTGAACTCTCTCGAGCCTGATCCAGAACGTCCCGGGTATTTTAAGGGATATAATTCGGAACACGCCTGGACTCACAAGACATGCTTCTGGGATCTCCCCTACTTCCAAGACCTCGAACTTCCACACAATATTGACGTGATGCACACGGAAAAAAATATCGGCGAGGCCCTGTTTGGTACATTTTTCGGCATAGATGGGAAGTCAAAGGATAATCCTAAAGCTAGAGTCGACCAGGAGACTCTATGTGATAGACCCTCACAGAACATGCGACAGCCGAAAGGAAAGAAGAATTGGTACAAGCCAAGGGCCTGGTTCAATCTTGAAAGGGGGCATATCAGGGAAATTCTCTTGTGGATGCAAAACAGTTTGATGTTCCCCGATGGGTATGCAGTGAATCTGAGGAGGGGAGCGAGTCCTGAAAAACATAAAATATTTGGGCTGAAGAGTCATGATTGGCAGATATGGCTTGAGCGGGTAATGCCGGTGATGTTGCGCGGCTATATCCCAGAGGAAGTGTGGCTAGTACTGGCAGAACTGAGCTATTTCTTTAGTGTTCTTTGTGCTAAAGAACTATCCGATGGCGTGCTAGAAGACATGGAAGATATGGCGCCGGAGTTGCTCTGCAAGTTAGAGAAGATCTTTCCACCGGGTTTTTTTAATCCGATACAGCATTTGATATTGAATCTCCCGACCGAGGCAAGATTAGGGGGCCCTGTGCAAAATCGTTGGTGCTATTCAACGGAGAGAATGCAGAAGCTGCTTCGAGCAAAATGTAAAAATAAACATAGCTTTGAAGCATCGATGGCCGAGGCTTTCATTACCGTGGAGGCGGCAAACTTCGTGACAGCACATTATGAAGCCAAAAATCGCCATTTGCATAATCCAAAGCCTCGGTACTAGCGACCCCCAACGGCGTCAATCCAACCTCAGCCTATTCAAAAGGAAGCTCGGACCTGTTGGTGCTTCGAGAAATAAGATTTTGGATATCGAAGAATGGCGGACTCTTACACTGTATATCTTCACCAACCTAACAGAAGTGCGACCGTACATCGAGTAAGTGCTCGGTACGTACATTGTTTCGCTACTTCTAATAATTCTTGTTTCTTATTAATTCCCATGAATTCATACAGTCGATACGTCGCCAAATTCTCGAATGGAGTGGTTATTGAAAGTGATTCCATCGCAGAGTATGAGTTTCTTTCCAATCAAGGAGACGGCAATCCTGGTTTCATCTCTTGGTTCAAACGAACGGTAAATATCATTCATATATAGGGTTTCATTTTTTGGTTCGGCCTATTTTCACTAATATACCAATCCTTTCCTATTAAACTTATAGGAAAATGAGGAGCCTATGGACGCCAAATTGAGACAAGTCGCTAATGGTTTTGACAACAAGGTCCGTGTATTTGAGAAATACGACATCAACGGGTATCGCTTTCGTACCGTTGATAAAGAGCGAAAAATGGCCGATCAAAAAATTACAATTTTGGGTGTCTCTGCTGTCGGCGACGGAGGTATTGAGTATTATGGAAGAGTTGAAGCAATATACGAACTTCTAATCTATGGTGAAAATCCTCCCAACGCCGTTGTCTTCAAATGTCATTGGTTTCTCCCGTCGAGGACTAGACGGACTCATGAACATGTAGGTCTAGTCGAAATTCGACAAGACACCCATTTAAATGTCCCCGATGTCTATATTACGGCTCAACAGACCACCTAGGTTTTGTATCTATCCTACCCCTGCCAAACGGTTGAAAACCTGAAAGGTTGGGATGTCGTTTATGATGTGCCACCAGATATTAGACTACCTCCCCCCAAAGAAGAGGATTATGTACCCCACATTGACCCAGAGACATATGAAGGAGAATTCTTCCAAGAAACACGCGTGATAAAAAAACGGTTTCCGAAACCGCTCTACGCAATCCCAGAACATGGAAGAAGACAATGAGAGTGAACCCGATAACGATGATGAGAGTGAACCCGCTAACGACGATGTTGAAGAGCCTGAAGAAGAAGAGGTTAATGCTCTAGATGACCTGTCAATGCTTGTCCGTTTATATAAAGGCCTTCCAAATGTTGTTGTTGTTGAACCTGATGAGGCCGTCATTATCGACGACACGCGTGATGGTGATGATGATCCTTCAATTGATCGCGGAGAAGATACCGATGATCCCGACTACTGTTAGTTGTATGCATCTCAACTTTAATTATATATATATATTCTCATTATAGTAGTAATTACTTTTGTATTATTAATTCTTTTTCTCATTGTACTAATTATTTTATTTTGATTCTTGGCAGGTTCCTGACAGTTATGGAGGGCGAGACCTCAGGCTCGCGAGGGAGGCGTCGGGGTCATGTGCTCCCACCTCTGGCTCTACGGAGGTCTTTGCTCGAGAGTATTTCCTCGCCTCCTCCTTCTACTGATGAGGTGCCCAGGGGGAGAGGAGGTCGGAAGAATACCGGGAGAGGCAAAGCAGGTGGTGGTCGCGGGAAAGGGAGACGGACACCTGCTGCTGCTTCCTCGCCGCCACCTCCTGCTGATTCACCAGAGCACTGCAGGGTCGATCCCTCCTCGGACACTCCGGTCCACCAGCCTAAGGTGGAGGACGAGGCTACGTCCACCCGCACGACCTGGAGTCCCTGGCCGGACCAGCCGGAGCAGCACACGCTTGAGGGGGAGGCTGGTGCTGAGCTGGACACTACGGATGAGGAGCAGGTGGCTGAGGGTAGCACCGTGTACCAGAGTGGGGGTACACGGCTCCCGTCCGTGCCGGTGACTCCCGCCCATAAGTCATTGATTTTGCCTGATGGAGAGACGTAAGTGCACTTATACTCTCTTCCGATACCTTCTATACTTATGTCTATCTGATGGCTTTGTCTTTTTATACTGCAGGGGTTGGATATACGGCAATGGTGTCCGCAATCCCAACTCCATCCTTGGTGTGCTCGTCAGGGAGAACTTCCCGGGGCTGGTTCAATTGCGCGGATCGGATGAGGTTCCGCAGCCTAGACTCAAATGGGAGCACTATTGTGCTGCCCCGGCCCCGCCGGAGATGACCATCAACGGGGTCGAATGTCACACCAGAGCCGACATGGTGATCAACGGATTTTGGGTAATTTCTGTTTCACACAATAAAATCTTGATAATAGCTAGTTGGTGCACTCATCAGTGTTGTCTCGTGCTATTGCAGGTCTACTACAAGGTCGATGAGTCCAAGGAGCAGGAGCCGGCGGACGTGATAGTTGAAGAGGCCACGCGCCTCTTGCAGAACACAAGGCACGAGATGCGAGTGCAGGCGGTCCGTGACTACTATGCAAAGCAAGGGCGCAAGCGTAGCAAGAAGGACTGCCGCAAGAAGTTTCTGACCAGGGCCCAGTACATGATGGTAACCCTTCTTAAGTCTTCTATAGTTTGCTTGATTTTATTCCTAGCTAGGCCACTTAGTTTTTTTGTTTACTAACTTAGGCGCCAGTGAGATGGTGTGTGTACAAGATGGATTGTTGGGAGGACATTGTGGACCACTGGTGCTCAGATGCCTGGTTGGCCGTCCACAACAATGCCAAGGAGCAGCGCGCCCAAATGGTTGGTGTGCCACACCATCAAGGCAGCCGCAACTTAGCTGGTTACGGGAATAAATGGGTATGTGCTTTGCTTCAATTTTCATGCAAATTCTACTTTTCTTTGTCTTTTTGGCACCCACAACTTACTAATATCGTGCTTTGCTTTGTCTTCTAGGCGGAGCATAATAAAACGGAGGTGCCTCAGTTGTTCGACATGTATGGCATGGCCCATACATCGTCGTACAAGAAGGAAAAGGCGCTCTCAGAGTCGGATCTCGCCACTCCTTTGAGTTTCACCAACATTGCCGCCTACAGTAAGCTCAAGGCTTATACTGAGGTGGCGAAGGAGAAGCACGAGGAGGCTTATAACCCGCTTGGGAAGCCTATTGACCCGGAGCTGGTGATGATCTCTGGTGGCGGAAGGCGCCATGGCGCCATGGACATTGGAGATAAGTTGATTAGGTGCGATAAGACTCTTCCTGAGATCAAGGCGCGCCAAACGAGCTCTTCTCCTTCTATAAGGCCTCGTCCGCGGCCAGTCGATCTCGCTCTCGAGGTTAGCCATAAGGACTCTTCCATTCTTTTGTTCTCTCATCGAATATTACAATTATAACTACAGGAGTGGGGTTGCAGGAAGCTCTTGAGAGAGAGCGACAAAATACCCAGCGGCTACTCGAGGAGAACGAGAGGTTGGTGAAGGAGAAGGCAACAGAGAGAGAGAGAGCGGCTGGCCGAGGAGAGGACGACGAAGGCTATTGAGGAGGCCGAGGCATGCCACGCTGCGTCGAACAGGGCCTTGTACGAGCTCTTCATGGTAAGTCACTTGTTCATATTTACCCAAAAAATTCATGTAATAATGTTTGTTTATATTAGTAACTAATATGATTGAATCGTAGAAAATAAATGTGTAGAGTATGTGCGATAAGACTGGTCAACCCGCTCCACCGATGCCGATCGTTTCTCCCTGGGACGGTGAGTTTTCTTTCAATGATCATCAATACCATTACGTGTCTTCGTGCTAACAACCATCATTGCAATTGATCTTTTCGTGAAGCATAACTCTCGTGCCGCTTCCCACGACCTTTCTCCCACGCCAACCTCGGCCAACCCGCCCAGTTCTTCTCAGCCACCGCAGCCTTGAGGTCTCCACTCTGGTAAGTTTTCTTCTATTTTTCTTTATTAATGCTTAGTTTCTTGATTTGCTCACAAAATGGTAAAGTTAGTTCGATTCCCTAAAAAAATGCTAAGTTAGCTTAATTAGCTCAAAAAATGGTAAAGTTAGCTTAAGTACCTCAAAAAAATGCTAAAGTGAGCTTAATTTACTGACAATATGAAAAAGTTGGCTTCATTTGATCAAAATTGCTAAAGTTAGCTTAAATTGCTCAAAAATGGTAAAGTTAGCTTAATTACCTCAAAAAATGCTAAAGTGAGCTTAATTTATTGAAAATATGATAAAGTTGGCTTCATTTGATCAAAATTGCTAAAGTTAGCTTAATTGGCTCAAAAAAATGCTAAGTTAGCTTAATTTCCTCAAAATACGCTAAACTTATCTCAATTTGATTACAATTGCTTATGCTTCTTTATTTCCTCAATAAGAAGAATAAGAAGAAAGAGAAGAAGAAGAGAAGAAGAATAAGAAGAAGAGAAGAAGAACTCTTCTTCTTCTCTTCTTCTTATTCTTCTTCTTCTTTTTCTCTTTCTTCTTCTTCTTCTTCTTCTTCTTCTTTTTCTTTTTCTTCTCTTCTCCTTCTTCTTCTTCTCCTTATTCTTCTTATAACTTTCTTAGCTTCATTTTGCATATTTGCTTCAAGGGGAGTCATGCTATGATGGAGTGCTGCATTTGGACTTGTAGTTTAGTTTCATAAACTGTTTTGGTCACTATGTGCTTTGTATTTTCCATGTATATATGTGAAACTATGAAATGCTTGTTGGAACCTTGTTCACATGTGAATCTTGTATGCAAACCTTGTTGGAGAATATATATTGTTTGTTGGTCACTTTAATGTTTGTTGGATACTATATATTGAGACTATATATATATATTTGTCAAAATGCAGGGATTTAAAAGAAAACAGATAAAACAAAAGGAATGCATCCACTTTGCCGTCTGCTGGCTGTCGGCAAACAGCTTTTTCGTCTGCTTGCAGTTGGCAAAGAGGACACGTGGCGCCCAGCTGTGCAATCTGGCAACAGCTGGGTGACCATTTGGTCATTATGTCGTCTGCCACCGGCAAGGAAGACGGCAAAGTAGAGGACTATGTCGTCTGCTGCTGGACGGCAAACATATGACGGGGGGGGGGGGGGGGAGGGGGGGGGGTGAGTGATGTCATGAACCTACCGGATGACGTCATACTGGTTTGCCGTCTGTCAGTAGACGGCAAACCCCGCCGTTAACGGCCTGACGGAGCCGGCTGGCAAAGGTTCGTCGTCACGCCCGCTGTGCCGTCTGCTTGTACAAATGCGTACGGAAAAGGAGTTTTCCGTCCATCGATTTCCTACAGACGGCAAAGCACCTCTTTGCCGAATAAATGGCTGACGGGTGCTTTGCCGTGCGGGGGCAGACGACAAAGGGCTTTGCCGTCTGCCATACAGGTGTTTGTCGTCCGCCAAGGCAGACGGCAAGTTGGTGAATTCCAGTAGTGTCTCCCCGATATTATAGCCAATATTTGGTCTGCATCCGGATTGAATAGTGGTTCAGCCGAAAACATCACTTTTCTAATTTCTTGAGATAGACTTTCGTAGACCCGCCTATCAGTCCCTTAGTCTGCTTTTACCGACTACGGGGCCGAATTTTTCAGAGATTAAACAGCTCGGCCTGAAGAGGCTCATAAAGATAATCGAATGTAGTTTCATGAACGCATGATGACTTTACCGATAAAATTCGCAAGGATAAAGATACATCTGTACCATTCTTCTGTAAAACGGGCATAACAGCTCATTGTTCTAGGGATGCTCCATTTGAACTCCTGAAGTGTTTGTGTATCGGGTCGTCTTGGTGTAGTCAATGAGGTGGTATGCATTGTTCTTCAACGCCCAAATGACGATGAACGGACCTTCCCAAGGGGAGGATAACATGTGTTGTCCCGCCGATTGCTGAATTCGGTGGATCACCAAGTCACCCTCACGAAGGGCGAGGGGGCGGATCTTCTTGCTGTGGTAGTGGCACAACTTCTGTTGGTATATTGCCGATTTGGACAAGGCCAACATGCATGCTTCTTCTTTCAGATCGACGGTGTCTTCTCTAGCTTGCTTGGCTGCGGTCTCCGTGTATAGCGCGTGGCGAGGTGAGTCAAACTCGATATCAGAAGGGATGCTTGCCTCTGCACCATATACGAGGAAGAAGGAAGTAAATCCGGTTGAACGGTTTGGTGTGGCACGGAAAATCCACATCACAGCTGGCAGTTCATCAATCCATGCTCCGGGTGCTCGCTTAAGTGGCTCGACCAGTTGAGGCTTGATGCCTGACAAGATGAGGCTATTTGCCCGTTCTGCTTGGCCATTGTACTGTGGGTGGGCGACGGATGCCACATCCAGCCGGATGCCCTGCTGGGATCCATATCGTGCCAGTGCCCCCTTCATGAAATTGGCGTTGTTGTTTGTGGTGATGCTGTGAGGCAGACCATATCGGCTTGCAATATCTGCTACGAACTTGACCTTAGTTGGCCCATCCAGTTTCTTGATCGGCCGAGCCTCAATCCACTTGGTAAATTTATCAACTTCGACCAGAAGATGCGTTATGCCACCTTTGGCCATTTTGAATGGTCCGACCATATCCAGTCCCCAAACCGCAAATGGCCATGTTATTGGGATGGTTTTTAGTGCTGATGATGGTTGGCGACTCTTGGCTTTGAAATGTTGGCAACCGTTGCAATGCTTCACCAGATCTTCCACTGCTGCCCGCGCAGTCGGCCAGCAGAAACCATGGCGGAAAGCCTTGGCTACTATTGTTGTTACTGATGCATGATGGCCACATTCACCTTGATGGATATCTCGCAGTAGTTCCATCCCCTTATCCTCTTCTACACAACGCTGGAGAACTCCAGTGGTGCTGCGGTGAACAAGCTCATTGTTGATGATGGTGTATGCGCCTGATCGGCGCTGGGTTTTCCGATCTTCCACTTCATTTGGGGGAAGGATGCCATCCACCAGGAAATCTTGAATTGGCTGCGCCGAGGATGGTGCAGTCAAAACCACGAGAACTGCTACGACCTCTATTTCAAGTGCTGGTGATGCTTCAGAGTTGGATCCGGATGCCTCTTGCATGACAATGTCAGTCCCCAAGCTTACGACAACAACCCCTGATCCAAAATCGGCAGTCCCTGGTGCTATTGGCTCAGAGGAGCTGATACGTCCCAAATGTATCTATAATTTCTGCTTGTTCCATGCTTATTTGGGTGATATTGCTATGTGTTTTTCTACGCTTTCGTACATTTTTACACATATTAGGACTAACCTACTAACTCAGTGCACCTAGTGCCAGTTTCTATCTGCTCATGTCTGTGATTTGCAGGTTTTAACCCAGATTTATTGAGCTCCAAAAATTCCAATAAAAATATATAAAAAATTTGCGCATTAGAAGACTCGATAAGCCCGAAGTGGGGCTACAGGGGGCCAGGCCCCGCCTAGGCGGCCAGGTGGCGCGGCCCCACCCCTGGCCGCGCCAGGAGGGAGCCTGGGTGGGGGCCACCTCCCCTTTTGCCCCCTTTGTCCTATATTTTAACCCATTCCAGAAAACCTCGAGGGGAGCCCCGCATCGCGATTTTTACCTGTATTCCTCCGCCGCCGCGATTCGAAGATCGAGAGCACCAGAAGACCTCTTCCCGGCACCCTACTAGAGGGAGGATTGACCTCCGGGAGCTTCTCCACCACCATGAGCGCTCCCCGGATGTGCCGTGAGTAGTCCCCCTTGGACTATGGGTCCATGACCAGTAGCTATGTGATGTCTTCTCTCCAATCTTGTGCTTCAATTCTTAGACCTTGTGAGGTATCCTACATGATCAAGGCATCTATGTAATTTTCCTGCTGTTTCTATGCTATGTTTACTAGGATCCGATGGGTTATGAGATTATGTTCATATCGTGATGAGTTATATATTTGGTTCTCCTTTTATATTTTGTTCTTGAGTAATTCTTGCATGTTCTCCGTTGCTTTTTGTTGCTTTGGCCAAGTAGTAGATAGTAACTCCAAGAGGGAGCGTTTATGCTTGATTTTGGGTTCATGCCCCCCGATGTCTAGTTTCGATGACAGAAACATGAGAGTAGGGGATGTGCTGTTGCCACCAGGGAGAAAATAACGGTGCTTTTAACCGTGGTTGCAAGGATTGTTTACCTTACGCAAAGTTTGTTAATGCAGTTGTCTGTTGCTTTGCGTTTACACTTTGGGTGGGGCTCGCAACTTAATACTAGCGAGATGTTCTGGATAGATACCTCAAGGTGGATGATTAGTGAGTAGATGCTGTTGGATAACGGTCTACTTGTCTTGGCGTACTGCCCATACTTTTGAGCCTCTAACTTTCTTGCAGCGTAATTAGAATTGCGGTGCGTTTATAATTCTGTCAATTGCCCAGCTGTAATTTAATTTGTTCAACCAGTTTAACTATTTTATCGTCTTTTGGGAGAGAGACATCACTAGTGAACATCATGCGACCCCGGTCCATATGTCCACCACTGTTTACACCTCAACTATTTACTGCTTTATTTCCTTTTCATTGCAATCACCATCACTATTTCCACCGTGCGTTTGACCCTTTGTAAACGAGAAGTACGGAGAGATTGAAAACCTCTTTGAACTCGTGATGGCGGTGAAGTTAATAGGTTTAGTGGGATGCCTCCCCTGTCAACCGCGCCAATAAACTATTCTTGATAACCCACAAGTCTAGGGGATCAATTGTAGCTATTCAATAAATAAGGATGTCGATACCACGAGGAGCAGAAGGTATTGACAAGTGACCCTGGATAAGGAAAGGTCTGCAAACACTAAATGATAAATATTTAGGGATTTTTTGGTTTAAGAAACAGAAGGGTAAATGACAAGCAAAGTAAACAGGGTAACTGAGGAGTAACAAGTGGCCCGATCCTTTTGAGCAAAGGATAGGCCTTGCAACTGAACTTATAAAGGCTAAGGCGTTCTTAAGGACACACGTGAGAGATAGCCAAGTTACTTTCACCATATTCCGCCAAGTAGTATGTATTGTGTTGATAAGTGTCGAGCTGTTGGATCAAGTCTAGTACACCTTCTACACTAAGATAAGTGCGCTCTTATGATTACACACCTTGCAAGCATCCGCAAATACAAGGAAGTAATTAAGGCATAAGCCTAACCACAACATTACGATCGAGGATCCATAATTCCCTTATGTAAAAGTGTGCGAACTGGGGTTTAGGTTTCTGTCCCTCCGGCAACCCAGCATAAGCATCCTTTGTACACAATGTATTCCCCTAGGTCCTTGATAAGGCGAAGTGTTGGTGTTCGACTCACACAACACCACTAGGAAAATAACAACACAACTTAAATATCAAACAACACATAATACTTCAACATCATATGACTACTAACAACTAGACTTCTCCCATGTCCTCAAGAACTAAAGTAACTACTCACAAGAAATAAAAGATATCATGATCAGAGGTGATAGATGGGTGTCAAACAATCTGGACACAAGGGTATTTCTCCAACAAAACTCAATAGCATTCACCACAAAGTAGTAATCAACACCAATAGAGTAGTGAGGATATATAGTATGGATTACAAAAAAAGTTGCAATTGTGAGATGAGATGGGATGGGGATGGAGATGGTGCTGATGTTGGGGATGATGTTCATGATGATATCGATGATGCCCGTGACGATGATGATGACGATGGCGATGATCTCCCCTTCCGGGAGGTGATCTCCCCGGAAGATGATGACGAT
The DNA here is from genome assembly GCA_950022295.1 of Bromus sterilis. NCBI lineage: Eukaryota > Viridiplantae > Streptophyta > Magnoliopsida > Poales > Poaceae > Bromus > Bromus sterilis. The sequence continues at coordinate 157,684,419 of OX465597.1, forward strand.
GGTGCTTTTGTAAAAGATAATGCAACTTTATATGCAAGAATCTTTATCAACATCAAGTGTCTATTCTCTCTCAAAATGGAAGGAAGTAGGAAGGGCTGACTCAACACAAAATAAAGGATAAACCCCGTGAAAAAAGGGTAAGCCGGGAAAACTCATGTGCCATCTCTAGATCAAACAGAATAAAACAGATTTTGGGAGGTGCATGATTCGTCAACGACTGCTGATAGATAACTCACTCACTTCATGATTTAGACAAGTTTCGAGGAACGGCTCCCATGTGGGGACAATCACATCCCCTTAAATTCCTTTGTTTATCACTCATAAATGGGTGAAGGAACTTGTGTGTTAGCATTTATCTTTTACGAGCTGGGCACTCATGCCAGCCCCGTCTCGTATTAGGGGTTTGCAGATTAGACATGAAATCCCAAGATAAAACTTGTCCAAATTAAGAAGATCATGGGTTACCCATCACTTCCTCATGAGCTGAATCAGAGGCAAAAAACAGAAGATTTTGAACATCTAAATATAGCACATAAAATATATACTTTAGGAGTGATAGTGGGATAACACGAATAGGAAGGTATGGTGGACTCAAGTGGAAGATGTTGGTTTCAGGATATGGAAGTACAAGCAGAATTCCGCTTGGTACAGGGTTTTGGCTAGAAAGGCTTTGAAAGACCAGACAATTGATAATGAATTAGAGGCAAGCAATACAAAGCATAGACATTAAAACTAGCATGGCACATCAAGTTGTCTTCCTTGTCAACATAACAATTCAAGCAGAATAACACAAGGGTTTTGGCTATGCCGCTACTTTGTGAAAAACATGCTTGTTGTTATGACCAAAGTTATACTTGCCAAGATTAAATAAAGTTTTCGAATCCATACCTGATATAAGTTCAATACTCCCCATAAGAATCAGCTCATAATGTCGATTGCGTGAAGAGAATACCGAGTGCAGCGAAGAAACCAATAGACTTCTCATTAATATTCCTTCATAAACGACTCCACACTCACGGATACAAAAACTCTCCACAAAAGGACTGATAGACCTCAATGCAACACCTATTTCATAAAGTAACTTCCCTAGACATGATACGACTCTACTTGACTCCTAAAGACAAAGATAAAGATAAAGATACCAGGCACTCCCCCAAGCTTGGGACAAGCTGATGGGGTGCCATTACCCGAGGAGATTTACTCCTCATCCTGTTGTGGTTGCTTCTTCAGATCCCTGATGACACGGAGAAGGGTTCAGTTCTCTAACTCCAGGACTTCCACTTGAATTCTTAGTACATGAAAATCTTCAGAGAGTTGGTTGGTGATGCGGTAGGCCTCGGAGATGGTGGAGAGCGCGCGTTGATCTTCAAGTGAAGTGGAGGGCCCTGAAAGGTTAAGAGAAAGATCATATTGAGGTTGGACAGATACAAACATGATGGTATTTCCTGGAACTCCTTGTTGTTGGGCAGTGATAGTCTTGACTTCCTCTCTCACGGAGCGCTCCATCTCCGCTTGTCTTGCGGCAATTTCTTCTTCTATAGCCCAATCAACGTGCTTCCCTTGATTAAGATCCTTCTGGACTTGACATAGACGCCATCCCAAGAAGTCCTCCCCGCTCGAGCCACAAGAAGATATCTCTACTAATCAACTTTTAGTCCTGGCAGAAACAACTCGAGAAGAAAACACGCGGAATCGAGAGATACGGTGCCGGGACGATCCGGGCAAATATATAGCAAAATTTTCCGCAACAAAAGGAAGGTTTCAAGCCAAGGTGGAGTCGGAGTCGGAGTCTGGGGCTCCCAGGAGGGTTCCTGGCGCGGTCAGGAGGGGGGGCGCCGGGAGGCCTCCTGGGCCCCCTGGAGCACCTCTCTGGCTCCACTTGGGCTTGGAATTTTCCTAATTTTGCAAAAACTTGGAAAAATAAACTTTTATTGATGTTCGCGATGTTTCCTTAACGTAATACATACCTTTTCTTATTCTGCTCCTGCTGGTGTCTAAAACTGAGCTGCAACATGTTCTTCATGAGTTGTTGTTTATATCATACTTATATCCACATTGATAGGATCACCTGCCATGTAATGTTTGAGTCTTTGTTCATTCACAACTTGAGGTTTGGTGCCTTCAAAATTATTAATCTTGATTGCACCGGACCGATATACTTCTTCGATATGAAAAGGTCCTTCCCATCTGGAAAGTAGTTTACCTGGAGAAACCTGAAACGAGATCTAAATAACAAAACTTTATCACCAACATTAAATTCACGTTTCAGAATCCTTTTATCGTGCCACTTCTTTACCTTTCCTTGAACATTTTAGCACTGTCGTAAGCTTCACTTCTCCACTCATCTAGAGAAGTCATGCTCAAAGTTTATAGAGGGTTCAATACCTTTATCAATTTCCCAGTCTTCAGTGTTCTTCTGAATCCTTTCAATAAGATCCCATTTTTCTTCTACACTTCTAGTCTGGAATACCCCGCTAGAGGAGGCATCCAACATTTCCTGGCATAAAAATTTGTAAGTATGATTTCCTTGGGGAGCTCAAGGTTGGGGCATTTGATCATCAGGGACTTCATTCTCCCCCAAGCTTGAGCGATGCTCTCTCCGTCGCGACACCAAAAGTTGTAGATGTAATTCCTGTCTTGGTGAATTTCACGAAGAGGATAAAACTTTGCATAAAAGAGAGACATAAGCCCTAGCCATTCAAGCAAATTAGAGTTATCGAGTAGCTTATACCAATCTGAAGCTTTATTTTAAGTGATACGGAAAATAGTTTCTTCATGACGAACTCCATCGTTACACCTGTAAGCTTAAATAAAGAACATAATTGTGACAAATATAGCAGGTGTTCTCCCGGATGTCCTTCTCCTGTATAACGATTAGCCAAGACATAATCAATAATACCGGTTGGTATTTTATAGGGCCCCATTTCAGTAGGGTAGGAGTGACCACCACAGTCGTGGGGTGGCTTCTCACCAGCAACGAACCAACAGTAGAGGGGTCCATCAGGACTGAGGGTAGCAACAACAAAAATAAAAATAAAAACACAAAGTAAAGGTTTCCTTACCCGCTTCACTTACCAATAGCGCTACACTCCCCGGCAACGGCGCCAAAAAATCTCGTTGATGGCGGTGAAGTTAATAGGTTTAGCGGGATGCCTCCCCTGTCAACCGCGCCAATAAACGATTCTTGATAACCCACAAGTCTAGGGTATCAATTGTAGCTTTTCGATAAATAAGGATGTCGATCCCATGAGTAATTAAGGCATAAGCCTAACCACAACATTGTGATCGAGGATCCATAATTCCCTTATGCAAAAGTGTGCGAACTGGGGTTCAGGTTTCTGTCACACCGGCAACCCACCATAATCATCCTTTGTACACAATGTATTCCCGTAGGTCCTTGATAAGGAGAACTGTTGGGTGTTCGACTCACACAACACCACTAGGAAAATAACAACACAACTTAAGTATCAAACAACACATAATACTTCAACATCATATGACTACTAACAACTAGACTTCTCCCATGTCCTCAAGAACTAAAGTAACTACTCACAAGACATAAAAGATATCATGATCAGAGGTGATAGATGGGTGGCAAACAATCTGGACACAAGGGTATTTCTCCAACAAAACTCAATAGCATTCACCACAAAGTAGTAATCAACACCAATAGAGTAGAGAGGATAGATAGTACGGATTACAACACATGTTGCAATTGTGAGATGAGATGGGATGGAGATGGAGCTGGTGCTGATGTTGGGGATGATGTTGATGATGATCTCGATGATGCCCGTGACGATGATGTTGACGATAGAGATGATCTCCCCTTCCGGGAGGTGATCTCCCCGGCGGAATCTGCCCGCCAGAGATGGATTTTTCTTCTCTGTAGGTTTCCGCCACGAGGCGGCGACAAAACTCCAAAACTCCTCCTTTTTTTAGAGTTTTTACCCAGGGGGGTAATATAGGCCAGAGGGGGCACCGAGGTGGGATCCCAGGCATCTAGGAGGGTGCCTGGCGCGCCCTAAGGGGCGGGGCGCCAGGGACCCTTCTGGAGCCCTGGTGGGTCCCCTCTGGTCGATCTACGGTCTCCTCTAGTGAATCTTCAAAATATTGACCCATGACAAAAAAATTCGAATTTGGAGTTGATGTGATTCAACAACTTGATGTCCACTTTTCACCGCTGAATTCTGCTTCTGCTGCTTCAGCACCGGAAAGTTGCAAATTGTGTAAAGCAAGACAAAACAACATAAGAATAATACTTTAAAGTGGAATATATCGATGAATAGGGATAAATTACAATATAAAATAGCGATGAATTTTGGAAGTATCAACTCGTTGGGAGCAAACTTATTTGTTTCTGTGTGCAGGTCCACGTCAACTTATCTCAACTTGGCAACTTAATCTCTGGCGTCGTTGACACCTACTTGAAGAATTCGGAGTCCTCCTGGTACGATAACCTTGGTATCTTTATCGAGGGAAATTTGCTACTATTTACATCATAACCTTCCACTTGTGGTAACCAACGAGGAGGTGTTATCTACACCCATCAAGCATAATTACTGGCGCCATTGTCGGGGATTCCAATCTTCAAGATAGGGGAGTTGCACACTATCTTTTACCTTTGCTTTTTAGTCTTGTTAGTTTACTTTCAAGTTTTTTCTTTAGAGTCTTATACCAAAAACCTCAAAAAAAGTTGCTTTACTCTTGCTTGCTGCTGTTACTATGGGTACCTACAAAAGTAACAGACCTTGTGACTACACTAGTTAAAATGGGTAATCATGCCCATGGCATGGTCTCCCAGGGAAAGAACCGGACCTCTGGTTTGAAGTTACTCCTAAACGTCCTCAAACCTGGGAGGATGTCAAAACTCTTATAATAGAAAGCAAATCAAATGTAAGGATGACACCACGGCTTTTCTTAATAGCAAGGAAATTTATTTTGATAATTGCACTCTTCCTGATGTTACCACTTTTTTGCAAAGAATGGTTAAGGACCCTCACACTAGTACACTTAACATTGCCTTCATCGAGCATATTACCAGTGCTCTTATCAAAGTTAGGGAGGAAAAACTCAAGTTAGAGACTTCTATTCCTAGAAAACTAGAAGATGGTTGGGATCCTATGGTCAAAATTAAATTGAATAATTTCTCTTGCTTTTCTTTATGTGACGTTGGAGCTAGTGCCAATGTTTTACCCAAAAGAATGTATGATATGCTTGAATTGAAACCTATTGATCCATGTTCTTTTGGTGTTCGTATTGTTGATTCTTCCGTAAAGAAACCTTTAGGAGGATTTATGATGTTCTTATTGTTGTCAATGATAATTATGTTCCAGTTGATTTTCTTGTCATGGACATTGAGTGTGATCCCTCATGTCCAAATATTTTGGGACGTCCTTTTCTCCGCACCATTGGTTCTATCATTGAAATGAAAGTAGGGACATTAGATTCCAATTCCCCCTCAAAAAGTGAATGGAACACTTCCCTCGAAAGAAGATTAAGTTACCTTATGAGTCCATTACACGGGCAAGTTATTCTTTTGGAGTACAGAAAACTTGATCTTTTTGCATCATGCCTAGCTAAAAGGCATAAAAGAAAGTTCTTATTGGGAGGCAACTAAAAATGCTTTTACTTTCAGTTTCAGTGGTCTTGATGCTTGATACTACTGTAGCAACATCATTGCATCTTTATTTTCAAGCTTTGTGCCAAGTTTTATCCTCTAATTGCAAGAAAGTTCAAAAGTTGCGACATGCTGTCCAGAAACAGATTATGTCTTCTTGACGGAACAATTCATGATAAATCACCAGATTATAGCTTTGATCTCAATTTTTTTAGAGCATGCTCTATACAATTAGTTTTCTGGCTTATGTTCTGAGTTTTTTTATTTTATTTGCAGAAGTACACCAAAAAAATTATTTACTACCTGCTGGTCTATTTTTCACAGATTCTACCATGTTTTGTGTTTTCAACGTTTTGAAAATCTTAAGATTGCTTTTTATTTGTAAAAACTTTTTGGAAATCTTTAGAAACAATAGTTATTCATGAAAATCTTTATTTCCAGTGGAGCAAAAATTATTTTATTATGGTTACTAACCACTCTAATCAGCTTATGATGAGTTTCGTATGAAGGGAGTTTTCAAGTATGCGATGGAAGATGATGAAAGAAGATCCAGGAGCGTCAAATGCTCAAGCTTGGGGAAGCCACCATGCACCCCCAACAGATATCCAAGGAGACTCGAGCGTCTATGCTTGGGGATGCCCTGCGCATCCCCTTGTCCATCAACAATCATCAGTTCATCCTTATCCATGCTATATTTTTTATCTCTTCATGTGTTATGTGCTATGCTTGGAGCGTCTCGCTCTTTACTTTTTAGTTTGTTTTAGTTTTGCTTTCTGTTCATAACAAGTTGGACCCTAGCCTTCATTGTTTTGGAGAGAAACACGCTCCACTCCACCCTATAACACAACATAGGTTTGCATGCTTATCTTTTTGTGTGTTCTTTATCTTTTCGCAGCTGCTGTCATGCTTAACTCTTGTTTTCATGCTTATCTTATCAAGAGATTTTATTTAGGTTGGTTTTGGAACTCTCTTTAGTATTCTTTCTTATCTTATTTAGAGAGTTTTCTTGTTGCACTGAGTTGTGTGTCTTGCATGAGTAGGTAATTAAGGTTACTATTATAAGTGTAGTAGTAACTTGGAATAGTTTTGAGGTATTGATTGGAGTAATGTTTGGACTTTAGTTGCAAAGGGCTTGAGCCTATTAGTGATAGGTGTCGTATTTTGGGAAATCTATGTTTATTTTAGAAACTACAATAAATTAGTTGATAACTCTAGCTACTAGATGGACCGCTAACCTCTGGAGGGGTTGTAATATATAGAGTACCCTCACGTACCATGGGTCTAGGATGCGCAAGGATAACCAAACCCCCATACACTCCTCCTAGGGGTACTTGTCTCTTTGTGAACCTCCTGATTAGATAGAGATTTACCGGTAATAAGTGCACGAGTTCTTCGGACTAATGTGAGTATTCGATTGTTGGCACTTCCACCTTCCATATTTTCCTAGCCTCTTCGGTACCGTGCATTGCCCTTTCTCGTCTTGAGAGTTGGTGCATACTTCGCCATTGCATCAAAAACCTTGGAATGTACGCTCTGTATTCGTAAACCTCCTTATATCTTCTCAAAACAGCCATCATACCTACCTATCAAGGAATTTCCATAGCCTTTCCAAGATACATTGCCATGCAACATCCATCATCTCATGACTTGATCTTCATGTCATACATGCTTTTTCTTGATCGAGGAGCCGCATGCTAGTTGGTCCTTGACCTTATCATTGCTACATGATGCGCTAGTATCATTACATATCCTTCTACACTGGCAGAGGCATACATTTTCATACATCATGATAGTTTTTTAGTTTTCTTTATGTTGAGTACTTCTTATAAAGTATGAAGATCTTATATATTCTTGTAAAATATAGAGTGTTGTCTTAAAGTGAGGAAAAGATCCCAAAGAGGATAAATGAGAGATAAATAGAAAGAGCCAATGAGGCCACAAAAATACAAAAAGTCGAAAAAAGAAATAAAGAAATAAATAAAAAGAGAGAAGGGGAAACACTACTATTCCTTTTGAAAGATCCACACTCGTACACCATTGTCATATATGTACTCCATAGAGATATTCATATCATTCATGCATAACTATGTGCGGATCCTTACACTATAGAACTTGGCTTGCATATTCCAAGGATGAGCCTCCTCAGAAGAACTCTAGGTCTTCGTGAGCAAGCAAGTTGGATGCACCCCCACTAGTTCCATTGGAGAGCTTACCTTAGTTCATATGTGCATCCGTTGCATGGCAATCCCTACTCCTCACATCATATCTATCATTTGGCTTTCTCTCGCCTATGATTTTCCTCATTGATTTGAGCCTTTCACACCTTTTTTGTCTTCCTTCCCCATCATTTCTCTCTTGTCCATCCTAAGTGCCAAGATATCTTGCTCGCGCTCATCCATTGCATGAGTGCTCAAAGTCGAAAAGGAGAGGTTCAGTTTGACTTGTGCCCGACTAGTGGTCTGCGGACGACTCAAAATAAGATTCTGAATGAGACCAAGTGTGAAGTTTTAGAAGATTTAATTCTCAATTGAACTATATAGTATTTTTATGCTCTAAACCCATCTCCCACTTCTTGCACGCAAACACCATTTGGAGACATTCAAGTCACGGACAGCGAGAGCTCTTGAATCTTTATGTTCTTACTTTGCTACTTTCAATACTAGATATAAACTCTTGCTTGTTATTTTCTTGACTTGAATTGCATATCTTACTTGCTTTACTTTGCAGTTCTTATATGTGTGTTGGCATGTCACCACAAAAATTATCTATGTTATCATTTACCTACTCGAGGACGAGAAGTAATTAAGCTTAGGGATGTTGATACGTCCCAAACGTATCTATAATTTCTTCTTGTTCCATGCTTATTTGGGTGACATTGCTACGTGTTTTGCTACACTTTCATACCTTTTTACACATATTTGGACTAACCTACTAACTCAGCGCACCCAGTGCCAGTTTTTGTCTGCTGATGTCTGTGAATTACACGTTTTTACCCATATTTATAGAGCTCCAAAAATTCCAATAAAAATATATAAAAAATCAGCGCATCGGAAGACTCCAAAATCCGGAAGTGGGGCCAGAGGGGGGCCAGGGACCACCTAGGTGGCCAGGTGTCGCGACCCCACCCCTGGGCGCGCCAGGAGCGCTCCTGGGCGGGGGCCACCTCCGTTGGTGGCCCTCTTCGTCCTATATTTAAACCCCGTTCTAGAAACTCTCGAGGGGAGCCCCGCACCGCGTTCACCTCTGTTCCACCGCCGCCACGCTTCCAAGATCGGGAGCACAAGAAGACCTCTTCACGGCACCCTGCCGGAGGGAGGATTGACCTCCGGGAGCTTCTCCACCACCATGAGCGCTTCCCGGATGTCCGTGAGTAGTCCCCCTTGGACCATGGGTCCATACCAGTAGCTATGTGATGTCTTCTCTCCAATCTTGTGCTTCAATTGTTAGCCCTTATGAGCTGCCCTACATGATCAACGCATCTATGGAATTTTCCTGCTGTTGCTATGTTGTGTTTGCTGGGATCCTGTAAAAGCCCACCAGTGAAATTACTATTCATGTTGTAATTTTACTTTGTCCAATGGCTATCAAACTTGTTCACATACAAGATATTATAATATTATGTGGTGATCTTGAATGCCATCCATGTTTGAGCTCATTTGAGTTTGAATTCAAATGAATCTTGGTGCTTAAAGAAAGGTGTTGGGTGAATTTTTCCTTTTGCATGCCAACTCCCCTAAGCTTCAAAGTTGGCCTAGCCAAATTCTTTCCCCTCCCAAGTATTTAAAAAACCTTGCACTTATTTTAGCCCTACCAAAAATGTGAGTTGCTATTCAAAGTGAATTTGAATTCAAATTGGCTCAACATTTTGTTGCTCAAAATTTGTCCCAATACAATTTTTAATAATCAGGAATATGGCAATGATTCCAAAACATATTTTTTATATGTTTTTCTCTTTTATATTTTTCTGTGGAAAACTCTTGGGATTTTCTTTTATTTTATTAATGGGAAAATCACTTTCTTTTATTTTCTATGGATCAGACCAGCCATGCCCAGCCCACCTGGGCTTCCTCTTCTTGGACTCTAGCCCAGCTCCGAACCGGTACGCGGGATGCAACGTCGGTCGTTGATCTCCATCCAGCGGCTCCCGCACATCGCCTTTCCACTGTGTCCAGGGTCCCCTCCCGCTCCTCTCTCACACCGGCGAGCCGCGTCGACGTCGAGGTGGTCGACGTGGCTGGGGAGCCTTCCCCTATAAAGCCAGACTGCCTCTGGCTCCGGGAACCCTAGACGTATCGAGTCCCCCCTCCAATTTTCCTCCCCCGCCACTTCTTCTTGCTCCCCAAGATCCTTCGTTTCTGCCATGAACTCCGGCGAGGAGCTTGAATTCATCGCCGTCTCGCACTGTGGTCAAGCGAGCCCTCGTATGTGGCCTCCTTCTCACCTTCCCTCGCTTTTCCAAACTCGCAGGCCCACGCTAGGAGGTGCAGATCACCCCCGAGCTGTCAACCTCCGCCTCGGGAGTCTTTGTTGCCGACGACGACTCCGTCATCTTCCTCCTCTACGGCGCTCTCTTCCTTGTTGTCGACCACCCCTAGGTGAGCCTCAATGAGTCTCCCTTCTCCGTAGTTTGTAGTCGCGTAGCCGAGCCGTAGCCCGTTTCGTCCTCTGCCATGGACGTCGCCGCCGTGCAACCCATGGACGCCGTGGTCGTGGCGCTCCTCAGGCGTGCTCGCGCGTGCTGTGGCCACGCCTTGGACGCGCGCTTGGAAGCAAAGGGACCACCTTGGGCTCGCCTGGCCGCCATGTGCGTGTCTCTGTAGTTGACGCTTCAGGTTTCAAAGTAGTGTGCCACCGCGAGTTTCTCTGGCGAGCAAGTCCCCTTTTTGGAAGCTCCAGAACGCATTGCGGGCATCCATGTGTTCACGGATGTCGTGCGCACGTGCTGCAAGTCGTCGTCGTTCTGTAGGCGCCCGTACGCGAGTCCAGGATCCCCACATGTTGCAACTTTTAAGAAAAACTTGCAAATTTTAATGCTTGCCCAAATCCCCACATGTTGTACATGTCTTTAGGGAAGAAGAACCCAAGTTTTAACATGGTGGTATCCATTTTGTGTTTTGGGAAAATACAAAGTGAGACGTGATGCACTTCCATGTGTGCCACCACTTCCCCTTTCCTTTTCAAATCTTTAGCGCATGTCAAGTCTTTTTCGTCTTGTTGATCGCTTATTCTCAACTTCACTTGTCATGTTGTCACATGATAGCAAATCTTTCCACCCTTGTGTTGAAATTCTTGTCACATCCTTTCCCACTTTGCATCATGAACTATCCGGTGTCATCTTTCGTCGACACCTTTCCATCTCCGGAATCGATAGTTTACTTTAACGTTGTTATGCACTCTTTTATTTCCTTCATGCTTATGCCATGTCATGTAATCCATGTCACTTGCACCTAAATTTAAGGTCCTGACCAAGGACATTAATTTCGTAATTGTATATGGAGCATCGTTGACGTTTCGTCACGATCTTCCTTTAAACTTGACTAGCTAGGGTCATACCATGCCTTAAACCTGAACATGCAATTCATGCTTGTGCATATTTGATCCTGATGCTTACTTATGGTTTTTTCTTTGCCAGTACCGTATGTTAGAGCCTGAGCTTGCCGATGAGACTTATGTGGAGCTATCCGACACCGAGCCCGAGGACCCTTCTACGTCTGCTTCGTCGACTACTTACCCAGGCAAGGGGGGGGGGAACTATATCATTCTTTATTGCTTTCAGCTCGCTTGCCTAGCTATACTTAGAATGGTTGTTTGATCCTACCACCATATACTTGTGCCTCTCAAATAAACCCAAACAACCTTGCCCCCACATCCTAACAAACCTTGTTTGTCTATGTAACTTGCTTGCTTAACCATTGCTTAGTTTGTGTAGGCCCTTACCTGCTGCTTATACCCATTGCTGCTTGGTGGAATTATCATTCTATTTTCAGAAATTGGTTGATATTTATAAACATGATGTTAACTTATATTTTACGAAGGATGGGAGATCGGGATGTTCCCGCCAGGTGTTTTGTTCCATTCGAGTCACCTAGGATCCGAGTTTCGGGTATTGTGTTTCCTGATGAGCGTGCCTAATCATGTGTGGGATTCTATGGGGTCCCCTTGTATTACCTACCTAGCTCCAAACGATTCTAGTGGTGAACCCGTGTGTGTGTGTCTGGTTTGCGCTCCAGTAGTTTTGAAACAACTTGGGTCAGCGGGGACATGGTTCCCTTGTTGGTCCAATCTGGTCGGCTGAGGACCCGGCCTCATGTGAGAATTCACTGGTATTCCAAACCCGAGTCATACGATAGAGGCCGTTTCGAGAGCGCGGACAGATTTTGAGTTGCATGTCGACTCACCGCCCACCCCCCCCCCCCCTCGGAGTTTTGCGTTGTTCATTAGAGGGACTCTAACGGTACGGTGTTTCAGGCGCCTTCACCCGCCAAGCGGAAACCGGGTGTACATGCGAAGGCTATAATGCGCAGTTGGTACACCCCTGCAGGTTAAATCTTTCGAAAAGCCGTGTCCGCGGTTATGGATGACTTGAGACCTACTCCTTGCTCATAGAATGACATCAACTTAATCACGCCATAAAATTACCAAAAATTGAGTTGCCTTTATTGCTCTTCTTCGTCCGGAGCGACAAAGAGGGGACAAGGTTGTGTTATGTTTGGCATAAGTAGGTGTATAGAGCCTTATTGATGCGATCATCAACAGATTCTTGGGTCTTTCCTTACTCTGAAATAGATCGTTAGCCACTCATATATGCTAGTGCGGGTGCAACCTCAACCACTATCCTTTCCTTACCGTGAGAAGTTAGTTATACTGTATTGATATATTCTCACCCCTTGCATCTTTCATTCACGTTATGTACAAAGGATTAGATCTTCAGACTACTACTTCGACACAAGAACCAGCAAGTACTTCGTGGAGGTTCCGCCGGAGGAGGAGGACGACTACTTCGCTCAGTAGGCCTACAGTTGGGTTTCGACGATCCGCGGGTGGGCGACATGTTTGTTTGTAGCCCTCTCTAGGGCAATTTGCATCTTGTCCGTACTCGGACGTGTGTGTCTTTTGAATGATGATGTGATGTACTGTTGGACCATGAGGTCTCTGAATGATGTAATAATACCATTGGCAACTGTATTCCTTGGATCTATATATTTATGTCTTAGTTTATGTTCATGCACTTATTACCTGTTGTCAAGAATCCGGCAGCGAAACGAGTGCGAGTTTCGTGCGCTGGAGGATAATTATGTGCTCCCATCTCAAGTCATATGTGAAAGCGTCTAACTCGGGATGGTACCGCATCGCGGGCCTTACAACTTGGTATCAGAGCAGGACTGACTGTAGGACCCCTTAGTGGCCGAAGTCGGGTCTAGAAACTATTTTATAGTTACTAAGGAAAAATGGGAGAGTAGGAACTTTTTATTTTTCTTCTTACCCCACCCTCCCACCCCCTTTTCCGTGAGGAAGTGAAACAATGTTTTTTCTCTGCAACTCATCTGATTCAATAAAAATTAGGTTCTGGTTTACATGGGACGTCGATTCCTCTATAATTCTTTGCTAGTGACGAGAAGGGTTGGCGTACATTGAGAACACTGAGCCGCCACTTGGGGTTGACAGCTCAATTTCGCTTACGGCGTACCTCAGGTGAAACTCCTATACAGGGATTGTTGGCATCCTTCGGATGTGCTTCCTCCCCCTATAGGAGACCGCTTCGGCGGTCCGCTCAGGGTAGATGTCTCAACATTCAGGTCTTCAACCACTCGTATATATTGTTGTGTGCTCGCTAGCAGATTATTATCTTAGATTCGGATGATTTAGGTTTGGGGATTCCTGTAGCACCTAGCTTCCGGATTTTCTAGGTTAACCTTGGTGGATATTCAGCTTTCGACTTCCTTATACCTCGTGAGGAAGTTTTGTTGTCAATATTGTTATAGATCTTGTTTGATCAATTTTTCTGCAATGTTCTCATAAGTGTCCCTGTGTACAGGATGCCGAGAGGGAACATGCCGCCGCCGGAGAACCATATCCTTGGGGAGGCCGTGGCCGCAGTGACTCAGGGCACGGATTCGATCATACAGTTGCTCCAGAACCAAACCGCCAAGAGGAACGATCGACCACATCACACGACCCTGCAACAGTTCCTCGCCATCAACCCCCAGGTTCTCAGAGGCTCGAGACCCGCTGGAAGCGGATGATTGGCTGGAAAAGGTCAAGAAGCACTTCAACGCGAACACCGTCATGCCAGTCGACTACGTCACCTTCGCCTCCTTCCAGCTTTAGGGTGCAGCAGGAAGATGGTACACTACGTACAAGGCCAACAGAGGCGATGTTGTGATCACTTGGGAGGACTTCGTCAGAGACTTCAGAGCAGCGCATATCCTGAGTGGCTTGATGGACAGGAAGAGAGAGGAGTTCCTGGCTCTGAGACAGGTGAGAGGTCAATCCAGGAGTACAACATGTCCTTCGTCAGGCTCGCCAGGTACGCTCCTGAGGAGGTCTCCACAGAGGCCAAGCCGATTGCCAGGTTCCACGGGGGTCTCAGCACATATATCAAGTATGGACTCACCAAGTGCAACCCTACGCTGTTCTCAGAGTTCGTCGACAGAGCGATCTGACAGGAGTCAGCTAAGGCAGATTGGGAAACAGAGAGAAAGCGACAGAGAGAGTACACCTCAGCAGCGATGGTCCACAAAAGGAGAAGACTTGGGTCACAGAGGCGCCACCACAAAGGCAGCAGTTCCAGCCAAGGGGGGCACTTGGCCGCACTTTTGCACGCCCTCATGTCCCAGTTCATCAGCTCCCTTGCTCTACACCACCACACGCGAGGCCACCCAGGCCGCAGCGCCAGCCCTAGGACGGGCGTGATTTGCTACAAGTGTGGACAGCCGGGGCACACTTCTCCCAAGTGCACCGACCCACGCTTTTCACAGCTCCCACCGCCCCCACCTCGCTCTCCTCTGGGCAATGCGATGGTGAGGGCCCAGCCACGTGCAACTCGAGTTAACAACCTGATGATGGCAGATGCTCACTTGGCTTCAGAGATTGTGATTGGTAGGTGCTTGTTAATTATGTTCCTGCGACTGTGTTGTTTGATTCCGGAGCTTCCCATTCCTTCATATCCAATGCTTTTGCTCATTCACTTGATATTCTGAGAGAGAGGTTGCCTAGGCCTCTATCGATTGCTTCTCCCGGGTCGAGGATGGAATCCTCAGGGAGTATCCCAAATGTGAAGATCTATATCCAGGGTGTTATCTTCTCAGCATCCCTGATTGTCTTGCCCCATTCCGATATCGATGTCATTTTGGGCATGGATTGGCTTGTGCAGCACAAGGCCAACATCGATTGCCCTTCAAGATCCGTGAGGTTGACACATGATTCAGGTGCAGAAATTTGGTAAACTTGTGGCTCAATGGCAGGAGCAACACAGTTGTATGCCTTGAACGCAGGAGTCGCACCTTTGCTCGAAGAAGTCAAAATCGTCTGTGAGTTTTCAGACGTCTTCCCAGAGGAGTTGGCAGGTATTCCCCCAGTTCGAGCTATTGAGTTCGTTATTGAGCTAGAGCCTGGTACACAGCCGATTTCTGGGCATCCGTATAAGATGTGTTCGGAAGAGTTGATTGAGTTGAAGAAGCAATTGACAGAGTTGGAGGCAGGCGGTTTTATCCGCGCGAGCACCTCCCCTTGGGGTGCACCAGCTTTGTTTGTGAAGAAGAAATATGGGACTAGCCGCTTGGTCCAGGACTATCATGGAAAAAATAAAAAGAACATCAAGAACAAGTACCCTTTACCCCGCATCACTGACCTGTTTGAACAGCTTCATGGGGCAAAGGTGTTTTCCAAGCTTGACTTGCGGATGGGCTATCACCAAATTGGAGTTCGAGAAGAAGATATCCCCAAGACCGCTTTTTTGAATGTTTACTGTGAGGCAAAAACCCCACAGTATTTTATTTCTAGAAATTCCAGACCTGTTTAAATTCGCTCCCACAAGGAGTCGAACCCAGGACCTCGCGTGCTACTAGGTTTGCTGCAACCACTAGGCTACATGCCTGTTCGCCCCAAGACCGCTTTCAACACACGTTATGGACTATATCAGTTCACAGTCACGACGTTTGACTTTTCAAACGCCCCTCCAACCATCATGAGAGCCATGAACTATCTGTTCCACGAGTGGCTCGATGTCTTTGTCATCCTCTACCTCGACGATATACTCGTGTATTCCAAGTCAGAGGATGAACAAGAGGAACATCTTCTCTTCGTGCTGCAGAAGTTGAGAGAGCATCGATACTATGCATAGTTCTCCAAATGTGAGTTTTGGCTCGACAAGGTCAACTTTCTTGGCCATATCATTTCTGCCGAAGGTATTGCGGTTGACCCAGAGCGAGTCTGCACAATTCAAGAATGGGCTCCGCCAAAGAATGTGAAGCAGCTAAGGAGTTTTCTCGGCCTCGCCAGCTACTGCAGGAGGTTTGTGCAGAATTTCTCCAAAATAGCAAAGCCAATGACAGAATTTTTGTAAAAAGGCAAACGATACACTTGGTCACCGGCTTGCCAGTCCACCTTCGAGGAGTTGAAAAAGAAGTTAACACAACTCCAATTCTCACACCGCCAGATGAGTCACATCCTTTTCAGGTGTTTTGTGATGCCTCATTGCAGGGTTTAGGAGGCGTTTTGATGCAAGGCAAGAACATTGTGGCCTATACCTCATGGCAGTTGAAGACGAGTGATAGGAACTATCCCACTCATGACTTGGATCTTGCAGCAGTTGTGCACGCCTTCATCACTTGGCGACACCTCGTCTTAGGGAGGAAGGTGGATGTGTTCACCGACCACAAGAGTCTAAAGTACTTTTTCACTCAGCCAAATCTGAACTTGAGGCAAAGAAGGTGGCTTGAAACCATTACCGAGTACACAGTTGATATTCAGTACACGCCTAGGAAGGCGAATGTCATAGCTGATACGCTGAGCCGCAAGGGCGATTGCAATAATATACAGGTGCAGAAGATCCACCCTGATCTGTGTGAGTCCTTTCGGAAGATCAATCTCGAGCTAGTTCTAGCAGGCTACCTTGCCAACCTTGTGGTAGAGCTCACTATCCATGAGAAGATCCATGGAGCTCTGTCTGGCAGCTCAATGATTCAAAAGATCAAACAGGGTATTGTGGCCTCAGTGCCCAAGTACGGTTGCTTTTCAGTGCATAATGACAACATCGTGTTCTTCGAGGAGAGAGTTATTGTTCCTAAGGAGGGAGATCTCAGAGAGGTTATCATGAAGGAGGCCCATGATTCGAAGCTATCGATTCACCTCGGCAGTAATAAGATGTATCAAGATCTCAAGCAAAGCTTTTGGTACACTTGTATGAAGCGGGATGTTGCCCGTTTCGTGTCTCAGTGTGATGTTTGCAGGAGAGTAAAGGCACAACACCTGAAGCCTGCAGGGCTACTCCAGCCACTTGAGATTCCGGAGTGGAAATGGTATCACATAGAGATGGATTTCTTCACAGGCTTCCCTTTGTCGCAGAAGAAGAATAATGCCATATTTGTCGTCATTGACAATCTTTCCAAAGTTGCCCACTTCTTTCCAGTGAAGGACTCCATTTCAGCAGCTCAGTTGGCAGACTTGTATGCGGCAAGAGTTGTATCTTTGCATGGCATTCCCAGGAAGATCAACTCTGATAGAGGCATCCTTTTCACGTCCAAGTTCTGGCAGGCCTTCCAAAAGGCGATTGGTAGAACAATGTTGTTCAGTACCGCTTATCACCCTCAGACCAGTGGCCAGGTCGAGCGTGTGAATCAAATCCTCAAGGACATGCTTCGAGCGTGCGTCATTTCCTTTTGCATGAAGCGGGAGGAATGTTTGTTTTATGCTGAGTTCTCTTACAACAACAACTATCAGGCAAGTCTGCAGGCAGCACCCTTTGAGGTGTTGTATGGCCGGAAGTGCAGGACACCTCTGAACTGGTCCGAGACAGGAGAGAGGCAATTTTTCGGTCCAGATGTGATCCAGGAGGCAGAGACCAAAGTGAAGATTGTTAGAGAGCACCTCAAAGCAGCACAGTCAAGGCAGAAGGCCTACTATAACAAAAGGCACCGAGGTGTAGCTTTCCAGATTGGCGATTGGGCATACCTGAGAGTGTCTCCATTGAGGGGAACTCACCGCTTTGGAATAAAAGGAAAGCTTGCGCGATGATTCGTCAGCCCCTTTCGTATCCTGGAGACTAGGGGGCCTCTCACATTTTGGCTTAATATTCCCGAGAATCTATTGATGGTGCACGATGTGTTTCACGTGTCCCAGCTGAAGCAGTGTTTCAAGCAGCTAGATCAGACCTTTGACTTGGGAGACATCCAGTTGAGTGTTGATCTTTCATACTCGGAGCGTCCAGTCCGTCTTCTTGAGACTTCCGAGCGCTAGACGCGCGACAAGACCGTCAAGTTCATGAAGCTAGATTGTTCACATCATTCGGAGAAAGAGGCAACATGGGAGCGTGAAGATCATCTCCGTTCTGAATATCCAGAGCTGTTTCATGCTTAGATCTCGAGACGAGATCCTGAGTTGGTGGGGGAGAGCTGTAACAGCCCACCAGTGAAATTACAATTCATGTTGTAATTTTACTTTGTCCAATGGCTATCAAACTTGTTCACATGCAAGATATTGTAATATTATGTGGTGATCTTGAATGCCATCCATGTTTGATCTCATTTGAGTTTGAATCCAAATGAATCTTGGTGCTTAAATACATGTGTTGGGTGAATTTTTCCTTTTACATGCCAACTCCCCTAAGCATCAAAGTTGGCCTAGCCAAATTCTTCCCCCTCCCAAGCATTTAAAAAACCTTCCCGGCATTTTAGCCCTCCCAAAAATGTGAGTGCTATTCAAAGTGAATTTGAATTCAAATTGGCTCAACATTTTTTTGCTCAAAATTTGGCCCAATTTTTTTTAAAAAAATTAGGAATATGGCAAGGATTCCAAAACATATTTTTATATGTTTTATCTTTTGTCTTTTGCTCTGGAAAACTCTTGGGATTTTCTGTTATTTTATTACTGGGAAAATCCATTTATTTTATTTTCTGTGGATCAGACCACCCAGGGCCAGCCCACTTGGGATTCCTCTTCTTGGGCTCTAGCCCAGCTCCGAACCGGTACGCGGGATGCAACATCGGCCGTTGATCTCCATCCAGTGGCTCCCGCACATTGCCTTTCTGTCACATCCCAACTTTTATTACCCTGTTATTAGAGTAGCAAAAATTAGGGGTAAAAAAAACTTGCTAAAGTTGTGATGTGATGCAAATAAAAATTGCACTGCCATGCTTGCATTATTCTTTGTTGCTATGCCATGCTTGTTATCTTCCTGCCCTGTGCTATTGCCCTACTTGTTTTTCCTTGTCATGTCAAAAAGAATCTACCAATAAAAATAATTAGCACATATCACACATATTGATCCACCAACATATCACCACCATAGCATATTAACATCACTAACATTTTCACAAAATAAAATTTTGCTTGCTTAGAAATTCATTATTTAAATAATTAAAAATACCTCTATAGCAGAAGGTATTTAATTAAAATATTTAAAAAGTACCAAATAATTATTTTGCTATTAATACAATAGTAATAATATTAATCCAATTAAAAATTCTCTAATTTTTTAAATAAATTAGATTAATACTCCTGGAGTTTTATAAATTATTTTGGAGGTTTAAATTTGAAATTTCCTTCAAATTTAAACCAAACCGGAGGAAAAACTTTTGCAAAACTGGTTTTATTCTTAAAAATAATACCTACGCTACTAGGGCCGAAGCCCATCTTCCCTCTCTCTCACGTTCTCTCTCTCTCTCGCGTGTGTGTTTCCCTCTCTCTCTCTCTCCCGATTCTCTCTCCCTCTCAGCCATGCCTCCGTCCCCAAGACGAACATCCCCAGGACGCCCTTTGTTCTCTCTTAACCTAGCCCCACAAGTCATGGCCTCACCGCCTCGCTCGCCCAACCTTGGCCGAGGCCATGGATCGCTGGAGCGCACCCTCGCCCCGCTCCTTTGAGCCATTCCCGCCCGAGCTCCCTCTCCTGCAGCTATAAAAGGGGAGCCACCCCCAACCCCTCTCGCCACTCCACTCCTCACCAGCACTAGCGCCCTAGACACCACTCTCCACCCCACCCCACCTTGGCCGAGGGAAAGACGGAGTAGGAGAAGCGGGGAGGAGGAAGAAGGAAGAGGAGGAAGGGTGGGAAGAAGAGGAAGTGGAGGGGAAGGAGGAAGGAGGAGGCGGGAGGAGGCCGGCGCGCCCCTCTCCGCACCACGCCGGAGCTGCGCCGGCGAGGAGCCGCGCCAGGAGGACCGCGCCGCCGCCCCGAGCACCGCCGTCTACGCCAAGCCGCCGCCGGAGCCGACGTCCTCCACCGCCACCAACAACAAGACCAGAACCCCCTGCCCATCCCGCATGCCCGTCGCCCATCTTCGGTCATCCCCGTCGCCGGCAAGGCCCCCGGTGAGCGCTCCCCCGACACCTACTGTCCGCCATGGTGTGCCCCATTACCCACGTCACGCGGCCCTTCTAGGGGAAAAAATGGAACCCCTAGGGGCCCCTATCCCCGCCGCCACTTGCCGCCAGCCTCCGGCCACCGGAGGGCCACCGGCGCGGCCGTGCTGGCCTCTGGCCGCCATGGGAGGGCTCCCGTGCCCTGGCCTGGGCGACGGGAGGAAGACGGCCCCTGGCCGTCCGATCACACTTGATCCGATGGCCAGGAAAGACTGATACCCCTTCGGTTAAAAAAAACCCAACGCGTTGTGCTGGGCTCGGCCCGATTAAAAAAAAGAAGCGGCCGTAGGCGCCAGATATCCCTGGGCCGACCCGCTGCCATTTTCGTTTTTTTAAATAAATCATCAGCACAGAAATACTTTTAGAAAAATAATTAACGCTCAGAAAAATATGAAATAAAATTTGTTATGTTCATAAAATTATGCTCTATATTTCTGCATGTTTAGAATATTTTTTGTACAGTACCAAAATAATTGCTTTAGTTTTAATTAGTTTTTTTTGCTTTTACACAACTAGGAGTAGTTTTAATTAATTCTCTATTAACCCTAAAAATGTAATGTTGACATGTTTATATTCCTGTGATTATTCTTGACTTTTCTATATGTGTAGAATATTATTTATCTTAGATAAATTTGTGACCCTTTTACTATTATTTCCTTTGCTAGTTTAATTTCTATAGAATTTATGGTAGTAGTATTAAATTATTAGCTTATTATTAAAAATTGCCCCTGGTCAGTAGCAAATTTTTAAGCATTTACTTAAAAAATAAATAAATAAAAAGTTTTAGTGATTAAAATGGGTTAAAGACATTGCTTTTAGTTAAGAAAGTTTTATTTAATATTGATGTTAATAAATCCACCAAAATTATCCTTTTGCCTTGTTACAAATTTTAACCTTGTTGAAGTGGTATAAAATTTAAATCTTAATAAATATAAAACCTTGAAAGTTTGTTTGTCCTTTGTTGCTTGTGTTTTTGTTTGAAAAATTGAGCGATGTGTGCATTGCTATTGCCTCGTTGTAATGGTGAATTTCTTTTCGCAACGTGTAGACGATACGCCTTACGCTGCGGGTGAAGACCCCTCCCAAGCCGTCGAAGAAGCCGATCCAGGGTACATCGCCGAGGAAGGCAAGACACCGTCAAAACGTAAACTTCGTTCTACCCATTTTTACTTTCCTTTGGTATCATGTATATTGTATCATGCTATTATGTTCATATGGGTTGGGATTGTATTAGTATATTAGGAAAACTCCACACCACCGCATAGCCTAACTATTTGGGAGAAAAAAAACTAAGTAGAACCCCGATGATCCCGACACTCCGTCGAGACCATCACTCAGCTCTAGCATTATCATTACATAACAACTTGGAAAGTCATACTTCATCCTATATGGTACGGCATACACCTAAGAAGGTGGTATGGCCGGGTTTCTTGAACATCGTCGGACATGGACAAATTCTGGAGGGACTCTCTATAAGTGCCGCCAAAATCTAGCCTTACAGTACATCCACTATACTCTGGTATGGGACAGGGCTAGTTGGAAGCTTGTTTGTCTTAGTACGGGGGTCCTATAACTACACATGGATGCGTGATTCCACGAATCCGATAGCCCTCAAAGTCGATGGGTGAAATTCGCTAGGCTTAGTGTCGGAAGGAACCTTGGTGCTCTTCGACTACGGTGCAGGCTTGGGTCCAAGAGGAGCATGACCTGACACACGGACAGTCCATGTAGTACGCAAGGGGTGGATTCACCTGTACTAGGAAAGACAAGGGGAAGACTATGGTCGATTATCCGAGACCCCCATACTGAAGTATGACGATCCGTGGGGACACACGGCGGATGTATCGAATGTGGTGGGTAAAGTGTACAACCTCTGCAGAGTGTAAATCTATTCGAGTAGCCGGATTCCACGGTCATGGACAGCTAGTGAGGCCAAACTTTATGGGGAATAGATGAGAAAGCCCGGAACTGAGTTTATGGTTCGCGATGATGATGTTGATATTGTTGGAAAAAGGTTGGACTTGACTTTTCCAAATACATTTGTGGGAAATAAAATCTGCCAAGTTTAAAACTTTGCCAACTTAATAATAATCTTGAGTAGATAGAAAATCCCTATGAAAAACTCCACCATATAACCATCCTATTATTTTCGTATACAACAGTTTGTTTCTTTCTTTAGGTTGGTTGCAAGTACTTTTTATGTAGGAGACGGCTTTGTCCCTGGTTATTCCATCGGCCAGGCTTGGAGGAGCAGGTATATGACAATGATGCTACCGGCGATTACTAGGACGTGGTATGCTCTGATCTACCCTGTGGATTGTGTCGCTACTACCTTTGATGCTTTTGCTTTTCCGCTGCTATTTGAGCCCGATGAGGCCATGTAAGACTTTATTGTTGTATGACTTGTATTCGGTATTGTATGAACATTGAGACTATGATATCCATGTCGAGTTGTGAGTCATGCAAACTGATCATGGGTTCATGACCGTATACACAACTGGTCGCTTCGGACATATAGTCCGGGGTGACCACACTTTCCACCGTGGCTGGGGTCCCCTCCCCCTCCTCTCTCACACCGGTGAGCTGCGTCGACATCAAGGTGGCTGACATGGCTGGGGTGCATTCCCCTATAAAGCCAGGCCGCCTCTGGCTCCGGGAACCCTTGACGCATCGAGTTCCCCCTCCAATTTTCCTCCACTGCCACTTCTTCTTGCTCCCCAAGCTCCTTCGTTTCTGCCATGAAGTCCGGTGAGGAGCTCGAATTCCTCGCCGTCTCACACTGTGGTCGAGCGAGCGCTCGTATGTTGCCTCCTGCTCACTTTCCCTCGCTTTTCCCAACTAGTAGGCCCACACTAGGAGTTGCAGATCACCACCGAGCCGTCGACCTCCGCCTCGGGATTCTTCGTTCCAGACGACGACTCCGTCATCTTCCTCCTCTACGGTGTGCTCTTCCTTGTCGTCGACGACCCCTAGGTGAGCCTCGACGAGTCCCCCTTCTAAGTAGTGTGTAGACGCGTAGCCGAGCCGTAGCCCGTTTCGTCCTTCGTCGTGGACGTCGTCGCTGTGCAACCCGTCGACGCCGTGGTCGTGGCGTTCTTCGGGCGTGCTCGCGCGTGCTATGGCTGCGCCCTGGACGCGTGATTGGCAGAAAAGGGACCACCTTGGGATCGCCTGGCCGCCATGTGCGTGCCTCTATAGTTGACGCATCAGGTTTCGAAGCAGTGCACTGCCGCGAGTTTCCCCGGCTAGCAAGGCCCCTTTTTGGAAGCTCCAGGACGGGTTGCGGACATCCATGTGTTCACGGATGTCGTGCGCACGTGTTGCAAGTCGCCGTCGTTCCGTAGGCTCCCGTACGCGAGTCCCGGGTCACCGGAGCTTGCCGCCGTGTGCTTCTGTCTGCAGATGTTAATCAGGTTCAGCGAGAGCCTCACCGTGATCTTTCCGGTGGGCAAAGCGCTGCCTTTTGAGGTGCAGAGATGAGATCTGCGCGACAGTGCCTCCATGGTGGTCGAGGCAAGCCTTGGACGCCGCCGGCGAGTGGCCGGTGAAGCCTAGCCAGGGTGTGGCTCGCCGCAGTTTCACCCTGCGCGTTGTCTTGTTTTGGCCGTGAGTTTCCAAAAGTTTAGAGAACTTGCTGCATAGATAATTTCAGTTGCCAACACTGATGTTTCGAAGAGGTCTCGACAAGGCAGTTGTAAGGAGCAGTGTGTGGGTGCAATGCATCGCGGGTTGGAGTCCCAGCCAGTGCAAACGCCCCTTCTTTTTCTCTTTTGTTTGCAGGGGCTAACAGTTGGGGCCCTTTGGCCAGTGGCTCATGCCACCTGGGCTAGCTGGGCTCAGCCCAGTAGCACCCCGCACAACAGCATCAAAGTGGGTTGGTCCAACAGTTGGGCCAGAGCTGGCCGAGGATAGCCTAGAGGGGTTTTCCCCCTTATTTTTTTTCTCTGCAATGCTCTTCTATTTTGTTTGATTTCAAAAGCCAGAAAAACTTGCAAATTTTAATGCTTGCCCAAATCCCCACATGTTGTACATATTTTTGGGGCAGAAGAACCCAAGTTTTAACATGGTGGTATCCATTTTGTGTTTTGGGCAAATACAAAGTGAGACGTGATGCACTTCCACGTGTGCCACCACTTCCCCTTTCCTTTTCAAATGTTTATAACATGTCAAGTACTTTTCGTCTTGTTGATCGCTTATTCTCAACTTCCATTGTCATGTTATCACATGATAGCAAATCTTTCCACCCTTGTGTTGCAATTCTTGTCACATCCTTTCACACTTTGCATCATGAACTATCCGGTGTCATCTTTCGTCGACGCCTTTCTGTCTCCGGAATCGATGGTATACTTTAATGTTTTTATGCATTATTTTCTTTCCTTCATGCTTATGCCATGTAATGTAATCCATGTCACTTGCACCTAAACTTATGGTGTTGACCAAGGCCATTATTTTAATAATTGCATATGGTGCATCGTTGACGTGTCTTCACGATCTTCATTTAAACTTGACTAGCTAGGGTCAAACCATACCTTAAACCTGAACATGCAATTCATGCTTGTGCATCTTTGATCCCGATGCTTAGTTATGGAATTTTCTTTGCAGGTACCGTACGTTAGAGCCTGAGCTTGCCGAGGAGACTTACATGGAGCTGTCCAAAACAGAGCCTGAGGACCCTGCTACGTCTGCTTCGTCGACTACTTACCCAGGCAACGGGGGGAACTATATCATTCTTTATAGCTTTCAGCTCGCTTGCCTAGCTATACTTAGAATAGTTGTTTGATCCGACCACCATATACTTGTGCCTCTCAAATAAACCCAAACAACCATGCCCCCACATCCTAACAAACCTTGTTTGGCTATGTAACTTGCTTGCTTAACCATTGCTTAGTATGTGTAGGCCCTTACCTGCTGCTTATACCCATTGCTACTTGGTGGAATTATCATTCAATTTTCAGAAATTGGTTGATATTTATTAACATGATGTTAACTTATATTTGACAAAGGAAGGGAGATCGGGCTGTTCCCACCAGGTGTTTTGTTCCATTCGAGTCACCTAGGATCCGAGTTTCGGGTATTGTGTTTCTTGATGAGCGTGCCTAATCGTGTATGGGATTCTATGGGGTCCCCTTGTCTTACCTACCTAGCTCCAAACGATTCTAGTGGTGGCCCGAGCTGATTTACCATTTGAACCCGTGTGTGTGTGTCTGGTTTGCGCTCCAGTAGTTTTAAAAAAACTTGGGCCAGCGGGGACATGGTTCCCTTGTTGGTCCCACCTGGCCGGCTGAGGGCCCGGCCTCATGTGAGAATTCACGGGTAATCCAAACCCGAGTCATACGGTAGAGGCCGATTCGAGAGCGCGGTCAGCTTTTGAGTTGCATGTCGACTCACCGGGGGCCCCCCGGAGTTGTGTGTTGTTAATTAGAGGGACTCTAACGTTCCAGAGTTTTAGGAGCCTTCACCCTCCAAGCGGAAACCGGGTGTACATGCAAAGGCTATAATGGGAAGTTGGTACACCCCTGCAGGTTAAATATTTTCGAAAAGTCGTGTCCGTGGTTATGGACGACTTGAGACCTACTCCTTTCTCATAGAATGACATCAACCTAATCATGCCATAAAATTACCAACATGTGAGTTGCCTTTATTGCTCTTCTTCGTCCGGAGCGACAAAGAGGGGACAAGGTTGTGTTATGTTTGGCGTAAGTAGGTGAATAGAGCCTTATTGATGCGATCATCAACATATTCTTGGATCTTTCCTTACTCTGAAATAGATCGTTAGCCACTCATATATGCTAGTGCGGCTGCAACCTCAACCACTATCCTTTCCTTACCGTGAGAAGTTAGTTATACTGTATTGATATATTCTCACCCCTTTCATATTTATTTCATATTATGTACAAACGATTGGATCTTCAGACTACTACTTCGACACGAGTACCGGCAAGTAATTCATGGAGGTTCCGCTGGAGGAGGACGACGACGACTTCGCTCAGTAGGCCTACAGTTGGGTTTCAACAATCCACGGGTGGGCGACATGTTTATTTGTAGCCCTCTCTAGGGAAATTTGCATCTTGTCCTTACTCGGACGTGTGTGTCTGTTGATATGATGATGTGATGTACTGTTGGACCATGAGGCCTCTGAATGATGTAATAATACCACTGGCAACTGTATGCCTTGGATCTATATATTTATGTCTTAGTTTATGTTCATTTACTTATTACTTGTTGTCGAGAATCCGGCAGCGAAACGAGTGCGCGTTTTGTGCGTCGATGACTAGTTATGCGCTCCCATCTCAAGTCGGATGCGAAAGCGTCTAACTCAAGATGGTACCGCATCGCGGGCTTTACAGATCCGGTGGATTATGAGATTATGTTCAGATCGTGATGTGTTATATATTTGGTTCTCCTTTTATATTTTGTTCTTGAGTAATTCTTGCATGTTGTACGTTGCTTTTTATTTCTTTGGCCAAGTAGTAGATAGTAACTCCAAGAGGGAGCATTTATTCTTGATTGTGGGTTCATGCCCCCCGATCTCTAGCTTGAGTGACAGAAACATGAGACTAGGGGATGTGCTGTTGCCACCAGGGAGAAAACAATGGTGCTTGTAACTGTGGTTGCAAGTATTGTTTACCTTACACAAAGTTTGTTAATGAAGTTGTCTGTTGTTTTGAGATTACACTTTGGGTGGGGCTCTCAACTTAATACCATTGAGATGTTCTGGATAGATATCTCAAGGTGGATGATTAGTGAGTAGATGTTGTTGGATAATGGTCTACTTGTATTGGCGTACTGCCCATACTTTTGAGCCTCTAACTTTCTTGCAGCATAATTAGCATTGCGGTGCATTTATAATTCTGTCAATTTCCCAGCTATAATTTGTTCACCCAGTTTAGCTGTTTGACCGTCTTTTGGCAGAGAGACATCACTAGTGAATATCATGGGACCCCGTTCCATATTTCCACCACTGTTTACACCTCAACTATTTTGTGCTTTATTTCCTTTTCGTTGCAATCATCATCACTATTTCCACCGTGCGTTTGACCATTTGTAAACGACAAGGCCGGAGAGATTGACAACCTCTCTAAACTCGTTGGGAGCAAAGTTATTTGTATCTGTGTGGAGGTCCACGTCAACTTGTCTCAACTCAGCAACTTAATCTTTGGCGTCGTTGACACCCACTTGCAGAATTTAGAGTCATCCTGGTACGATAACCTTGGTATCTTCACCGAGCGAAATTTTCTACTATCTACATCATAACCTTCCACTTGGGCTAACCAACGAGGAGGTGTTATCTACACCCATCAGGAGCCTACAACGCCTGGTGCGGCTGAGTTCGCTTTCTAGTTGGATGCTTTTTTTGGTTCTGCTGCTTGCGCAATCGGAGCCTCCAAGTCGGCTGGAATGAAGATGGACTAAGATTCTGGTGAAGTCTTGATGGATGGCTTCCTGATGTTCTCTAGGGAAATGCGTGGTGGTATGGACTTTCTAGTGGAACCTAGCTTGGAGAGTGCATCTGCTGCATCATTCTCTGCTCTAGGCACGTGATGGAATTCACAACCCTCAAAGGTGTTGGAATTATGCCCTAGAGGAAATAATAAAATGTATTATGATAATTCCAGGTTCATTATTAATGTTTATATGTATGTTCTATAACTGCAATGGCCTATGCGGAGGTTTGCCCAGGGCATGTTAAATATCTTCGAAGGAAAACCCATATGCAGGTCTAGAGTATAAACACAAAGAATTCTTAGTCTGCCTCTAGGACTAACCCATGTGTTATGTATGTCATGTTTTCTTGATTATAGGGCATTGGTAATGCCCATAACACATGGGAGCACATTTTTGCCAGAACAAGGGTGCTGAACCGACCCAATTGTATGGTTTACTTTGAGATCACATCCTTTCCATGTTATGAGTAAAATCATCTAAAGTTAATACGCACGTGTCCTTAATGACCATGTGAATGTTTCGTAGCTTCATACCGGAGGGTGGGTCTTGACTCCGTCCAAACATCACCCATAACATGCGTGGCTATAAAGGTTTTTCTCACTCACACCTGAAAGTGTGTCAAGAGACTTAACGATTCAAGTTAGGAATTTTCTCCTCTAACGATGGAGAGATACTCTCTGGTCCCTTCTCGGTATTAGGTATCCAACGTCGTCTGGCCAGCCACTTTTAATTGATCACAAGGGATACCGGAATTCTAAACGAGACAAATGAACAATACAGGAAGGAGGATGACTTGGTATAATGGTTAATGGTTAATCATGCGGATACCGAAAAGATCTCACCTCAGGTTTTCTATAGTATCACAAAGCAAATAGGACTAGCATATTAAGCTTAGGGGTGTCCATGGCTCCCCTACCGGTTATTGTTTCGCGAGAAAGAAAGTTTCCGAATCATGTCCGTATCCTACCGAACCTATGGGTTCACACACTTAAGGGTAGTTGATCTCTTGAGTACTAAAGTGATAGGAGCATGTATTTATCAAACCAAAAAAGTCTCGGAGTGATCGGGTTATGATCGGTGAGAAAACCAGAATCGTTACGGAGACCCGGTAAGGTACCGAGAAGAGTTTTGAGAAAACCGGGTAAAACCAGAGGGCAAGAAATGTTCTGGGATGGTCTAAATATGTTTAATATTTATTTATTTTGAATTCCTGAATTTTTTTGGAATTAATAAAATGAATATAATATCAATGGCCCCCCTCTCACTTGGATGGCCCAAGTGGGGAGTGAGCACATGGACCAAGGAGGCCCAAGTGGTGGAGGTGCCTAGGAGGAAGCTTCCTCCAAGTGGAGGAAGCTTCCTCCCCCTTGTGGCGCATCCCCTAGGCTTCCCTCCTCCAAGGTGGCCTCCCCAGCTCTCCCTCTATAATTAGATGAGAAGGGGGCACCCCACGATAGACAATAAGATTGATATTTTTCCCCAGGGCTTCCCCCTCTCTCATTCTCTTTAGCTCCAAACACCACCATATCCCCGAAGGGCTGCTCCTCCCTCCTCTCTACTCTGTTGGTGCCGAGATCTGGACGGCGGAGTCCTATCGGATCATCTACACCGTACGTGTGGATCAACTGTAGAGAGATCGTGAATTTGATCTTTGTTCGAGGGACTTCACGTGGATTAGATCTATTCATGGGATTGTTCTTCTTCAAGCTTATCCAACACTCCATCAACACCTTCCACTAAGAGAGAACTACCATTGAACGGTTGATAAGGTAACAAGATCGTACCATTTCTTGCATCTATCTAGATCCATTCTTGGGACTTAGTTTTGTAGTGCTGATTTTTTTTGTTTTCTACTCCGAATCCCAACAGCGGTATCACGAGCTAGTTCTAGTAATAGATGTAGGTTCGATCTGTTGGATATGTGCCCTAGAGGCAAATTAATAAAGATATTTGTCACATATATGTTTTTTCATAATACGTTATATATTGTGCTAGAACTGTATTAAGCGGAAACATTAATACATGTGTGATATATAACAACCTGGTCCCTAGTTAAACTCAGGAAAACTAGCTCATTGGGAAATTGATGATCAAGGTTTCCTGATCATGAGAACATAATAGTCTATTGACAATGAGGTCATATCATTAGGAGAATGATGTGATGGACACACACCCACCTTAAGCATTGCAGTGTGATCAAGTCACATAAGATCAGCATTGCGATTACATAATAACATAGTGACTGAATCCTTAGACCGTGATGATCATACATAATTTCTATCTATTAGGATGCTTTGAGTGCATTAACCGTTACACTGAAACATGGTAACTGAAAAGGTGTATCTTGGTTATTCCGAACTAGATATGTTGAGGAGTATGAAATAAATCAGAGCGGGATTTGTCAATCCGAGTGACGGATAGGTACTCTGGGCCCACTCGGTGGTATTGCATCAATAGATTGCAAGCAAGTGACTAGGGCAGAAGAGATGTAATATTCACAGACGAGTAAACATGTTATGTCGGAGACGAGGAAGAACTAGGTATTGGGTACCGACGATCATACCTCGGACAAACATAGTACCGAAGCACAAAGGGATCAAGTCATATTGTTAACGGTTCAACAACGATGAAGTTTATTCAATGGAAGCGTAGGGGCACATCAAGGATTGTAACCAGATCCCACATGATGGTCATTGGTTAGAGAGTCTCTCGATCATGTCTACTGTTTCCCGGACCATAGGGTGTCACACTTAAGGGCAATCGATGCATTAAGGATTGATTCGGGATCATTGGTGAAAAGAGAGAAAAAACCGGAAATGTACCGCGAGGTGATGAAAGCTGTTCCGGATATTTTTAAAGGTTCAAAATAATATATATTGATGTTTAAATATGTTTTATTATTTAATTTACAGAATTAAATATTAAAAATGATTTAAAAATTAATTAAAAAGGAGAAAAAGGCATATGGGCCTTAAAAGGACCATGAGGGGAAGGGGGAGCCTCCCCCCTTGGGCTAGGCGCCAAGGGAGGGGCCCATCCCCCCCATGGCCGGCACACTCCCCCCCCCCTTGTGGGGTTTTAGTCCCACATGGGGAGGGGAGGAGAGTTCCCCCCCTCCTTGGCCTATAAAAATTGGGGTGGTTTGCCTTTTCTCAACACAACATTGAGTTCCTTCTGTCTCTCTTTCTCCGACCTAGAGCGGACTCCCCTTGTTTGGAGTTTGCACCTGGTTGGGGGTTTGACCATCTTCCGGACGCCGTCGCGCTGCCGGAATCGGGATCCAGATCAATCTTCTTTCCGCTGCTCTTCTTGGTTGGAGCCCGTAGGGACGTCGGTTGCATCGTACGTGTGTAATCCCGCGAAGCACTACACGTGTGGTGCTACTTCATCGTCGGAGGTTCTTCAACACGACAGGAAGGTCGTAGGATCAGAGTCTACGCCAACGACGTTCGAGGAACTTTTCCCTCTTTCGGTCTTCAAAGCTATGAACACCGATTCCTTCCGTTACATACATCGGCATAGCATAGATCTTGGGTTGGGGACTCGTAGGTAGGAAATTTTTTGTTTTCCGCGCCGATCCCAACAGTGGTATCAGAGCAAGGCTATGCGTAGATCTATTGTACGGGTAGAACACATCTAGGATGTGGGCATCAATTCACCAATTGTTACCCTCCCACATGTACTTGTTTAGCGTTGCGGCAATGTCCTGATGAAGCGGCCCCGACCGACCTTACGCGTTTACGCGAGACTGGTTCCACGCTTGACATATGGCTTGTACCATATAAGTGGCTGGGGTGTGTCTGTCTCTCTAACATTAGCGACGCGAAGACGTTTGCAACGGAGGGCCCCGAGAGGGGTGTAATAGAGAGGATTGCAGGATTGGTGTTGTGGCTTGTTTTCGCAAGTTAGAAAGAGGTTCTCTCTCGAAACCCCTTAGCAGCCACGTTAAACTTGCAAAAGATAAAGTAGAAGGCGTTTTACCTTTAATTTGCATGTAAGGGGGGATCATAGCTTGTATGATTTACAGTTTTACTTCCTGTCTTGCTAATATGGTAGATATGCGACGGTAGCATGATAGGATAATCTCTCTCAATACCATGATTATATTCTCCCTTAGTGGGCACCGCCTGGAAGGATCTCTTTATGATAGGCAGTCCGTGACGATCGGGTGTCATACATACATTACCAATCGCATGAGGTTGGGTTTGGAAAGCCTAGCATATGCAGATATGGCCTTGCTGAACAGCCATACACTAAGGTTCGACTGGCAGGCTTGACATATCTAGATATGAGCTTGGGATACGTATGACCGAAAGGTTAAGCATGAGTCATATAACGGATATGATTGGCATGATGGCCTACCTAGGGAGATGTGTCATCGGCCGTGTGATATTCGAGGACAATCATTCAAACTAGCATTATGCTAATCACTTAGTAAATTTGGAGAGATGTTTAACTAAGTGGGAGTTTTAGAATTAATTAAAATTGAACTCCAATTATGAACAAAGTCTAAATATGTGTTTTGCAAATAACCATTGTAGATGGCTGCACCTCGCCCCTCATTCAACTTAGGGTCATTCCTAGACAAAGACAAACTGAAAACCGATGGGTCAAACTTCACCAACTGGTTCCGCACTCTGAGGATTCTCCTCGTTCCCCTCAAGATGGCATACGTACTAGAGGCCGCGTTAGGTGACGAACCACCAGAAGACACTAGTCAGGATGAGAAGAATGTCTACCTCTCCAAGACGGATGATTACAACCTTGTCCAGAGTGGAATGCTTTACTCCATGGAGGCTGAGCTGCAGAAACGCTTTGAGAGGAGGGGTGCATATGAGATAATCACCGACCTCAATGCCGTCTTTGCACCCCAAGCCAGGGCTGAACATTATGAGGCTTCTGAAGCTTTGTTCTCAGCAAAGATGGATGAGCATAGCAGTTTTAGTGAGCACGTGGTCAAGATTTCTGGCTACGTTCAACGCTTGAATGCTCTGGAATGTCAGATTCCAGATAAACTTGCTGTTGATAGGGTGCTGTAGTCGCTGCCCCCTAGCTACAAAGGCTTTGTGTTGAACTACAACATGCAGGGGATGACTAAGACCCCTTCTGAGTTGTTCGCCATGCTGAAAACTGTTGAGGTTCAGATCAATAAGGAGCATGTTGTATTCATGGTCAACAAGACCGTTGAATTCAAGAAGTCTGGCAAGAAGGAGAAGGGAAAGAAGGGAAGCCCGAAGAAGGGTGACAAGCCAGTTGTCACTCCTCGTAAGGCACCCAAACCAGGACCCAAGCCCGGCGTTGAGTGCTTCTACTGCAAGGGTGATGGTCACTGGAAACGCAACTGCCCCAAGGACCTAGAGGATAAGAAGGCTGGCAGGATTGGCAGAAGAGACAAAGGTATATTTGATATACATGTTATTGATCTTTCGTTAACAAGCGCTGGGAACAAATCCTAGATATTTGATACAGGATCTGTTGCTCATATTTCTAACTCCTCTCAGGGGCTACGGAATAGGCGACACTTGATGAAAGATGAAGTGACGATGCGCGGGGAAACGGCTGCCGGATTGAAGTGGTGGTGGTCGGTACGAAGCATCTTAGTCTCCCTTCGGGATTAATTTTGATTTTGAATAAGTGCTACTATGTACCCGCATTGAGTGTGAACATCGTTAGTGGTTCTTGCTTGAAGCGAGACCACTATTCTTTTAAGTCAGATACAATTGGTTGTGCGATTTATAAGGATGATGTGTTTTATGTTCACGCACCGGAGAAAAATGGCTTATTCATTCTTAATGTCGATTGTGATATACTTCATATTGATAACGTAGAGGCCAAAAGATTAAAACCTAGTGACGAAGAACACATGACGATGTGGCATTGTCGACTTGGTCATATTGGTGAAAAGCGCATGAAGAAGCTTCATGATGATGGACTTCTGGAGTCATTGGATTTTGGATCCCTTGACACATGTGAACCATGCCTTATGGGAAAGATGACAAGGACTCCATTCAATGGAACAATGGAGCATGCGGAAGACTTGTTAGGGATCATACATTCAGATGTATGTGGACCTATGAACGTCCCCACATGCAATGGTCTTCGTTACTTCGTGACCTTCACAGATGACTTAAGCAGATATGGGTTTATCTACTTAATGAAACATAAGTCAGAAACCTTTGAAAGGTTCAAGGAATTTCAGAGTGAGGTCGAGAATCAACTCGGGAAGAAAATCAAGCACCTTCGATCCGATCGAGGAGGCGAGTGTTTAAGTAACGAGTTTGGCGATCATCTTAAGACTTGTGGCATCGTACCACAACTTACGCCAGCAGGAACACCTCAGCGTAACGGTGTTTTTGAGCGACGTAATAGAACTCTATTGGATAGCGTACGATCGATGATGTCTCATACCGACTTACCTGTGTCATTCTGGGGGTATGCATTAGAAACTGCCGCTTACATTCTTAATAGGGCACGTCCAAATCCGTAAAGACAACACCATTTGAGGAATGGCATGGCAAGAAACCAAAGTTGTGTGACTTGAAGATTTGGGGTTGTGAGGCTTATGTTAGGAAACTTCAGCCTGAAAAACTCGAATCAAAAGAGGATAAGTGCATCTTTGTGGGATATCCAAGGGAAACCGTTGGATACACCTTCTACAACCATTCTGAGGGCAAAATGTTTGTCGCCAAGACTGGATGCTTACTTGAGAAAGAGTTTCTTTCGAAAGAATTGAGTGGGATGAAAATAGACCTCAACGTGATGATTGACCAATCACTCCAAGTGGAAGAAATGGCAATGGAAGTTGTTCCAGAACCATCTTCAGTAGTCGGAACTGAAGAGAACGGTCATCATCATATTCATAACGATCGTGACATCCATGATGATCATGATCAAGATGAAGAGGATCCTATTGTACCCCGCAGGTCATCAAGAGCCCGAGTAAAAACTCAGTTTTATGGGAAACTTGTCAATGCAGTCATGTTAAATGAACCTGACGAACCTGCGACCTACAAAGAAGCAATTGAGGGACCCAAGTCCGAGAAATGGCTGGAAGCCATGAAATCCGAGATAGACTCGATGTATGCCAACAAAGTATAGACTTTGGTGGATATTCCCGAGGACCGAAAGGCCGTCGACAATAAGTGCATATTCAAGAAAAAGACTGACGCGGACGGAAACGTATCTGTCTATAAAGCTCGACTTGTCGCAAAAGGTTTCGGACAAATTCAAGGAGTTGACTACGAAGAGACTTTCTCTCCCGTAGCGATGCTAAAGTCTATCCGGATATTGCTAGCAATTGCTTCCTATTACGATTATGAAATATTGCAGATGGATGTGAAAGCCGCGTTCCTAAATGGCAACATTGAGGAAGAGTTGTATATGGTACAATCGGAAGGTTTTATTGATCCTAAGGACGCTAGTAAGGTATGCAAACTTCAACAGTCCATTTATGGGTTGAAGCAAGCATCTCGGAGCTGGAATCTTCGTTTTGTCCAAAATGAAGAAGAATTCTGTGTTTATAAGAAAGCGGGTGGGAGCTTTGTGGCATTACTAGTACTATATGTGGATGACATATTATTGATAGGGAATGATGTGAAATTTCTAGAGGGGGTAAAGGAATATTTGAATGGACAATTTTCCATGAAGGACCTAGGTGAAGCTGCATACATATTAGGCATTAAAATCTATCGAGATAGATCAAGACGCCTATTAGCACTGAGTTAGAGAACTTACCTTGAGAAGATATTGAAGAGGTTCAATATGGATAACGCCAAGAGAGGCCTCTTGCCCGTTATGAAAGGAAGTAAATTGAGTGTGAATCAATGCCCAGCAACAACAAAAGAAAGGGAGGAAATGTCCTCAAAGCCCTATGCCTCAGCCATAGGTTCTATCATGTATGCTATGCTGTGTACTCGACCAGATGTGGCCCTGGCGGTTAGTTTGACTAATCGTTTCCAAAGTAATCCTGGAATGGATCATTGGATTGCAGTGAAGAACGTCCTAAGGATCTGGTTCTTGTCTATGGAGGATGCGAAGAAGAGCTCGCTGTAACAAGTTACGTCGATGCCAGTCTTGGTACTGATACCGATGATTCAAAATCCCAGAAGGGATACGTGTTTATGTTGAATGGTGGTGCGATTAGCTGGAGGAGCGGCAAGAAGTCAGTCGTCGCCCAATCTACGATGGAGTCGGAGTATATTGCCGCTTGCGAAGCGTCAAATGAAGTGCATTGGCTAAAGAAGTTCGTCATCGATCTTGGCATATTCCCTAGTTGCACTGACCCTGTTAGCATTTATTGCGATAATACGGGTGCCATTGCTAACGCAAGGGAGCAGAGGACTCACTCTACAGCCAACCATATTCTCCGGTGTTTCCATGTGACGCGGGACTACGTCAAGGATGGTCATACTAGGATTTTCAAAATACATACGGATCTGAATCCGTCAGACCCAATGACTAAACCTCTTCCACAAGCCAAGTTTGAAAAACACCGAGAGACTATTGGTGTTAGGTACATACCTGATGTAAACTAGTGTAATTTGTACTCTAGTGAAAGTGGGAGAGTGTTGGATATGTGCCCTAGAGGCAAATTAATAAAGATATTTTTCACATATCTGTTTTGTCATAATACGTTATATATTGTGCTAGAACTGTATTAAGCGGAAACATTAATACACGTGTGATATATAACAACCTGGTCCCTAGTTAAACTCAGGCATACTAGCTCATTGGGCAATTGATGATCAAGGTTTCCTGATCATGAGAACATAATAGTCTATTGACAATGAGGTCATATCATTAGGAGAATGATGTGATGGACACACACCCACCTTAAGCATTGCAGTGTGATCAAGTCACATAAGTTCAGCATTGCGATGACTTAATAACATAGTGACTGAATCCTTAGACCGTGATGATCATACATAATTGCTATCTATTAGGATGCTTTGAGTGCATTAACCATTACACTGAAACATGGTAACTGAAAATGTGTATCTTGGGTATTCCGATGTACATATGTTGAGGAGTATGAAATAGATCAGAGCGGGATTTGTCAATCCGAGTGACGCGTAGGTACTCTGGGCCCACTCGGTGGTGTTGCATCAATAGCTTGCAAGCAAGTGACTAGGTCACAAGAGATATAATATTCACAGACGAGTAAACATGTTATGTCGGAGACGAGGAAGAACTAGGTATTTGATATCGACGATCATACCTTGGACAAACCTAGTACCGAAGCACAAAGGGATCAAGTCATATTGTTAACGGTTCAACAGCGATGAAGTTTATTCAATGGAAGCGTAGGGGCACATCAAGGATTGTAAGCAGATCCCACATGATGGTCATTGGTCAGAGAGTGTCTCGATCATGTCTACTGTTTCCCAGACCATAGGGTGTCACACTTAAGGGCAATCGATGCATTAAGGATTGATTCGGGATCATTGGTGAAAAGAGAGAAAACACCGGAAATGTACTGGGAGGTGCCGGAAGCTGTTCTGGATAGTTTGAAAGATTCAAAATATTATATATGGATGTTTAAATATGTTTTATTATTTAATTGACAGAATTAAATATTAAAAATGATTTAAAAATTAATTAAAAAGGAGAAAAAGGTATATGGGCCTTAAAAGGCCCATGAGGGGAAGGGGGAGCCTCCCCCCTTGGGCTAGGCGCCAAGGGAGGGGCCCATCCCCCCCATGGCTGGCGCACTCCCCCCCTTGTGGGGTTTAGTCCCACATGGTGAGGGGAGGAGAGTTCCCCCCCTCCTTGGCCTATAAAAGGAGGGGTGGGGTGCCTTTTCTCAACACAACATTGAGTTCTTTCTCTCTCTCTTTCTCTGACCTAGAGCGGACTCCCCTTGTTTGGAGTTTGCACCTGGTTGCGGGTTTCACCATCATCCGGACGCCGTCGCGCTGCAGGAATCGGGATCCGGATCAATCTTCTTTCCGCTGCTCTTCTGGTTCGGAGCCCGGAGGGACGTCGGTTGCACCGTACGTGTGTAATCCCGCGAGGCACTACACGTGTGGTGCTACTTCATCGTCGGAGGTTCTTCAACACGACAGGGAGGTCGTAGGATCAGAGTCTACGCCAACCACGTTCGAGGAACGTTTCCCTCTTTCGTTCTTCAAAGGTATGAACACCGATTCCTTCCGTTACATACATCAGCATAACATAGATCTTCGGTTCGGGACTCGTAGGTAGGAAATTTTTTGTTTTCTGCACCAATCCCCAACACGATCTAGAGTTCATAGTGATGAACCTGCATTGCAAAAAAAAATCATTGTGCACCGTTTTTTGATAATAGATCTAAATTGAATCTCTAGTTGTTTCCCCTCTAATTGCATAAGTTGATCCCTCCCGTATTGCTTGATTTTGTTACAAACATCTTGCCCCTCGGGGTCCTTCCATGCTTCTCCTGAGTATGCTAGTCGCGCGAAGATGATTTGGGTCGTGCTTTTGCTGTGGAGAAATTTTGTGACAAAAGGGGTGTGTTAGATTGTTAATCTAGCATGGGGATCATGCGTATTGACGATTGTTCAGTATGAGTCATGAGATTAAATTGTAGTCACATGGTTCATACGCCTCGAGTGTTAATCTAGCAACTTGAAGATTGGGTTTATGTGGTTACGTAGCTAGCAAAACGTTTTGCCATGCAAACCCTAGTACCAGGTAAAAGATGCAAAGAACGAGTAGAAGATCGTCTAACTTGTTTTTGCAGGAACATCTGATGTGGTATAGCCTTCATCATGATAAAAGTTGTATGAGATGATTATACTTTCTAAATGTTATATTTTCATGACTTGCATGTCATGGTACGGCATGATGGCTGGAGCCATATGATTGTCATTTATTCGGCATGCGTGCCAAACTTCATGTAATTTTATTTTTAGTAGAATAGATGCTAGCAATATTTGTAGTATCTACATGAAGATGATAATCATACGTCATGGTGCTTGACTACATGCCGTGAGTGGAGGTGATGGTCTCCGCCAAAAGAAGATGAAGAAATAAAAGCATCGTGCTTGGACCTTCTTGAAGAAAAGGCTATACCATATCACATACATTAAATTGCATGTGATGTTAATCCTTTTCATTGCTTGTTTGAATGCACAAGTAGTCGTGTTTTAATAGGTAGATCTCTCTTAAAATACAAAGAAGTTCATGCTCTCAAAACCGTGCAACCGTCTATAATAAACGCCACCCGAGGTGCGTCGTGTCACACGAGTACCAACGGAAAGGTAACAAAGAGGCCGGTGGATTGAGTTGTCTCCACATCAATGGCGCTTGGTTGTCTCCACAAGTGTCAAAAGACTAATACAAGAGCCATAAATTGGTTATGATTGGTTTTTTTAGACCTACCGGGTTGATCTCCTCCATGGATGAGTGTTACACTGGTGGTAGGTGTATTTATCAGGATCTTGATTACCCTAAGATCAATTGTAGAGAGATATTGGTTTTAGTGGGAGCATTAGATTAAAATTGTTAAGATTATTGCAATTAATTTTGAACCATGTCTAAATCAATCTTCTTATATCGTTGTAGACAGATGGCCCGCAACAACATTGCTTTTAGCTTAGGACCGATGCTTGAAAAAGAGAAGCTTGCTTCAAATGGGGGCAACTATGCGGACTGGTTCAGTAATCTTGGGTTTGTCCTCAAATTTTCTAAGAAGGACTATGTTCTCAGAGAAGCTCTCCCAGCCGCTCCCGCAGAGGATGCATCGCAGTACGATAAGAACGTCTATGCGACTAAAGTGGATGACCACACCACAATACAATGCTTGATGCTGACATGCATGGATACTGACCTTCAGAAACGTTTTGATAACTTCACCGTTTTTGACATGGTGACACAACTGAACGCTCTGTATCTGAAGAAAGCTAGAACTAAACGTTATGAGATAACGAAACAACTGTGGGAATGCAAGATGGCAGAAGGTAGCTCAATAAGTGAGCATGTCATCAAACATGTTGGTTACACACATAGGCTAAGTGCTCTGGGATTTGCGATCCCTATGACTCTCGGCACTGACATTCTACTTGTGTCACTCCCCCCGTCTTACAACGAATTTATCATGAATTACAACATGAATGGGCTTGACAAGACCACGGACGAATTTTTCGCTATGCTTAAGACTGCGGAAGCATCTATGTAGAAGGATCCCAACCACATGTTGGGTGTGATGAACACTACCAGTTTCAAGAAGAAGATCAAAGGCACAAATGCCAAGAGTGTTGGTAAGTCCAAAACTCAGGTAAAGACCAAGAGTGGCCCAACTAAAGATTCTGAGTGTCACTACTTCAAGAACAAGGGGCATTGGAAGAGGAATTGCAAGAAGTATCTGGGAGATTTGAAAAGTGGTCTCCTCACCAAAGGTATAAATAAGTTATACTAAGTTAATAGACAATTTCATTATTTCACCTTCATAGGTATAATTGATACCATATGGATTGCACTTGTTTTTCAACTTGGTACAGGGAATTCTCCGAATTTGAAGGAGAAGAGCGAATGAAGTGCAAGTCCGCGTCGGAAGTGGTGACCAAGTCACCCAGGGACATCGGCGTTCGTCTATCAAGATTTATCTTAGAGTTTAATAAATGTTATTTGATTCAGAGGTTCTGTAAAACATTAATATCGTATTATGACGTGTACACGGTGGATGCCTTATCCATGTATTGTATAATGGTTGTTCGAAATTAATATTCTCTGAATTTCACCCTTCGCGGTGAATTATTTAAGTTGAAATCTTGATGTTATGTCTATTTTCTTGATTGCTAAATAAATTAATTTATGTGATGATAATGCTAAAAATTTATTAGCATAAATGACTTAGTCACATTAGAAAAAAGCGCATGCGGAAGCTTCATATCGATGAAGTCATTCAATCTCTTGACTTTGAGTCATTTGATACACACAATGTTTTTCTAATAGACAAAATCATTGATTAAATGAATTGTTCAAGTGCTTAGTAAACTATTGGTTATAACACATATCGATGTGTGTAGAACCAATAAATAGTACTTTACATAAAACTTTATGACAATGACTTGTATAGATATACTGATATTTAGAGAAGATATAAAGTCTGAAATTTTGAATAAGTTCGAAATTGTTTCAACACAACTAGAATCATCATCACACATATATCAAATATTTGACGATCTGATCGTAAAATAATTGAGTTAAAGAATTTAGCAAACATCATAGAGTGTATGAAGTCAGTTCATAAAATAGCGTCACCCGAAACCCCGTATAGCTGCAGAGTATCATCACGTACAACCAAGCCCTATATGACATATTGGAATTTAAAAAATCTACGTTGAATTCCAACATAACATAGTGAGGTCGGTGATGTACTTAAACCACACTCCCATTCACTATACTGCTTAACGCTTTAGAGAAATCACTTACGAACTAAATAGAGCGTCGTCATATGACTGTGGAAACAATGCCCTATAAGAATATGGCATGGATAAGCATTCCAATTGTTATTTCATAATTTCAGAGATATATATTTTGAGTATACTCGATCTCGAATATAAGTATAGTAGAATAATCATGTTACGAACAACACTTCCACTACCATACCAGAGAAAATTGTTTATCGAGGGACATGGGATTTTTCTTGAGAAAACAGCTCTATTGATACAATTAAGTGGGAGGAATAATTGCTTGATAATGATTTCATTGAATCATTTGGTTCTACAGAATGGAACTCAATATTCAATCTAGAGATAAATTTTTTGACCAAACCATAAATTCCTACATCTGATAAAAATGAATTATGAAACTCTAAAATGCGTTCAAGAGATGTTGTATCACACAGCTTTATAAATTCACGTTGAACAATTGTAGTTCTAAAGTGTGATAAACCTGTGAACTACAAGACCCGATGACGAGCACTAAGTCCAATATATGGTTAAAAACCATGAAAAACAAAATGAAAGTTGTCCACAAAAATCAAGTTGAGAACTTGGTAAAACCCTCCTAAGGATACCTGATCATTAGAGTGGATTGGATTTTTCATCGATATGAACATAGATGATAGCTTCATCGTTGATAACGCTCGCCTTATCGCAAAATAAGTTTTTTGATAGAGTTCAAAAGGTTGACTACAATTTGTGTATTGATGCAAATGTTCATATGGAAAATTACTGATAATCGCGGCTGACGAGGATTAGCCTCGATAAATCCCATGGTCAGGGACCCTGGGTTAGATCGTAGAGAAGGAACAGGTTGGCGATACTCGTCGGCTAACAGGAGAAGCACTTCCTTCTTGATTGTATTATGCGAGTGGCGATTACAGTGGAAGTCTAGGCGAGTTAGGTCAAGACCGAGGGTGTCGATTGTAGATTGGATGTCCTGAGGCGTCGACCCTCCTAGCGTTTATATACTAGCCTGGGTCGAGGGAGTCCACCTCAGGTTACAAAGATGATTTCCTAAACTATCTTCGGCTTGGACGCCAAGTCTTGACTTCGTTGTTGGTCGCATACTCCTACGTCGGTGCTTTTAGTGGGTCAGTGATGGACCGATCGAGGCTTCTATCGGGCCCTCCGTCTTTATGTGCACCAGGTATCCTCATACGCAGGATTCGTGGGGTCACCCCCTCGTCAGTATCCTTCGAGTGCCTGCGTGTGACGCCCCCAAAATCAGACCGTGTACAGTAATCATACACACAGGGTACACGACTGAGATTAGGGTGCCACGATGATAATATCACAGCACAACCCTAAACACAAAAGGATAAAAAAATATGTTAAAATAGAGGGGGTCACGCGGACCCGAATACATAAGTCATACAAGCCATAATATCTGAGTACAGACATAGTTAGTCAAGTTTTGCCTTAAGAAGGCTAGAACAAATCACATCAGAGATACAGATCGAAAAGGCGAGGCCTCCTTCCTGGGATCCACCGAACTACTCCTGGTCAACAGGGAACTCGACGTCGTAGTAGGCGCCTCCGGGGTACTCCTGCTCCTGGGCTCCAACGTCGGCTGCAGCGGCCGATCAGGCAAAACAGTAAAGGAAATAAAGCAGGTCAGTATCTAGTATACCCGCGAGTCTTACGTCCGCTACTAAGCATTATGCATGATATCAACGGAAGGAAGAGGTTGTATATAGTGGACTGAAAGACAGAAATCCAGAGCAAGGGTAAGAAGCTAGGCCAATCGAAGACTAGCATCTTCCGACGATGTCTTGCAGCATGAGGTAAGAATCAACCAACAGTTATATAAAGCATAAAGTAACAATGCAGCAGAAGTTGCTGCAGCATTGTATAATAATAAGTTGTAATAATTAACAATGCCTCCGAGTTCACCTCCTCGACATCCCCGCGAGGAAGAAAACCCGGAACCATACAGTTTAATAATAGTTTCTAGTGGTAGGATCCAGCTTCAGCATAAAGCGTCATGTTACCGTGGACACGGCTATCGATAGATCAATCTTCCCTGCAGGGGTGCACTTGTGTTACACTACACGCACGGATCTCCAGGGTGGCGGGAACCTTGTCAGGGAACGCTCCACCGAGGCTATCCGACACTTCCTAGCCCATCTTTCAAACTCAACAGAGAGGTCATCCGCCGGTCTAAATCCTAAGTACGCCGGGCCTTGGACCCCAACCCAAACGTACTCCTGCACGGTGCGTGGCTGGCCGGTGAAGTTAAATCAAAGCAAATACAAATCACACGCCGCGGCAAATAAGACAACACCACTTCCCGGCAATCAGCCCGCGGTACTGCTGACGTCTGAAGAGTCCTCGGACGACACTAAGAAGCAGAGGAGCCCATACTCGTAATCCCACGGGTAGGTAGTGCGTACATGGCATATAGCCAACTCAAGACATTCACTGAACCATTTAGCATTTTAATTAACCTGCGTGACAACCGTTATCGTTGCCTCGACTTAACTGACCCGCGGACAACGACAGCAGCCAGGACCACCAGTACATCGGCGCCTGCCCCGTCGTCCCACCAAGTCACTGCGGTTACCAACAAGGTGAACCGTCTCCTTACCTTGTCTCGCGTGTGCTCCGGGAGGA
The DNA here is from genome assembly GCA_950022295.1 of Bromus sterilis. Taxonomy (NCBI): domain Eukaryota; kingdom Viridiplantae; phylum Streptophyta; class Magnoliopsida; order Poales; family Poaceae; genus Bromus; species Bromus sterilis. The sequence continues at coordinate 157,728,102 of OX465597.1, forward strand.
GCTCGACTTTCGTGGGTTGGTAACTCTCGCGGCCAACGACCAGGGGCCAAGCACACCGGTACACTGGTCGTGCCCTCCCTGTCGTCCCGTCGCAATACCTCTCGCGGGCACCGTTGGGTTGTCCGACTTCTTACCTTTAGGACAACCGTTTCCAGGACCCTATGGCGGTAAGACAAAGTCAGCCTCGAGTGGAGTACAAGGATTACTCCTTGATAGCTCACACTTGAGGTGACTAGGCATAACCCAGGTAGGGCCTGAGGCGGTGTCTGCATTGTACCGTACCTGTGCAGTTATAAATATTGTATCCGCGTTCACTCCCCTGAGTGATCACGGCCCTCTATCTAATCCTAGCTAACAATACGCAGGGCTCACTGCTGAATAATGCATAATAATAATAGGCACCATAGGATAAAGGAAGGCACATCAAGGGGCGACAAAAAATACAGGCTATGCAGTTGAATAGGATTGTAAACGTAGTAGCAGCAGTAACAATGCCTAGTGCAAGAAATGTACGGAAAGATAGGCGATATCTGGGGAAGAGAATGGCTCTGCTTGCCTGGTAGCTCGACAGTAGCGGTACGGTCGTCGACGAAGTAGTCGTACTCAGCATCGGTGTAGTCGACGACAGCTGCGGGGTCTACCGGAGATTAAGGGGGGGAAGAAACAATAAATACACAACAATAATAGCAATACAAATGCAAGACATAACAGATGAATTGTAAACGGGGTTCTAACGCAGTACGATGCACGTTGCTCGGAGCGGGAATTCATCCGGGGATGAAATACCGGCTCCGGGTGATTGTCGGACAAGGTGTCCGGAGGGGGGGAGATATCATGCCGAAGGTGTCGTGGACATCCGACACATGTGTGGGTGGTGTATCCGGGTTAGTTGACCTATTCCGAACAACTTTCATGTTCAGAATAAATTCATCCGGGCACTCTAACAGTACCGGACAGTTTAACGGCTATCGGGCAATCTATCGGACAGTGCCCCCGGAGGGGGGAAACAGTTCGATGATCGGTATGTTAGAGGGGTGTGGTGAGGATATGGGTATCGTATCTGTAACCGTTGATCCGTTCTGAGTAACTTTCGTATATAAAGTATTTTCTGATGTTCGGTACGTTAGAGGGGGGTGGTAGACATACAGATAGCGTATCCGTATCCGTTGTATTTTTCTTATCAATTTTGATGTATAACGTTTTTCGATCCGAATTACGGTATAAAAGTTATTCAAATTCAAAGTTTAAATTATTTTAAAAGATTTTATGAATTTATTTAATTCATTTATTCAAACATTATCCAGAACAGTGGATGACCTAGTCAAACCTGACAGAGGGGACCCACCTGTAAGGTTGACTGGTCAACTGACCAGTGGGTCCCACATGTCAGTGACCCAATTCTAATAAAACATTTTATTTTTTATAAAAACAGGGGGTGGCCCACATGTCATACTAACAATTTTAATAAAACAATTTCTATTTATTTTAAATGCTTACAGGTGGGGTCCAGATGTCATTGTCATAGGGTTTAATAAAATCATTAAATAACTAAATAGCACATGGGGTCCACATGTCACCGACCTATTAGTCTAAATAGAGTTTAGTTAACAGGGAATAATTTGCAAGGGCCCACATGTCATTGAGGGGGGGTATCTCTTTTTAATTTTGTGCTTAGTGTGGCTAATAGGGGGGGGGTCCACGGTCAGAGGCATAAAACTGCCTCTCGATGGGCTCGCGCGACAGAGGTCGTCGGCGGCCATGGCAAGCGGCCGGAACGGCGAGGCCGTGGCCAAGTGCCGCTGCTCACGTGCAGGGGGGGGGGGGGGTTTGGCCGCGCAGGTGCGAGGCACGCGCGCGTTGGGGCTCTGCCAGGAGTCGGCGAGCACCCGACTCGGTCATGGCGGGCAACGGCGACCGGAGCGCGGGCTTGATGGTCACGGCGACACAGGCCACGGAAACAAGCACGAGGAGATGGGGTCGAGGCGGAAGCTCACAGGGAGTGCGATGGTTGGGGTGGCAGCGAGCTTGGAGGTCGGGGTGGAGCGAATCGGGCGGCGGTCGCCGGTGGCCGTGGCGGAGGAGGAAGAAGGGGGCGGCGAGCTCCGGGCTTCCCACAGCAATTGCCCACGCGTGAGGACGAAGACCACCACGGGGAGCCGCTTGGACATGCTTCCGGTTGCCGAGGAGGCCGGTGGCCGCGTCCACGAGGGTCTCGCGCCCATGGCCGTGCTCGGATGGTCGGGGAGAAGGAGGCAGAGGCGCGAGGGGAGAGGAAGGGGAGGGAGTGAGGCAGGGGTGTTCGGGGCATCGCTCATATCCACCGGGAGAGGGGGGCAGGTAGGGGGCAGGTGGGGTGGGGGGGGGGGGGCGCGGCATGGCCGTGCGGCCATGGCCGTGACGCCACGGGGGGGAGCAGGTGAGGGTGTCGGTGGGAGGGAGAGAGAGGAGAGGAGGGGGCTGGGCCCGGGGTGGGCCTCGCACACAGGCGTTAGATTAGGGTTTTCTAAATTTTTTGTTTTCCCTTTTTTTATATATATATTTCTTTTCTGTTTTAATTTATTTTAGTTAGCTTTTGATTTTTTTTTAAATGTTATAATTGCACCAATATCAGTGTTACACTTTAACATGATGCCACAAAAAGTTTGGGCATTAATTAAATTCATTTGAATATTATTATTTATTTTAAAAGGCTTTTTGGTATTGTTTTGCTACTGTTATCATTTAATTGAATTATTTAAATAACTTAATAAATTCACATTCCAATATTTATAAGACATACTGATTTTTAGGCATTTAATAAAATTGCTTTCACAATTTTTAGTTTAATTAAAATTCCCACTTGTTTATTTAATTTTACCATAGCCATTTAATAATTTCCCAAACATTTATTTTATTTCATATTACTAAATCACTTTAATAAAATATCCATTGTTATTTATCCTGGCTTAAGTTTGCTAGGCATTTTATAAATAGATTCCATTATTTTGGTTCAACTAAGATTTCCATTTTTATATTAACTTTCAAAAATAATTTTTGATGACACCACAAGATTGGTTTCACAATCAACATAGACTTGTGATTATTCTAATGACTAAGGGTGACTTGGTTTATCCATGGACATGTTGATTGACTGGCATCCACAATCCTGGGAGCAAGATTTACAATCCACTTTGATTTGAAAATTTTATCTGGGTTGGAAATTGACAAAGCTATGATCAAAGGTGATCATGGCTTGATCATCAACAGTAATGATCACTAACAGTGGAATCACTGGAGTGATTACGGTACTGGATCTGAGGGTGTTACACTGCGGGACTCGAAGAGTCGCGCAGGGAGTCGAAGTCATCATCGTTTGCTTTCATATGCGCAGCGCGGCTGCGAGTCGTTGGAAGTTTTAGCCAAGACAAAGTTTATTCGAGGGATGATAAGCTGAAAGGGCCCAAGGTAGTCGAATGGTTGAGCCTTGGTGAATTGCACTAGTGGAAAATACCTCAGTAGCTCAATCAAGCCCGTGTCCCTCGACACGAACTTGGAAACGACCGGTTTCTAGAAAAGTCCATGCCGCTGCAGGTCTTATAGGATCGATACCGCCGGCCCCATCAAATAGACTTAACGCGTCCGTTATCGGCTCATCTTTCTATCATGCGAGCGCATGGAAAACATCGGGAGTGAAGTCGCGCCGTGGCAAGTTCAGGCCCGGCCGACTGCGCAGCAGGGTCCTACCTACACGCTAAGCTTGCGTGGCATCTGGGGTACGGTGAATCGCAGCCCAGGCATCATTTTTTATAGAGGCACGAAGCCTAATTAGAGATGCACCCACTTGGAATAAACAATCAAGTGATCTATTTAGTAGTCACTCGCGAAATTTGTGCGAGCTCAGGCGAGGAAACGATAAGAAAACATCCACTCTGAAAGTCGTCGAGTGCGTGGGCAGATTGTCTCGTCGGATTGAGTCTTGTGAGTAGTCACTCGAACGCTTCGTTGTTGTCAGAACCCCAACTAGGGTAAGTGCTAGGGTTGCTTGATCCCTTTGCATCATGAAAAATCCAAAAATAAATTCAAAAATGGGGAAAAGAAAAGCCCTGAGAAATTAAATCAAATGGCCAGATAAAAATCTTTTTCCAAAAATCATTTGAACATTTGGAAAATTCCTAAAAATGATGGTGATCATTTGAAAAGTGGTTTGGGTTCATTCCCATGCCCATGGAATCTTCAAAAATTCAAAATGTGCCCTGGAAATTAAATTGGACCCCTATTTGTTTTGAAATTCAAATGTGTTGAATTTCAAAAATGCACATAACTTGGATGTGGTTTGCTACTGGTCACCCAAGTCTTTTAAAATTATTTGGGAATTTTTTATAAAATGCCTTGGTATTTTTTTCGAGAGAAAAACACAAGACAGAAAAAGAAAAGAAGATGAAAAAGAAAAGAGGAGACCCCTGGCCATCTGGCTCAACTAAACCCCCCGGCCCACCTGGCCTGGGCCCGAAGCTGCTCCGTGTCGGCCAGGAGCACGCCGACGCCACGTCGCCGCTGCACGCGCCTTCTAGGCCTTCTCGAGGCCTCTTCTCGCGCCACGCAGCACCAGACGGCCCCCCCGAGCTCATCCTCCCATCCACGGGTCGCCCCCCTTCTTCCTCCTCACGAATCCAGCGCCGCCCCGAAGCCAGTCGGAGCACGCCGCTGCGCACCACCGTGGCCATCGACGACCAGCCGTCCAGCAGACGTGTCCAGGAGGTTCTCCGCAGTCGCGCTCGTCGTCAAGATCAACGAATCGAGACAGAAGCCTCTGGAGACGCCGCCTGCGTCGACTTCCTCCCCACGGCCGTTGTGCGCCATTACCGGAATTTCTTCGCCGCCGTTGCTTCTCTGCCTCCACTGACCTCTCCATCTTCTTCACGGTGAGGCCCCGGTTAATTCCCCCCAACTCACGCTCGTTTTGGCGCCCCGTAGCCGCAACTCCTTTGTCCAGTGGCTCCGGCCGCCGCCGACGAGCACGGCCTCCCCGGTGGTTCTTCGCTGCTCCAGAAGACGCGCACGACTGCGGGCTTCGATTTGGTGGCCGCGCCTCACCAAGCCGTTGCCATTTGGGCAATCCGGCGAGCCCTCCGCCGTGCGCTACGGTCGCCGCCGGCTAAACGCCGGTGGGCAGTTTAATTAGCGCTAATTAACCCCCTAACCCTCTATGACAGATGGGGCCCAACACCATAATAACCCCCTATTAGTTTGTTTAAACAGGGATTTAACCATGTGCCACTGACAGGGCTGGCCCACATGTCAGCCCCCCCCTTGCGTCAGCATGATACCAGCATGACGCAATAAGTCCTTTTTCTTTTTAAAATAAAATCTAGAAAATCCAGAAAATAGAATAAACTTTAGAAGTTCATAGAAAATTCATATTAACTTTAAATTAAACATATAATATTTGAAAAATTATCAGAAAAATGCAAGGTTTATGAATATGCAACTTGTTTCTATGTTTGGCCATTTTAAAATGGGTGAAAAGTAGCAAACATGCATATGGCATAATTTGAATTTGAATTTGAAGTTTGAATTTGCAATTCAATTGCAATACACTTCAATTAAGATGAATGTGCCACAAACCAGTAGGTTTCACATCATGGACAACTATATCATGTGCTTGTGCATTTCCATTCAATGTTGCCCCCCTTTGTTGATGATTTCTTCGATAATAGTGCCTCCGAGACGGTGATCACCACGAAGGAGAAGACCACCATTAAGACCCGGGTATCGTCAGCAAGGCAAGCAAACCCCATTGATCATATCTATAAAAACCCATTTCCCTCTTAGTATCGCTTATGCATGTTTAGGAGATCACCTTGTTATCGATTCTACCGCATAGGTGAACCCATATCCGATGCATGACCTATCATTTTGTCACCGTATTAAGCAAACAACAATCGTAGCAGATATAGGAGTTGAATGATGAGCATGTGGCCCCTGCAACTGTTACTGCTTATTGCTGCTTAGTGATACAATGAGGTTACATTGAATGTGAGTCGGGATGGATGATCACAGTGATGCTGATGATAACGTGTTGGTGAATCCACCCTAATACAAGGAGAACGATGAGAGGTTGTGTAAGAGTACAAAGTGGGTTGTCTCATTGAACACCGCCTTAAGCACCGAGTTCTTGTATGGTAATCCAAGACAAAGAGTACAACCACACATTGGGCTCACTGAGCCCTCCCGGCCTAGTACCTTGATCCGTGTTGACGTCCAGGAGTCACATTAGTTCGGGATTTCTATTTGGCATGTGCATAGAAAAAGAATGAAGGAATGGTTGCATCATATAGATATGTGGGTGCACCTGTGTGTCAGGAAAACCATCTGCCAAAGGTGGCGTCTCGGTCACTTGCATTGTTTGAGTCCGTTTCGTTGATCCGGCCGGGCTCTCGAGCGGAGGCAACTCAGATAGTCGACTCCTGGAATAGACCGGTTGTGAGAGAAATTTCGCGGTGAACATCCTCGCTGTCACCTCTTGAACGGTGGCGAGCAAAAGGCGGTAAATGATGGTCATGTGTGCGTAGTTTAAACCCTTGCAAGGTTAACAAAACTATTCGAATAGCCGCGTTCGCGATCATGGACTTCTTGGAACCTGTACCTGATTATTAGACAACTTGAAAGGATACTCTAAAACTCGCAAGATAAGCGTGAGTGCTATGGCATGATTTCTCGTGGGGAAGTCGAGGAAGTATCCATAGTGGTGTATTGGTTTGAGACTTGGTACTGGAATTGTGTACGCTTCTTACCTCAAGTCTGGTACTCGTAGTACAGGACTAGCCAAGTCAAAGATGGCACTTCTGCATGTTGAAACCCCACCTCCCTTTACCTTGAAACTTGAGCATGAGTAGTATAGTTCTGATGTAAGTCTTGCTGAGTACGACTTTGTACTCACGTTTGCTTATTCTATGTTTTAGATGGAAACACAGACCCCGATGGAGACACCTTCCTGAAGCTCGACGTTGACTAAGATAGTATAGTTCCAGACAGCAGTCGGGTCCCTCGTGGAAGGCCATGTATGTTGAACAAGGCTTCTCTAAGCCATTTGTTAAACTTGTCTGTACTCAGACCTAATTTTCTTCCGTTGTATGATGTAATGTTGATCACAGACATGTGATCTTTGTATGCTCTATGTGTAAGTCAATAAAGATACACTTTGTAGAGTTATGTGATGATACCTACTGTTCATACTAGGCATGTGTGCTGCGTGTATGTTTATAACATGCATGTCTTAGTATGGGTTTTCGAGACCTTAGTTGTGAGCTGGCTGGCGGTCTTTTATACACCAAGTGGCCCTTAGATGTGCGCAGCTTGGGGCATCGCGATGCGATTGCTCGTGAATCTGTCATGTGCACACTTTGTGGTATGATCGAGCCCGCCCTAGATCCCGACTAAGTGATCGGGCTGGAGTCGGTTTATGTAAGGGCTATGATTCAATCGATAACATGGTTGAGGCGACTTGTCTATGAGTATGGTATTTCACCACCCATAATCATTTAGACTTGTGAGCGGGCGATGAGGACCCATCTCAGTTGATCATCCGGCATGGATGGGATGCCCCTCACGTACGATGCTTTCCGAGAGTGTTCTGTGCTTGGCCTTATCTGCTTAGACAAGTGGGTACGGCTCTCGGCTCTCCATGTGATTGAGTTGTGACTGGAATTACATACGTATATTCCGGGTCCCGACAGACTTGGTATCAGAGAAGGACTGTGTGTAGGATTATCAAACCCTTGGTCGAAGTCGAGTCTAGCATTCTATAGTTATATAGTTACTCTGGGTATAAGGGAACAACCTAAGGCTTCTTTTTCTCCTTACCCTCATCGATCTGAGTTGTTGGTCATCCTTATCTTTTCTACGGGAAGATAGGACTAGGCTCATCTATGTCTTACTAGAACATCTCGTTGTTTGCTTCCTTGTAGCCGTAGGAAAGTTGAGTTCGGTTGTCTAGAGTCATCGTGTTGCTGAGGTCCTTGGGGAAGTTCTGTCCAATCTCCTCAATGTTTTTTCATTTTCCATCCCGGTGTAGCCGTTATGCTGCCCGATTTATTCCGTCTTTCTAGGAATCTTTGCCTTTGCATTACAATCTTTTCCTCCTAATCATGTCCTCTGATCTTTGATTCCATCGTACAACCTGTTCTGATTGTTGATTTTTATCACACAGGATGTCAGGTGGAACTCGTAGTGCTGTTCGTCGAAATCGAGACCGTGATCGGAATCAAAGTAATGAGGAACCTCCACCACCTCCTTCTGCAGCGGAAATCATGATGGAAGCTGAGCGGAATCGACGTGATCAAACACGCCTACTGGATCTCATCGAGCAGAATACCTCACGTCATCGCAATGTCGTTGTGAGCATTCAGGACTTCATCCTCCTCAAGCCACCGATATTCCGATGTTCTTCTGAGCCCCTTGAGGCTGATGATTGGCTCCGTTCCATCGAGCGTAAGCTTGATACTGCACATGTTGCTCCCGATGACCGAGTTATTTTCGCGGTATACTTCCTGGAAGGTGCTTCTCTTCAATGGTGGGAGAACTATGTTGCTATGCAGCCAGATGGTCACGTAGTGACTTGGCAGGAGTTCTGTGTTGCCTTTTGAGGGTACCACATTCTGGATGAGTTGATGGAGCGCAAGAAGGAAGAGTTCTGCAATCTGACTCAAGGAGAGATGTCCATTCATGAGTATGTGAGAGAGTTAAACCGTCTTGCTCGTTATGCCCAAGATGAGATCACCACCGATGCCAGAAAGCAGGCAAGGTTCCGTAAGGGACTTAGCCCCATCCTTCGCCATGATCTCAACCTCCTTGAATTTGCCACCTTTGAGGATTTAGTCAACAGATCGTTCAGAGCTGAGCATGGCAATGAAGTGTTCGAAGAGTCTCGCAAGCATGCTCTTGAGCTTGCTCCTTCTTCAAGTTCAGCCCCTCAGAAACGCAGAATATGGATTCCAACTGGTGCCATACCTCAAAACTTTCTTCAGAGACCACCATCCAATATATGCCATCCACCTCAACACATTGTTCCTCCCAGGAATGATGGTGTGCAATCAAGTAATCTGGTTCCCAGCAATTTAGATAGGGTGTGTTTCAAGTGTGGTTTGTCAGGCCATTACTTTCGTCAGTGACCTCAGGTCTTGATGACACCACATCATTCTCGACACAAGCCTCCAAAGAAATCAACCACCAAAGCCTTTCCAGCAAAGATTTTAGTCACAGGTAGTGGATATGTGAACCAAATCTCAGTTGAGGACACCACTGCTACTTCTGACGTCATTCTTGGCACACTCCGAGTCAATCATGTTCCCGCCTCCGTTCTTTTCGATCCAGGAGTTTCTCATTCATTCATGTCGGAGAGTTATGCACTTCGGCATGAGTTTACTTTTGAAGAAACTTTTTCTCCAATGATCATTCAAACTCCTGGTTCTAAGTGGAAAACTAATAGACTGAGCCATGGCAATCAAATGACAATTGAGGGTTTAGTATTCCTTGCTTCTCTTATGGCCCTCAAGTCTTCAGACATTGATGTCATCCTAGGAATGGATTGGTTATCAAGACAGAATGCTTTCCTTGATTGTAAAGCCAAATCAATTAAACTCACCCATCCTACAGGCCAGACAATTGCCTACACATCACCCAGCTCTAGAATCCAGATGCATACTTTGAATGTTCTTCCCCTTCTTGACCTTGAAGATACTCCGGTGGTTCGTGACTTCCCGGATGTGTTTCCTGAAGAACTTCCAGGGATACCCCCAGACAGATGTGTAGAATTTATCGTAGATCATATACCAGGCACAACCCCAATTTCCAGACGCCCATATAGAATGGCCCCACATGAGTTAGCTGAGCTAAAAACCCAACTTGATGCTTCGTTGGAAAAAGGCTTCATCCGCCCTAGCTCATCGCCATGGGGTTGCCCCGTTCTGTTCGTAACGAAGAAAGATGGAACAGAAAGGATGTGCATCGACTATCGCCCGCTAAACCTAGCGACGATAAAGAACAAGTACCCACTTCCCTGGATCGATGATCTTTATGATCAACTTGCTGGATCCTTTGTCTTCTCCAAGATGGATTTGAGATTAGGCTATCATCAAATCACAATCAGGAACGAGGACATTCCAAAGACGGCTTTCACTACTCGTTATGGTCTTTACGAGAACACTGTCATGTCCTTCGGTTTGACCAATGTCCCCACCACATTCTTGCGCTTGATGAATTCAATCTTCATGGAGTACCTAGATAAATTTTTTGTAGTTTATCTTGATGACATTCTCATCTACTCGAAGATCGAAGAAGAGCACGCAGAACATCTTAGGTTAGTATTGATGAAGCTTCGAGAGCATCGCCTATATGCCAAGTTCTCTAAGTGCAAATTTTGGCTACCAGAAGTGACCTACTTAGGCCACGTGATTTCTGCGAAAGGCATTGCTGTCAATCCCGAGAGAGTTTAGGCCGTCCTTGACTGGACTCCACCTGAATCGGTTCAGAAAGTTAGGAGTTTTCTTGGCTTAGGAAGCTATTGCCGCCGCTTCGTTGAGAACTTCTCCAAATTGCAAAGCCTCTAACTGAACTCCTCAAGAAAGATAAGAAATTCCAATGGACCCCCAAGTGCGAGGAAAGCTTTCAAGAGCTGAAAAGAAGATTGACTTCTGCACCCGTACTTGCGCCGCCAGACACCAAAAGGGATTTCGAGATCTATTGTGACACTTCGCGGCAAGGGTTAGGATGCATACTTATGCAAGATTGACATGTGGTAGCATACGCTTCACGCCAGTTGCGTCCACATGAAGAGAACTATCCTACCCATGATCTTGAACTCGTTGCCGCAGTTCATGCCCTGACAACTTGGCAACATTGCCTCCTTGGTAATCGTTGTGAGATCTATTCCGACCACCAAAGCCTCAAATACATATTCACCCAGCCAGATCTTAATCTCAAGCAAAGACGTTGGATAGAGTTGATAAAATATGATGACTTAGGAATTTCTTACACCCCAGGCAAGGCCAATGTCATGGCTGATGCACTAAGTCGTAAGTCGTATTGTAACAACCTCATGTTACAACAGTGTCAACCACTTCTTCATGAGGAATTTCGAAAGCTCAACCTCGAAATTGTTCCTCGTGGATATCTTTTCAACATGGTGGCGAAACCAACCCTTGAGGATCAAATCATAGTTGCCCAAAGGCGTGCACGAGGTGTTCGCCGGATCAAGGAGAACAATGCTAGCGGAGTTGCTAAATGTTTTTCCACATATAGTAAAGGGACGGTATTCTTTGAAAATCGTTGGTAGTACCTAAGAATAGGAATCTAAGGCAACTCATCCTTAAAGAAGCCCATGACACTCCCCTCTCGATTCATCCCGGTAGCACAAAAATGTACCGAGATCTACGCCAGAGATTTTGGTGGACTAGGATGAAGAGAGACATTGCTCGATATGTTGCCGAATGTGATGTTTGTCGTCGCGTTAAGGCAGAACACCAAAGACCTGCCGGTACTCTTCAACCTTTGCCTATTCCAGAGTGGAAATGGGACAAAGTCGGTATGGACTTCATCACTGGCTTTCCAAAAACCCAGAAAGGAAATGATGCCATCTTCGTTGTCATTGACCGACTTTCAAAAGTTTCTCACTTACTTCCCGTTCGCGAGTCTACTACTGCTAGCCAGTTAGCGGACTTGTATGTCTCTAGAATTGTGTCTCTTCACGGTGTTCCTTCAGAAATCAATTCTGATCGTGGTAGCCTTTTCACCTCTAGATTCTGGGGAATCTTTCAAAATGCTATGGGAACTCATCTCTCCTTTAGTACAGCTTTCCATCCTCAGTCTAGCGGTCAAGTTTAAAGGGTTAATCAAATCTTGGAAGACATGCTCAGAGCTTGTGTTATCTCATTCGGAAAGAATTGGGAGAAATCTCTTCCATTCGCCGAATTTTCTTATAACAATAGCTATCAATCTAGTCTGGACATGGCTCCCTTTGAATTCCTCTATGGCCGACGATGTCGAACACACCTAAACTGGTCAGAAACCTGTGAAAGACAACTCTTTGGACCGGATATGATCAAGGAAGCAGAAGAGCAAGTTCGCATTGTTCGTGATCGATTGAAAGCCGCTCAATCTCGTCAGAAAAGCTACTATGATCGTCATCATAATCAAGAAAGCTACAATCTAGATGAGAAGGCTTACCTTCGGGTTAGTCCTTTGAAGGGAATCCAAAGATTCGGTATCAAAGGCAAGTTGGCCCCACGTTACATCGGACCTTTCCGCATTCTCGCTAAACGTGGAGAAGTTGCCTACCAACTTGAACTACCCCCTCACCTTTCCCGAGTACATGATGTATTCCATGTGTCACAACTCAGGCGTTGCTTCAAGGACCCCATCCGCAAAGTCGACCATGAAACGCTTGATCTCCAAGATGACCTTTCTTATCGAGAGTACCCCGTTCATATTCTTGATTTAGCAGAGCGTGTCACTCGTCGTCAAAAGATCAAGTTCCTCAAAGTGCAATGGTCACATCACTCTGAGAAAGAAGCTACATGGGAAAGAGATTCTTCCGTGCGGAGTACCCCTCCTTCCTCCCGACGACTTCTGAAACTCGGGACGAGATTCTTTTGAGTGGGGGCGAGTTGTGAGAACCCCAACTAGGGTAAGTGCTAGGGTTGCTTGATCCCTTTGCAGCATGAAAAATTCAAAAAGAAATTCAAAAATGGGGAAAAGAAAAGCCCTGAGAAATTAAATCAAATGGCCAGATAAAAATCTTTTTCCAAAAATCATTTGAACATTTGGAAAATTCCTATAAATGATGGTGATCATTTTAAAAGTGGTTTGGGTTCATTCCCATGCCCATGGAATCTTCAAAAATTCAAAATGTGCCCTGGAAATTAAATTTGACCCCTATTTGTTTTGAAATTCAAATGTGTTGAATTTCAAAAATGCCCATAACTTGGATGTGGTTTGCTACTGGTGACCCAAGTCTTTTAAAATTATTTGGGCATTTTTTATAAAATGCCTTGGTATTTTTTTCTAGAGCAAAACACAAGACAGAAAAAGAAAAGAAGAAGAAAAAGAAAAGAGGAGACCCCTGGCCATCTGGCCCAACTAACCCCCCCCCCCCCCGGCCCACCTGGTGTAAGGCCCAATATGAGGTACTGTTCCAGATCTAGATGTTTCCATCCAGATTCGGGGACGAAGCACATATCGGTCCCACCGCGACATATGACGGATTCATATGCCCCGGATTTCCAACATGATATCACAACACTATAGATACAAGGATACAACATCTCATACAATTGGCATACAACTGCCTCAAATACAATACAATAGCGGAAGGTACATGTCTGAGTACAGAATACAATCAAATGCCTAGTGGCAAAGAGAAAAACATCGATCCCCATAACCACACGGGTCCAGGCCCTCCGTCGGGATCCGCCTAACTAGTCGTCGTCGAGTCTCCACGTGAAACGTCGATCACCATACCTGTTGTCGATCAAGAACCCTGAAAAGAGTTTGGGGTAGTATCATGAGTACAGAAGTACTCAGCATCCAACTGTAGTGGTCATCTGACCCAGCAAGGACTTCATCACTCGTCATTCTAGGACAACTAGTAGTTTACTGTAAGGAAGGGGTAAGTGGTGAGGTTGCTGCCGCACTAGCATTTATGAAGTGGCTAACGATCTAGAGAGTAAGGTAAGAAGCGAAGCATTCGATGAGGAATCGCCTCCAACAATTCTTGCTATCAACTACTTCCGCAATCATAACACCTATCTTATCCTTGTCCTCCTCTTCACATCCCGATGAAGAAGAAGCAGTCAAGGCACACACACGTTGATCAGGTTATATTAAGATTATCTCGGTTGTTGTTGTCTATGAACAAGGAGTAGGTCTCAAGTCGTCCATAACCGTGGACGCGGCTTCTCGAAAAGATTTAACCCTGCAGGGGTGTACCAACTGCCCATTAGAAGGCTCCGCACGCACGCCCATCTCTCTCAGTTGCTACCCATCATAGGAATCCATTTTATGATTTAGTTCCAAGAGATCCGAAACGACAGGGCCCTCTAACTAACAACGAAAAAATCCGGGTGGCCCCCGGTGAGTCGACATCCAGCTCAGGAGCCGGCCGTGCTCTCGATCTGGTCTCTACCGTATGACTCCAGGTTTGGATTGCCGGTTAGTCACACATGGGAAACCGACTCCTCAGCCGGTCAAGATGGGCCAGCAAGGGAACTATGTCCTCACTGGTCTGGGTTGATTTAAAAACTACTGGCAGCTGAACAGCACACACACGGTTTCAAATGGTAAATCAGCTTGGGCCACCACTAGAAATGCTTGAAGCTAGGTAGGTAAGAAAAGGGGACCCCATAAAATCCCACACGCGGTTAGGCACGCTCAGTATTAAAACCAATACCCGGAACTCGGATCCTAGGTGACTCGAATGGAACAAAGCGTCGGGGCGGGATAGCCTAGACGTTCCATCCTTCGTCGAATATAGTCAACATTATAATAATCATATCATCAACAACAATATAATAATGTGATAGCCCAAACCAAGGAGTAACAGGGTAACATCGTAGCATCCTAAGCATGCATGCTAAGCAGGGGCTGAGCAACGAGCAATAGTGACATAGCAGTACTTGGTTTGCTGGGAGGGGACATGGCTGTATCGGTTTGAAAGAGGCTGTAAACATGTGGTAGGATCAAACATCGAACCTAACCTAGACTAGCATGCAAACCGCTGGTTGAAATAGAATGGATCATAAGTAATGTACAGTCCTTGCATGTTGATAAGTTGGGTTCCGAAGGTGTAGTTGATCGCAAGCTCGCAACGTCTCTGAGAGGTACCCGCGGAAGCATACAAGACGGTAAACACTGGAAAGCATTCAACGAGCAAGCACTCTATTACTACGAGGCAAACACGAGCATGCATCAACAAGAAGGAAAAACGAGACATCGCACCTATCTTCGAGAGCGGTTACTAACAGGTTAAGTGGAGTACTCGTCACACACGACGATACCGCACATTTACAAGGGTTCAAGTTGTTTAGCTACAAGTGATCAGCAAAGTTTGTTAACATGGCATCTCACTCAAGCAAGCATATCATAGCACACCAACATGTCAGGAGGTGAAGCACAAAGTAAACAAACTATCTATGCTAGTTAATTTAAGTGAGGCACAACCTTAACATGGCATTCCACTAAGTACCCGACGATAATTAAAGGATTTGGTACCATTCTGTCCCAAACCATATTTTAGGTTGGTTATCAACAGCAAACAATAGCATAAACACAAAGTACACGAAAAACTAATCAAGTTACATATAAGGCACACTCCAAATGGAGTTACGGTTAAAAAGATATAAGCAAAACAAGTTACAGGCACAATCTGCCAACATCAGGGAGCACAGTTTATAGCAATGCATAAACAGGAAAATCAATGCAAACATGCTCACAAATAATATGGAACTAAAGTAGACATGACAGGGAAGGCATGGCAAAAAGAATCATGCAAATAGGCATCATAGAGAAAAAGATATTAAGCATGCATCATGGCATCGGAACGTTACAGACTTAGAGAAAAACAGAGGTGGCTGTCAAAAACAGCACCGTAGCAACTTTGGAGCTCAATAACTAGATGAACAGGAAGCATATCATGACAATGCAATACATGTAATAAAAGTAGACATGATGCTTAACAATATGCAATTGGAATCACTCAATTCCGATAAACGGTTGCGACACAACCGTCAAATTAACAGTTTTCAGCACAGCACCACATTAACATCAGGATCACCACTTTGGAGGAAGATTTAATATAGCTAAAGCACTAGAACATGACAAGTTAAAGCATGGAAATGAAGTACACATGATGCTTAACACATAGGAAAACGAATCAATGCAATGGGCCTCATGGATTTGTCACAATCATCAACCAAAGTTGCAATAAAATAATAACAGCAGCACATAACAGCAATTAGAAGCAGTTAACGGCCTGATGCCCACTTCAACAGAGATTAACAACATCAAGATGTCCTCAAATCAAAATTCTCACAAAATATGGATGGAAGTACACACAATTCTAAAAAAATTTCCTTTTGGGCGCAACGCGATCCGAGCTACGGTTTACTCGCAAATTACTACACGAAACTGAATCAGCAGCACAATTACAAAGGACTTAGAAAAAAATTACAGAGGTAAAAGAAAAAAAACAGACGGAAATAAAAGTAAAAAAAGGGGGGCTGGGCTGGCTCACCCATGTTCCTCGTGCGCCTGGCCCAGGTCGGCCGACAGGGAACCACGGGAGCTCGTACCGGTCCTGACGGGCGGCGGCCCTCTCCGGCCAGGCTCCGGCGGCCGTGCGACGGTTGCGAGGCGGCGCAGGGCGGCGGATCGGACGCGGCAGGGCGGCGGATCGGACGCGGCACGGCGGCGGATCGGACGCGGCAGGGCGGCGGATCAAATGTGGCAGTGCGGAACTCGCCGGCGGCGTTCTAGGCGAGGATCGGCGGAGGCTCGGAGCTCGGGGCGGCCGGCTGCTGCGTCCATGGCGCGGCGGCGTCCATGGCTCCGGCGACCCGCGGTGGACCTGCAGAGGGCGGTCAGGAGGAGGTGAGAGAAGGAGGGAGGCCGGCCCAGTGGGGGAGGAGGAGGCGACCCGGCTGTAACAACCCAGTTTTCACAAAAATTAAAAAATTTGTTTTCGGTGTGAATTGTTTGATTGTCTGATTTGTTTGGGGTGTTTGCATCCCCGATTTATCGATCGGTGTTTATTTTTTCCCCGTCTTATCTCGTATCGGACAGAGACCGACCCTTTCCACCCTGACACTTGACCTTGCGACACCGGGTTTCACCCGATCACCGTTGCGAAAACCCGCACAGGACCAGCCATAACCATCGGTGCGGAAAGAACCCCCATTTATATTTAGATGGGTTATTTTTATCGGGAGTTAATCGTCGTTTCGGTTGGGAGTGAAACGTTGTAGACGACGTGCTTACAGTGTGGCGAAGCTGTGTTTCAAATTTCGCGTGTGTCTGACTTCGTCGGCTAGGTGAACGTTCGGATGTGCCAGGTGTAAGGCCCCTGATGCGGTACTAACTCTAACTACTCGCTTTCGCGTCCGGTCGGAGTTAGAAGCGCCTCATACGCCACCGGCGCACGACACTCGCACTCGTGTCGCTGCCGGATTCTCGGCAACAGGTATATAAGCATAACTCTATAAGAAAGGAAATACATATAGATAGATAGATAGATAGAGCAGGTCATACAACGCCACTGTCTAATAATACAACATCATCATGAGTACATCTCATCAATACATCAAGCGGAAGCATAGTAGGGACCGAGTACGGTCAAGATCCAAATTTCCATAGAGAGGGCTACACATAGATATCCACCCACGGGAACGTCTGAACCCAACTATAAGATCCTACTGGTCGAGGTACTCGTACTTGTCGTCATCCTCCGGGGGCACCTCCACGAAGTAACGTCTGGTGCTGGGGTCGAGGTAGTAGTCCACTGCAGCGGCCGATCAGGCAAAGCGATAAAGACAGAAATGTAAACGGGGGTGAGAACATGTCATTACGGAATAACTAACGCTACAGGTAAGGTAAAGACAGAGACAGGTTGCAGCCGTACTAGCATATATGGTGGCTACTCGTTCTATCAGAATAGAGATGAGATCCAAGAAGTACGTTGACAACGTGTCATAATTCGGTTATTCACCTACTTACGCAAACATAACACAACCTCGTTTCCTTCTCGGTTCCCCTTGGACGAAGAAAGACAACCAAGGCACACACACGGGTTGTCAAGTTTTTAAGCATGATTATCATTGATGTTATCTATGAACAAGGAGTAGGTCTGAAGTAGTCCATAACCGTGGACACGGCTTTTCGAAAAGATTTACCCTGCAGGGGTGTACCAACTGTCCATTATAGACGTCGCATGTACGCCCGGTTCCCACTTGGTTAGGTAAGCGCCTGAAACTCCGGAACGTCAGAGTCCCTCTAACTAACAACGCACAACTCCGGGTGGCCCCCGGTGAGTCGACACCCAACTCAAAAGCTGGCCACGCTCTCGAATCGGTCTCTACCGTCTGGCCAAGGTCGGTAAGTCACACCCGAATATTCAGGGGACCCCTAGCTCGCCAAGTGTGGACCAACGAGAGAAACCATGTCTCCGCTGGCCCGGGTTGTTTCAAAAACAGCTGGGGTACCTACCAACACACACGCAGTTGCAAATGTAAATCAGCTCGGGCCACCACTAGAATTGTACGAAGCTATGTAGGTAAGACAAGGGGGCCCCATAAAACCCCACACACGATTAGGCACGCTCGTCAAGAAACACAATACCCGGAACTCGGGTCCTAGGTGACTCAAATGGAACAAAGTACCAGACGGGAATAGTCCAGCCTTCCACCTTTCGTCGAATATAAATTAACATCATTTAACAATAATAAATATCAACCAACTTCTTTTATAGCATGCTATCCCAACCACAAACATATAGGGTAAGCAGCAAGTTTTGTATCCATACTAAGAAGTGGCTGAGCAGAGGTAACTTAGCAGTACAACGGTTTGCTGGGATGTGGGGATCATGGCTGTATGGGTTTAAACATGGCATATAAGGTAGATAGGATCAGGCAACAACGTTCTAGATCTACAGCTAGGCATGAGCAGAAAGTTATAAAGTAATGACACAGATCTCCCCCTTGCCTGGTAAGGTAGTCGAAGCAGCACCCACGGTACCCTCGGGCTCGGTGTCGGACAGCTCCACGTAAGTCTCCTCGTCAGTCTCGGGTGCTAACGTAAGATACCGGCAAGGAAAACACACAAGTAAGCAACTGATGCAAACTCAAACAAGGATGGCATGTTCAAGTTTTATTCACATGATATGACCCTGTCTAGTCAAGTTTAAAGGAAGGTGATGACGACAAGTCATCACTTTCATATGCATTTTATTTATTTGTAATGGCTTTGGTCTGAGCCTTAATTTAGGTGTAAATAGCATGAAAGCATGACATGATCAACAAAGCATTACAAGAATTTAAATAACATGAAAGTAAAGCAATGATTCCGGAGACGGAGTAGTGTCGGTGAAATTGACACATAGAAAGGTGCAACAAAAGTTGGAACCCAGCCACATACATATGACAATATGTTAGGGCTGAATTGAAAAAGAAGATGACAAGGAACAAGACTGGAAGGATCAGATGATCAACATTTCAAATGCACTGAAGTTGAAATGTTGCAGGCAGAAGGATCTGAATGCCTCCGGATCAGGTGAACACACTTTGAACTCAGGAGTTGCACAAAACATCATGAGAACCTCACCATTGAAATCCTTGCAAAAAGTACCCCAAAACATATATGATATGTCTCAATTTGAATTTGCAAGGGCAGTTGCAAATTCAACTGAAGTTCAGGGGGCTGAGTGCAAAGTTGCACCACATGAATTTTGAAAAAGGTTCAAATGATTAAATCATCATTACCATGCAACTCCATGTGTAAAACTACCCAAAATCCATATATGGCATGAGCAACTTTGAATTTGAAACAAACTTGGCAAAACAGGAAAAATACAGGGGGCTTATTGCAAAATTGACCAAGCTCCAATTTATAGAGGGGTCAATTGCAAAATTGCATATCACCATTATGATCAGTAGCTCAAGCTAC
Source organism: Bromus sterilis (assembly GCA_950022295.1). Lineage (NCBI taxonomy): Eukaryota > Viridiplantae > Streptophyta > Magnoliopsida > Poales > Poaceae > Bromus > Bromus sterilis. The sequence goes on from OX465597.1 coordinate 157,747,788, forward strand.
CCTAAAAACATATATGGGAAGCCCCTGTTTGAAAAGGTGGTCCAAGTCAGATTTGAATTTGAACTCAAATTCAAATTTGAATTCAAACCGAAAAGGAAAAGAAATAAAAAAAAAGAGAAAGAAAAACCCAGAGGACTTGGCCACACGGGACAGTCTCGGGTACTCGGCCCAGCTCCTGCTCCACTGGCCCAGGCGAGCAGAGCCCACTCGGCTAAAGCAACAAAAAAAAGGAAAAAGGGACTGAGCCCATAGCCTGGACGGCCCACTTCCACGACCTCCACGGCCCAACGGGAAAACCAAATTGAAAACGAAAAAAGGGGGGGGGGGCTTGCGCCGGCTGGGACTCGATCCCACGACGCAGCCCTCACTGCGCTGCTCGCTTGCCACTACGCTAGCACACGAGTTCGAACAGAGTACGGGCGTCAGGGAAGAAATGCTTCCCCCAGGGATAGCTGAACCCGAACACTGAACACCGGTTCAGAAGCTGACGCGGCGGCGACTTCCGGTGAAGCCCTCCTCGCACTCCGGCCGGCTACTGCACTGCCACCACATGGAAAACGGAGGGGGCACTGCCCTCTGCAGAACGGCGTAGGCCATGGACGGCATCTCCCTCTCGTCTCGCCGGAACTCCCACGGCAACAAGGCGGCGACACTTCTGTTCTGCAGCTCCTGAAAGCACACCGCTCCGGCGAGGTTCAGACGAAGCCGACGACGCGTACCGTGCAGCTCGGGCCGGACTCCTCTGTTCTACGCGCTGCTGCGACATCCCTCTACACCTCGGCACAACGCAACTGGCCGCGAGATCGACGACGGAGACGCCAGGGTATACTGAATCTAACGGCGGCTTGCTGAAAAAAACCCTGAACTTTCAGTCCGCGGCGCGACTTCTACCACGATTCGCGCAAAAGCTCCTCTTTGGGGTCACAACCGTGCTCTGGGCGAGCAAAGAGCGTGCACCCGTACTCCTCGGCATCGCCATGGTCCCGGTGACCACCGACCTGACCGGAGTCCGTGGCATGGCGGCCGGCGACGCGCATCTAAGGCTACGGCCTACACGAGGGCACGAAGAGGAAGAGGGGGCACGCAACGCTCACCTAGAGGGGCTTGGTGACGCGTTTGAGCCGTCAGGGAAGAAGACGGGGGGCGCGACCGGAGCTGAGGAAGAAAGGGGCCGCGGCGATCGTCCACGACGCCAGGTCGTCTCGGGCCTGCTGGCTTCAAGCTGCGGCAGAAAACGAGACGCATACATGGTCAGGACCGCGTATACGAACGTGCAGAGCCTGACAAGGGCGACGCGGCGGTCAATTCGGAGCTCACCGGCGGAACAGGAAACTCCAAGTGCTCCCATGGCGGCGGTGGCGTAAGAAACGAGGAGGGGGAAGCAGCTAGGGTTCCCAAGGCGAGGGGGAAGCCCAGCTTATAAAGGGGAAAGGAGGGGAGGCTGGCGAGAGGGCTCCACGCCGAGCTCTCTCCGTCCTGGTCTGACGACGGGGGAAAAAGGAGGGGGAAAGGTGAGGAGGACGACGCTGACGAGCGGGCCCGGGCGGTCAGCGGGGGAGAGAAAAAAAAAGGAAAAGAAAAGAGCGCCTCCCTGCTGGGCTGGATTCGGGCGGCCCAATTGGCTGGAGAAGAGAAAGGGAGAGGGCAAGGCCCTTGTCCATTTAAATGTCCAGCAAAGGAGAAAGAAAAAGAAAATAAAATAAAAGGGCAGTCAAAAAATACCACAAATATTTTTAAAATACCCCTTAAAACAAACTTGAACACCCAAAAGTGATTTGATCAATTTTGCATGCAAGGAAAATTCACCCAAAGTAAAACAACACCATTTCCTATTTAAAATTAAATAGAAAAGGCCTTTGGGGAGTTTTTGAGAGAAAAACAGAAGGTTCAAAATTCCATGAGCTTGAAATTCTTAATCCTTGCATTCTTCTAGATTTTTCACAATTTGTTTGACCAATTTTGGCAACAACAGAAATGTGGCCCCTTTTTGAATTCAAATTCACTTTGAACTAGGGCTACTGTTTTTGCTGGTGGCAAAAATGCTTTGAGGATTTTAAAATCCTTGCAAAAGCAATTGAATTGGCTAGGCCAAGTTTGGGGTCAAGTGAAGTGAGCATGTGACAAGGAAAATTCCATCAATGCCCTTCTTGAACCACTTGGATGCAAAGGAAAACAACCCAACATGACTCCAATCTGAATGCCAATTAAAATCACCACATGAAGTGACATACACATCCACCATGCCAAGTTACAAGTCCAACAGAGGAAGTAGATTACATGGTGTTTGATAGCTTATTACATGTGGGCTGTTACAGCTCTCCCCTACCAACATAGGATCTCGCCCCGAGATCTAAGCAAGAAAAAGATCGGGATACTCAGAGCGGAGATAATCTTCACGCTCCCACGTTGCCTCTTTCTCCGAGTGATGTGCCCACTGCACCTTGAGGAACTTGACGGTCTTGTTGCGAGTCTTTCGCTCGGACGAGTCAAGAACACGGACTGGACGCTCTGAGTAAGAAAGATCCGCACTGAGCTGGATCTCGCCCAAGTCAACAGCCTGCTCCGGCTGCTTGAAGCACTTCTTTAGCTGGGACACATGGAACACATCATGTACCATCGACAGACTCTCTGGAAGCTCGAGCCGAAAGGCAAGAGGTCCTCTAGTCTCAAGGATGCGGAAAGGTCCGACAAACCTTGGAGCGAGCTTTCCTTTTATACCAAAGCGGTGAGTTCTCCTCAACGGAGACACTCTCAGGTACGCCCAATCACCAATCTGAAATTCTACACCACGGTGCCTCTTGTCATAATAAGCCTTCTTTCTAGACTGTGCTACCTTTAGGTTCTCTCGGACAATCTTCACTCTGTCCTCTACCTCTTGTATCACATCTGGACCGAACAGCTGCCTGTCACCCGTTTCGGACCAGTTCAAAGGTGTCCTGCACTTGCGGCCATACAAGACTTCAAACGGCGCTGCTTGCAGACTTTCCTGATAGCTGTTGTTGTACGAGAACTCAGCATACGGCAAGCATTCTTCCCACTTCATGCCAAACGAGATGACACATGCCCGAAGCATGTCCTCGAGAATTTGGTTCACACGCTCAACCTGCCCACTGGTCTCGGGGTGATACGCGGTACTGAACAACACTGTCGTACCAATCCCCTTTTGAAAGGCCTGCCAGAACTTAGAGGTGAAAAGGCTGCCTCTATCTGAACTGATCTTCTTGGGAATGCCATGCAAAGATACAACTCTTGCGGTGTACAAATCCGCCAACTGAGCTGCTGAAATGGAGTCCTTCACTGGGAAGAAGTGGGCAACTTTGGAGAGATTGTCAATGACGACAAAGATGGCATTGTTCTTCTTCTGCGACAAAGGGAAACCCGTGATGAAATCCATCTCAATGTGGTCCCATTTCCACTCCGGAATTTCAATTGGCTGAAGTAGTCCTGCAGGCTTCTGGTGTTGTGCTTTCACTCTCCTGCACACATCACACTGGGAGACAAAACGGGCAACATCCCGCTTCATACGAGTCCACCAAAAGTTCTGCTTGAGGTCCTAATACATCTTGGTGCTACCAGGGTGGATAGACAGCGTTGAGTCATGGGCTTCTTTCAAGACGACCTCTCTGAGACCTCCTTCCTTGGGAACAACAACTCTCTCCTCGAACATCACGGTGCCGTCATTATGCACTGAAAAGCAACCGTACTTCGGAACTGAGGTGGCAATACCCTGCTTAACTTTCTGAATCATCAAGCTATCAGACTGGGCTTCACGAATTTTCTCACGGATAGTGGGCTCTACCACAAGGTTGGCTAGATAGCCTGCTGGAACTAGCTCAAGGTTGAGCCTTCGAAATTCCTCACACAAATCAGGGTGTATCTTCTGCACCTGTACACTATTGCAATCACCCTTGCGGCTCAACGCATCGGCTATGACATTCGCCTTGCCCGGTGTATACTGAATATCCACGGAGTACTCAGTAATAGTCTCGAGCCATCTCCTTTGCCTCAAGTTCAGGTTAGGTTGCGTGAACAAGTACTTTAGGCTTTTGTGATCGGTGAACACATCAACCTTCCTCCCTAGGAGGAGGTGTCGCCAAGTAACCAACGCATGAATCACTGCAGCCAGCTCAAGATCGTGGGTCGGATAGTTCCTCTCAGCCTGCTTCAACTGTCTGGAGGTGTACGCCACAATACTCTTTCCCTGCATCAACACTCCGCCAAGGCCATTCAACGAGGAGTCACAGATAACTTGAAACGGCTGTGACTCATCTGGCGGCGTAAGGATCGGAGCTGTGGTCAGCCTTAGCTTCAACTCATCAAAAGCTGCCTGGCAAGCCTGTGACCAAACGTACTTCTTGCCCTTGCACAACAACTCCGTCATCGGCTTTGCTATCTTGGAGAAATTCTCGACAAACTTCCTGCAATAGCTGGCAAGTCCGAGAAAACTCCTCAGTTGCTTGACATTCTTCGGCGGAGTCCAATCCTGAATCGTCCGGACTCTGTCTGGGTCAACGGCAATGCCCTCTGAAGAAATGACATGGCCCAGGAAGTTGACCTTATTCATCCAGAACTCACACTTGGAGAACTTGGCATAAAACTGGTGATCTCTCAACTTCTGCAACACCAATCTGAGATGCTCCTCATGCTCAGCCTCTGACTTGGAAAAGACAAGGATGTCGTCGAGGTAGAGGAGCACAAACACGTCTAGCCACTCTTGGAACAGATAGTTCATGGCCCTCATGAACGTTGGAGGTGCGCTAGAAAAACCAAACGTCATGACCGTAAACTCGTACAGTCCATAGCGAGTGCGGAAGGCTGTCTTGGGAATGTCCTCCTCACGGACACGAATCTGGTGGTACCCCATCTTTAGATCAAGCTTTGAAAACACCTTTGCTCCATGCAATTGCTCAAATAAGTCATTGATGTTGGGCAAAGGGTACTTGTTTTTGATCGTCTTCTTGTTGATACCACGGTAGTCTTGAACCAACCGGCTAGTACCATCTTTCTTCTTCACAAAAAGACACGGGGCACCCCAAGGAGAAGTGCTCAGACGAATGAGCCCATCCTTCTCAAGCTTCACTAGCTACTCCTTCAACTCAATCAGCTCTTCCGGGCACATCTTATAAGGCTGCCGAGATATCGGCTGTGTGCCAGGTTCTAGTTCGATCACGAACTCAATAGCACGCACGGGTGGAATACCTGGCAACTCCTCTGGAAAGACATCTGGGAACTCTCGAACAACTCTGACCTCCTCGATCAATGGAGCAACTCCAGCGTTCAGAGCGTACAACTGTGCTGATCCCACTGTCGAGCCACAACTGTACCAAATCTCTGCGCCTGAATCGTGCGTCAGCAACACGGTCTTGGACGGACAATCAATCTTGGCCTTGTACTTGACAAGCCAATCCATGCCCAAAATGACATCAATGTCGGAACTTGGAAGCAAGATCAATGATGCTGAGAAAAGAAGACCCTGAATCTGAATCTGCACATTAGGAATTCTGACAGCTGAGCTCATCTTGGAACCTGGTGCAGAAATAGCCAAAGGTGAATCCATCATCTCTGACTGAAACCCATGAAAGCGAGCAAAGGACTTGGACATGAAAGAATGAGAAGCTCCGAAATCGAACAACACTGACGCTGGAACTGAACACACAAGTAACCTACCAAGCACAATCTCAGACGACTGCTGTGCATCTGCCAAGGTGACGTTGTTCACATGGAGCGCTCGTGGCTGGGCCCGCACCATCGCGTTGCTCGGTGTAGAGCGAGGTGGGGGCGGAGGCAGCCTGGCGTAACGAGGGTCGGTGCACTGCGGAGACTTGTGGCCCGGCTTGCCACACTTGAAGCACGTGATCTCTGGCCTGGGCTGGCCCTGTGGAGTAGGCGGCCTCGCGGAGGGTGGAGTAGAGCGAGGTCCGTGCTGCACTGGGACGGGAGGGCGGGCAAAAGTGCGGTTAGCTGCCCCCCTCTGCTGAAACTGCTGACGCTGCGGCTGAGACTGTGGCTCTGCAACCCAGGACTTGGCCTTCTTGTGGACCATCACTTCTGAACTGTGCTCTCTCTGCTTCCTCTTCTCTGCGGAACGCTCTGCCTCAGCTGACTCCTGTCTGATAGCCTGGTCGACGAACTCTGAGAACAGGCATGGCGTGGACAAGGTGAGCGCATACTTGATGTCCGGGGCAAGACCGCCGCGGAACCTGGCAATGCGCTGGGCCTCTGACGAGACCTCCTCTGGAGCGTACCTGGCAAACCTGACGAAGGCCAGGTTATACTCCTGCACAGACCTGTCCCCCTGCCTCAGAGCTAAGAACTCCTCGCGCTTCCTCTCGATCAGTCCACTGGGAATATGAGCAGCTCTGAAATCCCTGACGAAGTCCTCCCATGTGATCTCTGCATCACCCTTATTGGCCTTGTACGTCGAGAACCAACTGCCTGCGGCACCCTGAAGCTGGAAGGAGGCGAAGGTGACGTAGTCGACGGGTCTGACGGCGTTGGCACTGAAGTGCTTCTTGATCTCAGCGATCCAGTCATCCGCTTCCAGCGGGTCTCGAGCCTCGGAGAACCTGGGGGGGCTGATCGCGAGGAACTGCTGCAGTGTGGTGTACTGTGGACGATCATTCCTCTGAGCACCCTGGTTCTGCAGCATCTGAAGGATCGCAGTTGTGCCCTGAGCCACTGCGGCTACAGCCTCCCCAAGGATAGGGTTCTCTGGCGGCGGCATGTTCGCTCTTGGCATCCTGTATACAGGAACACTTATGAGAACATGATCGAATCATTGAAGTAACCAGAAGGTAAAGCAATATTGACAACAAAACTTTCTCACGAGGTATGAGAAAGCCGAATCTGAAATTCCACCAAGGTTAACCCAGAAAGTCGATAGCTAGGTGCTACTGGAATCCCCAAACCAAGATCATCCGAATCCAAGATAATAATCTGCTAGCGAGCACACAACAATATATACGAGCGGTTGGAAACCTGACAATGAGACATCTGCCCTGAGCGGCCCGCCATCACGGCCGTCCATAGGGGAAACACACCACATCCATATTACCATAGGATGCCCGCCAATCCTGTATGGACGTTTCACCTGGGGTACGCCGTAAGCGAGGTAGAGCAGTCAACCCCAAGTGGCGGCTCAGTGGTCTCAAAGACGCCAACACATCTCGTCGCTAGCAAAAAATTATAGAGGAATCGGAGCCTCATGTAAACGAGAACCTAGATTGTTTTGAAAGGGGATAAGTTGCAGAGACAAAACATCGTTTCACTTCCTCCCGGAAAAGGGGTGGGAGGGTGGGATAAGGAGAAAACAGAAAGAGGTCCTACTCTCCGAAATTTTTCCTATATAACTACCAAAATAGTTTCTAGACTCAACTTCGGCCAGTAAGGGGTCCTACAGTCAGTCCTGCTCTGATACCAAGTTGTAAGGCCCCTGATGCGGTACTAACTCTAACTAGTCGCTTTCGCGTCCGGTCGGAGTTAGAAGCGCCTCATACGCCACCGGCGCACGACACTCACACTCGTGTCGCTGCCGGATTCTCGACAACAGGTATATGAGCATAACTCTATAAGAAAGGAAATACATATAGATAGATAGATAGAGCAGGGCATACAACGCCACTGTCTAATAATACAACATCATCATGAGTACATCTCATCAATACATCAAGCGGAAGCATAGTAGGGACCGAGTACGGTCAAGATCCAAATTGCCCTAGAGAGGGCTACACATAGATATCCACCCACGGGAACGTCTGAACCCAACTATAAGATCCTACTGGTCGAGGTACTCGTACTCGTCGTCATCCTCCGGGGGCACCTCCACGAAGTAACGTCCGGTGCTGGGGTCGAGGTAGTAGTCCACTGCAGCGGCCGATCAGGCAAAGCGATAAAGACAGAAATGTAAACGGGGGTGAGAACATGTCATTACGGAATAACTAACGCTACAGGTAAGGTAAAGACAGAGACAGGTTGCAGCCGTACTAGCATATATGGTGGCTACTCGTTCTATCAGAATAGAGATGAGATCCAAGAAGTACGTTGACAACGTGTCATAATTCGGCTATTCACCTACTTACGCAAACATAACACAACCTCGTTTCCTTCTCGGTTCCCCTTGGACGAAGAAAGACAACCAAGGCACACACACGGGTTGTCAAGTTTTTAAGCATGATTATCATTGATCTTGTTCTATGAACAAGGAGTAGGTCTCAAGTAGTCCATAACCGCGGACACGGCTTTTCGAAAAGATTTACCCTGCAGGGGTGTACCAACTGTCCATTATAGACGTCGCATGTACGCCCCGTTCCCACTTGGCTAGGTAAGCGCCTGAAACTCCGGAACGTCAGAGTCCCTCTAACTAACAACGCACAACTCCGGGTGGCCCCCGGTGAGTCGACACCCAACTCAAAAGCTGGCCACGCTCTCGAATCAGTCTCTACCGTCTGTCCAAGGTCGGTAAGTCACACCCGAATATTCAGGGGACCCCTAGCTCGCCAAGTGTGGACCAACGAGAGAAACCATGTCTCCGCTGGCCCGGGTTGTTTCGAAAACAGCTGGGGTACCTACCAACACACACGCAGTTGCAAATGTAAATCAGCTCGGGCCACCACTAGAATTGTACGAAGCTAGGTAGGTAAGACAAGGGGGCCCCATAAAACCCCACACACGATTAGGCACGCTCGTCAAGAAACACAATACCCGGAACTCGGGTCCTAGGTGAATCAAATGGAACAAAGCACCAGACGGGAATAGTCCAGCCTCCCACCTTTCGTCGAATATAAATTAACATCATTTAACAATAATAAATATCAACCAACTTCTTTTATAGCATGCTATCCAAACCACAAACATATAGGGTACGCAGCAAGTTTTCTATCCATACTAAGAAGTGGCTGAGCAGCGGTAACTTAGCAGTACAACGGTTTGCTGGGATGTGGGGATCATGGCTGTATGGGTTTAAACATGGCATATAAGGTAGATAGGATCAGGCTACAACGTTCTAGATCTACAGCTAGGCATGAGCAGAAAGTTATAAAGTAATGACACAGATCTCCCCCTTGCCTGGTAAGGTAGTCGAAGCAGCACCCACGGTACCCTCGGGCTCGGTGTCGGGCAGCTCCACGTAAGTCTCCTCGTCAGTCCCGGGTGCTAACGTAAGATACCGGCAAGGAAAACACACAAGTAAGCAACTGATGCAAACTCAAACAAGGATGGCATGTTCAAGTTTTATTCACATGATATGACCCTGTCTAGTCATGTTTAAAGGAAGGTGATGACGACAAGTCATCACTTTCATATGCATTTTATTTATTTGTAATGGCTTTGGTCTGAGCCTTAATTTAGGTGTAAATAGCATGAAAGCATGACATGATCAACAAAGCATTACAAGAATTTAAATAACATGAAAGTAAAGCAATGATTCCGGAGACGGAGTAGTGTCGGTGAAATAGACACATAGAAAGGTGCAACAAAAGTTGGAACCCAGCCACATACATATGACAATATGTTAGGGCTGAATTGAAAAAGAAGATGACAAGGAACAAGACTGGAAGGATCAGATGATCAACATTTCAAATGCACTGAAGTTGAAATGTTGCAGGCAGAAGGATCTGAATGCCTCCGGATCAGGTGAACACACTTTGAACTCAGGAGTTGCACAAAACATCATGAGAACCTCACCATTGAAATCCTTGCAGAAAGTACCCCAAAACATATATGATATGTCTCAATTTGAATTTGCAAGGGCAGTTGCAAATTCAACTGAAGTTCAGGGGGCTGAGTGCAAAGTTGCACCACATGAATTTTGAAAAAGGTTCAAATGATTAAATCAACATTACCATGCAACTCCTTGTGTAAAACTACCCAAAATCCATATATGGCATGAGCAACTTTGAATTTGAAACAAACTTGGCAAAACAGGAAAAATACAGGGGGCTTATTGCAAAATTGACCAAGCTCCAATTTATAGAGGGGTCAATTGCAAAATTGCATATCACCATTATGATCAGTAGCTCAAGCTACCCTAAAAACATATATGGGAAGCCCCTGTTTGAAAAGGTGGTCCAAGTCAGATTTGAATTTGAACTCAAATTCAAATTTGAATTCAAACCGAAAAGGAAAAGAAATAAAAAAAAAGAGAAAGAAAAACCCAAAGGACTTGGCCACACGGGACTGAGCCCATAGCCTGGACGGCCCACTTCCACGACCTCCACGGCCCAACGGGAAAACCAAATTGAAAACGAAAAAAGGGGGGGGGCTTGCGCCGGCTGGGACTCGATCCCACGACGCAGCCCTCACTGCGCTGCTCGCCTTCCACTACGCTAGCACACGAGTTCGAACAGAGTACGGGCGTCAGGGAAGAAATTCTTCCCCCAGGGATAGCTGAACCCGAACACTGAACACCGGTTCAGAAGCTGACGCGGCAGCGACTTCCGGTGAAGCCCTCCTCGCACTCCGGCCGGCTACTGCACTGCCACCACATGGAAAACGGAGGGGGCACTGCCCTCTGCAGAACGGCGTAGGCCATGGACGGCATCTCCCTCTCGTCTCGCCGGAACTCCCACGGCAACAGGGCGGCGACACTTCTGTTCTGCAGCTCCTGAAACCACACCGCTCCGGCGAGGTTCAGACGAAGCCGACGACGCGTACCATGCAGGTCGGGCCGGACTCCGCTGTTCTACGCGCTGCTGCGATATCCCTCTACACCTCGGCACAACGCAACTGGCCACGAGATCGACGACGGCGATGCCAGGGTCTACTGAATCTAACGGCGGCTTGCTAAAAAAAAACCTGAACTTTCAGTGCGCGGCGCGACTTCTACCACGATTCGCGCAAAAGCTCCTCTTTTGGGGTCACAACCGTGCTCTGGGCGAGCACAGAGCATGCACCCGTACTCCTCGGCATCGCCATGGTCCCGGTGACCACCGACCTGACCAGAGTCCGTGGCATGGCGGCCGGCGACGCGCATCTAAGGCTACGGCCTACACGAGGGCACGAAGAGGAAGAGGGGGCACGCAACGCTCACCTAGAGGGGCTTGGTGACGCGTTTGAGCCATCAGGGAAGAAGACGGGAGGCGCGACCGGAGCTGAGGAAGAACGGGGCCGCGGCGATCGTCCACGACGCCAGGTCGTCTCGGGCCTGTGGCTTCAAGCTGCGGCAGAAAACGAGACGCATACATGGTCAGGACCGCATATACGAACGTGCAGAGCCTGACAACAGCGACGCGGCGGTCAATTCGGAGCTCACCGGCGGAACAGGAAACTCCAATTGCTCCCATGGCGGCGGCGGAAGAAACGAGGAGGGGGAAGCAGCTAGGGTTCCCAAGGCGAGGGGGAAGCCCAGCTTATAAAGGGGAAAGGAGGGGAGGCTGGCGAGAGGGCTCCACGCCGAGCTCTCTCCGTCCTGGTCTGACGACGGGGGAAAAAGGAGGGGCAAAGGTGAGGAGGACAACGCTGTCGAGCGGGCCCTGGCGGTCAGCGGGGGAGAGAAAAAAAAAGGAAAAGAAAAGAGCGCCTCCCTGCTGGGCTGGATTCGGGCGGCCCAATTGGCTGGAGAAGAGAGAGGGAGAGGGCAAGGCCCTTGTCCATTTAAATGTCCAGCAGAGGAGAAAGAAAAAGAAAAGAAAATAAAAGGGCAGTCAAAAAATACCACAAATATTTTTAAAATACCCCTTAAAACAAACTTGAACACCCAAAATTGATTTGATCAATTTTGCATGCAAGGAAAATTCACCCAAAGTAAAACAACACCATTTCCTATTTAAAATTAAATAGAAAAGGCCTTTGGGGAGTTTTTGAGAGAAAAACAGAAGGTTCAAAATTCCATGAGCTTTAAATTCTTAATCCTTGCATTTTTCTAGATTTTTCAAAATTGGTTTGACCAATTTTTGCAACAACAGAAATGTGGCCTCTTTTTGAATTAAAATTCACTTTGAACTAGGGATACTGTTTTTGGTGGTGGCAAAAATGCTTTGAGGATTTTAAAATCCTTGCAAAAGCAATTGAATTGGCTAGGCCAAGTTTGGGGTCAAGTGAAGTGAGCATGTGACAAGGAAAATTCCATCAGTGCCCTTCTTGAACCACTTGGATGCAAAGGAAAACAACCCAACATGACTCCAATCTGAATGCCAATTAAAATCACCACATGAAGTGACATACACATCCACCATGCCAAGTTACAAGTCCAACAGAGGAAGTAGATTACATGGTGTTTGATAGCTTATTACATGTGGGCTGTTACACCACGCATAGTAGCCGGTATAAGTCCGAGGGGCGTATTTACAAAATGTCGTAGGTGCCTTTAGCTGGACCCCCGGATTCCCCGCTTATCTTCGGATTCTAGACCGCCCGAAAATCGGACCCGAAACGGACCATTTCGTGGCCCGAAAGCCTCCCCAAAGACCCACCTGCTATAAATAGCAGGGCTACACAGCCTATTATGGAAACCCTAGCCGCCTCCCACCTCGTTTTCAGCAGCCACCCAATCCTCACCCAGCTCCAGATCCCCCAATCAGCACCGTCGGATCCGGATCGAAGGGATCTCGGAGCGCCACGTCAGCCCCTGCCTCCCACCTCTCTCCTCTCTCTCCTCACCAACCGCACCTCCATGGCACCGTCGACGCGCCCGGGCCGCCGGACCAGCAGCCGGTGAGCACCCCGCACGGGTCTCCTCCCCTCCTCCTCTCTCCCTCTCTCTCTTCCCTCTCCTCTCTCTCTGACCCGCCTCCATCTTCCCCGTGCAGCAGCCGCCGGCCATGGAGATGGCCGAGGAGCTCAAGGTCGCCGCCCGGAGCTTGCCTCGCCGTCCCGGAGCGCACCGGCGACCAAATCCGGCCGCCGCATCCCCCTGCGTGCTCGGCCACCGCCGCGCGTCGGGCCCCCGCGCCCGTGTCCGCCTGGGCAGCATCGCCGGACCTGCAGCGCTGCCGGCGTCGCGGTTCGCTCGGGCAGCCGATCTAGCACCCCTCCAGCCGCAGCCATGGCCAGGTGGGCCGGCCAACGCGCGCCCCCTCGGCCCAAGCCGCCCCCCCCCCCCCCCCCGTCCAGCAGCCGGCCTGGGCCTCAGCCCAAGGTGAGCTACCCCTCTTTTTTTTTCCTTTTTCTGATTTATTTCTTTTTTTCTGTTGGGCCCAGTAGATTCGGCCCGTTTAGTTTTTTTCCTGCTGCTAGGGTTTTTTTATTAATTGCAGATTGTATAGTTTTTTTTGCGGTGCCCGTAACTTTTTAACGGTAGCTCGGATCGCGACGCGTAAAACGTGAAACTTGCTTAGTTTTGTGTGTATTTTATTAAAATGTTGCTTGTTTCAATGTTTGACTTTGTTTACCTGTTGTTTGACTGCTAATTACAACTACTTGCCACTGTAAACTGTAACTGCAATATCTTTTTAACCGTTGCTCTGTTTAAAATTTTCTTTATATGTAACTTGACTAGAATGGCATGTAGATTGTGTTTATGCTGTTCTTGCTTGCTAAATAAAATAGTTAAATATTGTTTAGGGCAAAACAGTACCAAATTCCATTTTATCGCGGGGTCCACAATAGTTTGCATGTCTAGGATTTCACCCCACTTAAATTGACTAGCTTAGGTAGTTTATTTTTGCTTCACCTCTTGTCCTGTTTGTGTGCTATGCCATGCTTCTGTGCTTGCCATGTTAACAACTTTGTTGATCACCTGTAGCTAAACAAATTGAACCACCGTAAACGTGCGGTATCGTCGTGTGTGACGAGTACTCCACTTAACCTGTTAGTAACCGCTCTCGACGGTAGGCACGATGTCTCGTGTTACCTTCTTGTTGATGCTTGCTCGTGTTTGCCTCGTAGTAATAGAGTGCTTGCTCGTTGATTGCTTTCCAGTGTTTATCGTCTTGTGTGCTTCCGCGGGTACCTCTCGGAGACGATGCGAGATTGCGATTGGCTACACCTTCGGAACCCGACTATTCAACAGGCAAGGACTATACATTACTTATGATCCATTCTATTTCAACCAGCGGTTTGCATGCTAGTGTAGGTTAGGTTCGATGTTTGATCCTACCACATGTTTACAGCCTCTTTCAAACCGATACAGCCATGTCCCTTCCCCGCAAACCTTGTACTGCTATGTTACTATTTCTCGTTGCTCAGCCCCTGCTTAGTATGCATGCTTAGGATGCTACGATGTTACCCTGTTACTCCTTGGTTTGGGATATCACATTATTATTATTGTTGTTGATGATATGATTATTATGATGTTGATTTTATTCGACGAAGGATGGAAGGTCTAGGCTATCCCGCCCCGACGCTTTGTTCCATTCGATTCACCTAGGATCCGAGTTCCGGGTATTGGTTTTAAGACTGAGCATGCCTAACCGCGTGTAGGATTTTCTTACCTAAACCCGTGTGTGTGCTTGGTGGATCCCCTCGAAATTTTAAAACAACCCGGACCAGCAGAGACATGGTTTCCCTGTTGGTCCACCTTTGACCGGCGAGGGCCCGAGGCCTCACGTGAGGCGTCTCGGTAACCCAAACCCTGTTGAGACGGAAGAGTCCGATCCGAGAGCGTGGCCAACTTTTGGATTGGGTGTCGAATCCCCGGGGGCCAACCGGATTTGTTGTTAGCTAGAGGGACCTGTCGTTTCGGATCTCTTGGAACTAAATCATAAAATGGTTGCCCATGATGGGTAGAAACTAAGAGAGATGGACGTGCATGCGGAGCCTCGTAATGGGCAGTTGGTACACCCCTACAGGGTTAAATGTTTTCGAGAAGCCGTCTCCATGGTTATGGACGACTTGAGACCTACTCCTTTTTCATAGACAACAACTGAGATAATTTTAATATAACTTGATCAACGTGTGTGTGCCTTGACTGCTTCTTCTTCGTCGGGATGTGAAGAGGAGGACAAGGATAGGATAGGTGTTATGTTTGCGTAGTAGGTGGATAGTAGACTTGTTGGAGGCGATTCCTCATCGAATTCTTGGCTTCTTATCTTACTCTCTAGATCGATAGCCACTTCACAAATGCTTGTGCGGCAGCAACCTCATGTCGGGACCCGGGGTTAGCGTATGCAAGCCTCGCTACAACACAATCATATGGAGAGCCGAGAACCGTACCCACTTCTCTAAACAGACAAGGCCAAGCACAGAACGTTCTCGGAAAGCATCGAACGTGAGGGGCATCCCATCCAGGCCGGATGATCAACTGAAATGGGTCCTCATCGTCCGCACACAAGTCTAAATGATATGGGTGGTGAACTCCCATACTCATAGACAAGTCGCCTCAACCATACTAACGATTGTATTATAACCCTTACATAGACTTACTCCAGCCCGATCACTTAGTCGGGGTCTAGGGCGGGCTCGATCATACATCAAAGTGTGCACGAGACAGAGTCTCGTACAATCGCATCGCGATGCCCCAAGCTGCGCACATCTAAGGGCCACTTGGTGTATAAAAGACCGCAAGCCAGATCACAACTAAGGTCTCGAAAACCCATACTAAGACATGCATGTTATAAACATACACGCAGCACACATGCCTTGTATGAACAGCAGGTATCATTGCAATTCTCTACAAAGTATATATCTTTATTAATAACTCTTACAGAGTGCACACAGAGATCACAAGCATGTGATCCAACATTAAAACAGACAAGCGGAAGCAAAGTAGGTCTGAGTACAGACAAGTTTAACAAATGGCTTAGAGAAGCCTTATCTAAAAACAAGCCCTCCACGAGGGAACCAGTCGTCTGACTAGGACTACACTAGCTTGGTCTTTGTCTGGTTCTTCATTCTTCGAGCTTCAGGTAGAAGCCACCATCAGGTTCGGTGGTTCATCTAAAACATAGATTAAGCAAACGTGAGTACAAAATCGTACTCAGCAAGACTTACATCGGAGCTGTACTACTCATGCATATGTATCAAGGTAAAGGGAGGTGGGGTTTCACTTGCAGAAGTGCCAACTATGACTTGGCTAGTCCTGAACTACGAGTACCAGACTGGAGGTAAGAAGCGTACACGAGTCCACTACAACTCTTCAACCAAATACACCACTATGGTTACTTCCTCGACTTCCCCACGAGAAGCACACCATAGCACTCACGCTTATCTTGCGAGTTTTAAAAGTATCCAGTTCCAGTTGCCTAATAATCAAGCTAAGCTTTCCAAGCAGTCCATAACCGCGGACGCGGCTATTCGAATAGTTTTGTTAACCCTGCAGGGGTGTACCGCTACACACACTTGCCATCAGTTACCGCCTTTTGCGTGTCACCGTTCAAGAGATGACAGCGAGGATGCCACCACAACCGTTACCTCATAGCCGATCTAGTCCAAGAAAGCCGCCTATCTGGGTTGTCTTCCACTATCGTGAACCCGGCCGGTTTACCGAAGTGGACCCAGAAGATGTGTGCGTGGTGCGAAAGCCGGTCTCGGATGAGCCGTTCTCTCACTTGGCTACCAGGCCACAATACGTACAGAAATCCGAACTACTGCGACATCTGGACATTGAAGGGGATGAGTTAGTAAGCCGAGAGGGGTCAGTGAGCCCAATGTGTGGTTGTACTCTTCATCTTGGATCACCACACAAGAACTCGTACTAGGGCGGTGTTCAACGAGACAACCCATCGTGTACTCCTACACAGCCTCTCATCGTTCACCTTGTATTAGGGTCGATTCACCAACACTTTTCTACCAACATCAACATGATTATTCCCATCCCGACTCATACTAAGCATGCAATAAGCGGTAACATTTGCAGGGGCCACATGATATCAAACAACTCCTACATTTGCTAGGATTGTGGTTTGCTTACTACTGTGACAAAAAGATAGGTCATGCAAAGGAATGGGTTCATCTATGCCGTAGAAACGAATCATGGTGATCATCCTAAACAATGCATAAGCGAGACATGAGAGGGAAGTGGGATTTTATCGACATGATCAATGGGGGTTTGCTTGCCTTGCTGACGAGGTTCGGTCACGAGGTCTTCAACGAAGGGGGTGATCTCGGATTCCGGCTCCACTTCTATCAGCAACATGACAATCATAGGATCAACATAATGTACAATGCACAATCACATGAATAAGATTTTAATGGTGATGTTCAAGGTACTGATGTGTTGAGCATTCCATTTAAAAGGAGCATATTGCATTTTTAATGCAAATTCAAACTCCATTTGATTTATCGATGAATTTCAAATGCATTTGAATGCATGAAAGTTCATTTGAAAAGTTTGATCATGAAGTGATGTGGTATAGTTGAAGTAAAGCTTCTGATGTGTGGATCAAACCATTGGAATTAAGGGTGTTGCAAAAACATTTGCAAAATCACTCCAAATTTGAATTTGAAAAGGATCCATATGCATGTTTGCTACTGTTCACCCATTTTATAATGGCCAAACATGAAAACAAATTGCATATTCATAATCCTTGTATTTTTCTGATAATTTTAGACATATTATTTGCTATATTTGGAGTTAGGATGAATTAATTATGAATTTCAAAAGTTTATTGTATTTTCTGGAATTTCTCTGATTTATTAATTGACTGGAAATTCATTTATGGCGTCATGCTGACATCAGCATGACGTGGGGGGTGTCTGACGGCTGGGTCCCCCATGTCAGTGGGAGAGGGGTTTAATCCGGTTTAGTTTAAACTAAAAGGGTCATTAGGGGGGGCCAGGGCCCACCAGTCAGTGACCCAAGGGTCAACTAACAGGGGGATTAGCCCCCTAATCTAAACGAGCCGCCGGAGGTTAGCCGACGGTGGAGTCCAGTGCGGCGGCGCACACCCTGGACGACAGCTCGGGGCGCCATTTGCCGAACGGAGGGCACCGCCGTGCTCCTCGAGCTCGCGCGCTTTGAGCTGGACACTGCAGCGTCCTCGGGAGGCAACGGGGCGACGCCGGCGAGCTGCTCGGCGACGGCGGAGGCTCGGTTCAAGGTGGGCATGGAGATTTAGGCCACGGTTTGGGGTTTGGAGACCACAGGAAGAAAGCTGGGGAGCGTCCGCGTCTGGTGGTGCCATTGGGGGGTCAAGGGGGTGCTCCAGAGTGTTGCGAGCATTGAGCAAGGCGGCGGCGCAGCACTGTCCTCGGCGAGATCAGCGGCTAGGGCACGGGGAGGAGAGTGGACTAGGGCAAAACGGCGAGAGGCTCACCCCAATTTGAGCAGAGGAGACGGCGGGGTCGGAGGAGGCTCGGCGCGGACGAATTGCTCGTCGGAAACAATGGCGACCTGCGGCGGGATCTTGATGCGGCCATCTCCTCCGGTGCGGCTCGGTTCCAATTGATGGCCTGGATCGATGAAGTCGGTGGCTGTGGTTCCACTGGACATGGTGGCTCGTCTTGCGAGCGTCTCCGGCCACGCGGGCGCACGTCGGCGGCGACAGGGAGCTACGGGTGGCGCGAGATTCGGGTCCGGCTGGGCGAGGCAGAGAGCGGAGAGTGGGGGAAGAAGGTGCGGGGGTTTCTGGAGGTTCACGTGGCGCGAGAGAGAGGGAGGGGGAGGCCTAGAAGGCGCGGGCGTCGTCGTGTCGTCGCCGTGGCCATGCTTTGCTGCAGCGAGCAGCTTGGCTCGGCGGGGAGGAAGACGACGGCGGCTCGGTGGGCTGGGCCGTGGCCAAGGGGAGGTGGGCCTTGCCTGTGGCGCCAGGTAAGCTCTTTGCTTTCTTTTCTTTTTATTATTTCTGCAATATGTTTGACCTAGCTAATAAAATAGCTAGGCATTTTATAAAATGCCACAATTTTTTATATGGCCTCATAAAATAGAGAGCTAGCCACTTATAAAATTTGAGCATTTTTGAAATTCAAATAATTTGAACTTCAAATCAAATAGGGTTTTATTTAATTTCCAAAGCCACTGTTTGAATATTAGAAAATTCCATGAGCATGGGATTGCTCCCAAACCATTTTTAAAATGATCAGTACCATTTATAGGAATTTTCCAAACATTCAAATGATTTTTGGAAAAAGATTTTTATCTGGCCATTTGATTTAATTTCTCAGGGCTTTTCTATTCCCCATTTTTCTTTTTTTGAATTTTTCACATGATGCAAAGGGAACTCAAACCCTAGCACTTGCCTAAATTGGGGTTGTGACAACTCGCCCCCACTCAAAAGAATCTCGTCTCGAGATTCAGAAGTCTGCGGGAGGAAGGAGGGGTACTCGGCACTGAGACGGTCTTCTCTTTCCCACGTAGCTTCTCTTTCAGAGTGGTGTGACCATTGCAATTTCAGAAACCTAATCTTCTGACGACGAGTGACATGCTCTGCGGAATCAAGAATACGAACGGGGTATTCTCGATAAGAAAGGTCATCTTGGAGATCAAGCGTTTCGTGGTCGACTTCGCGGATAGGGTCCTTGAAGCAACGCTTGAGTTGGGACACATGGAATACATCATGTACTCGGGAGAGGTGCGGAGGTAGTTCAAGTTGGTAGGCAACTTCTCCACGTTTAGCAATAATGCGGAAAGGTCCGATGTAACGTGGGGCCAACTTGCCTTTTATACCGAATCTTTGGGTTCCCTTTAGAGGAGTAACCCGGAGGTAAGCCTTCTCATCCAGATTGTAGCTTTCTTGCCTATGATGACGATCATAGTAGCTTTTCTGACGAGACTGGGCTGCTTTCAATTGATCACGAACAATGCGAACTTGCTCTTCTGCTTCCTTGATCATATCCGGTCCAAAGAATTGTCTTTCACCGGTCTCTGACCAGTTTAGTGGTGTTCGACATCGTCGTCCATAAAGGAGTTCAAAAGGAGCCATGTTCAGACTAGATTGAAAACTATTGTTATAAGCAAATTCGGCAAATGGAAGAGACTTCTCCCAATTCTTTCCGAATGAGATAACACAAGCTCTGAGCATGTCTTCAAGAATTTGGTTAACCCTTTCGACTTGACCGCTAGACTGAGGATGGAAAGCCGTACTAAAGGAGAGATGAGTTCCCATAGCATTCTGAAAGCTTCCCCAAAATCTAGAGGTGAAAAGGCTACCGCGATCAGAATTGATTTCCAAAGGAACACCGTGAAGGGAGACAATTCTAGAAACGTACAAGTCTGCTAACTGGCTAGCAGTTATGGACTCGCGAACGGGAAGGAAGTGAGCAACTTTGGAAAGCCTATCTATGACAACGAAGATGGCATTGTTTCCTTTCTGGGTTCTTGGAAAGCCGGTGATGAATTCCATACCGACTTTGTCCCATTTCCACTCGGGAATAGACAAAGGTTGAAGTGTACCAGCAGGTCTTTGATGTTCTTCCTTCACACGAGGACAAACATCACATTTGGCAACAAATTGAGCAATGTCTCTCTTCATCCTAGTCCACCAAAATCTCTGGCGTAGATCTCGGTACATTTTTGTGCTACCGGGATGAATCGAGAGGGGTGTGTCATGGGCTTCTTTGAGGATGAGTTGCCTTAGTTCCCTATTCTTAGGTACTACCAAACGATTTTCAAAGAATACCGTTCCCTTGCTATCTGTGGAGAAACATTTAGCAACTCCGCTAGCAATGTTCTCCTTGATCCGATGAACACCTCGTGCACGCCTTTGGGCAACTATAATTTGATCCTCAAGAGTGGGTTTCGCCACCAAGTTGAAAAGAGATCCACGAGGAACAATCTCGAGATTAAGCTTTCGAAATTCCTCATGAAGAAGTGGTTGATACTACTGTAACATGAGGTTGTTACAGTACGACTTACGACTTAGTGCATCAACCATGACATTGGCTTTGCCTGGGGTGTAAGAAATTCCTACGTCGTAATCTTTTATCAACTCAACCCAGCGTCTTTGCCTGAGATTAAGATCTGGCTAGGTGAAAATATATTTGAGGCTTTGGTGGTCGGAATAGATCTCACAATGATTACCAAGGAGGTAATGTCGCCAAGTTGTTAGGGCATGAACTACGGCAGCGAGTTCAAGGTCATGGGTAGGATAGTTCTCTTCATGTGGCCGCAACTAGCGTGAAGCGTAAGCTACCACATGTCGATCTTGCAGAAGTATGCATCCTAACCCTTGCCGTGATGCGTCACAATAGATCTCGAAATCCTTTTTGGTGTCTGGAGGTGCAAGTACGGGTGCAGAAGTCAATCTTCTTTTTAGCTCTTGAAAGCTTTCCTCGCACTTGGGAGTCCATAGGAATTTCTTACCTTTCTTGAGGAGTTCAGTTAGAGGCTTTGCAACTTTAGAAAAGTTCTCGACGAAGCGACGGCAATAGCTGGCTAGGCCAAGAAAACTTCTAACTTGCTTAACCGATTCAGATGGAGTCCAGTCAAGGACGGCCTGAACTCTCTCGGGATTCACAGCAATGCCTTTTGCAGAAATCACGTGGCCTAAGTAGGTCACTTCTGGTAGCCAAAATTCATACTTGGAGAATTTAGCATATAGGCGATGCTCTCTAAGTTTCATCAATACCAGCCTTAGGTGTTCGGCATGTTCTTCTTCGTTCTTCGAGTATATAAGGATGTCATCGAGGTAAACCACGACGAACTGGTCCAAATACTCCATGAAGATCGAATTCATCATGCGTGAGAAAGTGGCGGGGGCATTGGTTAAACCAAAGGACATGACGGTGTACTCGTAAAGACCATAACGAGTAGTAAAAGCCGTTTTGGGAATATCCTCGTTTCGGATCTTGATTTGATGATAACCTAATCTCAAATCCATCTTGGAGAAGACAGAGGATCCTGCAAGTTGATCATAAAGATCATTGATCCTGGGCAGTGGGTATTTGTTCTTTATCGTCGCTAAATTTAGCGGGCGATAGTCTACGCACATCCTTTCTGTTCCATCTTTCTTCTTTACGAACAGAACGGGGCAACCCTATGGCGATGAGCTAGGGCGGATGAAGCCTTTCTCCAACAAAGCTTCCAGTTGGGTTTTAAGCTCGGCTAACTCACGTGGGGCCATTTTGTATGGGAGTCTAGAAATGGGTGCGGTCCCTAGGGCAAGATCCACTATAAACTCTACACATCTGTCGGGTGGCTAGGTTTAAGGGGTTGGATCTCTGGATAGCTTCCTAGAGGATGACCAAGGTTTACTAGGGGCTACAACAGATATGTCAGAGTAGTAAAATACCCCAACACGATAGTCAGTGTGGTTCTTCTCGCTAGAAGACATCGAGTTGCAATTGAAACTCTATAGGTTTCTAGAAGAAAACCTACATCAAACTCTATGGAACTGTCGGGCATGCCACCTAGAAGTTCTTCTGGAAGAACATCCGAAATAGAGGGGAAAGATTTGGCAAATGCATCAGATTATGAAGAAACCTGGAATGACTCGGACAGCATAACGGCTGTAATTGCAAGAAAACAATTTTCTTTCAATGTAGATACAGCACTTACATAATACGATGTAAGAAATCAGCATTAAAAAAATCCTAGGAAAACCGGACACAACTTTCCTACGGCTACAAGGAAGCAAACAACGAGATGTTCTAATCAGACAGAGGAGAGCCTAGTCCTATCTTCCCGTAGAACAAGATGAGGGTGACTCAGAACTCAGAACGAAGGGGGTAAGGAGAAAAAGAAGCCTTACGTTGTTCCCTTATATACCCAGAGTAACTATATAACTATAGAATGCTAGACTCGACTTCGGCCAAGGCTGATAATCCTACACTCAGTCCTGCTCTGATACCAAGTCTGTCGGGACCAGGGGTTAGCGTATGCAAGCCTCGCTACAACACAATCATATGGAGAGCCGAGAACCGTACCCACTTGTCTAAACAGACAAGGCCAAGCACATAACGTTCTCGGAAAGCATCGAACGTGAGGGGCATCCCATCCAGGCCGGATGATCAATTGAAATGGGTCCTCATCGTCCGCACACAAGTCTAAATGATATGGGTGGTGAACTCCCATACTCATAGACAAGTCGCCTCAACCATACTAACGATTGTATTATAACCCTTACATAGACTTACTCCGGCCCGATCACTTAGTCGGGGTCTAGGGCGGGCTCGATCATACATCAAAGTGTGCACGAGACAGAGTCTCGTACAATCGCATCGCGATGCCCCAAGCTGCGCACATCTAAGGGCCACTTGGTGTATAAAAGACCGCCAGCCAGATCACAACTAAGGTCTCGAAAACCCATACTAAGACATGCATGTTATAAACATACACGCAGCACACATGCCTTGTATGAACAGCAGGTATCATTGCAATTCTCTACAAAGTATATATCTTTATTAATAACTCTTACAGAGTGCACACAGAGATCACAAGCATGTGATCCAACATTACAACAGACAAGCGGAAGCAAAGTAGGTATGAGTACAGACAAGTTTAACAAATGGCTTAGAGAAGCCTTATCTAAAAACAAGCCCTCCACGAGGGAACCAGTCGTCTGACTGGGACTACACTAGCTTGGTCTTGGTCTGAGTCTTCATTCTTCGAGCTTCAGGTAGAAGCCACCATCGGGGTCGGTGGTTCATCTAAAACATAGATTAAGAAAACGTGAGTACAAAATCGTACTCAGCAAGACTTACATAGGAGCTGTACTACTCATGCATATGTATCAAGGTAAAGGGAGGTGGGGTTTCACTTGTAGAAGTGCCAGCTTTGACTTGGCTAGTCCTGAACTACGAGTACCAGACTTGAGGTAAGAAGCGTAAACGAGTCCACTACAACTCTTCAACAAAATACACCACTATGGTTACTTCCTTGACTTCCCCACGAGAAGCACACCATAGCACTCACGCTTATCTTGCGAGTTTTAAAAGTATCCAGTTCAAGTTGTCTAATAATCAAGCTAAGCTTTCCAAGCAGTCCATAACCGCGGACGCGGCTATTCGAATAGTTTTGTTAACCCTGCAGGGGTGTACCGCTACACACACATGCCATCAGTTACCGCCTTTTGCGTGTCACCGTTCAAGAGATGACAGCGAGGATGCCACCACAACCGTTACCTCATAGCCGATCTAGTCCAAGAAAGCCGCCTATCTTTGTTGTCTTCCACTATCGTGAACCCGGCCGGTTTACCGAAGTGGACCCAGACGATGTGTGCGTGGTGCGAAAGCCGGTCTCGGATGAGCCGTTCTCTCACTTGGCTACCAGGCCACAATACCCACAGAAATCCGAACTACTGCGACATCTGGACATCGAAGGGGATGAGTTAGTAAGCCGAGAGGGGTCAGTGAGCCCAATGTGTGGTTGTACTCTTCATCTTGGATCACCACACAAGAACTCGTACTAGGGCGGTGCTCAACGAGACAACCCACCGTGTACTCCTACACAGCCTCTCATCGTTCACCTTGTATTAGGGTCGATTCACCAAAAATTTTCTACAAACATCAACATAATTATTCCCATCCCGACTCACATCACAGTAACAACATGGTATCATACTAAGCATGCAATAAGCGGTAACATTTGCAGGGGCCACATGATATCAAACAACTCCTACATTTGCTAGGATTGTGGTTTGCTTACTACTGTGACAAAAAGATAGGTCATGCAAAGGAATGGGTTCATCTATGCGGTAGAAACGAATCATGGTGATCATCCTAAACAATGCATAAGCCAGACATGAGAGGGAAGTGGGATTTTATCGACATGATCAATGGGGGTTTGCTTGCCTTGCTGCTGAGGTTCGGTCATGAGGTCTTCAACGAAGGGGGTGATCTCGGATTCCGGCTCCACTTCTATCAGCAACATGACAATCATAGGATCAACATAATGTACAATGCACAATCACATGAATAAGATTGTAATGTGTTGAGCATTCCATTTAAAAGGAGCATATTGCATTTGTAATGAAAATTCAAACTCCATTTGATTTATCGATGAATTTCAAATGCATTTGAATGCATGAAAGTTCGTTTGAAAAGTTTGATCATGAAGTGATGTGGTATAGTTGAAGTAAAGCTTCTGATGTGTGGATCAAACCATTGGAATTAAGGGTGTTGCAAAAACATTTGCAAAATCACTCCAAATTTGAATTTGAAAAGGATCCATATGCATGTTTGCTACTGTTCACCCATTTTATAATGGCCAAACATGAAAACAAATTGCATATTCATAATCCTTGTATTTTTCTGATAATTTTAGACATAATATTTTCTATATTTGGAGTTAGGATGAATTAATTATGAATTTCCAAAGTTTATTGCATTTTCTGGAATTTCTCTGATTTATTAATTGACTGGAAATTCATTTATTGCGTCATGCTGACATCAGCATGACGTGGGGGGGGTGTATGACGGCTGGGTCCCCCATGTCAGTGGGAGAGGGGTTTAATCCGGTTTAGTTTAAACTAAAAGGGTCATTAGGGGGGGCCAGGGCCCACCAGTCAGTGACCCAAGGGTCAACTAACAGGGGGATTAGCCCCCTAACCTAAACGAGCCGCCGGAGGTTAGCCGGCAGTGGAGTCCAGTGCGGCGGCGCACACCCTGGACGACGGCTCGGGGCGCCATTTGCCGAACGGAGGGCACCGCCGTGCTCCTCGAGCTCGCGCGCTTCGAACTGGACACTGCAGCGTCCTCGGGAGGCAACGGGACGACGCCGGCGAGCTGCTCGGCGACGGTGGAGGCTCGGTTCAAGGTGGGCATGGAGATTTAGGCCACGGTTTGGGGTTTGGAGACCACAGGAAGAAAGCTGGGGAGCGTCCGCGTCTGGTGGTGCCATTGGGGGGTCAAGGGGGTGCTCCAGAGCGTTGCCGGCATTGAGCAAGGCGGCGGCGCAGCACTGTCCTCGGCGAGATCAGCGGCTAGGGAACGGGGAGGAGAGTGGACTAGGGCAAAACGGCGAGAGGCTCACCCCGATTTGAGCAGAGGAGACGGTGGGGTCGGAGGAGGCTCGGCGCCGACGAATTGCTCGTCGGAAACAATGGGGACCTGCGGCGGGATCTTGATGCGGCCATCTCCTCCGGTGCGGCTCGGTTCCAATTGATGGCGTGGATGGATGAAGTCGGTGGCTGTGGTTCCTCTGGACATGGTGGCTCGACTTGCGAGCGTCTCCGGCCACGCGGGCGCACGTCGGCGGCGACAGGGAGCTACGGGTGGCGCGAGATTCCGGTCCGGCTGGGCGAGGCAGAGAGCGGAGAGAGGGGGAAGAAGGTGCGGGGGTTTCTGGAGGTTCACGTGGCGCGAGAGAGAGGGAGGGGGAGGCCTAGAAGGCGCGGGCGTCGTCGTGTCGTCACCGTGGCCATGCTCTGCTCCAGCGAGCAGCGTGGCTCGGCGGGGAGGAAGACGACAGCGGCTCGGTGGGCTGGGCCGTGGCCAAGGCGAGGTGGGCCTCGCCTGTGGCGCCAGGTAAGCTCTCTGCTTTCTTTTCTTTTTATTATTTCTGCAATATGTTTGACCTAGCTAATAAAATAGCTAGGCATTTTATAAAATGCCACAATTTTTTATATGGCCTCATAAAATAGAGAGCTAGCCACTTATAAAATTTGAGCATTTTTGAAATTCAAATAATTTGAACTTCAAATCAAATAGGGTTTTATTTAATTTCCAAAGCCACTGTTTGAATATTAGAAAATTCCATGAGCATGGGATTGCTCCCAAACCATTTTTAAAATGATCAGTACTATTTATAGGAATTTTCCAAACATTCAAATGATTTTTGGAAAAATATTTTTATCTGGCCATTTGATTTAATTTCTCAGGGCTTTTCTATTCCCCATTTTTTTTTTGAATTTTTCACATGATGCAAAGGGAACTCAAACCCTAGCACTTGCCTAAATTGGGGTTATGACACCTCACCACTTACCCTTCCTTACAGTAAACTACTAGTTGTCCTAGAATGACGAGTGATGAAGTCCTTGCTGGGTCAGATGACCACTACAGTTGGATGCTGAGTACTTCTGTACTCGTGATACTACCCCCAAACTCTTTTCAGGGTTCTTGATCGACAACAGGTATGGTGATCGACGTTTCACGTGGAGACTCGACGACGACTAGTTAGGCGGATCCCGGCGGAGGGCCTAGACCCGTGTGGTTATGGGGATCGATGTTTTTCTCTTTGCCAGTAGGCATTTGATTGTAGTCTGTACTCAGACTTGTATCTTACGCTGTTGTATTGTATTAAGGAAGTTGTATGCCGATTGTATGAGATGTTGTATCCTTGTATCTGTAACGTTGTGATATCATGTTGGAAATCCGGGGCATATGACTTCGTCATATGTCGAAGTGGGACCGATATGTGCTTCGTCCCCTGATCTAGATGGAAACATCTAGATCTGGAACAGTACCGCATATCGGGCCTTACACCGGTGCGGTACGGCTCCGGCTAGCCGGCGGCGGAGCCTCCACGGTGCAGGCGGCGCTCGGGCGGCGGTGAGGCGGGCTTCCAGGCCCAGATCGGGGCCCTGCGGGGCCCGGCGGCGCCCGAATTGTTCTGGAGCGGCTGGGAGGCGATGTGGCACCTCCAGGGCCCTCAGATCTCAGATCTGGTGGTCCTGGATGCCCTGGAGGTTAGGGTTTCAGATGAAGAGGGACTAGGTGGCTGATATGGCAATTTTTCAGGGGGGTGGCTACGAATTTTGTGTTAGGGAAACCCTAGAAAGGGGAGGGAGAGTGGTGGTCTTTATATAGCCCAGGTGGCTGGCAGTTTGCAAAAACATCCCCGGTTTTTCTCTCGCCCGCGCGGTGTTTACGTTTCTGACCGCCGGGGGTCCGCAGTACCTTCGATTCGGGTAAAACTTCGAACTACGTGATCAGCGATCCGAGCCGGTGGCGTTCAATTCGCGCTGGAACCGTTCTGAGAAAACTTTCCGGGGCGCTATAAAAATAACCCATTTAATTATTAAACGGTGTTTTTCGTTCCGTTGGCTGCGGCTGGTGTCATGCGGTTTTCGCGACAGTGATCGGGTGAAACCCGTTGTCGCAAAGGTCGAGTGTCACGGTGGAAAGGGTCGGTCTCCATCCGATATGAGATAAGAGGGGAAAAGATAATCGCCGATCGATAAATCGGGGATGCAAACACCGCAAACAAATCAGAAAATCAAACAATTCACACCGAAAACAAAATTTTATTTTTTGTGAAATCTGGGCTGTTACAATACCACACCACCAACAAGGGATCTCGTCCCGAGATCCAGGACGATCGGGGGAGAGGGGGGAGAGAAAAGGGAGACGACGATCTTCAACACCACCAACAAGGGACTCTGCTCCATGTCGACGTCGAACTTCTGTCGAGATAATTTTCCGCAGAGAGACGACATCGTCGGAATAACGAAAACGTCAGTGACAAGAGGAAGAATGATCGCGAAAACCAGATCAAGGGATAGTGATTTTTGACACAAGTCGTAAAAACACCATGCAAAAGGAGGGAGGGCAAAGGACGACTCAGATGATACCCAAAATCGGAGAAGCTAAAGGTACTACAGGAATTCCCAAACCTGAGCTCGGAATCAAGACAATACTTCCCAAGCAAAGCATTTTAACGGTTTCGAAACTCCACACACTCGAGATCCTAGAGTTTGAAAGGGGATAAGGCGAGAATTAAAACACTTACGACACTTGTCCTGACCAGAGCAAGGGTAAGGAGTAAAAAGATTCCTACTCTCCGATAACTAACTTAGTAACTATAAAATAGTTTTTTGCTCTACACTCGACTTCGGCCAGAAAAGGGATCCTACGGTCGATAAGGCTCTGATACCAAGTTGTAAGGTCCGATATGCGGTACTGTTCCAGATCTAGATGTTTCCATCCAGATCCGGGGACGAAGCACATATCGGTCCCACCGCGACATATGAAGGAGTCATATGCCCCGGATTTCCAACATGATATCACAACATTACAGATACAAGGATATAACATCTGATACAATCGGCGTAGAACTGTCTAAAATACAATACAACAACGAAAGGTACATGTCTGAGTACAGACTACAATCAAATGCCTAGTGGTAAAGAGAAAAACATCGATCCCCATAACCACACGGGTCCAGGCCCTCCGTCGGGATCCGCCTAACTAGTCGTCGTCGAGTCTCCACGTGAAACGTCGATCACCATACCTGTTGTCGATCAAGAACCCTGAAAAGAGTTTTGGGGTAGTATCATGAGTACAGAAGTACTTAGCATCCAACTGTAGTGGTCATCTGACCCAGCAAGGATTTCAACACTCGTCATTCTAGGCCAACTAGTAGTTTACGGTAAGGAAGGGGTAAGTGGTGAGGTTGCTGCCGCACTAGAATTTATGAAGTGGCTAACGATCTAGAGAGTAAGGTAAGAAGCCAAGCATTCGATGAGGAATCGCCTCCAACAAGTCTTGCTATCAACTACTTCCGCAATCATAACACCTATCATATCCTTGTCCTCCTCTTTGCATCCCGGCGAAGAAGAAGCAATCAAGGCACACAAACATTGATCAAGTTTTTAAGATTATCTCACTTGTTGTTGTCTATGAACAAGGATTAGGTCCAAGTCGTCCATAACCGTGGACACGACTTCTCGAAAAGATTTAACCCTACAGGGGTGTACCAACTGCCCATTACAGGGCTCCGCACGCACGCCCATCTCTCTCAGTTGCTACCCATTACAGGCAACCATTTTATCATTTAGTTCCAAGAGATCCGAAACGAAAGGTCCCTCTAACTAACAACGAACAAATCCAGGTGGCCCCCGGGGAGTCGACACCCAATCCAAAAGCTGGCCACGCTCTCGGATCGGACTCTTCAGTCTCAACAGGGTTTGGGTTACTAAGACGCCTCACGTGAGGCCTGGGGCCCTCGCCGGTCAAAGGTGGACCAACAGGGAAACCATTTCTCCGCTGGTCCGGGTTGTTTAAAAACTGCGAGGGGATCTACCAAGCACACACACGGGGTTTCAAATGGTAAATCAGCTCGGGCCACCACTAGAAATGGTTGAAGCTAGATAGGTAAGAAAAGGGGACCCCATAAAATCGCACACGTGGTTAGGCACGCTTAGTCTTAAAACCAATACCCGGAACTCAGATCCTAGGTGACTCGAATGGAACAAAGCGTCGGGGCGGCATAGCCTAGACCTTCCATCCTTCGTCGAATATAGTCAACATTATAATAATCATATCATCAACAACAATATAATAATGTGATAGCCCAAACCAAGGAGTAACAGGGTAACATCGTAGCATCTTAAGCATGCATACTAAGCAGGGGCTGAGCAACGAGCAATAGTAAGATAGCAGTACAAGGTTTGCTGGGCAGGGACATGGTTGTATCGGTTTGAAAGAGGCTGTAAACATATGGTAGGATCAAACATCGAACCTATCCTAGACTAGCATGAAAACCACTGGTTGAAATAGAATGGATCATAAGTAATGCATTGCCTTTCCTGTTGATAAGTCGGGTTCCGAAGGTGAAGTTGATCGCAAGCTCGCATCGTCTCCGAAAGGTACCCGCGGAAGCACATAAGACGGTAAACACTGGAAAGCAATCAACGAGTAAGCATCTATTACTACGAAGCAAACACGAGCAAGGATCATCAACAAGAAGCAACACGAGACATCGCACCTACAGTTGAGAGCGGTTACTAACAGGTTAAGTGGAGTACTCGTCACACACGACGATACCGCACATTTTGAATGGTTCAAGTTGTTTAGCTATAGGTGATCAACAAAGTTGTTAACATGGCACATAACTCAAGCATGGCATAACACACAAACATGGCAGGAGGTGAAGCACAAATAAACTATCTAATCTAGTCACTTTAAGTGGGGGGTAAAACCTATACATGGCAAACATTTGCGGACCCAACGATAAAAATGGAATTTGGTACTGTTTTTCCCTAAACAATATTTTATTATTTTTATTAGCAAGCAAGAACAGCATAAACACAATCTACATGCAATTCTAGTCAAGTTTCATATAAGAAACATTTTAATCAGAGCAACGGTTAAAAAGTTGTGGCAGTTATAGTTTATAGTGGCAACAGTTGTAATTAGCAGGTAAAGAGCAGGTAAACAAGGTCAAACATGGCATCAAGCAACATTTTATTAATCTACGCGCAAAATGGAGCAACTTTCATGTAGAAAGCGTCTCCATCAGAGCTACCGGTGAAAAGATATAGCTACCGCCACATCGCAACAATTAACAGATAATTAAAAAGCCCAGAAATATAAAAAACAAGCTCTGGGCCGAAACAGAGGCAATCAGGCCCAACAGTAAAATAGAAATTAAAAAGAAAAAAAAGGGGGCACCTCACCAGTTCGGCCGTGGTCCGGTCGGCTGCTGGAGAGGCCATGGGCCAGGGCGTGTGCGTGGGCCGCTGGGAGAGTGGGTCGGCCCAGGCTGGCGACGAGGCCGTCCGGTCGTCCCCGTCCCGATCGGATCGGGCAGGACAGGAGGCGCCGGCGGCTGTGCTCCGGCACGGCGGCGCCATGGGAAGGCCGGCAGGGAGCAGCGCAAGGGGGCGAGGGGGACACGACAGGGGGCAGAGGGGGCGACGACCGGAGTTGCCGGATCCGGGCGGCCGCGGCGCGAGCTCCTGGAGCTCCGGTTCCATGGCCATGGCGCGAGCCGTCCTCGGGCTTCTGCGGGAGAGAGATGGGAGGGAGGTGAGGCTAGGGAGGAGAGGAGAGGGAGGCGGCGGCGCTGACCTGGGGTGTCGCGGCTCCGGCTAGCCGGCGACCTGGCAGTGGAGGCGAAGGGCGGCGAGGGAGCCCACGGGTTGGCGGCGTGAGGAGAGTGGAGGAGAGCAAGCTGGGTAGATCTGGGCCGTCGGATCGCCAGATCTGACGGTCCAGATCTCCTGGGGGCTAGGGTTGCGAAAAAAAAGGCTAAATCGCAAAAATTGGGGCTATTGTGAGGGGGGTGGCTGCAATATTGTGCTAGGGAAACCCTAGAAAGGGATGGGAGAGTGGTGGTATTTATATAGCCCAGGTGGCTGGCAGTTTGCAAAAACATCCCCGGTTTTTCTCTCGCGCGCGCGGTGTTTTTGTTCCTGACCGCCGGGGGTCCGCAGGCCCTCCGATTCGGGTAAAAGTTCGAACTGCGCGATCAACGCGTCGAGCCGGAGGCGTTCACCTCGCGCTGGAACCGTTCCGAGAACACTTTCCGGCGCTCTATAAGAATATGCCGTTTAGTTATTAAACGTGGTTTTTCGTTCCGTTTGCTGCGGCTGGTTTCGTGAAGTTTTCGCGACGGTGATCGGGTGAAACCCGGTGTCGCAAAGGTCGAGTGTCAGGGTGGCAAGGGTCGGTCTCCGTCCAGTACGAGATAAGAGGGGGAAAAATAATCGCCGATCGATAAATCGGGGATGCAAACACCGCAAGAAAATCAGACAATCAAACAATTCATACCGAAAACAAAATTTTAATTTTTTTTGAAAACTGGGTTGTTACACTATGCTAGTCAATTTAAGTGAGGCACAACCTAAACATGGCATTCCACTAAGTACCCCACAACAATTAAAGGATTTGGTACTGTTCTGTCCTAAACCATATTTTAGGTTGGTTATCAACAGAAAACAATAGCATAAACACAAAGTACACGAAAAACTAATCAAGTTACATATATGGCACACTCCAAACGGAGTTACGGTTAAAAAGATATAAGCAAAACAAGTTACGGGCACAATCTGCCAACATCAGGCAGCACACTTTATAGCAATGCATAAACAGGAAAATCAATGCAAACATGCTCACAAATGAGATGGAACTAAATTAGACATGACAGGGAAGCCAAGGCAAAAAGATTCATGCAAATAGGCATCATAGAGCAACAGATATTAAGCATGCAACATGGCATCGGAACGTTACAGACTTAGAGAAAAACAGAGGTGGCTGTCAAAAACAGCAGCATAGCAACTTTGGAGCTCAATAAATAGATGAAAAACAAGCATATCATGACAACGCAATACATGTAATAAAAGTACACATGATGCTTAACAATATGCAATTGGAATCACTCAATTCCGATAAACGGTTGCGACACAACCGTCACCCGAAGTTGCAACAAATTAATAGTTTTCAGCACAGCAGCACATTAACATCAGGATCACCACTTTGGAGCAAGATTTAATATAGCTAAAGCACTCGAACATGACAAGTTAAAGCATGGAAATGAAGTACACATGATGCTTAACACATAGGAAAAAGAATCAATGCAATAGGCCTCATGGATTTGTCACAATCATCAATCAAAGTGGCAATAAAATAATAACAGCAGCACATAACAACAATTAGTAGCAGTTAACGGCCTGATGCCCACTTCAACAGAGATTAACAACATCAAGATGGCCTCAAATTAAAATGCTCACAAAAGATGGACTGAAGTACACACAATTCTAAACAATTTTCCTTTTGGGCGCAACGCGATCCGAGCTACAGTTTACTCGCAAATTACTACGTGAAACTGAATCAGCAGCACAATTACATAGGACTTAGAAAAAAATTACAGAGGTAAAAGAAAAAACAACAGACGGAAATAAAAGTAAAAAAAAGGGGGCTCGGCTGGCTAACCCATGGGCCTCGTGCTTGCTGGGCCGTGGCAACTGGGCTGCTGGCAGGCCGCGGTGGTGCGCCTGGCCCAGGTCGGCCGACAGGGAACCACGGGAGCTCGTCCCGGTCCCGACGGGCGGCGGCCCTCTCCGGCCAGGCTTCGGCGGCCGTGCGACGGTTGCGAAGCGGCGCAGGGCGGCAGATCGGACGCGCAGGGCGGCGGATCGGATGTGGCAGCGCGGAACTCGCCGGCGGCGTTCTAGGCGAGGATCGGTGGAGGCTCGGAGCTCGGGCCGGCCGGCTGCTGCGTCCATGTCGCGGCGGCGTCCACGGCTCCGGCGACCCGAGGTGGACCTGCAGAGGGCGGTCAGGAGGAGGAAAGAGGAGGAGGGAGGCCGGCCCAGTGGGGGAGGAGGAGGCGACCCGGCGCTGCGTGGCTCCGGCTAGCCGGCGACGGAGCCTCCACGTTGCAGGCGGTGCTCGGGCGGCGGTGAGGTGGGCCTCATGGCCCTGATCGGGGCCCTGCGCGGCCCGGCGACGCCCGAATTGGTCTGCAGCGGCTGGGAGGCGACGTGGCACCTCCTGGGCCCTCAGATATCAGATCTGATGGTCCTGGATGCCCTGGAGGTTAGGGTTTCGGATGAAGAGGGACTAGGAGGCTGATGTGGCAATTTTTCAGGGGGGTGGCTGCGAATTTTGTGTTAGGGAAACCCTAGAAAGGGGAGGGAGAGTGGTGGTCTTTATATAGCCCAGGTGGCTGGCAGTTTGCAAAAACATCCCCAGTTTTTCTCTCGCGCGCGCGGTGTTTACGTTTCTGACCGCCGGGGGTCCGCAGTACCTCCGATTCGGGTAAAACTTTGAACTGCGCGATCAGCGATCCGAGACGGCGGCGTTCACCTCGCGCTGGAACCGTTCCGAGATCACTTTCCGGCGCGCTATAAAAATAACCCGTTTAATTATTAAACGGGGTTTTTCGTTCCGTTGGCTACGGCTGGTCTCATGCGGTTTTCGCGACAGTGATCGGGTGAAACACGGTGTCACAAAGGTCGAGTGTCAGGGTGGCAAGGGTCGGTCTCCGTCCGATACGAGATAAAAGGGGGAAAAATAATCGCCGATCGATAAATCGGGGATGCAAACACCGCAAACAAATCAGACAATCAAACAATTCACACCGAAAACAAATTTTTTTTTGTGAAATCTGGGCTGTTACACCTGGCCTCGGCCCAGCACACGACCCCGTGTCGTTTTCTACCCCCTCCGTGGCGGCCAGGAGCACGCCGACGCCACGTCGCCGCTGCACGCACCTTCTAGGCCTTCTCGAGGCCTCTTCTCGCGCCATGCAACACCAGATGGCCCCCCCGAGCTCATCCTCCCACCCACGGGTCGTCGCTCTTCTTCCTCCTCACGAATCCAGCGCCACCCCGAAGCCAGCTGGAGCACGCCGCTGCGCACCACCGTGGCCATCGACGACCAGCCGTCCAGCAGACGTATCCAGGAGGTTCTCCGCAGTCGACCTCGTCGTCAAGAGCAATGAATCGAGCCAGAAGCCTCTGGAGACGCCGCCCGCGTCGACTTCCTCCCCACGTGCGTCGTGCGCCATAACCGGAATTGCTTCGCCGCCGTTGCTTCTCTGCCTCCACTGACCTCTTCATCGTCTTCACGGTGAGGCCCCGGTTAATTCCCCCCAACTCGTGCTCGTTTTGGCGCCCCGTAGCCGCCGCTCCTCTGTCCAGTGGCTCCGGCAGCCGCCTTGTTCGACGCCGCCGACGAGCACGGCCTCCTCGGTGGTTCTGCGCTGCTCCAGAAGAAGCGCACGACTGCGGGATTCGATTTGGTGGCCGCGCCTCGCCAAGCCGTTGCCATTTGGGCACTCCGGCGAGCCCTCCGGCGTGCGCTACGGTCGCCGCCGGCTAAACGTCGGTGGCCAGTTTAATTAGCGCCAATTAACCCCCTAATCCTCTATGACAGATGGGGCCCAGCAACATAATAACCCCCTGTCAGTTTATTTAAACTGGGATTGAACATTGTGCCACTGAGAGGGCTGGCGCACATGTCAGTCCCCCCTTGCGTCAGCATGACACCAGCATGTCGCAATAAGTCCTTTTTCTTTTAAAAGAAAATCCAGAAAATCCAGAAAATAGAATAAACTTTAGAAACTCATAGAAAATTCATATTAACTCCAAATTAAACATATAATATATGAAAAATTATCAGAAAAATGCAAGGATTATGAATATGCAACTTGTTTCTATGTTTGACCATTTTAAAATGGGTGAACAGTAGCAAACATGCATATGGCATAATTTGAATTTGAATTTGAAGTTTGAATTTGCAATTCAATTGCAATACACTTCAATTAAGATGAATCTGCCACAAACCAGTAACTTGCAAATCATGGACAACTATATCATGTGCTTGTACATTTCCATTCAATGTTGCCCCCCTCTGTGTATGATTGCCTCGGTAACAGTGCCTCTGAGACGGTGATCACCCCCGAAGGAGAAGACCATCGTTAAGACCCGGATATCGCCAGCAAGGAAAGAAAACCCCATTGATCATATGTATAAAAACCCATTTCCCTCTCAGTCTCGCTTATGCATGTTTAGGAGATCACCTTGTTATCGATTCTACCGCATAGTTGAACCCATATCCGATGCATGACCTATCATTTTGTCACCATATTAAGCAAACCACAATCCTAGAAGATATAGGAGTTGAATGATGAGCATGTGGCCCCTGCAACTGTTACTGCTTATTGCTGCTTAGTGATACAATGAGGTTACATTGAATGTGAGTCGGGATGGATGATCATAGTGATGCTGATGATAACGTGTTGGTGAATCCACCCTAATACAAGGTGAACGATGATAGGCTGTGTAGGAGTACATAGTGGGTTGTCTCGTTGAACACCGCCTTTAGCACCGAGTTCTTGTATGGTAATCCAAGACAAAGAGTACAACCACACATTGGGCTCACTGACCCCTCTTGGCCTAGTACCTTGATCCGTGTTGACGTCCAGGAGTCATATTAGTTCGGGCTTTCCATTTGGCATGTGCATAGAAAAATAATGAAGGAATGGTTGCATCATATAGATATGTGGGTGCACCTGTGAGGCAGGAAAATCATCTGCCAAAGGTGGCGTCTCGGTCACTTGCATTTTTTGAGTCCGTTTCGTTGATCCGGCCGGGCTCTCGAGCGGAGGCAACTCAGATAGTCGACTCCTGGAATAGACCGGTTGTGAGCGAAGTGTCGTGCTGAACATCCTCGCTGTCACCTCTTGAACGGTGGCGAGCAAAAGGCGGAAACTGATGGTCATGTGTGTGTAGTTTACACCCTTGCAAGGTTAACAAAACTATTCGAATAGCCGCGTCCGCGGTCATGGGCTACTTGGAACCTATACCTGATTATTAGACAACTTGAATGGATACTCTAAAACTCGCAAGATAAGCGTGAGTGCTATGGCATGCTTTCTCGTGGGGAAGTCGAGGATGTATCCATAGTGGTGTATTGGTTGGAGACTTGGTACTAGACTCGTGTACTCTTCTTACCTCAAGTCTGGTACTCGTAGTACAGGACTATCCAATTCAAAGCTGGCACTTCTGCATGTTGAAACCCCACCTCCCTTTACCTTGAAACTTGAGCATGAGTAGTATAGTTCTGATGTAAGTCTTGCTGAGTACGACTTTGTACTCACATTTGCTTATTCTATGTTTTAGATGGAAACCCAGACCCCGATGGAGATACCTTCCTGAAGCTCGACGTTGACTAAGATAGTATAGTTCCAGACAGCAGTCGGGTCCCTCGTGGAAGGCCATGTATGTTGAACAAGGCTTCTCTAAGCCATTTGTTAAACTTGTCTGTACTCAGACCTAATTTGCTTCCGTTGTATGATGTAATGTTGATGACAGACATGTGATCTTTGTATTCTCTATGTGTAAGTCAATAAAGATACACTTTGTAGAGTTATGTGATGATACCTGCTGTTCATACTAGCCATGTGTGCTGCGTGTATGTTTATAACATGTATATCTTAGTATGCGTTTTCGAGACCTTAGTTGTGATCTGGCTGGCGGTCTTTTATACACCAAGTGGCCCTTAGATGTGCGCAGCTTGGGGCATCGCAATGCGATTGCTCGTGAATCTGTCACGTGCACACTTTGTGGTATGATCGAGCCCGCCCTAGACCCCGACTAAGTGATCTGGCTGGAGTCTGTTTATGTAAGGGCTATGATTCAATCGATAACATGGTTGAGGCGACTTGTCTATGAGTATGGGATTTCACCACCCATAATCATTTAGACTTGTGAGCGGGCGATGAGGACCCATCTTAGTTTATCATCCGGCCTGGATGGGATGCCCCTCACGTACGATGCTTTCCGAGAGTGTTTTGTGCTTGGCATTGTCTGCTTAGACAAGTGGGTACGACTCTTGGCTCTCCATGTGATTGAGTTGTGATTGGAATTACATACGCATATTCCGGGTCCCGACAGTTGTCTTCTGGGTAAGGGAGCACCCGAAACTCTGGAGATGCGCCGTTTTGCCAGTGCGTGTGATCACTCTAGTACATATTCGCCTTCTGGGTGAGGGAGCACCCGAAACTCTGTAGATGTTGTGATTACTGTTGGTGCGAGTAGCCACTCGAGCACGTTTTTTGACTTCTGGGTGAGGGAGGACCCGAACTCTTTGGGGTTTTGGGCTTTGATCTATTTTTAGCGAAGGCGACACGCTCCCGATGGGAGTAAAAATTTTGGACCAAAAATCGGAATATTTGGCGCCATGAGACAGGTAGTTTTTTCCAGTCTTTATTTTCCAATTGCTTTTATCTGGAATCTTTCTTCTTGGGATGTTGCGGGGATAAGAATTGTAATAATGCTCGTTGGTGACCGATGATGTGATGACTCTTGGTCTTTGATCCGTCGCATCTCCTGGCTAGTCATAATGACAACTTGGACGCCACGCTGCTGCTGCCCGTTCGATTTCTGATGCGTGTATGGGAAACACGCGAGATTTGATGTGTCTTCAAATAGTGCTGACCATGGGAAGGAATTTTGTCTTGGAATTCGTAACACCCAGCGTGTTGGTCTTTGAATTAATGATAGCGCCGCCTGGGCTTCTGTGTGTTTTCCTTGTTTACCCCTGGGCGGTGCTATAAATACCCACTGTTGTTTGCCTGGGCTCGGCATCCATTCTTCTCCCATCTTTCCCTTCTTCTTCTTCCTGATATGGCGCCCAAGCGTGGTGGTGGTGGTGTGGCTGGCCGAGGTCGTGGCCGGCGCGGCCGTGGTGGCCGTACGCCTCATTCTTCGCGTGGTGGATGTCGTGGAGATACAACGCCATCTACTTCTTACGCGGAGGAGGGTGTCTGGCGCTATGATTTCCTTCTGCGCGTTCTTGGCCGGACCGCTACTCGGATCCCTCTTCCATTCTCATTTTCCTCCATGATTTCTGAGATTAATTTGAGGGGTATGTGGCTCCGGCTTTAAGGGTGTGCTCGATCTATCTCTTGGGTGGAGCTAGTAGTTTATAATTCGTTCCTGATTTTTCTTGGATCTGGCTCGAGGGTGTTTTCGCGTCGGCTTAACCTGCGTGACGGGGATAGCCTTTGTTGTCATTTCGATGGCGAAGATACTCTCACTATTTGTGCTTTTGATGCCGGTGGCAAACGTCTGGATCTGTACTAGGAGGAAACGAGCAGCGATAGCTCTGGTGGGTCGAGGAATCGTTCGTCTACTTATCCGGTGGCTTCATCTTCGGCCGAATCCTTGGCCGGTGGTTCTTGCTCTTCTAGTTCTAAGGAGGAGCTCGGCGTAAGGCCACCCGTCAAGTGGGCGCATTGTTAGGCAAGGTTACCTTGTAGAACGGGAGGGCACCGACTTGCTTCTTCGCAGGATTAGTTCTTACTTTGTCTGTGATGATGCTCGTCAAGATGTGGGCTGAAAGTGCCAATTATCTCAGCATGAGCACACATGTAGAATTCATAGTTCCCTGGGATGATTGGTATTGTAGTCCTTTTAGTAACTACTCGAGTCCCTTTGTAAATTTTGGTGTGTGGTGGAGACTTTGTACTGATATGTCTCTGATATGTACTTGAGGTCTTCGAGGCTTTTGTAATGAGAACTGTCTCTGAGTCCTTTGTAATGAGAACTGTCTCCGAGTCCTTTATAATGAGAACTGTCTTCGAGTCTTTTGAAAACTATTGGGTGCGCGGCTGCGCTCCCGATGGGAGTAGCCCCCAAGGCTACGTTCGAGTTGTAGAGTTGGACGTAGGCTGTGAGCTTTTTTTGATTATGCTATCCTTTCTTGCGACTGCTCGGTTTTTCTGGATCTTCATCGGGTGCGCGGCAGCGCTCCCTATGGGAGTAGCCCCCGAGTCTTTAGGTGATAACTTGTGATCAGGTGAAGACTAAGAAGTTATTCAGTCTGATGCCTGCTTTACCCTTATCTTTGGGGAGTAAATTTTGTTGATGGGAAAGAAATTTTGAGTGAGGTTACATGGGTGAAGTGATGCCTTTCGGGAGAATTTAATGCTTGAGGCCTCAAGTCTTTTGATTTGTGGTTGCGTAGGCGCAAATAACATCTCTCAGGAGGAGTCCGCGCCTGAGTTCCAGAGTGCTTTAAGTGGCGTCACGTGGGCGAAAAATAGTGTCTTTTCGGGGGGAGTCTGTGCTCGAGCCCCCGAGTGCTTTAGGTAGCGTCTTGTAGGAGAAAATAGCGTCTCTCGGGCGGAGTCTGTGCTCGAGTCCCCGAGTGCTTTAAGTAGCATCGCATAAGCGAAAATAGCGTCTCTCGGGGGGAGTTTGTGCTCGAGCCCCCGAGTGCTTTAAGTAGCACCGCGTAAGAGAAAATAGCGTCTCTCGGGGGGAGTCTGTGCTCGAGCCCCCGAGTGCTTTAATAGCATTGCGTAAGCGAGAATAGCGTCTCTCGGGAGGAGACTGTGCTCGAGCCCTCAAGTGCTTTAAGTAGTATTATTTGGGCGAAACCTTCCGTTATTGCTTCGAGTTTTACATGAGTTGCTGATTGGTGCTGCTACCAATATTGCCAATAGTGCCTATGGATAGACTATGGGTAGAACATGCGCAAGTTTGCCACGTTCCACGGATTTACCATATCTTCGTCGGATTTCGGGTTTTTCAACCTGTATGCACCCTCTCCTATGACCTTCGAGATTATGAAGGGTCCTTCCCACTACGAGGCAAGCTTGTGGACTTTTTCTTGTATTAGTCGTAGGATGAGATCTCCTTTGTGGAAAGTTCTTGTCCGCAGGCGATTGCTTTGGTATGTGCGTAGTTTGTCTTGGTATCCTTCTGACCTTGCTATGGCTATGTCTCTTGCTTCATCTGCGGTGTCTTTATCATCCTGGAGTGCTTCTTCTGCCTCTTCTTCTTCGTAGCCCGAGATTCGGGGGGATCCAAACTTTAGATCATGTGGAAGCACAGCTTCTGTCCCATATACCATGTAAAAAGTGTGTACTGGTGATGAGGATCAGCCTCGGAAAATTCCATGGTCAGGGACCCTGGGTTTATCATAGAGAAGGAACAGGTTGGACGATACTCGTCGGCTAACAGGAGAAGCACATCCTGCTCGATATTATTGCGTGAGGGGGCGATTACAAGGGAGGCCAAGGCGAGTTCTCGCAAGACCAAGAGAGTAGATTGTAGATTGGATGTCGAAATGTCTCTCCTCCCAGCCTTTATATACTAGGCTAGGTCTCGGGGAGTCCGTCCTAGATTACAGAGATAGTTTCCTAACCTTGGTCTTGTCTTGTGCGCCAAGTCATGCCTTCCATATCAGTCGTGGACTCCTACGTCGGTGCCTTTAGAGGGCCAGCCGCGGGACAATCAGTGCTCCTTGTGGCCCCTCTACCTTCATACGCACCAGGTATCCTTACAAGCAC
The DNA here is from genome assembly GCA_950022295.1 of Bromus sterilis. Classification (NCBI taxonomy): domain Eukaryota; kingdom Viridiplantae; phylum Streptophyta; class Magnoliopsida; order Poales; family Poaceae; genus Bromus; species Bromus sterilis. The sequence continues at coordinate 157,789,003 of OX465597.1, forward strand.
GAGTCGTGGGGTCACCCCCTCGTTAGTAGCCCCCGAGTGCCTGGGGGACTCGATGAGTCGCGCAGGGACTCGAATTCGTCAGTGCTTTTATCATCATATGCGCAGCACAGCTCCAGGTCGCTAGAAGTTTTGAGCCATGAAAATACCTGTTTCGAGGGATTGCTAAGCTGAAAGGGCCCAAGGATTCGATTGGTCGAGCCTTGGTGAATTGCTCTAGTGGCAAATACCGCAGTAGCCCAATCAAGCCCACGTCCCTCGACATGAACTTGGAATGACCGGTGTCTAGCAAAGTCATACTGTTGCAGGTCTTATAGGATCACTTGCTGCCATTCCGAGCAAATATCCTGAGCGCGACTGCTCGGCTCTTTCTATCATGCGAGCGCATGGAAAATATCGGGAGTGAAGTCGCTCTGTGGCAAGTCCTGGCCCGGCCGTTCTGCCCAGTGGGGTCTTACCTACACGCTAAGCTTGCATGGCATCTGGGTACAGTGTGTCATAGCCCAGGTATAATTGTTTTTACAGAGGCACGGAGCCTGGTTAGCGATGCACCCACTTGGAATAAACGGTCAAGTGAGAAATTAGTAGTCACCCGCGGAGCTTTTGCGTGCTGAGGCGAGGAGTCATATAGGAAAGCACCCGCTCGGAATATCGTCGAGTGGGAGGGTAGTTTAGCTTGCTGAGTTTTTGCGAGTAGCGACTCGAACGCTTTTGGTTTTCGAGGTGAGGGAGCACCCGAACTCCAGAGATGTGTTGTTTCCGCTGATGCGAGTAGTCCTGCGAGTGCATGTTCGCTTTTTGGGTGAGGGAGCACCCGAAACTCTGTAGGTGCGAGTGGTTGCTCGAGCATATCCTCATCTTCTGGGTGAGGGAGCACTCGAACACTGTTGATGTCGTGATTACTTGTTGGTGCAAGTGGCCACTCGAGGACATCTTTGCCTTCTAGGTGAGGGAGCACCCGAACTCGGGTAAAGGTACTCCCAATGGGAGTAAAAGATTTTAGAATAATATGAAAAAACTTGTGAGGAGCGGGATGCTGACCGACGATGCGTACTTAATACGCATTGCTGAAATGTGACATTGTTGGCCCATCTGACAGGTTGGGTTGTGGTGGCATGTGAATGGAAGTGACTTGACGCCCTGCTGCCCGAAAATTTCGCATTGTGTGATGATGGCCCTCGTTTTTTCCGCGTGGTGGGCTGTATGGTTAATGCACCAGTTGAGTTTTCCATGTTTCTCGGCTATCATGGGATCGCGGCACGTCCGTTGAGTTCCAAAGTTAACGCTGATTAAGTGTGCCCCTGCTGTCGGTTAAATATCGGGGGGTTTGGTGGTTTTAGGTTTTCACCCAGACATTTCCTTCTCCTGCTTGTCCTTCTCCTTTCTTCGCCATTCTTTGCCTCCTGCCTCTTCTCTTTGCGCGGTTTGGCGGTGAGATCCATGTCCAAGCACCCTCGCAGTGCAGCGCAGGAGTCGGCGAGGATGACTGGTAGGTGGGAACGGTCTACTTTTGGAGTCGCAGATCTTGATGACTTGGTAGAGGACGACATGGTGGTAGATGGTGCCACTCGGATTCCTGGGGATGAGGAGGTTCCTGCGCCTCGTCCAGATGAACGGGTATGCTTTCAGAGCTTCTTCCCTCGTGGGTTTGCGCTTCCTGTTCATCCTTTCCTCCGGGGGTTGCTTTTTTCCTATCAATTGCAACTCCATGACTTGACCCCTAATGGGATTCTGTACATTGCCTGCTTTATTACGCTCTGTGAGAGGTTTTTGGGAATCTATCCCCATTAGGGGATCTGGAAACCTCTTTTCAATGTGAAGAGGACGAATTCTGAATATGCCATTGGGGGCGTGGGTATTTCCATTAAGGATAAGGCTGCCTACTTTGATCTAGAAAAGATGGATTCTGTCTATACGTGGCGGAAGAGTTGGTTTTATCTTAAAGATCGGCACGTTGAGGGACAACAATTTGGTCTTGCACCTTTTGATCCTGCTGCGCGAGCGGCTAAGCGGTCTTCGTGGGCACATCTTTTGTCTGCTCGCGAGGTGTCTCTTGTTGAGCCATTGGTGCAAAAGATCTCTGCTTTGAAGGATGAGTTGACTGGCGGCCCACTTATCTCTATGTTTGTGAGGAGACGCGTTCAGCCGCTTCAGCATCGGGTGCGTCCCATGTGGCAATACACTGGGCCCAACGACTCGACCGGGTGTTCGCCCGAGGATTTCTCTGATGGTGACCTTTTGACTCGGGCCCAGCAAGTCACGAAGTGTACAAGTATTGGTGAGGAGAGCCTCGTTCTTCCTTAAGCTCCTGAATTGCCTCTTCCCCAGGTACATGTCTTGAAGCTCTTTTGTGATTTTGGATTGTGTCTGTTGATTACTGATGTCGTTCTGATCTGCAGGGTCATACTCCTTTGGTTAACAATCCGCCGCAGCCTGAGGATGTGGAAATACTTGATGAGCCTGGTGTGGCTGATGTTGGTCCTGTGCCTGCGGGTGATAGGGGTGCTTCTGGTGCTGATGCTAGTGAGTCTGTGGGTGGAAAACCGTCGGCTGCCGAGGACTGTGGGGATTCGAGTCCTTTACGCGTCAAGCGTGCTCGTTCCTTGAGTGCGAGTGGCCGCGACGCGGCGGGTGGTGCTGATGATTCGCTGCCGGCCGTGCCCTCTGCTGTACCGCGTCCTCCTTCGGCTGCTCCAAAGAGGCGCAAGTTTGGGATGTTGTTGTATCCGGGAGCTGCACCTGTCGGGTTCTTATACCTTTCCTTGTGCGGCTTTGTTGCTTGTTTTTCGGCTTTTGTTCTGATGATGTGTCATTTTGCAGTACTGGTCCTGTTCCCGCTGTCTCTTCTACGAGTAATGTTGCGGCTGATGTTCCGTCATTCGGTTATGGTGCAGCTGCTACTCGGCCGGGTGACTCAGGTGTGGCGATTGATCGGACAGTTCCTTTAGCGACTCCTGCGGCTTCGGGTGCGGGGATGACTCCTGCGACTGTTCTGACCGGGGGATCTGCTGCTGATGCTGGGGAAGCTTATCCTCCAGAGGTGAAACCTGCGGTTCCTGAGGAGCACTACTTGGGGCGGAGGGATCTTTTTGATGAGGATAAGGCGAAGTTTTTTGATCGTATGGCGGAGCAGGTATGGAATTCCTTTCCCTTATGATCTTCATTGGAGCGCGACAGCACTCCTGATGGGAGTAGCCCCCGAGGCTGCAAGCGATCATTTGTAATTGGTTGCAGTCTTTATCTTGGGACTTTCTCTTTTGTTGATCTTTGTTTGACATTGGGGGCATGGCAGTGCTCACAATGGGAGTAGCCCCCGAGGCTGCAAGCAATCATGTGTGGTTGGTTGCAGTCTTTGGACTTGATTTTCTCCTTTCCTTCGCTTTGACTTGTGCATTTTACTTGAATTCAGCCTTTGTTCTGGATATGTGAGCGTGTGATGACTGAGACTGATCGGTGGCGACGTGCTCATGACTCTGTCCAGGGGAGCTTGACCACTATGAGACGTGAGATCTTTATTCCTGGTCTTTATTTCGGATGCTAGTTGGTTACCTGACTGATGTCCTTTCCGCAGGTCGCAAGAAGAGTGCTGAGAAGCGGACAGAGGCTGCAAAAAAGGAACTCGCTGACCTTTGGGCCGTTTTGGAATCCAAGGAGAGGGACCTACAGGCACAGCAAGGCGATATCGAGCGGCTGCGGCGAGTGGAGGATCAATTTCTCCGGGCGGAGAAAGTTGAGTGCGAGCACCTGCAGGACTTGACAGCCTCTTTGACTGGTGCGTGGACTGTTCCTTTCTTCCGTTCATTGGGGTTTGCTCTTCTCTTGAATTTCTGAGTACTAAATCTTTTGCTTCTGGCAGGCTCTGCGGGTATTGGGGCGGTGAAGGTGGCTGCTGCAGGATCAGGCACTCTTCGTGGTGTTGTGGATGCTGTCTCGGGTGTTGTTGTAGTTGTGGGGAATGTCTGCGCTCGGGCTTGGACTCTCCTGAAGCTTCTTCATGAGCATATGCTTCCGGATGAGGAGAAGAGGCCCGAGGGTCTTGATTCTCAGGTTGCTGCCTTCGGTCCCGTCGGAGATCTGCTGGAGGGCTTGGTTCGTGAGAACGTGGTGAGTGGGCTTGCCACATCTATTGTTGTTCTTCTGGGGCATGGTGTCCCCATTGAGGATTCCATGGTGGATAGCCTGCCTAATTATACAGACGAGCAGAGTGCTCGAGCCACTCGGCTAGCCCGCCAGCTGCAGCTGGTTGTTGAGGCTGATAACCATAATTCTCAAGGAGAGGAGTAGGGTGAACTGATTTTTTTGGTGCCCTGTCTTGGGACTTTAAGTTGTAATGAACTTCCTGTGGGGTGGTGAATCTTTTATGCGGTGAAAACTTCCGTGTCCATTTTTGCGTTGTTCCTCCTTTTCTTTTGACTTGTTCTCCTTTGTGATAGGCCACCTCGGGCGTTTCTCGGGCTTCGAATTTGCTGACGGAAGATGCTCGCGAGGGTGCCTATGAATCGGTTTGTTTGAGGCTGAAAGATGCCGAGCGTGAGATTGTGCGTCTCAAGGGTGTTGTCGGTGTTCAACGCTCGAAGTGTGAACGGGCTGAATCTGTTGTGGATGGCCTGGCTGCTTGGGTGGTGAAGTTGTCTGATCTTCTGAAGGACGAGTTTGTCTTCCTTCGGCTGCTCGACTGTGTGAGGTATTTTCCTTGTGTTTTATTCTGATGATTGCTCTTTTTTGTGAAGTGCTGGCTGGGTGATCTCGCGAGGAGGAGGAGGCCGTGCAGTCAGAGTTGTTGAGGCTAGATGACCCAGTCATGCAGGCGAACAATCCCTTTGCATGGATAGGTCGCGAGCTCGAGTGTTCGCCATTTTTTGATGGCGGGTTGACAGGGTGCCGCAGGCTCTTGGGTATTGTTGCAGGGTGCTTGGTGGGATTTTCTCTGAATTTTATCCGCTGCTTCCTATTCCATTGTCTCTTGAGAGGCTGTGTTGGGTGTTCTCTCAGCCTGCGGAGCTTCGTCGCGTAGTAAATCACCAGATTCATGTAGGGGCCGATGTGCTTTTGCTTTTGTCCATAGTCATTGGCCTGGTGTGGACATTATGTTGGCGGCTCGGGGTCCTCCTGGTTGTCGAGCTCAGCCTATGGGTGACCATTATGCCGTGGAAGATGAGCCTGCGAGCCATGTTGTGAAGCAGGTGGTCGAGGAGAATGACCGTCATCTGGGCGCTCTGTGTAAAGTGAAATAGGAGCCTGGAGATTAGGCTTTGCTTGGTGTAGGTTCTTCTTTTGAGCTGTAGGTTGTCTTCTTCTGCTGGACAGCGTGTGCCGTTGTTTGCTTTGCTTTATCTATTATTAATGGATCCCGTGCGATACGGGCGGGTCTTGTCGGTTTCCGGGTCTTTGGTGGGTAACTCCTTGGGGGGCGTCTGCGGCGTACGAGCCCCTGAGTGCTTGATTTTTAAGTTGCGTAGGCGAATAACGCCTCGGGGTGTGGCTTTTGCGGCGAGCCCCAGAGTGCCAATTTTTTAGGTCGCGTAAGCGAAAAACGCCTCGAGGGGTGGCTGCTGCGGCGAGCCCCCGAGTGTTAATCGTTAAGCCGCGTAAGCCAAGAAATCCTCGGGGGGTGGCTGTTGCAGCGAGCCCCCGAGTGCCAACCTTTAAGTCGCGTAAGCGAAGAACGCTTCGGGGGTGGCCGCTGCGGCGAGCCCCCGAGTGCAAACCTTTAAGTCGCGTAAGCGAAGAACGCCTCGGGGGGTGGCTGCTGCGGCGAGTCCCCGAGTGCCAATTTTTAAGTCGCGTAAGCGAAGAACGCCTCGGGGGGGTGGCTGTTGCGGCGAGTCCCCGAGTGCCAATTTTTTAAGTAGCGTAAGCGAAGAACGCCTCGGGGGGTGGCTGTTGGGGCGAGCCCCCGAGTGCCAATTTTTAAGTCGCGTAAGCGAAGAACGCCTCGGGGGGTGGCTGCTGCGGCGAGCCCCCAAGTGCCAATGAGCAAATAAATTGGAAAAATATTTTCAATACTCTTCCTTGTGTTCTTACACAAGGAGGTTGTTGAAGACAACCCTTTATTTGGATCGATGGATTGGTAGCCCTAAGAGTTAGAATTAGCCTCCAGGTCCTCTGGTTGCTCCTTTTGCTTCTATGGGAGCGCCTCTTCCTCTTGTGCCGCAGCTCTGCTAGCTTGGTGTGCTCCGAAGGTTTCTGATATCTTGTGGAACTCTTTGTCGTAGCGGTCGGATCTGACGAAGCTGTCACTGATTGTGATGAATCCTCGCGGGCCTGGCATTTTTAGCTTGAGGTAGGCGTAGTGAGGTACTGCCATGAAGCGCGCGAAGGCTGGGCGTTTTATGATGGAATGGTATTGGGATTTCCAGCCGACCACTTCGAAGTCCAGCGTTTCCTTGCGGAAGTTACTCGCGCTGCCAAAAACTACCTCGAGACTTATTTTCCCGAGGGGGTAGACTGCTTTACCTGGCACGATTCCATGGAAGGTTGTGCCTGAGGATTTTAGTGCTGAATTTTGGATAAGCATTACTTCCAGGGTTCTGGTGAATATGATGTTGATTCTACTGCCACCGTCCATGAAGACTCGTGAGGGTGTGTCCTGGTCTTAGCTCTCCGCGTTTGTTTCTGAACCTGTGTAGTGTGCACAGTCCGTCGAGCTGTTCTTTGGCCGAGCGATATGCTCGGGCGTCATCTCGCGGCTCCCTTGATCTCCAATCTCGTTTCTGAGCTTTGGGTGCTTCTTCATGGTTGTCCCTACGCTTCATTCTACTGTCGTCGTGATGTCTGCCGTCTCTATCATCTAGGAAGCCGGCCACAACCATATCGGGTCATCTGTCGTGGTAGAAGTTACGCCTGAGGCGTTTTCTTCTTCTGTCGAATCCTCTGTCTCCGGTGTGGAAGTCGTAGTCGCGTTCTGAGCGCGGTGTCTGGATCTCTGATTCGTTCCGCACGGAGTCTTCTCCGTCTACCCAATTGTTGGCTTGCTCTAGTAGTCGCGTGAGTGTTGTCACAACGCCAAGTTAGGTATGTGCTAGGGTTAGCAAGCAACTTTGCATCATGTGAAAATTTTCAAAAGAAATTGAAATGGGAGAAGAAAACCCCCCCCCCAGATGAATTTAATTCAAATGGGAAGAATAAAAGTTGCACCAAAAATTCCTTTTGCATTTTTGAAAAGTCTCATAAATGAGGGTGATCACATATCAAGTGATGTGGAAACAATTCCATACTCATGGATTTTTCAAATATTCAAACAGGAGCATGGATTTAAATTTAAACCCCTATTTGAATTAAAGGTCAAATTATTTGAATTTTAAAAATTACCAAACTTTATAAGTGGCTAGCTATATGCATTAAAAGTCCACATAAAAGTTTTGGGAATTTAATAAAATGGCTAGCTAATTTATTTAGCAAAGCCAAAACAAATAACAGAAAGAAATAGAAAAGAGAAAAAGGAAAAAAGGCATTACCTGTGTTTCGGCCCAACTCATCCCCCCGCAGCCCACCAAGCCGGCCCAACCCGCCAGTTCGCTTGTCGCCTACCCCCGGGAACGAGCACACAGCTGCGTGCCCGGCATGCCGACGCCGGCGGCAGCTGCTAGCCTGCCTGGGCCTCTCCCGAGCCTTCTACTCGGGCCAGGAGACGCCCTGGAACCCGCCATGTCCATTCCCCTCCTCCAGCGCCATCTTCGCTCCCTCGCTCTCTCGAAATCGTCGTGGACAGAGAGATCGCCGGAGCGCCCCGCCATGGAATCCGCGGCAACGGTTCCCTAGAGCTCTAACCAGCAAGTCCCCCGTGTTCGTCGCCCTCGACATCGTCTTTTCGCAAAATCTGGAGCTTCAATTCGACCCCAAGATGATGAATGCCTCCTCGAATCACCGCCGGTCACCGGAGGTCGCTGCGCTTTGATTCGCCGCCACCCGTGCTTCCTCGAGCTAGCTAGCCATCCCGTCGAGTTTGTGGTGAGCTTCTGAGATTTTCCCCCAACATCCTGGCGCCCCGCTCGTCTCCTAGCCCTAGATGCCATACATGCAGAAGAACAGCGCCGCCACAGTAGTCCTCGGCGAGCAACCGTAAAGCAGCCGAGCTCGCAACCTTGTCCTTCATGTTTCCCTTCCTCTGCTGCGTCGAACCAGCCTAGCCCCGCTCCAAATCGCGCATCCTAGCAAGATCCACCTCCTCGCCGTGGTTCTGCCGCCGCCAAACTCGTCGCCGGCAAGCCTCCAGTGCCCCCCAGCCTCCCAGCCTAGCCTAGATGGACGCGCGTTGCTCCCATCTCTCCAACGCACCAAGCCCCGCTCGATTTGGGCCACGGGAACGCCATCCCGAGAGTCGCCGCCATGGATTTTGTTCACCGGCGACATGCCGTCGGTGAGTCCACGTGGCCGGCGTGATTAGCCACTAACCACCCCCTAATCCACCCCTTAAGCCACTGACCAGTGGGCCCCCTGCCCTATTAATCTCTGTTTAATTAAATTCAAAACGTTTAATTAAAACAGAGACACAACAATGAGGACACACCTGTCAGCCCCCCTGACGTCACCCTTGCGCAAGCATGACGCAGTAATCCTTTTTCCATTTAAAAGAAAATCAGGAAAATCCAGAAAAAGGAATAAACTTTGGAAATTCATAACTAATTCATTTTAAATCCAAATTAAACATATAATATATGTAAAATTATCAAAAAAATGCAAGGATTCTGAATATGCACTTTGTTTTCATGTTTTCCCATTTTGAAATGGGGGGACAGAAGCAAACATGCATATGAATCCGTTTAAATTCAAATATGGAGTTTGAATTTGCAACTCAAATGCAATATACTTCATTTAAATAGAATTTTCAACACATCAGCACCATGAACCTCATGCTATAACCTCATATCATGTGATTGTGCATTGTCTTTATATTAATCACCTTGTTTGCATTGTTTGCTATCGAATAGAGGTGGAGCCGAAACCCGAGATCACCCCCTACATTGAAGATACCATAAACGAACCTCGTCAGCAAGGCAAGCAACCCCTGTTTTGATCATGTCGATAAAGCCCATTTCCCTCTCAGTCTCGCTTATGCATTATCTAGGATGATCACCTGGATGTCGATTCTACCGCATAGTTGAACCCATATCCATTGCATGACCTATCATCTTGTCAAAGTAGTAAGAAAACACAATCCTAGCTGACATTGGAGTTGTTTGATATCATGTGGCCCCTGCAACTATTACTTCTTATTGCATGCTTCGAGTTTACAATGAGGATGATTTTGATCTGTGAGTCGGGATGGTAGTGATCATGGTGTTGAAGAAGGTGAAACTGTGTTGGTGAATCCACCCTAATACAAGGTGAACGATGAGAGGTTGTGTAGGAGTACACAGTGGGTTGTCTCGTTGAACACCGCCTTAAGTCCGAGTTCTTGTGTGGTGATCCAAGAAGAAGAGTGCAACCACATATTGGGCTCACTCACCCCTCTCAACCTAGTACCTCACCCCGTTCGAACCCCAGAAGTCGCATTAGTTCGCAAGTTCTGGTAGGGCTGTGGCACGGTCTGCGAAGTGGAAGAACGGCTATTCAGACCGGCTTGGAACCCTACACACATCGTATGAGGATGTACTGGAACCTCAGCCGGACATCCATACAGATCCCCCTCAGATAGGCGACTCTCTAGACTAGAACGGAGCTGTGGGCGAAGTGTTGTGGTGAACATCCTCGCCGACACCCCTTGAATGGTGCCGAGACCTGGCGGTAACTGATAGTCATGTGTGTGTAGTAGTACACCCCTGTAGGGTTAACAAAACTATTCGAATAGATGCGTCCGCGGTTATGGACTGCTTGGAAAGCTTAGCTTGATTATTAGACAACTTGAACTGGATACTTATAAAACTCGCCAAGAGAAGCGTGAGTGCTATGGCGTGCCTTCTCGTGGGGAAGTCGAGAGAGGCACCATAGTGGTGTAATTGGTTGGAGACATGTAGTGGACTCGTGTACGCGTCTCACCTCAAGTCTGGTACTCGTAGTTCAGGACTAGCCAAGTCAAATTTGGCACTTCTGCTTATGAACCCCACCTCCATTTACCTTGATACATGTGCATGAGTAGTATAGTTCCTACGTAAGTCTTGTTGAGTATGACTTTATACTCATGTTTTCTTATTCTATGTTTTAGATGAACCCACTTACCCCGAAGGTGGATTCTTCCTGGAGCTCCACGACTGAAGCCAAGCTAGTGTAGTCCCAGTTAGGTGACTGGTCCCTCGTGGAAGGGATTGTTTATAAATAAGGCTTCTTAAGCCATTTGTGAAACTAGTCTGTACTCAGACCTACTTTTCTTCCGCATGTTTGATGTAAGGGATTATTACTCCTGTTCCCCTGGTTCCTTAGTTGTGCTCAATTTTCCCCACGCTCCAAACTTTTTCTCACTTTTCCCCACTTCCTTAGCTGAAACTCTCACAAATACTCATAGCGTACGTTTTCCATCTTGACCGTGCATTGACCGTTAATTGCTGACGAGTGGGGCCGAGTCCTTATCTGTCCGTTGCTTGCTGACGGGTGGGACCGCAAGGATAAAAGTATAGGGCAGCTTGTCTGAATCAGAAACAGATCGAGATACGTCGCACCGCACCGCAACGGGCCGCCCCGCCCCCTAAACCGGAGTCGTGCCGCGTCCGCCGCCGTTGTTTCCTACACCCTATGCCCCTATTCCGTTCGTCGGTGACACGCCGCGTCTCCGCCAAATATAGCCCACCTCCCCATCTGGGATTACGTAGCGATGTTGGGCGAGGACGGCCGGAAGGCCCTCGACCGTGGAGAGGATTGGGTCGAATCCGGGGAAGATAATTCATGGATTAAACCTGGGTAAGCATCGTTTCCCCTCGAATTGACGTTTTAACTCGTATTATAGGCCTTATTTGACTTATGTTAGCTTTAATCGTTTGAATTTTGCTCAGTTATACCCGGCCTAACTAAAGCCTTTGTTTGAACAAAATAGGATTGATCCCGCGCTGGCTTTCCGGCTGGCGATTAGAATGGAAACTAGTGTGCTGCGTGGTACTAAACCGCAAAGGATTTCTACATTTTTCTATCCCAAAGTGGTAGAAACGAGCATTTCTTTCAGTGATTTGCGAGCTGCGCTCCGAAACACCTATACCTGGAGCGATGCCGATGTTGTTGGACTGAATTATTTCAACAGTGACGAGCAAAGATTTCTCCCACTAACTTGCGACGATCATATGGCGTTGCTTTTTACTGGAATTGCTGGCAACCGATTCGGTAAACTCCAAATCGATGTGCTTCAGCCACACGCAGAACGGGTGAAGAGCAAGGGAGATCGGACATCATCTATCTCTGCTAATAGCAAGCACCCTGGCACTCCTTGTAGGTTGACACCAAGTAAAGCAAGTGGTTCATGGAGCCACAACATGCCTGCTGCCAATTTTGTTGCCGATTCAGCTGATGCTTTTCTGTACCTTCTGCAGTTTGTGTAGAGGAAGATGCAGAACCTGACGAGGAAGTGCCGTCAAATGATGATGAAGACGAGATGATGTACCCTGAACTGGTAGATATAGCCAGTCAGCAAGCAGTGGATGGTGAATATCAAGAGGAGCCCATCAGTAGAGCTAGGTTTGATGACACTGACGATGAAGAGAAGGAGGAGAACATGGATAGCTTAATCGATAATGAATACGATGGTGAGGACATGCCAACAATTGAGTGGAATAGGGAATCATCTGAGCTTACTGAATGCACCATTTTCCAATCCATGGTGGACTGTCGGAATGAAGTGACAACATGGTGCATTCTAAATGAAAACACCTAGAAGATTAAAAGGAGTGAGCCAATAAGGTTCACTGTTTTTTGTCCATATGATAGGTGTAGGTGGAAGTTGCATGCATCTCGTATGTTAAAGAGCAAATTGATTCAGGTAATCCAAGTTCAGTGAGTAATTTAGTTTCAGATCATTGAGTAATGTTTCTTAACTATTTTTTACACTTTTTTTTGTTTCAGATAAAGAAAAACCCACACAAGCACACCTGTCCACCTGGAGGGGGAGGGGGGAAGGCCAAAACAAAGCTAGCCAAAACTAGGTGGGTGGCAGACGCGATATTGGATTGGCTGATGGAAGACTCTTCTTGGTCCAACAACACTCCATGGGAAGCTTTTTGAGAAGTACAAGATAGAAATTCCTTACATAAGAATTTTCAATGCTAGGGAAAGGGCTCTTGACAGAATTAATGGTCAATGGAATGACAGTTTTCAGCTGCTTTACACTTTCAAAGCTGAAGTGGAGATGGCTAGTCCAGGGAGTGTTGTAGAGATTGACAAGCATACAGTTCAATTCAAAATAAAAGGGAAGTCATTTGAGAAGGAGTGCTTCAAAAGGGCTTTTGTTTGTTTCAAGGCTTGTTGGCAGTTGATGGACACAACTGGTTATTCCCAGTTGCATTTCGTATGGTGGAGGCAGAGTCCGAGGAAAGTTGGGTCTGGTTTCTGCAGCAGTTGCGCAACATTATAGGCACACCACCAGGTTTAGCTATACACACAGGTGCTTGCAAGGGTTTAAAGAGTGCAGTAGAAATTGTATTCCCTGGTGTGGAGCATAGGGAATGTATGCGACACCTAGCGCAGAATTTCAAAAAGAAGTTCAAAGGTAATGTGTATGATGAGAACTTATGGCCAGCATCATACACATGGAACAAAAGGAAGCATGAACACCATTTGAGAGTGTTGTATGCTGAAAATCCTCTTGTGAAGCAGTACATGGATGCACATCATGGAAAGGTGTGGTCAAGAAGCAAATTCAATGAAATCTGCAAAGTAGATTATGTGACCAATAACCTTGCAGAATGCTTCAATTCAAAGTTCAAGTGAGTGAAAGGGCTTTTGTTGTGGCAAGCATTTGACAAGATGAGGCAGATGATCATAATAAAGATGGATCTTCGTAAAAGAATTGCAGAAACACAATATGTTTGTCATCAAATGCTCCCATCACTGATTAAGGCATTGCATTTGAAGGCAAGAGGACAGAAGATGAAATGCATTCGATCTAGTACATATGAGGGTGAGGTAACCTATACTGATAGTAAAAATAGGGTATGGAGGTATCCTGTGAACCTAACTGCTAGAGAATGTAGTTGTAGGCAATGGCGGATCCGTGGGAAGCCATGCATACATGCCCTACATCTGATGACTGTTATCGGGGGTGCAGATGGTGAAGTTGATCAATATTGCTCTGAGTATTTCTCTGTTGCCAAATTTATGGCTGCTTATGCTGACAATGTGCTTGCACTCTTGGGAAAAGATCAATGGAACATAGTAGATCCAGGGTTCAAACTCCACTCTCCTATAATGACTAGACCACCAGGAAGGCCAAAGAAAAACAGGTTCAGAACAGGTGAGGAGGGTCGTCTACCAAAAAGGCGTGCTTGCAGAAAATGTTGAGTTCTGGGGCATATTGCTAGGCTTTGTACCAATCCATTGGAGTCATCATTTGGAGAGGAGGAAAGATGGACAACAGCCAATGCAGAGGAGAATGCAGCAGCAATGGAGATTGAAGATGCAGAGGAGAATGCAGCTACACTGGAGATTGAAGCAAATGAAGCAGTACAAGAACTTTAGTATGTGTTTGCATTTGTAGAATGCAGCTACCCTTTTTTTTGCATTTGTTCTCTTTTTTATCTACGGCTTATAATTTTATTTACCAGCTCTAGGGAGAAAAGGCCTAGAGATGAAGAAACCGAAGAATTTGAAGCCATGGCCTTTGATGGTTTTGAAGCTATAAGAGAGTAAGAGGAGGGTGTAATTGTTCCAGTTGTTCCTTTAAATATTATTGAACCCACAGATGAAAGGGATCAAAAGAAAACCAGGAGCATCAAGTTGGTGAAGCCAAAACCCCAAGTAAAGATCAAAAGAATCAAGAGTCTGAATGAAAAGAGCATCTCAACTAGGGAAACCAGGAGCAAGGCTGTGAAGCCAGCTACGAACACAAGGAGCAAGGCGAAGATTTGAATTTGAACTTTGAGGGGTGTCAATCGCTTAAAACTTGGTAGATTTGTATTAATTTGAGCTACTGTGAAAACTTATCTGTTGTAATAAGGGATCTCTTGTAATGTTGCTTGTACTTTGGTATCTTATTTGAGTCAGAATTAAAATTTGCATCAAAATTTGAATTTGAATCAATATTTTAATTTGAGACAAAATTTGAATTTGAACCAAAGTTGAAGTTGAACCAACATATGAGGTCCATTGCTCTGTGCTATGTATTTGATCAAACATTTGAAATCCAATATTTGAAGGTGATCAATCCGAATGAGAAATGGAGAAATGTGCTAGAAACGAGCTCGAAACCTAGGGTAAATAGGCCTATTTGTAATCAAGTTTTTTTCGACCTTCTCTAAATGATGCACATTGATTCTATTAATACTTGTTCCATATATATAGGGTAAAAACGAAGTCTCACTATTTATTGAGTTAATATTCATATTACTACATTTTTTTGAAAAAATATGCTTTTAATTCAAAACCATAAAAATAACACGTTTTAGATATGAAAATCAAAAAGTAAGTTCAGATCGTTCTTATTCACACCAAAATGAAGCTTTGGTGCTTTTTTTGATTCTTTTTGAATTTTATCAAAACCTAAACCCTCTCTCACTCTCCTACGAACTCTGAACAACTTCATACGTGATAGCCCATTTGTGTGAAGCTTTTTTCATGAAAATGACCTACACCAAGTTTATTTTTATTTTCTCATAACCATGTCACATATGACGGCAATGTGCGCAAGAATTGTAATATTATGATTTTTTTTTAATTATTTATGCTCATTTGAACTTGATTTCGACGACTCACTTCAAAAAATGTTTTTTCAAAAAAATGTCCCTATACCAAGTTTATATTTTTTTTGATAACTATGTCACATAAACGGACAAACTACGCTGGAATTTTATTTTTGTGATTTTTTTTATTTAGTTATGGTCATTTGAAATCTGGTCAAACCCAAAAAACCTCGTTGACTGGCTCATAACCACGCAGAATGGTCCCAACCGTTGGATCATACCCTAGCGCCAAACTCCACCTGTCCGATCATGGCGATCCGCGTGACGATGGTTCTGTATCCTGATTGGCTACAGAGCAGCCCGTGCTTGCCCAATTGCTTTCCCCATCTGCTTCTTTTTCGACAGAGCAACCTCCCTTCCTCTGCTTCTTCCTCGACAGAGCAACCTCCTTTCCTCTTCTTCATCTCTCCGGCGATATGTCGAGCTTCTCGTCAGCCTCCAATCCCACGTGGCCGGTGTATGGTACAGTGCCGATGACTCGATGCCCTGACTGCCCACGCACTGCGCCACTGAAGCGGTTGACTTTGAAGGAGCACAAGAATGGGAACTATGGGCGCGAGTTCGTCAAATGCGAGACCAGGCCGGAGGGGCAGGTTAGATCCGAGTTCTTCTCGCATCCTTTATCTCTAATTTCATTTCTGTCAGATTTGGGATTTAGTGTTCATTGTTTCGTTTTCAGATCATGAAGAAATGAAACCATTTTGAGTGGATGGAAGCATACATCCAGAGGCTTCAAGGGTTGGGCTTGCTGGATTCGAGGGGGGATGCAACCCGCGAGCTCAATCAACCGTCGGCTGTGGAGAATTTTCCCCATGACAGTGCTGCTCCGACGGCGGGGGATGCGGAACTGAAGGGGGGAATTGAAGAAGATGAACAAGAACTTGATGCAGCTGATTGAGTTGAAGAAGCAATCTAATCTGATAGCTTTAGGAATACTTGCTCTAGGATTTTTTTACTTGATGGTCATCTCTCGTTAGAGATGTTTGTACTGTGTTGTTGCTACTGTTTAGCTTCATCCATGGCAAGGAACCTAAATGTGATGGATTTCACCGTGTCTATCTCAAATGCGAGAGAATACCCTACAACTCTCGATCTCTGAATGTATGCAGTTTAGTGTTAGCTTTCAACACTTTCAGTTTCGCCAGAAGACAACTACAAGTTTAGTGTTATCATTTTTTTCAGTTATTTTGTTAGCTAACCTCGACTGTTGGATCATACCCTACCTCGTCAGATGACAGTAAGCAGTACTTGTGCAGCACAAATACATCAAGTTCATCTCTTCTCTCTCGCACTTGCCAAATTTTCTCCTCGAGTTCGTCAGTTACACTGACTGCTAGAAAAAAAACTAGTTTGCGGGCCCAAAGAGAATCAAGCTGCAATAGGCCCACATAGGATAAAGGGATGAGGCCCAGAAACCAGCGATGACTCTGTTTTTGTTTTTCAACGATTGCTTTGTTCTTTTTTGTTTCTGAATGATTTTTTTAGTAATTTGATTGCCCAAGCTCTTCTATTTCGTTGAGGATTTTTTTATTTTTGGCTTTCATTTATGGGTCTATTTGATCTGATTTCTCTTCACCGTATGTGCTTTTTTTTGCTTGCCCACAAGCAAGTATAAGCCGTGTACAATATGTTCTTATTTTTAGAATGGATCCCAAAACACATCATTTTCCCTTTTTAGTTAGTTTGGTTAGTTTTCCCCACATCAATTAGCCGTGTCTAAACTTGGGACAAACAAAATACAATAATATTACAAGTCTAATCTCGTCGTCATGTCACATTTGTTTTTCTGGTAGTTTGCTTTATTCATTAGATAAGCACGAGCCGTGACTTGTACGAGCCGTGCATACATTTGCATGGGCCTGAGATGCACCCGTTTGCATCTGGCTGGTTCCTTTAGATTAGCATGCATATAACAGTGAATAACGAGATATAAGAGGAAGAAAAGCCAGGCTCCCGTTTCCAACATATAACACACATAACAACTTAGATAAATAAAGTGAAGGGATACAAGTTCTTAATAAAAATGACACAGATAGATAACAGTAAACCTAGGGGACCCTAAACCTAGATAGAACTCGCCTCATGGGCAACACACACACCAAACTCACACTACACATAGATAGGGTAGGGAAACACTACCATGTCTTCCCCGTCGGCTTCACCGTAGTCTTTGCCGCCGTCTTCACCCCTCCTCCTCCCGGCCGTTCTTGTCGAGGTAGTACGGGAGGCTGTGTATGCCGTTGGGGAAGATGTTGTCGAAGTCGGTGAAGATGTTGTACGTGGTGAATGCGATGAACTCGCACCCACACCAAAACACCTTGCCGAGTAGGTAGTAGGCATCAAACCTGTTGGTGAAGTGGGCAACGAGCCCTATCACTGGAGATTGGCTGTTCGGACGATGTTCCTCGAGGCGGAACCTGGACGGCGAGCCCTGCGGGAGGTGCGCAAAGCCCGCACGAAGGAACCACCTGGCAAGGTCATGACCACCCCTCCAGCGTGAGAACGCCCACACGCGGAGCGAGTGCTCGACGACGACGAAGGGGGGGTACCGCATCTCCGAAACGTTGGGTGGCAGAAGGAACGTCGGCCCGTTGAACTGCATTGTCTTCCCGTCGCTGCGTGTTTGCTTTGTCCTTTGGGGAAGAAGAGAAGGGGGGAGGCGCAGATGGATGTGTAGAAGGAAGAGGCAACCTGGGGCAGTTTAAATAGCCAGGGGAGAGGAAGAAGAGAAGGGGGGAACTGCATTCAATGCATGCGCGAATCAATGCGACCGGGAATCGATGCCACCGTGCGAAATGACGCAGCAAATGAATCGATGCCACCGTGCGAAACAACGCATCTCTGTGAGCGTGCGTGACTTGACGCGTCAAACGACAGCGCGCGTGCTCTGCGTGCAACTGAATCGAGCGTGCGGAGCGACTGGATCGATGCCTGCAGAGCGATTGGATCAAGCGGCAGCCGTGCGGCAGGGATCCAACAATGCGTGAAACGATGCGTGCGTGCGTGATCCAGCGACGGAGCGACTGAATCGGCGCCTTTTTGCGTCCATGATCCAGCGACGGGCGACTGAATCGACGTCTGCGTGCGTGCATGCGAGCAAGTCGTCAATGCATGCATAGCCGACTGCGTGTGTGCCAGCGTGCATGCATAAAAGGTTCTCCAGCGCCTCCATAGCAGACCTATTTATTTTATTACCAGGCTAGTCCTACGAACACAAACACGGCCCAACCAGCAAAGCCACATAGCGACAGCCAACAGAGTCAAACGTCCCCGTAAAAAAACAGAGACCAACGTGGCCCCACTCGTCAGAGTTAACGGTGAAGACGGGAAACGTCTGCTATGAGCATTTGTGAGAGTTTCAACTAAGGAAGTGGGGAAATGTGAGCACAAGTTTGGAGCTTGGGGAAAAGTGAGCACCACTAAGGAACCAGGGGCACTAAATTAAATATCCCTTGATGTAATGTTGGATCACAGACTTGTGATCTCTGTGTGCACTTTGTAAGAGTTATCAATAAAGTTGTAAACTTTGTAGAGAATTGCAATGATACATGTTGTTCATACTAGACATGTGTGTTGTGTATGATTATAACATGCATGTCTTAGTATGGGTTTTCGACACCTTAGTTGTGATCTGGCTGGCGGTCTTTTATACACCAAGTGGCCCTTAGATGTGCGCAGCTTGGGGCATCGCGATGCGATTGATCGTGACTATGTCACGTGCAAACTTTGATGTATGATCGAGCCCGCCCTGGACCCCGACTAAGTGATCGGGCTGGAGTAAGTCTATGTAAGTGTTATAATACAATCGATAGTATCGTTGAGGCGACTTGTGTATGAGTATGGGAGTTCACCACCCATATCATTTAGACTTGTGTGCGGACGATGAGGACCCATCTCAGTTGATCATCTGCCCTGGATGGGATGCCCCTCACGTTCGATGCTTTCCGAGAGTATTTTGTGCTTGGCCTTGTCTGCTTAGACAAGTGGGTATGGCTCTTGGCTCTCCAGATGATTGTATTCTAGCGGGACTTGCATACGCTAACCCCGGGTCCCGACAGACTTGGTATCAGAGTAGGACTGACTATTGGATTATCAGCCTTGGTCGAAATCGAGCCTAGCCTTCTATAGTTATATAGTTACTTTGGGTATATAAGGGAACAACGTAAGGCTTCTTTTTTTCTCCTTACCCTCATCGTTCTGAATTCTGAATCACCCTCATCTTGTTCTACGGGAAGATAGGATTAGGCTAATCTATGTCTTACTAGAACATCTTGTTGATTGCTTCCTTGTAGCCGTAGGAAAGTTGTGTCAGGTTGTCTAGAGTCTTTGGGCTTCCAGTTTTGGACTTCCTAGTATAATTGCTATTCCAATGTTGTGAGAATTTCCATTTCTCTTACAATTACAGCCGTTATGTTGTCTGAGTCATTCCAGTTATCTTCATAATCTGATGCATTTGCAAAATCATTCAACTCTGTTTGACATTGATCTTATCCTTCAGGATGTCTCAAGGAACCCGTGGCCACCTTGGTCGTGCCCAAGCTCGTGGGATTGATCCGGAGGAAGGAAATCTTCCACCGTCACCCACGATGGATCAGGTTCTCATGGAGGTTGAAAGAAACCGAAGGGACTCTCATGAGTTGTTGGGGGTCATTGCTCGGAACACTGCCCAGCAGCGGAATGAGCTTGTGTCTTGAATGACTTCATCCAGCTTCATCCCCCAGTTTTCAGCTATTCCACTGAGACCCTTGACGCCGATGACTGGCTTCGCAGCATCGAGAGAAAGCTCCATTATGGACATGTTGCAGATGGTGACAGCGTCAACTATGCCACCTACCACCTCGAGGGTGCAGCTAGATATTGGTGGGAGAACTTTCTGAACATGCGTCCAGCTAGACAGTTGACATCTCGGGATAAGTTCTGCACTGCATTCCGTGAGCACCACATTCCTAAGGGACTCATGGACCGCAAGCGTGAGGAGTTCTGCAATCTCACCCAAGGGAAGAAGGTCTATTGATGAGTTTAGTCGGGAGTTCAATCGTCTTGCCCGCTATGCTCCCGAGGAGGTCTCCACCGACTCCAAGAAGCAAGAGAGGTTCCACAAGGGACTCAATTCTGGACTTCGTCGCGAGCTCAATCTTCATGACTTCGCCGCATTCCAGATCCTTGTCAACAAGGCCATCAAGGCAGAGGATATGATCACTCCCTAGGATTCCCACAAGCACCCTAGAGACGATGGTTCATCCAGTTCAGGCCCTCAGAAGCGCAAGATTTGGATCCCCAATAGCATGTTCCACCAGAACAACCCACCGAGGACATCCTTTGTGGCGCCTCGTCCACCAGCTCCATTTCCCACTGCTCCACCCAGCAATCCATCTGTCCGCCCTATCTTCGGAGCTTGTTTCACATGTGGCCAGCCTGGTCACTATTCTCGTGAGTGCCCCGTAAATCAGAATGCTCCACCTCATGCCAAAGGGAACCCCAATGTTCGTCCCAAGCCACCCCCGAAGGTCTCCACTGCTAAGCCATCTACTTCCGCAAGTCTTGGACGTGTGAACCAAATCTCAGCTAAGGAGACTGATGGTACTTTTGATGTCATTCTTGGTACGCTCCCAGTCAATTATGTTCCTACCTCCGTCCTTTTCGATCCAGGAGCATCTCACTCAATCATGTCGGAGAGTTATGCACTGCGGCATGAGATATCCTTTGAAGAAATGTTCACACCAATGATTATTCAAACTCCTGGTTCCAAGAGGCAAACTAATAGAGTAAGCCATGGTAATCAAATTGCAATTGAGGGTTTACTATTCCTTGCTTCACTCATAGCCCTCAAGTCTTCAGACATTGATGTCATCCTTGGTATGGATTGGTTATCAAGGCAAAATGCTTTCCTTGATTGTAAAGCCAAGTTAGTTAGACTTACCCATCCTTCAGGCCAGACAATAGATTACACCTCACCAAGAACGAGAACCCAGATGCATTCTTTGAATCTACTTCCTCTTCCCGACCTTGAAGATATTCCGGTGGTCCGTGACTTCCCGGATGTCTTTCCTGAAGAGCTGCCGGGCATGCCACCCGACAGATGTGTAGAGTTCATAGTAGATCTTATGCCAGGAACCGCACCAATTTCGAGACGCCCTTACAAAATGGCCCCACGTGAGTTAGCTGAGCTTAAAATCCAACTTGAAGCTTTGTTGGAATAAGGCTTCATCCGCCCTAGCTCATCGCCATGGGGATGCCCCGTTCTGTTCATAACGAAGAAAGATGGAACATAAAGGATGTACGTAGACTATCGCCTGCTAAATCTAGCGACGATAAAGAACAAGTACCCACTTCCCAGGATCAATGATCTTTATGATCAACTTGCTGGATCCTCTGTCTTCTCCAAGATGGATTTGAGATTAGGCTATCATCAAATCAAAATCCGAAACGAGGATGTTCCCAAGACGGCTTTCACTACTCGATATGGTCTTTACGAGTACACCGTCATGTCCTTTGGTTTAACCAATGCCCCCGCCACTTTCTCGCGTATGATGAATTCGATCTTCATGGAGTACTTGGATAAATTTGTTGTAGTTTATCTTGATGAAATTCTCATCTACTCGAAGAACGAAGAAGAACATGTCGAACATCTTAGGTTGGTATTGATGAAACTTCGAGAGCATCGCCTATATTCCAAATTCTCGAAGTGCGAATTTTGGCTACCAGAAGTGACCTATTTAGGACACGTGATTTCTGCCAAAGGCATTGCTGTCAATCCCGAGAGAGTTCAAGCCATCCTTGACTGGACTCCACCTGAATAATTCAATCAAGTTAGGAGTTTTCTTGGTTTAGCAAGCTATTACCGTCGCTTCCTTCAGAACTTCTCCAAAGTTGCAAAGCCTCTAACTGAACTCCTCAAGAAACAGAAGAAATTTGAATGGACTCCCAAGGGCGAGGAAAGCTTTCAAGAGCTAAAAAGAAGATTGACTTCTGCACCCGTACTTGCGCCTCCAGACCCCAAAAATAATTTCAAGATCTATTGTGATGCTTCACGGCAAGGGTTAGAATGCATACTTATGAAAGATTGACATGCGGTAGCTTATGCTTCACGCCAGTTGAGTCCACATGAAGAGAACTATCCTACCCATGATCTTGAACTCGCTGTCGTAGTTCATGCCTTGAAAATTTGGCGACATTACCTCCTTGGTAATCGTTGTGAGATCTATTCCGACCACCAAAGCCTCAAATACATATTCACCCAGCCAGATCTTAATCTCAGGCAAAGACGCTGGATTGAGTTGATACAAGATTATGACTTAGGAATTTTTTACACCCCAGGCAAAGCCAATGTCATGGCTGATGCACTAAGTCGTAAGTCGTATTGTAACAACCTCATGTTACAACAGTGTCAACCACTTATTCATGAGGAATTTCGCAAGCTCAATCTTGAGATTATTCCTCATTTCTATCTTTCTACCTTGGTGGCAAAACCAACCCTTGAGGATCAAATCATAGTTTCCCAAAGGCGTGCACGAGGTGTTCACCGGATCAAGGAGGACATTGCTAGCGGAGTTGCTAAATGTTTCTCCACAGATAGTAAAGGAACGATATTCTTTGAAAATCGTTTGGTAGTACCTAAGAATAGGGATCTAAGGCAACTCATCCTCAAAGAATCCCATGACACGCCCCTCTCGATTCATCCCGGTAGCACAAGAATGTACCGAGATCTACGCCAGATATTTTGGTGGACTAGGATGAAGAGAGACATTGCTCAATTTCTTGCTGAATGTGATGTTTGTCGTCGCATTAAGGTAGAACATAAAATACCTGCTGGTACTCTTCAACCACTGCCTATTCCAGGGTGGAAATGGCACAAAGTTAGTATGTATTTCATCACTGGCTTTCCAAAAACCCAGAAAGGAAATGATGCCATCTTCGTTGTAGTTGATAGACTTTCCAAAGTTGCTCACTTCCTTCCCGTTCGCGAGTCTATAACTGCTAGCCAGTTAGCAGACTTGTATGTATCTAGAATGTGTCTCTTCATGGTGTTCCTTTGGAAATCAATTCGGATCGTGGTAGCCTTTTTACCTCTAGATTTTGGGGAAGCTTTCAGAATGCTATGGGAACTCATCTCTCCTTTAGTACAGCTTTCCATCCTCAGTCTAGCGGTCAAGTTGAAAGGGTTAACCAAATTCTCAAAGACATGCTCAGAGCTTGTGTTATCTCTTTCAGAAAGAATTGGGAGAAGTCTCTTCCTTCGCCGAATTTTCTTATAAAAATAGTTTCCAATCTAGTCTGAACATGGCTCCTTTTGAACTCCTCTATGGAGGAAAATGTCGAACACCCCTAAACTGGTCAAAAACCGGTGAAAGACAATTCTTTGGACCGGATATGATCAAGGAAGCAGAAGAGCAAGTTCGCATTGTTTTTGATCAATTGAAAGCAGCCCAGTCTCGTCAGAAAAGCTACTATGATCGTCATCATAGGCAAGAAAGATACAATCTGGATAAGAAGGCTTACCTTCGGGTTACTCCTCTGAAGGGAACCCAACACTTCGGTATCAAAGGCAAGTTGGCCCCACGTTACATTGGACCTTTCCGCATTCTTGCTAATCGTGGAGAAGTTGCCTACCAACTTGAACTACCCCCGCACCTTTCCCGAGTACATGATGTATTCCATGTGTCACAACTCAGGCGTTGCTTCAAGGACCCCATCCGCGAAGTCGATCATGAAACGCCTGATCTCCAAGATGACCTTTCTTATCGAGAATACCCCGTTCGTCTTCTTGATTCCGCAGAGCGTGTCACTTGTCGTCAGAAGATTAAGTTTTTGAAAGTGCAATGGTCACACCACTCTGAGAAAGAAGCCACATGGGAAAGAGAAAATCGCCTTCTTGCCGAGTACCCCACCTTCCTCCCGCAAACTTCTGAATCTCGGGACGAGATTATTTTGAGTGGGGGCCAGTTTTCACAACCCCAAGTTAGGTATGTGCTAGGGGTAGCAAGCAACTTTGCATCATGTGAAAAATTTCAAAATAAATTGAAATGGGAAAAGAAACCCCCCAAATGAATTTAATTCAAATGGCCAGAATAAAAGTTGCTCCAAAAATTCCTTTTGCAATTTTGAAAAGTCTCATAAATGAGTGTGATCACATATCAAGTGATGTGGAATCAATTCCATACTCATGGATTTTTCAAATATTCAAACAGGAGCTTGGATTTAAATTTAAACCCCTATTTGAATTAAAGTTCAAATTATTTGAATTTTAAAAATTCCCAAACTTTATAAGTGGCTAGCTATATGCATTAAAAGTCCACATAAAAGTTTTGGGCATTTAATAAAATGGCTAGCTAATTTATTTAGCAAAGCCAAAAAAAATAACAAAAAGAAATAGAAAAGAGAAAAAAGAAAAAGGCCTTATCTGTGTTTCGGCCCAACTCATCCCCCCCGCAGCCCACCAAGCTGGCCCAGCCCGCCATCTCGCTTGTCGTCTACCCCCGGGCATGAGCACACAGCTGCGTGCCCGGCATGCCGACGCCGGCGGCAGCTGCTAGCCTTCCTGGGCCTCTCCCGAGACTTCTACTCGCGCCAGGAGACGCCCTGGAACCCGCCACGTCCATTCCCCCTCTCCAGCGCCATCTTCGCTCCCTCCCTCGCTCGAAATCGCCGTGGACAGAGAGATCGCCGGAGCGCCCAGCCATGGAATCCGCGGCGACCATGCCCTAGAGCTCTAACCAGCAAGTCCCCCGTGTTCTTCGCCCTTGACATCATGTTCCCGCAGAAGCTGGAGCTTCAATTCAACCCCAAGACGACGAACGCCTCCTCGAATCTCCGCCTGTCATCGGAGGTCGCCGCCTTCGATTCGCCGCCACCCGTGCTTCCCCGAGCCCGCTAGCCATCCCGTCGAGTTCGTGGTGAGCTTCGGAGCTTTTCCCCCAACATCCTGGCGCCCCGCTTGTCTCCTAGCTCTAGATGCCATGGGCGCAGAAGAACAACGCTGCCACGGTCGTCATCGGTGAGCAACCGTAAAGCAGCCGAGCTCGCAACCTTGTCCTTCATGTTTCCCTTGCTCTACTGCGTCCAACCAACCTAGCTCCTCTCCAAATCGCGCATCCTAGCCTCCATTGCCCCCCAGCCTCCCAGCCTAGCCCAGATGGACGCACGTTGCTCCCAGCTCTCCAACGCACCAAGCCCCGCTCGATTCAGGCCACGGGAATGCCATCCCGATCGTCGTCACCGTGGATTTTGGTCGCCGGCGACATGCCGCCGGTGAGTCCACGTGGCCAGCGTTATTAGCCAGTAACCACCCCCTAATCCACTCCTTTAGCCACTGACCAGTGGGGCCCGTGCCCTGTTAATCTCTGTTTAATTAAATTCAAAACGTTTAATTAAAACAGAGACACTGACAGTGAGGACCCACCTGTCAGCCCCCCTGACATCACCCTGGCGCAAGCATGACGCAGTAATCGTTTTTCTATTTAAATAAAATCAGGAAAATCCAGAAAAAAGAATAAACTTTGGAAATTCATAACTAATTCGTTTTAAATCCAAATTAAACATATAATATATGTAAAATCATCAGAAAAATGCAAGGATTCTGAATATGCACTTTGTTTTCATGTTTTCCCATTTCAAAATGGGGGGACTGAAGCAAACATGCATATTAATCCTTTTAAATTCAAATATGGAGTTTGAATTTGCAACTCAAATGCAATATACTTCATTTAAATAGATTGTTCAACACATCAGCACCATGAACCTCATGCTATAACCTCATATCATATCATTGTGCATTGTCTTTATATTGATCACCTTGTTTGCATTAATTTCTATTGAATAGAGGTGGAGCCGGAACCCGAGATCACCCCCTTCGTTGAAGATACCGTAAACGAACTTCGTCAGCAAGGCAAGCAACCCCCTTTTGATCATGTCGATAAAAACCCATTTCCCTCTCAGTCTTGCTTATGCATTATCTAGGATGATCACCTTGATTTCGATTCTACCGCATAGTTGAACCCATATCCTTTGCATGACCTATCATCTTGTCACAGTAGTATGAAAACCACAATCCTAGCTGACATAGGAGTTGTTTGATATCATGTGGCCCTTTCAACTGTTACTGCTTATTGCATGCTTAGAGTTTACAATGAGGATGCTTTTGATCTGTGAGTTGGGATGGTAGTGATCATGGTGTTGAAGAAGGTGAAACTGTGTTGGTGAATCCACCCTAATACAAGGTGAACGATGAGAGGCTGTGTAGGAGTACACAGTGGGTTGTCTTGTTGAACACCGCCTTAAGTCCGAGTTCTTGTGTGGTGATCCAAGGAGAAGAGTGCACCCACACATTGGGCTCACTGACCCCTCTCGACCTAGTACCTCACCTCGTTCGAACCCCAGAAGTCGCATTAGTTCGCAAGTTCTGGTTGGGTTGTGGCACGGTCTGCGAAGTGGAAGAACGGCTATTCAGACCGGCTTGGGACCCTGCACACATCGTTTGAGGCTGTACTGGAACCTTGGCCAGACTTCCATACAGACCCCCCTTAGATAGGCGACTCTATGGACCAGAACGGAGCTGTGCACGAAGTGTTGTGGTGAAAATCCTCGCTGACACCCCTTGAATGGTGTAGAGACCTGGCGGTAACTGATGGTCATGTGTGTGTAGTAGTACAACCCTGCAGGGTTAACAAAACTATTCGAATATCCGCATCCGCAGTTATGGACTGCTTGGAAAGCTTAGCTTGATTATTAGACAACTTGAACTGGATACTTATAAAACTTGCCTAGATAAGCGTGAGTGCAAGGGCGTGCCTTCTCATGGGGAAGTCGAGAGAGGCACCATAGTGGTGTAATTGGTTGGAGACATGTAGTGGACTCGTGTACGCTTCATACCTCAAGTCTGGTACTCGTAGTTCAGAACTAGCCAAGTCAAAGCTGGCACTTCTGCTTATGAACCCAACCTCCCTTTACCTTGATACATGTGCATGAGTAGTATAGTTCCTACGTAAGTCTTGCTGAGTACGACTTTGTACTCACGTTTTCCTATTCTATGTTTTAGATGAACCCACTGACCCCGAAGGTGGACTCTTCCTGGAGCTCGACGATTGAAGCCAAGCTAGTGTAGTCCCATTTAGATGACTGGTCCCTCGTGGAAGGGCTTGTTTATAAATAAGGCTTCTTAAGCCATTTGTTAAACTTGTCTGTACTCAGACCTACTTTGCTTCTGCATGTTTGATGTAATGTTGGATCACAGACTCGTGATCTCTGTGTGCACTCTGTAAGAGTTATCAATAAAGTTGTAAACTTTGTAGAGAATTGCAATGATACCTGTTGCTCATACTAGACATGTGTGCTGCGTGTATGATTATAACATGCATGTCTTAGTATGGGTTTTCGAGACCTTAATTGTGATCTGGCTGGCGGTCTTTTAAACAAGTGGCCCTTAGATGCGCGCAGCTTGGGGCATCGCGATGCGATTGCTTGTGGCTCTTTCACGTGCGCACTTTGATGTATGATCGAGCCCGCCCTAGACCCCGACTAAGTGATCAGGCTGGAGTAAGCCTATGTAAGTGTTATAATACAATCGATAGTATGGTTGAGGCGACTTGTCTATGAGTATGGGAGTTCACCACCCAAATCATTTAGACTTGTGTGCGGACGATGAGGACCCATCTCAGTTGATCATTCGGCCTGGATGGGATGCCCCTCACGTTCGATGCTTTCCGAGAGCGTTTTGTGCTTGGCCTTGTCTGCTTAGACAAGTGGGTACGGCTTTCGGCTCTCCATATGATTGTATTGTAGCGGGACTTGCATACGCTAACCCCGGGTCCCAAAAGTGTTCGGACCTTCATCTGCCTGAGTTGCTCCTTGAAGTCGATGCGTTGCAAGCCTCTCCTGAATGCGTCAATTGCGCTTTCGTCTGATATGTCCTCGGCTGAGTTTTTGAGTTTGGTCCATCGCTGGATGTATGATCGCAGGGACTCTCTAGTTCCTTGCTTGCAGGCCCTCAGCTCCTCGAGTGATGCTGGTCGTTTGTAGGTGGACTTGAAGTTCTCGATGAAGGCGATGTGGAACTGCTTCCAGGAACTGATTGATCCTCGCGGCAGGTTCTTCAGCCAATGTCGCGCCGAGCTCTCAAGCATGAGTTGCACGTAGTGCATTTCTGTGATATTGGTTCCTCGCTGGAATTTGACGGCTGTTAGGTAGTCGGCGAGCCATGCTTCTGGCTCCTCCATCCCATCGTACTTGTGCGTTGTGGAGTTTAGTTTGAAACCTTTCGGCATTCGTGTCTCTCGTATGGATCGCGTAAAGCACAATGCTCCGCGTGGTTCTATATCCTCATCGGAGGCTTGCTTGTCCGAGTACTCTTCGCGGGCTGCGCGTCTTCGTCTTCCGCGATTGACCTTGTTATGTGTTATGTCGTCGCATGCGTCTCGCCGACTGTTGTTTTGTTTGTTGCCGTTGTCGTCGCTGACATGGTTTTTGATTCTGTTTGAGCGCTCGCGCCAGTCGTCGCTGCTATCTTCGCCGTCGGGTGAACTAGGGTCCATGTCCGGTGTCTGCTCGCGGGGCACTCGCCTTGTGCCTTCTTTTTTAGGGGCTGAGGCAGTGATGGCGTCTTTCATTATTTTGAGTGCCATCATCGCGTTACGGTCTAACCCGCCCTTCTTGCCCTTCTGAGCGCAAGATAGGTATTCTTGGGCAGTTATAAGGGCTTCTTCTGGCGTCAGTTGCTCTTCTTCATCGTCGTCCACTTCTAGCTTGAATTCGTCATCTAGTCTGCGGGCTACTTTCTTCTTGTCTGTGCATCTCAGGTTGCTGAATCTGGATTTGGCTCGGACAGGGGAGTCGTAGTCGGAGGAATCGATTCTGGGAGGTGGCTTGCGGTTGGTCCTCGGGTCAATGGCGGTTTTTCCTTGCTTCTCTAATTCTAGACGCTGATGTCTTGTTTTCTTGGTGATGTCACTCGCCAATTTGTTGTATGCTCTAAGCTCGTCTCGTGTTGCGTTTTCCGGGAGTAGTTTTCCGCGTTTTACTGCATCTTTTACTCTGGAGATTGCTTCTTTGGATAGGTAGATTTTTTCTACGTGATTGACAGGGATAAACCCCGGCAAATCCCATGGTCAGGGACCCTGGGTTAGTCATGAGATGCACAGGTTGGACGATTGCTCGTCGCCAAATAGTAAGGCTCGCTCCTGCTCGATATTATTAATGGGGGAGATGCGATTACAGTGGAGGCCAAGGTTGGAGCGCTCAAGGCTAGGGTTACAGGTGATATTAGATGCCTTTGGCGTCGCCCCTCCTAGCCCTTATATACCGGGCTAGGTCTCGGGGAGTTCATCTACGTTTACAGGTAAGCTTTCCTAACCCTAGCTTGCTCCGTACGGCAGGTCTTCGCACCTTCCTTGTGAGTCGCGGACTCCTACGTCGGTGCCAACTAGTGGGCCGAGGCTGTATCTTCATGGGCCTTCTGCCTTCATGGACACCAGATAGGCTCATCCGTAGGAGTCGTGGGGTCACCCCCTCGTCAGTAGCCCCCGAGTGCCTGGGGGACTCGGAGAGTCGCGCAGGGACTCGAGTACATTCATTCGTCGGTTATTGGTATGCGCGGTTCATCCGCGGGTCGCTGGCAGTCTCGTAGCCATGACAAAACCTGTTTCGAGGGATGCTAAGCTGAAAGGGCCCAAGGAGTCGACGGGTCGAGCCTTGGTGAATTGCACTAGGGCAAATACCAAAGTAGCCCAATCAAACCCACGTCCCTCGACGTGAGCTTGGAACACTGATGTCGAGAAAAAGTCCGGCCGCTTCAGGTCTTACGGTGTTAATTTTCTTCCAGTAATGTGCACAGCCTAAGGCGTGTCTGCCCGTCTTTTCTATCATGCGCAGCGCATGGGAAAGGTTGGGAGTGAAATCGCTCTTCGGCATGTCCCAGCCCGGCCGTACTTCACAGCGGGGTCTTACCTACACGCTAATCTTGCGTGGCATCTGGGCACAGTGTATCGTGTTCCAGGAATGTGTGTTTTTGAGGCGCGGAGCCTTACAACATTGCACCTGCATGGAACAAAACATCAAGCGAGCTGTTCACTCATTCACCCGAGGAGGTTTGTTTCGAGTGCTCAGTCGGGGGGGTTTTCGCGAGTAATCACTCGAATGCAGTTTCGGCTCTTGAGGTGAGGGAGCACCTGAGACTCTTAGCGCTGCATGGTCTTGGCGAATGCATATTTGTCTTACGTCGGGTTGAGGGAGCACCCGAGACTCTCATAAGTGCGAGTGGTCACTCGAGCACATGGCTGACCTTTAGGTGAGGGAGCACCTGGGACTCTTATGATGTACTCTCCCGATGGGAGTTAGCTATTTTTTCTTCATCGGGAAAAAGATCTGTGAGATGGAATCTGAGGGCCTTGATGGCGTACTCAGTACGCCTTGCTGTGATATGACGTTGGCGTGGTCTTCTGCAATTTTTGACCGCTGCGGTCTGTCGTGGGAAATGACTTGGCGATGTCCCGCCGAAATTTTCGCGTCGCGCGATCATGGTCCTCTCTTTGCGCGCGTAGTTGGCGGTTTTGTTACTGCGCCGGTTGAATTTTCCATACTTTTCGCCTCTGTATGGGGTCGTGCCACATTTTACTGGGCAAAAAAGGTTGCATGGTGGCCCGTCTTGCTAGGCTCTTGGAGTTAAATACCATGTGGCTGGGTAAATTGTATGTTTTACCCAGCCATTGCCTTCCTCCTCTTTCTCTGCTTCCTTCGTGTTCCTGAGCCTTCGTCTTTTCTCTTCTGCGTGCTACTGTGAGATCTATGTCCAAGCGCCCCCGTGCTGCTGTCGAGTCGGCCAAGATGTCCGGCAAGTGGGAGCGGTCCACGTTCGGGGCTGGAGATCTGGATGTGCTGGTTGCTGATGGCATGGTGGTGGCGGGCGATGTCCGTCTTCCTAGTGATGAGTCGACTCCAGCGCCGGCAGCGGACGAGCGGGTATGCTTCCAGGCTTTCTTCCACCGTGGGTTTGCTCTTCTGCTGCATCCTTTCGTTCGGGGCTTGCTGTATTCCTATCGGCTCCAGTTGCATGATCTGACACCCAATGGGATTTTGCACATTGCGTGTTTCATCACTCTTTGCGAGGCCTTCCTGGGGATTTACCCCCATTGGGGACTTTGGAGGCGCTTTTTAATGTAAAAATGACGAACTGTGAGTACACCATGGGTCGAGTAGGTATCTCTATTGGGGATAAACATTCATATTTTGACTTGGAGAAGATCGATTCCGTAAGTGGCTGGCGAAGAGGCTGGTTTTATCCGAAGGATCGCTTCGTTGTTGGTCAGCAATTTGGTCTTGCTTCTTTCAATCCGGGTACGCAGGTGGTCAGACAGCCTTCGTGGTCTCATTCTTTGACCGAGGTGGAGTCGTCCGAGCTGACTCCGTTTTTGGAGAGGATTTCTGTGTTAAAGGATAACTTGACTGGTGGTCAGCTTATCTCTGTTTTTGTGGGGAGGCGGGTTCAACCGTTGCAACATCGAGCTCGCCCTATGTGGCAGTACAAGGGACTCGGTGACTCGACGAGATGCTCACCTGAAGAGCTAGAACCTGATGCCTTGCTAGCTCGTATCCAGCAAGTGACCAAGTGCTCGAGTATTTCCGAGATGCATCTTGTCCGTCCATATGCTTCTGATCATTCTCCACCGCCGGTTGGTGCCCGTGTTCATTCATTTGCCAGGACGAGTACCTAGTTTTGTTTTGTTGTTGACATTGCTTGCCTTGCAGGGTCATACTCCGGTGCCGTGTAATCCTCCGCAGCCGGAGGACGCCGATATTCTTGAAGAGCTTGATGCTTCCGCAGCTAATAATGTTCCGCTGGCTGTTAATGCTGAGATTGTGCTAGTGGATACTGGAGATAGTGAAGACTCGAGTCCTTTTCGTGTGAAGCGCTCGCGCCCTTTGGATGCAGAAGATCATGCTGCATTAGGTGATGAAGTCCCTCCTGCTGCTCCTGTTGCTGGGCCTTCCCCTTCTGCTGCTGCTCCGGCCCCTCCTCCCAAGAGGGCCAGGCTTGGGAGGCTGGGGCGTCCTCGTGTTGCGCGTGTCGGGTAAGAGTCTGCTGGATTTGTGCCCGTTCCTTTTTCCTTGTTCTTGCGTCTGATAATGCTTTATTTTGTAGTGCTGCGCCTGCTGCGGCTGCTTCGTGCACCAGCACAGCTGCTACTGATCTGAAGTTGACGAGTTCTGGGGCGGCAGCCAAGCATCTTGAGGACCTCTCAGCTGCCGCTGGCCAATCTGGGCCGGCGGCGACTCCTGTCGTTTTGACTGCGGGTGTAGTTCCCGGTGTACCTTCTTCTGCGGCGCCTGGTGCTGCTGCTCCTGAGCCCAGGCGGACTGAACTTGGTCCTCCATACTTTGGCCGTCTTGATCTGGCGATTGAAGACAAGGTTCGTGCTTTCGACCGTGTCTCCAGGCTGGTAAGATGATTCGTGTCTGTGTTGTTTTATCATCGGGGGCACGGCAGTGCTCCCGTTGGGAGTAGCCCCCGAGGCGAGAAGTAACTGTTTGCAGTTGCTTGTAGTCTTGTCTTTAATTAACACCTGATTGCCTGGTTCTTGCAGCCTATTTTCCCGCACTGTGAGCGGTTGATTCTTGATGCTGAGCGTTGGTAACGGGCCCATGATTCTGCCCAGGATGCCTTATCTGCTATGGATGGTGAGTTTTATTTTTGTGCTGCTGAGCTTTTGGGCGCTTCGTCTTTTGTTCCTTTTCTTGCAGGTCGTCGCCAGGCTGCCGAGAAACAAGCCGAAAAGGTGGAAAAGACGGTTTCCGTTCTCAAGGCTGCCTTGGCTTCCAAGGAGGCGGAGTTGCATGGTCAACATGAGGAGCTGGTTCGCCTTCGCCAGGCTGAGGACACGCGTGCGCGGGTGGAGGCTGTCGAGGGCAAACGTCTTCGAGCCTTGGCGGGCTCGCTCGTGTGTAAGTTTGGTATTCAACCATTGATGTTTCTACTGTCTTCCCATGATGACGTTTCTTTGCTTGGTGCAGCTGCTGTAGGTGCGAAGCCGATGGAGGCTGCTGCGTCGGGGTCTGGGATTCTCCAAGGTGCTGTTGATGCTGTTGCAGATGTTGTTGCAGTGGTCGAGGACGTCTGCGCCCGGGCTTCCAATCTTGTGGGTCTTGCGCACGAGCACCTTATGCCGGAGGGTACGAAGGTGCCTGATGGCCTGGGTGCTCGGTTTTCTGCGTTCGGCCCGGATGGGAAATATATGGTGGAACTGGTGGCGGAGAGCGTGGTGAGTGGTTCTTCCACGGCCCTGGTCGGTCTTATAGGTCATGGGGTTTCCTTTGATGATTCCTTGGTTGAGACCATCCCGCACTATTCTGGTGAGCAGGGCGACCGAGCCGATAGGCTGGCTCGTCGCCTGCAACAAGTGGTAGATGCTCAGGGTCCCCCTGTCGTAGGTGAGGGGGACGCACAGTAGTGTTGCGCTGCTTTGAAACTTTGTCTGTAATTCGTGACTCCGTTGTGATGGTTGATCTTTTGCTACTTTTATTTGAGTGACTGCTTGGCTGTTCCTCTTGCTATTTTTGATTTGTTTTGTTCATCCTGCGGTAGGCCACTCCGGGCGTTCTTCGTCCGTGGAGTTCGCTGAAGGATGACGCTCGCGAGGGTGCGTACGGGTCCGTTTCCTTGCCGCTGAAGGACGTTGAGCGGGATATTGTCCGACTGAAGGGATCCGTGGCCGTTCAGCGTACTCGTCGCGAGCGTGCCGAGTCCGTGGTTGAGGGCCTTTCTTCGT
This sequence comes from Bromus sterilis, assembly GCA_950022295.1. Classification (NCBI taxonomy): domain Eukaryota; kingdom Viridiplantae; phylum Streptophyta; class Magnoliopsida; order Poales; family Poaceae; genus Bromus; species Bromus sterilis. The sequence continues at coordinate 157,822,565 of OX465597.1, forward strand.
GGGTGGTGAAGTTGTCCGACCTCCTGCGGGGTGAGTCTTGACTCTGCTTGGTTGCTTGATTCCGCTTGGTGGGTTTTTGCCGTCTCTGTCTCGATCGTAGTTTTTGACTTTCGAAGTGCTGGCAAGGCGAACTCGGGATGAAGAGATGGCCGTTCAGTCGGAGATGTCGCGGCTTGATGATCCTAGTGTGCAGCCGAGCAATCCCTTTTGGGCAGATGGGGCTCGTGCTCGAGCATTTGCTTTGCTTCGTCGCCGAGTTGAGCGGGTACCGGAAGCCCTTAGCTACTGCCAGCGGGTATTGGGCGGTATCCATGCTGATTTCTATCCATAGGAGGTGGTTCCTTCGTCCCTTGAGAGGCTTTGTCGCATATTTTCTCAGCCTGCCGAGTTACGTCGAGTGATGGATCATCAGATTCGTGCTGGAGCCCGGGCTGCTTTGGGCTTGGTTCATAGTCATTGGCCAGGGGTGGATTTTTCTCAGGTGGTGGTGGGTCCTCCAGGTGGTAGGGATCATCCGATGAATGAGCACTATGTGGCTGTAGATAGGCATGCGCACCAGGTTGTGAGGCGAGTTTGTGAAGAGAACGACCGCCATCTGGGTGCACTTATTAAGGAGAAGTTGGAGCCTAGAGAATAGGTGCTTCCCTTCGTTGTATATGCTTCTTCTTGGTTGTATATATGTTGTCTTGGAGGGTCGTCTGCATTTGTAGTTGCTGGGGGCGCCTCGGGGGGTGGCTTCTTCGGCGAGCCCCCGAGTGCCAAGTTAATGCGTCGCGGTTGCGGAGGACTTCTCGGAGGGTGGCTGCTTCGGCAAGCCCCCGAGTGCCAAGTTAATGTGCCACGATTGCGGAGGACGCTTCGGAGGGTGGCTGCTTCGGCAAGCCCCCGAGTGCCAAGTTAATGTGTCGCGATTGCGGAAGACGCCACGGGGGGTGGCTGCTTCGGCGAGCCCCCGAGTGCCAGGTTTAGTGTGTCGCGATTGCGTAGGACGCCTCGGAGGGTGGCTTCTTTGGCAAGCCCCCGAGTGCCAAGTTGATGTGCCGTGATTGCGGACGACGCCTCGGGGGGGTGGCTGCTTCGGCGAGCCCCCGAGTGCCAGGTTTAGTGTGCCGCGATTGCGGAGGACGTCTCGGAGGGTGGCTGCTTCGGCGAGCACCCGAGTGCCAAGTTAATGTGCCGCGATTGTGAAAGAAGCCTCGGGGGGTGGCTTCTTCGGCGAGCCCCCGAGTGCCAGTTTTAGTGTGCCGCGATTGCGGAGGACGCCTCGGAGGGTGGCTGCTTTGGCAAGCCCCCGAGTGCCAGGTTTAGTGTGCCGCGATTGCAGAGGACGCCTCGGACGGTGGCTGCTTCGGCAAGACCCCGAGTGCCAAGTTAATGTGCCGCGATTGCGGAATACGCCTGAGGGGGTGGCTGCTTCGGCAAGCCCTCGAGGGCCAGGTTTAGTGTGCCGCGATTGCGGAGGATGCCTCGGAGGGTGGCTGCTTCGGCAAGCCCCCGAGTGCCAAGAAATATTGGGGAAAAATATTTATGTAATATCTTTCCTGCTGTTCCTTACCAAGAGTAGGAGGGCTTTGTTGAGGACATGTCCCTTTTATTAGAGCGATGACGTAGTGGCCTTTAAGGGCCTGGTAGCTTTGTCTCTCAGTGTCGGGTTTCTTCGGGCGATGTTCCTTTCCTTCTACGGGAGCGCTTCTTCTACGAGTCCCGTGGTCCTGCTACCCTGGTGGGCTACGAATGCTTCTGGTATCTTGTGGAATTCTTTGTCGCAGCGGTCGGATCTGACGAAACTGCCGCTGATTGTGATGACCCCGTTTGGGCCTGGCATCTTTAGCTTGAGGTAGGCGTAGTGGGGTACGGCTATGAAGCGAGAGAAAGCTGGTCGCCCGAGGATTGCGTGGTATTGTGACTTCCAGTCGACCACTTCAAAGTCAAGTGTTTCCTTGCGGAAGTTTGTCGCATTCCCAAAGACTACCTCCAGGCTTATCCTTCCGAGGGGCTAGACGTCTTTTCCTGGTACGATCCCGTGGAAGGTTGTGCCTGAGGACTTGAGTGCGTTGTTTTGGATGAGCATGTCGTCGAGTGTTCGGGTGAACTGGGGTCCCTGTCTGGTGTCCGCTCGCGAGTCTACCGCTTTGCGCTGGATTTTTTGGGTACCGAGGAGTCGATAGCGTCCTTCATTATCTGCAAAGCTATGGAAGTGTAGCGATCCGTTTTGCTCTGTCTACTTTTCTGGGCACGGGACGGGTTGTCCTGGGCGCTTATGAGTGCTTCTGCCGGAGTGAGGGGCTCCTATTCGTCGTCCTCCTCCTCTGATCTGAAGTCATCTTCCAGTTTCCGCACTACTCTTGCCCTTTCTGTCTTCCGCAGATTGTTGAGTTTCGGTCTGTTGCGGATGGGGGAGTCGTGGCCTGGCGAGTCACTTCTGAGAGATTGTCTGCGACTTATTTTCCTTTCGGGTTCCGCTTTTGCTTGCTTCTCCATGGCGAGGCGCCACTGTCTCGTCTGCTGGGTTAAATCACCCGCTAACTTGTTGTATGCCCTTAGCTCGTCTCTTGAGGCATCTGATGGTAGTAACCCGCCGTGGGCGACTGCTTCCTTTACCATTTCCATTGATTCCTTGGACAAGTATATTTTTTCTTTGGGTGGTCCGCCCGCCGCTGCAACCGGGGTTTGCTGCCTGCTGCGTGATGGCTAGCTGCCTTGGTCGGGTGCTTGCTGTTTGCTGCTTAGCGATTGACTACTTTTTTGATCGCTGGGCCCTAGTTCCACTGGGACTTTCTTTGGTATGGTCCCCGGTTCTCCTAGCTGTACGACCATCTGACTGGTGTTGCCGGGACCTGCCGCCCTGTTGGTGGTTGGGGTGTCTTGACGACTGCTCGGGTCGTCGACTCGCCCGTTGTTGCCTGACGCTGATGCGCCAACTTCTGCCATGAACACCTGCGATGGTGTCCTTGCCGTCTCCTTGCTGATACGTGCGATCGTGCTTCTCCATGCTGGGACTTCACTCGAGCGGTCATGAGTGGCGTGGAGCCGTGAGTTGGGTGGGTAGCTACGACCGCCAGATAGGTTGGCCATGCGGGCGGCGTCTGCTACGGTCGTTGCTGCGGGTGTTGCCTTGGGCGCACGGGTGCCGTCGATGAGGCGAAGGGTACCCCAATGGTTGATGTAGATCTGATACGCTCCGAAGATCAGATTGACGCCAGAGTGTAGATTGGTGAAGACTGGCTTGAGGGCCGGGAGGTGGGCCGTGAATCCGAGGGACTCGAACAGGTTGGATCTTGCCGGAGCCGTCGAGTCAGAGTGCTGATGATGATGAGGCCGCCGAGATCGCGTTCCCAACCTACGCGGTTCCGACAGATGGCGCCAATTGACGGGGTCAACCCCGGCAAATCCAATGGTCAGGGACCCTGGGTTAGTCATGAGATGCACAGGTTGGACGATAGCTCGTCGGCAAACAGGAAGGCTCGCTCCTGCTCGATATTATTAATGGGGGAGATGCGATTACAGTGGAGGACAAGGCTGGAGCACTCAAGGCTAGGGTTACACGTGATATTAGATGTCTTTGGCGTCGCCCCTCCTAGCCCTTATATACCGGGCTAGGTCTCGAGGAGTTCATCTACGTTTACAGGTAAGCTTTCCTAACCCTAGCTTGCTCCGTATGGCAGGTCTTTGCACCTTCCTTGTGAGTCGCGGACTCCTACGTCGGTGCCAACTAGTGGGCCGAGGTTGTATCTTCATGGGCCTTCTGCCTTCATGGACACCAGGTAGGCTCATCCGTAGGAGTCGTGGGGTCACCGCCTCGTCAGTGATGGTCCTCTTTTGCCGTGCCTGGGGTCTGGTGCTTGCTGCTTTCTGGCTCGTCGCTCCTGTGATTTCTATGCTCCAGTCCTTTATATACTTTACTTGGTATGGTTCCTGGTTCTCCAAGTGTGACGGTGACCTGGCCGGTGTTGTCGGGATCACTGATTTTGCTGCCTAAGCGATCGTCTCGACGGCTTCTCGGGTCGTCGTCTTGGCCTTTGTTATCTACGGTTGGCTCATGAACGTCCGCCATGAACACCTGGGACTTTGTCCTGACTGCTATCTTGTTTGCATGCGTGTTGCGCTTCTTCCATGGTGTCGGTCCACTCGAGTAGTCGCGAGTGACGCGACATCTTGTGTTGGGTTGGGAGTTGTGGCTGACTCGCAGGGTCGCCGCGCAGGCGGGTGTTTCTTCGATCGATGCCGTAGCGGCTGTTGCTGCGGGCGCTCGGGTGCTATCCGTGAGGAGGAGGGTTCCCCAATGGTTCATGTAGATCTGGTACGCGTCGAAGGTCAGGTTGATGCCGGTGCGCAGATTGGTGAAGGCCGGTCAAATGGTCAAAAGGTGAGCCATGAAGCTGAGGGACCCAAACAGATCGGAGTCTGCTCGAGTCATGGAGTCGATGGGTGCTGACGGAGTCACCGCTTTGACGGATGCTGGTACCGAGGCCGCCGAGATCGTGATTACATCCTGCGGAGCTCCCACAGACGGCACCAATTGATGAGGATCAGCCTCGGCAAATCCCATGGTCAGGGACCCTGGGTTTATCATAGAGAGGGAACAGGTTGGACAATACTCGTCGGCTAATAGGAGAAGCACTTCCTGCTCGATATTATTGCGTTAGGAGGCGATTACAAGGGAGGCCAAGGCGAGTTCTCGCAAGACCAGGAGAGTAGATTGTAGATTGGATGTCGAGACGTCTCCCCTCCCAGCCTTTATATACTAGGCTAGGTCTCAGGGAGTCCGTTCTAGATTACAGAGATAGTTTCCTAACCCTAGTCTTGTGTTGTGCGCAACGTCGCGCCTTCCATATCAGTCGTGGACTCCTACGTCGGTGCCTTGAGAGGGCCAGCCGCGGGCCAACATCGCTCCTTGTGGGCCCTCTACCTTTATACGCACCAGGTATCCTTACACGCAGGAGTTGTGGGGTCACCCCCTCGTCAACCGTGTTGAGGCGTTGGGGGTGGGGCGCAGGCTCCACAGGACTGCGAGGACTTCTTCTACCCAGTTTCTTGTGGCCTGTTCGAGTGGTGCGAGGAGCCGCTTTTTTATTCCTCCGCACACTAAGCCATTTGCCTTCTCCACCTGGCCGTTGGATTGCGGGTGCGCGACTAATGCATAGGTTATTTTGATGCCTAGATATTGGCAGAAGTTTTGAAATTCTGCTGCTGTGAAGTTTGTACCGTCGTCTGTCATGATATTGTGTGGTACGCCTAATCTGAAGATGATGGAGTGGATGAAGTTAACCGCTGTGAGGGTTGTTGAGCTGGTGATTGGTACTGCCTCAATCCACTTGGTGAACTTGTCCACTGCTACTAGGAGGTGTGCTCGACCTCCTTTTGAGGATTTCTTGAGTGGGCCCACCATGTCGAGTCCCCAAGTGGTGAATGTTGGAAATATGCCCTAGAGGCAATAATAAAATGTTATTATATATATATTTCCACGCTCGTAATTAATGTTTATATTTCTGTGCTATAATTGCAATGACCCTGACTGTGAGATTCAGAAGAAAACTCATTTGCATGTGTGGAAATGTAAACACCAAGAGTTCCTGGTTTAGCCTCTAAGACCAGCTCATGTGCTAACTGATGATTACGTTTTCTTAATCATGGACATTGTTCTTGTAACAAGGATGTCAGTAGCAATGGGAACATATTGTTAGCAGAACAATGATGTTGAACCGACCCCATTATTGAATGATATACTTAGAGATCACATCGTAACTACGTTATAAGTCATATCATGAAATGTTTTCATATACGTAATTCCTTAGACCATGAGAGTATCGAGTTGCTTCACACAGGAAGACATGCTTTGGTTCTTAGATGAATCCTCTCGTAAATGGGAAGTAGTAAAATAAGTTCTGGGTATGTCAGATGGTGTGGCTAGTGACTGTGATAGTTCAAGAATGGGATTTGCTCCTTCACGATGAAGAAGATATTCACTTCGGGCCCACTCGGTATGACGGTATCCATTATTGTCTGGCCAGACGCATTGTGATTCAGTCACGGGGATACCGGAATACGATAACGGGAAAAGGGACAAACGAGCAAAGAGGATAACGAGTGGCTTGTGTTCAAAAGTTGTTACACATGGGTGCCAAACTTCTCTCCTCTAACTTTGTCATATATCGCGAAGCAAAGGGAATGGTACATGACTAAACATAATGGTTCACTCGAAGTTTCTTCGTGTATGTGCGGGAGTCAACATGGGTGTCCATGGCTCCGCTGTTGATTATTGGCTATTGACAAAAGGCTGTTGACCTATGTCCGGAAGATGTTCTGAGTCATGTCCGCATTATACCGAACCTATTGGGTCACACACTTAACGAGCAGTAGTCTGTTAGAATACTAGAATGGTAGAAGGTTTAGTGGAAGCAAAGCAGAATAATTCATACGGGTACCGGAAGTAGTTCCGGGGATCTATGAAATAGTTCATAAGGGCACCAAAAGTAGTTTTGGGTATTTAAGGATATGTCCGGATCACTCTGGAGTAGTCCCAGGTTGTTCCGGAACATATGAAAATGGTAATGGGAAAGTTTACGATCAACCGGAATAGTTTATGTGATCGGTGGACAGCTTAAACAATATGTTGTGTTCACCGGACGTAATAACCTTTGCCCGGATGGCTCCGAAACCCATTTAGATGGCTCCGGAACATTCGTTAGAGGTTCCGGAAGGTATTGAAGTGCTCCAAAAGTGTCTGGAATGTCCCAAAACAGTCCCGGTAGGTCCCGGAAGGTCCTGGAAGCTTCTAGAAGGTTCCGGAAGGTTCCGGGAAGTACCACCCACTGCCCTGCGCCCCTGTCCTTGGGGGGCAAGCCACCTAGGCTGCCCTGGCCGGCCAGGTGGTGGGGGCGCACCAAAAAGGGGTGGGAGATCCTCCAGGTGGGATTTCCAAATACCATTATGGAAGGTTTCCGGTGGGAAGGTATGTGTAGGTTTGGAAGGCTTGGGAGTCCAAGTTGGACTCCCAAACCTCCTTGAGCTGCGCCCTAGGCCCCTTGGCCACCTATATATGGTGAGCCAAGGGTGGGGGAAGACACACACAATCAATCCCCAAGGCCTATGCGCCACCCTCCCTCCTCTAAACCCCGTTGCTCCAAAATTAGACCCCGGTTTAGACGCTGTTCTAGATCGGAATCCGTTAGGGTTTTCTCCCTCTAGTTTTCTCGGTGGCGTTCATCTCTGGATGGCGGAGCGCTGCTGGATTTCTGCTACGGGATGTGTGGATACTAATGGAGGGGTCGTACCTTCGACCCTTCTTCGAGGAGCTTGTTCATGGGACTTGTCCGTGGGACTAGATCACGGGACTTGTTCGTGGGATTGATCAAGGGACTGTTCGTGGGAGAACTTGCGAGATCTAATTCCACTACGTCCACGAGCTTCACCAACTCTACTTCCGCTACATCGGTTGGTGAGCCATGACCTAAAACCTTGTATGCAATCTTCTTGGATGATCTTGGGTTCTTGATTCGTAGGCCGAAATTTTTTGTTTTCTACTACGTTTCCCAACAGTGGTATCATGAGCGATCCTTGATTAGATGCATGTTTAGGTCTAGATCATATGTGTGATATGAGGCATTGATTTTCTTGTTGCTTCCCTGTCATGTGATTTTTTCTATGCCTGATGGCAAGTTGAGGTTTTGCTACAAGGATTGAGTTTTCCATCGATCCCTCTATGCTGCTTTCAGTATGCTGGTTGCCTTGATCATGGTCTACATAACACTCCTTGGATCTCATCTTAATCTCGCAATAGAAGATTTAACATGGAGGGGCTTGTGGATTTTATGAACTCAAATCCACACGGGGGTCACGCGTTTAACGAAGTTTGGCTTGTGGCATTAGTTGCTGCACGCACCCCGTATGTTAAACTAGCAACAAAAGAAGTATCGTGTTTTGTTTTATCTAGGGTTTCTCGTTTTCCTTGTAAACCTGCTTAACAACCACGATAAAAGTTGCAACAACCCGTGTAGATGGCGATCTAACTCGTTTTTTCAGAGTATGCATGTGATGTGGTATAGCCTTCAAGATTTGCAATGTGTTTGTATGAGATGCTATATGATGTAATATTTATTCGCGACCTGCGTGTCGTGGTACGGCATGATGACTGGAGTCATATGATTGTCACTTAATTATGGCCTGCGTGCCAGAACTGTTTATTAGCTCAAGGCAAAGCAATAGATAGATGCAAGGTGATGATCTACGATGCGGAGGTGGACCACGACGCACATGCCGGAAGCCGTGGTGTTGGTCCCGGCGCCAAGGACAAAGTTGTTGGACACGGTGACTTCAACCACGACGACGTGAAGACAATGAAGACTTCACGAAGCAAAGGGCTATACTATATCACAAAATTTTATGAACTGCCTGTGATGTTTATCCCTTTGATGAACCCTTGTTTGATGCGCGATAGTCGTATTTTATTAGGGTGATCTCTCGCAAAACAATATCAAGTTGATAGTGTTCTTCCAACTGTAGCACCTTCTATACTATGTTTCACATCGGAGCAGGTCATGTCACATGGGTGCACACGGTGTGACGCATAAAAGACGGGTGTGTTAAAAGAACACACAACACATTACACTTGGTTATCTTGACGGTTTGGATAAAAGTTTGCTACCGGAACACGCCCATCGAAAGATGAACAAGAATCACCTTTGGCGTGATTGGCAAGTTGGCCTACCGGTCCAGTCTAAGTCATCAGTGATGTTACATCAATGGCGGACGATTGGGTTGGATCTTGAATCACTCCAGCATCAATTACGACAGATATTGATCTGAGTGGGAGCGCACTTAGTAATTAAATTGATTAATCACAAGTGCAACTTAATTATGAACAAAGTCTTAGTATTTGCATTATCGTTGTAAAATAATGGCTCGCGTTACCACCTTCCCAATTGTTTTTGATTAACTGTATTATCTGGTAAAAACTTTACGATTGGTACCGTATTGTGAGGACTATCCTCAATAGTGCCGAGAAGGACCATGTCCTAGCGCTAATTTTCGATGCTCTCCCGCTAATGCAATGGATGATGTGACTTATGTACATAATCCAAAAGGCTAGAATTCCACCACAACTAAGTGTATTGTCGTAATCACCATGAAACCCGAACTTTGAAACGTTTGGGATAGTTATGTTATATTCATGGAACTGAAAAATTGTTTTTAGTGATAAGACAATTGATGTAGGATATAAGATATCTAGTACAATGTCTGATTGTAAGCGTTAGTGAAAATGTTCATTATGCTCAAACAAAACTGATAAGTGTGGGATCCAGAAGAACACCGATCATATGATGATGAGGATTAAGGGAAAGGAAGTTCCATATGGTGTTAGTAAGACTTACACGCCGGAAAGTCCATGGCCTGCGCCATCCTTGATCATATGTGAGCTTCTGTGAGTAGGAGTGACATTGGAAATAGAACTATGATACGTATAAAGGCAAAACGAAAGAAGACTGGAATAACCAGCTCAGAAATGAAAGTCATACGGAGTTATAGATGAATTCATTGCTGGTCAAGAGATGTAATTCTTGGGAATCATGATTAAGCAGTTAATTGTGGATTCTGTATATTGTGATTAAACTGTTGATCACCGGAATATCACATCGATTGCATATTGTTGCAAATCGATGCAAGAAATACTATGGCCTTTATGACTAGCTAATGATGAGTTTTGACACGCTCGGGAACACGGTAAAAGGTTTACTATACCGTGTGTTGACTCTATGATTATCTTCATAATTCATTTTAGAGTTGAGTAAATTGTTACTACACTTTAGCCTTGTTGCAAAACATCATTTTGAATCATGTTTGTTGCAAGAGAGTTGTTCAAAGCTATGAATAACGTAAAGGCCATACTTCCATTATGAATAGGGTGTATGTTATGAATCTTAATAATAATACTAAACATCCATAACACTGACGCTAAACGTCGCAAGACTGACAGAAATACCACATAGATGTGGCACTGCCGTTTATCACAAGTGACATAACATGCATGAAGAATTTCCATAAGTGATGGACTTTCGAGTCATATGATTATGAATCACTTGACGCTTGTGATCTTTGTCTCGAAGTAATGTGACTAAAACACCGTTAATAGGCCATACATGAACGGGCAACTAAACCATTGGTAATCATACATGATGATGTGTGTAGTCCAATAAGTGTAGTTGTGTGCAGTGGATTCCCTATCTTCACTCATGAGTTGAGGTAGATATGTGGATATCTGTTCAATAGAGACATACGTCTGAAATCTTTGAAATGTTCAAGGAATTTTAGAGTGAAATAGAAATTCATTGTAACAAGAAAATAAAGCTTCTGCAAATTAGATTGTAGAAAGTAATATTTTAGTTAGAAGTTTAGTGAACGTCTGATGAGTTGTGAAGAACTGTCATAACTTGCGTCTCCCAGAACATCACTATGAGTAAAGTGTTAGAGAGATGTAATCAAGCCATGTATGACACGGTAAAGATCAAATATGACGTTTATCAATTTGCCATTATACTTATTAAAGTTATGCGTTAGTGACTATGGCTTTTACACTGAAAAGAGCATCATCAAATCTGTTGAAATGACACCATATTAGATGTGGTATGGACTGTTAAAACCATGTTGTCTTTTCTTAAAATTTGGGTATATGAGGCATATGTTTGACATACTCAAAACCCCAAATCAGATAAGTGCTACTTTGTTAAGGTTATGCCAAAAGTTTTGGTATTCCTCTATCACTACACAAAAGCAAAACTGTTTGCTGTTAAGAACAATGTGTTTTGAAGAAAAATAGTTTCTTACAAAAGAGTGAGTGGGAGGACAGTGCAACTTGTCAAAGATTGTTGAATCTTCAGAGGAGTGCGCAGCTGAACCACACAGGTTAGACAAAAAACGTACAAACATTCATGATATGTAAAACGAGATATTGTTGTTCGACAATGATAAACCTGTGATATACAAAGAAGCGTTGATGGGTCCTGACTCCGGGATTTGGCTAAATGCCAAATAATCCGAGATAGTATCCATGGAAGTAAGTCAAGTTTTGAACTTGGTAGACCCTCGGAAAGACTAAAAGTCTGAAGAATATATATATGGATCTATAATTGATTCAGATGGAATTGTTTTATCCATAAAGCTCAACTCGTTGGAAAATTGTTTTCTAGCAAGTTCAAAGGTTGACTACGGCGAAATAGTGTCGACCGTAGAAATGCTTTAGTCAGTTCGGGTTATACTAGCAATTACTACATATCTCATTTATAGGATATGGTAGAATGAACGTCAAAACAAAGTTCCTACATGGAAATATAACAAAGGACGTATACGTGATACGACCGGAATGTTTTGTCGATTCAAAGGATGCTAAAATAGATGCAAGCCTTGGATATCCAGTGATGGAGTAGAGCTAGCATAATGGAGTTGGAATTTTTGTTGTGATGAAATTGCCAAAAGAGTTTGTTTTCATCAGGAATAACGAAGATGCTTGAATATTCAAGAAAGTAAGTGGGAGCTGAATAATATTTCTAAAACCTTATGTAGATGACATATTGTTGATTAGAAATGATATAAATTTCTTGACACGAATAAGGACTTCATTGGAAATAGTTTTCAGTTGAAGAACTTGGGCTGATATAGCATTAGTATTGAGCATAGTGATCTATCAAGATAGTAAGTGCCTGATCATGCTAAAACCAACACTACATATTGACATGATACTAAAGTAGTTTAGTATGAAATGCCAAGAAACATGTTCTTGCCGAAGTCGTGGTGAAAAGTTGTTTGCAGAAATCGGTGTTGATGAACACAGATAAGCAAAAACACGTGAATTGAATTCCACTCACCCGTGTGTTTGGATTAATCATGTACACCATAATATGTAAAACGACCAGATATGTCCAGTGCTTCAAAAGGTTATGAGCAAGATACCAAAGTGATCAATATGTTGATCATTGGACAAATAGTGAAAAGTTAAACTTATGATAGATAAGATATGTTTCTCGGAAAATGGAGATAATGAAGAGCTCGTTGTAACAAGTTACACCAGCTGAATTTTGATGTAAACAGTTACACCAATTCAGTCTTCATACTTACTCCGATCGATTTTCGATTTTAATTGGGATTATGTGTTTCACACATAAGGGTGGCACAGTATGAAGGAACTGTGTTAAAGTTAGATACTGTGGCGAATTCTATAACAGAGGCTAAGTATATTGTTGCTTAAAGAAGTAACAAGGTAGGGTATTTTGAATCATCAGTTCATTTATGAACATGGTATGGTTTCCTAGATGCTTGACGCTCATGGAACATTGATGAATGATTTCATGACTTATTCTAAGGAACCAAGGTCCTACCAAATGATTCAAACATATACAAAGCTAAACTGATAAAATTAGTGAATTTTATGATAGCGTGAAAACGCGAAGATATGCAAGATACAAACGGGCCTGAAACGTCAGATCCGAAGATGAGGTCTATACCACAAATGAGGCATTTATTACACCGGTATGCCATAGGTGTAAAGTGCTCAAGCACTGACAATATTATTGACTCTAGTGCAAGTGGGAGACTGTTGGAAATATGCCCTAGAGGCAATAATAAAATGTTATTATATATATATTTCCACGTTCGTAATTAATGTTTATATTTCTGTGCTATAATTGCAATGACCCTGACTGTGAGATTCAGAAGAAAACTCATTTGCATGTGTGGAAATGTAAACACCAAGAGTTCCTGGTTTAGCCTCTAAGACCAGCTCATGTGCTAACTGATGATTACGTTTTCTTAATCATGGACATTGTTCTTGTAACAAGGATGTCAGTAGCAATGGGAACATATTGTTAGCAGAATAATGATGTTGAACCGACCCCAGTATTGAATGATATACTTAGAGATCACATCGTAACTACGTTATAAGTCATATCATGAAATGTTTTCATATACGTAATTCCTTAGACCATGAGAGTATCGAGTTGCTTCACACAGGAAGACATGCTTTGGTTCTTAGATGAATCCTCCCGTAAATGGGAAGTAGTAAAATAAGTTTTGGGTATGTCAGATGGTGTGGCTAGTGACTGTGATAGTTCAAGAATGGGATTTGCTCCTTCACGATGAAGAAGATATTCACTTCGGGCCCACTCGGTATGACGGTATCCATTATAGTCTGGCCAGACGCATTGTGGTTCAGTCACGGGGATACCGGAATACGATAACGAGAAAAGGGACAAACGAGCAAAGAGGATAACGAGTGGCTTGTGTTCAAAAGTTGTTACACATGGGTGCCAAACTTCTCTCCTCTAACTTTGTCATATATCGCGAAGCAAAGGGAATGGTACATGACTAAACATAATGGTTCACTCGAAGTTTCTTCGTGTATGTGCGGGAGTCAACATGGGTGTCCATGGCTCCGCTGTTGATTATTGGCTATTGACAAAAGGCTGTTGACCTATGTCCGGAAGATATTCTGAGTCATGTCCGCATTATACCGAACCTATTGGGTCACACACTTAACGAGCAGTAGTCTGTTAGAATACTAGAATGGTAGAAGGTTTAGTGGAAGCAAAGCAGAATAGTTCATACGGGTATCGGAAGTAGTTCCGGGGATTTATGAAATAGTTCATAAGGGCACCAAAAGTAGTTTTGGGTATTTAATGATATGTCCGGATCACTCTGGAGTAGTCCCAGGTGGTTCCGGAACATATGAAAATGGTAATGGGAAAGTTTACGATCAACCGGAATAGTTTCGGTGATCGGTGGACAGCTTAAACAATATGTTGTGTTCACCGGACATAATAACCTTTGCCCGTATGGCTCCGAAACCCATTTAGATGGCTCCGGAACATTCGTTAGAGGTTCCGGAAGGTATTGGAAGTGCTCCAAAAGTGTCCGGAATGTCCCGAAACAGTCCCGGTAGGTCCCGGAAGGTCCTGGAAGCTTCTAGAAGGTTTCGGAAGGTTCCGGGAAGTACCACCCACTGCCCTGCGCCCCTGGCCTTGGTGGGCAAGCCACCTAGGCTTCCCTGGCCGGCCAGGTGGTGGGGGCGCACCAAAAAGGGGTGGGAGATCCTCCAGGTGGGATTTCCAAATACCATTATGGAAGGTTTCCGGTGGGAAGGTATGTGTAGGTTTGGAAGGCTTGGGAGTCCAAGTTGGACTCCCAAACCTCCTTGAGCTGCGCCCTAGGCCCCTTGGCCACCTATATAAGGTGAGCCAAGGGTGGGGGAAGACACACACAATCAATCCCCAAGGCCTATGCGCCACCCTCCCTCCTCTAAACCCCGTTGCTCCACAATTAGACCCCGGTTTAGACGCTGTTCTAGATCGGAATCCGTTAGGGTTTTCTCCCTCTAGTTTTCTCGGTGGCGTTCATCTCTGGATGGCGGAGCACTGCTGGTTTGCTGCTACGGGATGTGTGGATACTAATGGAGGGGTCGTACCTTCAACCCTTCTTCGAGGAGCTTGTTCATGGGACTTGTCCGTGGGACTAGATCGCGGGACTTGTTCGTGGGATTGATCAAGGGACTGTTCGTGGGAGAACTTGCGAGATCTAATTCCACTACGTCCACGAGCTTCACCAACTCTACTTCCGCTACATCGGTTGGTGAGCCATGACCTAAAACCTTGTATGCAATCTTCTTGGATGATCTTGGGTTCTTGATTCGTAGGCCGAAAAATTTTGTTTTCTACTACGTTACCCAAAAGTGAACGGGCATGATAATGGTATGGTTTTGAGTTCCGATGCTGGGGCGTGTGTCCTGCTCGCGAATTTTTGGCACGCAATGCAATGTCGCACGATGTCTTCCGCATTTCGCATGGCGGTTGGGCAGTAGAACCCTGCTCGAAAAGCCTTGGCCACGAGTGCGCGACTGCTCGTGTGGTCCCCGCAAGTGCCTTCGTGGATCTCGAGCAACAAGGCTTTCCCATCATCTTCCTCGATGCACTTTTGGAGGACCTGAGAGATGCTGCGCTTGTAGAGCTGTCTGTTGATTACTGTGAACGCTTTAGATCGTCGAGTGATGCGTCTGGCTTCTACGACGTCTTGTGGTAAGGTGCCTTGAATTAGGAATCGAAGGAATGGTTTTGTCTAAGCTGGGTCGTCGGGTGTAGCTGGCTCTGGTTACTCGACTACTTCGTTGCCTGCATCCTCGGTTGAGTTCGCAGCAGCCACTTGTGCTGGTTCTCTTGTGTTGTCATCCTCTGCGGCTGCTTCTAGTGCGAGTGCCTTGGTTTTGATTGACCTCTGGCTGATACTTTCCAGGAAGACGCCTGGGGGAATTGCTCCCCGAGTTGATCCGATGTTTGCGAGCCTGTCTTCTTCTGTGTTATTTTGTCTGGTGACGTAGTTTAGCTCGCAGCCTTAGAATCCTCGTTCCATGGTGTTGTAGAGCTTATGGTAAGCTATCATGTTTTTTGCGACTTCTTCGCAGTCCCTCATTGCCTGCTGGATGACGAGGTTGGAGTCGCCGTAGATTGAGAGATGAGTAGCACCGCAAACTTTTGCCATGCGCATGCCATGGAATAGTGCCTCGTATTCTGCTTCGTTGTTTGAGGCATTTCTGAAGTTGATCTGGAGCACGTATCTGAGTTTGGCTCCTTTGGGCGAGATTAGTACGACGCCTGCTCTAGCTCCTTGTTATCTTTTTGACTCATCGAAGAACATTGTCCATGAGTTTGATAGGTCTGGGGGGGCAGGTGTTTGCACTTCTATCCACTCGACCAGGAAGTCTGGGAGTACTTGGGCTTTGCTTGCCGTTGAGTGTTTGAACTGCTGGTCGCGGGGACTGAGCTCGATGTTCCATTCGGCGACTCGTCTAGTGGCTCCGGGGTTGTTGAGGATGTCCGCGAGTGGTGTGCTGCTCACAATCCTGATGAGGTGTTCGTCGAAGTAGTGTGTTACTTTCCTTGAAGTCATGACAATGGCGCATACGAGCTTCTGTTAGTGCGGGTACCGCTACTGAGGATTCCTGAGGATCACGCTTAGGTAATAGATTGGCCTTTGTATGCTCTGGACTTTGCCTTCTTCCGCGCGCTCGACGACGAGCGTCGTGCTGACTACGCTGCTGCGTGATGGTATGTAGAGGTAGAGGGGTTCTCGATCCTTTGGCACCGCCAGGATTGGTGGTGTGGAGAGGGTCTCTTTTAGGTCTGCGAATGTGTTGCGAGCTTCCTCAGTCCACTCGAATTTCTCTCCTTTTCTGAGAAGCTGGTGCAATGGTAGGGTCCTTTCTCCCATCCTGCTGATGAAGTGGCTCAGTGCTGCGAGTCTTCCTGTGATTTTCTGTACGCCTTTGATGTTCACTGGTTCTTGCATCTTGGCGATTGATTGGAATTTTTCAGGGTTCACTTCGACTCCTCGAGAAGATACCATGTATCCGAGAAGTTTTCTGGCTAGGACGTCGAACACACACTTTTTTGGTTGAGCTTGATTCTATATTTGTTGAGTGCTGCAAAGGTTTCGCGGATGTCGTCGAGTAACGTGTTTGCACTGTAAGTTTTGATGACAATGTCGTCGACGTAGACTTGGACGTTTCTGCCAATTTGGTCTCTCAAGCATGCTTGCATCATCCGTTGGTACGTTTCTCCTACGTTTTTCAGTCTGAAAGACATTGTTCTGTAGCAGAATACGCCGTAGGGGGTGATGAACGAGGTGTGTTCTTCGTCTTGTTCCTTCATCCTGATTTGGTTATATCATGAGTAGGCGTCGAGGAAGGATAGTAGGTCGCATCCTTGGCAGATGAAAGTGGTCTTTTGGGAAGGGTTTGTTGATTGGCCCGTAGTCAACGCACATCCATAGTACGTCAGTGTCCTTTTTAGGTACCAAAACAGGGTTTGCGATCCAGGTGGCCTTCTTCGTCTCCCGGATGAATTGCGCGTCGAGTATTCGGTTGATCTCTTCTCCAATGGCTCTGTGCTTGGGTTCTGAGAATTGGCGCAACGCCTGCTTTACTGGTTTGGTGTTTGGATGTATGTGTAGCGCATGCTCTGCAAATTCTCGCAGTATTCCGAGCATGTCGACCGGGAACCAAGCGGAAATGCTCCACTCCTCGCGAAGGAAAACCATGAGGGCATTTGCTTCTTCTTCTGTTAGTTGGGCATATATTCGGACCGTCTTATCTGGGTCCGTGGGGTGCACCTGATGGGCGACTATGTCGCTGTCGACACTGAAGTTGTGAGTAAATTCTTTTGATTCGCTTCTGCTTGACAATGGAAAGATGCTCTTGTTTTTCACCATGGAAATTTCTTCGAGATGCTACTGAGCTCCGAACATGTCAGAAACTTTGTGAAAATATCGATCACATTGGTCTGATTTGATAAAACTCCTGTTGACCGTGATGACCCCTGAGGGTCCTGGCATTTTGATCTTAAGGTACGCATAGTGTGGGACCGCCATAAATTGAGAGAGTGCGGGTTGTCTGAATATGGCGTGGTATTGGGACTGCCAGTCGAGGACTTCGAACTCGAGGACTTTTCTTGCGAAGTTTCCTCTGCTGCCGAAGACGACATCGAGCTCGATTGTTCCCAGGGAGTTGGCTGCTTCACCTAGGACTACGCCGTAAAGTGTGATGCATGGCTTCTTCTAGACTGACCGCGGAATCAACATCTTGCGTAAGGTGCTGGTGAAGATTATGTTTGAGCTGCTGCCTCCGTCCATGACAGCTCTGTCCATGTCGTAACCGCCAATCTGTGCGTCGACGACTAGCGGTGCGTGCCCCATCCTTGGAATTGCGGGTGGGTGGTCGCTTTGTTCGAAGGTAGTGTTGGTTTCTGCGCCATACAAATGGTAGGCTTCCGCTGTTTTTAGGTCCCCGGCTGCTTTGGTCTATAGGGTATGAGCATCCTGTTTTTCTTTTGAGGGTCGTCCTTCTTGGATCATGCAGACCCGTCCATGGGACGGAGGGTATTTCTCTTTTTTTCTTGGTGCTGGCGGCTGCGCGGTTCCTCGAGCCCGTTTGGCTTCGCGCTGCTTCTCTTCCTTGAGGCTATTGGAGAGTTCGGCGAAGAGATGACAATCTCTTAAATTTTGGCCTGCCCTAATGCGCCCCCAGTCGTCTTCGAAACAGTGGATTGTGCAGGGCCCATCCCTTTGTTCTTTGGATGTGAGCTTGCTGGAGCCGGCGTGCCTTCTTCTTCTTCTGACTTGGAACGACTGCGAGTGGTATTCTGAGCGGGAGTGGAACCTTGGGTCGAGCTCTATTCCGTCGTTGACCGAGTGGTTCCGAATAAACTTGGCAAACTCATCTGGTCTTCGATCTGGGTTGTAGTACTCGCCGGTTTGAGTCTCAGAGTCGTTGTCCTGTTTCGCGGCGAGTGCCCAGGTTGCGGCGGGTCTTCGAGTGGCTGGCAGGGCTTCTGTCGCACGCTGCGACTCCTCGGGTGGGATCTCAACGCGGATTTCTTGTACTTGTTCCAGCGTCCTGGTTGGCTTCACCGTCATGGCGTGCGCTTGCCTTCTGGATCGTCGAGTTCTTTTCCGCCGGTGACAACTTTGGTAGTTGCCAAAAGATTGAACTTGACCTAGCTACGGGCCAAGTGATCTTGGTGGTGCGATGGAGAGGTTTCCGATGAATTTGAGTTCTTCGAGTGGGTTGGATCTTGCTCGAGCCCTTGAGTTTTGACTTGCTGGACACGGGGCCGCCGAGATCGTGATTCCAACCTGTGTAGTTCCCACAGACGGCGCCAATTGACAACGATTAGCCTCGGAAAATCCCATGGTCAGGGACCCTGGGTTAGATCGTAGAGAAGGAACAGGTTGGCGATACTCGTCGACTAACAGGAGAAGCACTTCCTACTCGATTGTATTATGCAAGGGGACGATTACAGTGGAAGTCTAGGCGAGTTAGCTCAAGACCGAGGGCGTCGATTGTAGATTGGATGTCCTGAGGCGTCGCCCCTCCCAGCCTTTATATACTAGGCTGGGTCGCGGGGAGTCCACCTCAGGTTACAAAGATGATTTCCTAAACTATCTTCAGCTTGGACGCCAAGTCTTGTCTTCCTTGTACGTTGGTCGCATACTCCTACGTCGGTGCTTTTAGTGGGTCATTCATGGACCGATCGAGGCTTCTATCGGGCCCTCCGTCTTTATGCGCGCCAGGTATCCTCAAACACAGGAGTCGTGGGGTCACCCCCTCGTCAGCGGCATACTTCCGAAGTATGACATACGGATTTTTCTTCTGAGAAAATTAAACAAAGGGTGTATGCATGATACAACCTGAAATGATTTAATGATCTATACGATATAAGTAAAAGTGAGAATGCTTCAAAGATTAGTCCATAGTTGAAGCAAATATCATAGAGCTGGAGTGATAGTTTTGATGAAGTTATAAAAGTTATTATTTCATAAAAAATCATATAAGATATGGAATTAAGTGGGAGCACGATTCTAATCATATTTGTGAATAACATATGAGTGATTGAGAATAAATATTTTCGCAAAAGGAAGCACTAAGGCATTGGATGTCCTAAACGTGTAGCAAGCACCAAAGTAATCTAAATAGTAGATTAGTTCTCTTGAAGTACCTCAGAATAATAAAGGTTGTTAGAGAAAGACTAAAGAGTCATTACAAATAGATGAAAGAAAGTTTCATAATGATTTGTAGTATTTTTAATCGGTCTATAGCTAGGTAGCAAAATAGAATGTTGAAAATTGTTTTTCAAGCTAAGGCACATAGCGGGATTACTACAACGTAGACGTGCAACATGGCAACTTTGGAAGTTGCATAGGAGGGTATTTGGATCAGGAACACCATCATAGTGATTAGCATAGTTCCGAACGCTTCATCTACACAAATCATATTTTGATATGAGTATCATGATCAAAAAATTAAGCTAAGAGCTAACTGGAGTCCAAACATGTTGAGAGATAGTGCCCTATATTTAAATACTTCATAAAGAATGAAGGGGTACATTAAGATACGCAGGATTGAGACGAGCCTAAAAGCGTTAAGATCATTGATGAAGTCTATACCACAAACAAGCATGAAGATCAAAGTGCCATTGGTCTGAGAAACCATGAAACTAGATTATTGTCTCTAGTGCAAATGGGAGACTGTTGGAATTATGCTCTAGAGGAAATGATAAAATGTATTATTATAATTCGAGGTTCATTATTAATGTTTATATGTCTGCGCTATAACTACAATGGCCTATGCGGAGGTTTGCCAAGTGCATGCTAACTTCCTTCGGAGGAATACCCATATGAAAGTGTGGAGTATAAACACAAAGCATTCTTAGTCTGCCTCTAGGACTAACCCGTGTGTTATGGATGTTATGTTTTCCTGATTATAGGGCATTGGTGATGCCTGTAACACATGGGAGCACATTGTTGCCAGAACAAGGGTGCTGAACCGACCCAATTGTATGCTTTACTTTGAGATCACATCGTTTCCATGTTATGAGTAAAATCATCTAAAGTTAATATGCACGTGTCCTTAATGACCATGCGAATGTTTCATAGATTCATACAAGAGGGTGGTTTTTGACTTTGTCCAAACACCACCCGTAACAGGCGTGGCTATAAAGGCTTTGCTCACTCACACCTGAAAGTGTGTCACTAGACTTAACAATTCAAGTTGGGAATTTTCTCCTCTAACGATGGAGAGATACTCTCTGGGCCCTCTTTGTATTAGGTATCCAATATCGTGTGGCCAGACATGGTTAATTGATCACAAGGGATACCGGAATACTACAAGAGAAAAATGAAACAAAACATGAAGGATGATGACTTGCTATAATGGTTAGTGGTTAATAATGAGGAATTGTGGATACTTAAATGCTACCACCTCAGGTTTTGTATAGTATAGTGAAGAAAATAGGACTGGCATGTTAAGCTTACGGTTAACTCGAATTTATATTCGTGTAGGTGCGGGAACCTAAATCGGTGTCCATGGCTCCGCTATCGGTTATTGTTCCGCGAGAAAGAAAGTTTCCGGTTCATGTCCGTATCCTACCAAACATATAGGGTCAAACACTTAAGGGTATTTGATATGTTTTGTACTAGAGTGATAGGAGCATGAATTTATCACAGCGCGAAAGTCTCGGAGTGATCGGGTTATGATCGGTGAGAAAACCGGAATCATTTCAGAGACCCCGTTAGGTACCGGGAAGAGTTTTGAGAAAACCAGGTAAAACCGGAGGGCCAGAAAATATCCGGGGTGGTCTAAATATGTATAATATTTATTTATTGTGAATTCTAAAATTGTGTTGGAATTAATAAAATGAATATAATATCAATGGGACCCCTCTCACTTGGAAGGCCCAAGCGGGAGGGAGCACATTGATGAAGGAGGCCCAAGTGGTGGAGGCGCCTAGGAGGAAGCTTCCTCCATCCTTGTGGCGCACCCTAAAGGGGGGAAACCCTAGGGCACACCCCCTAGGGCTTCCCCCTTCTCCAAGGTGGCCTCCCCTCCTCTCCCTCTATAAATAGATGAGAAGGGGGCACCCCAAGATAGACAATAAGATTGATCTTTTTCCCTAGGGTTGCCCCCTCTCTCATTCTCTTTATATCCAAACACCACCATATCCCTGGAGGGCTGCTCATCCCTCCTCTCTACTCCGGTGGTGCCGATCTCTGGACGGCAGAGCCCTACCGGATCATCTACACCGTACTGTGGATCAACTTTAGAGAGATCGTGCGTTCGATCTTTGTTTGAGGGACTTCACGTGGATTAGATCTGTTCATGGATCTCGAGCAACAGGGCTTTTCCGTCTTCTTCCTCAATGCACTTTTGGAGGACCTGAGAGATGCTGCGCTTGTAGAGCTGTCCGTTGATTACTGTGAACGCTTTAGATCGTCGACTGATGCGTTTGGCTTCTACGACGTCTTGTGGTAAGGTGCCTTGAATTAGGAATCGAAGGAATGGTTTTTTCCAAGCTGGGCCATCGGGTGCGGCTGGCTCTGCTTCCTCGACTGCTTCGTTGCCTGCGTCTTGGGTTGAGTTCGCAGCCGCCACTTGTGCTGGTTCGCTTGTGTCGTCATCCTCTACGCCTGCTTCCGGTGCGAGTGCGTTGGTTTTGATTGACCTCTGGCTGATACTTTCGAGGAAGACGCCTGGGGGAATTTCTCCCCGGGTTGATCTGATGTTTATGAGCTCGTCTTCTTCTGTATTATTTGCTCTGGTGACGTAGATTAGGTCGCAGCCGTCAAATCCTCCTTCAGTGGTGTTGTAGAGCTTATGGTAGGCTATCATGTTTTCTGCGACTACTTCGCAGTCCCTCATTGCCTGCTGGACGACGAGGTTGGAGTCGCCGTAGATTGAGAGACGAGTAGCGCCACAAGCTTTTTCCATGCGCATGGTATGGAATAGTGCCTCGTATTCTGCTTCGTTGTTTGAGGCATTGCTGAAGTTGATCTGGAGCACGTATCTGAGTTTGGCTCCTTTGGGCGAGATTAGTCCGACGTCTTCTCCAGCTCCTTGTTGTCTTTTTGACTCATCGAAGAACATTGTCCATGAGTTGGACAGGTCTGGGGGGGCAGGTGTTTGCACTTCTGTCCACTCGACCAGGAAGTCTGGGAGTACTTGGGCTTTGATTGCCGTTGGGTGTTTGAACTTCAGGTCGCGGGGACTGAGCTCGATGTTCCATTCGTCGACTCATCCAGTTGCTCCCGGGTTGTTGAGGATGTCCGCGTGTGGTGCGCTGCTCACAATCGTGATGAGGTGTTCGTCGAAGTACTGTGTTACTTTCTTTGAAGTCATGACGATGGCGCATATGAGCTTCTGGTTGTGCGGGTACCGCTGCTTAGGTTTCGTGAGGATCACGCTTAGGTAATAGATTGGCCTTTGTATGCTCATGACGTTGCCTTCTTTCGCGCGCTTGACGACGAGCGTCGTGCTCACTACGCTACTGCGTGACGCTATGTAGAGGTAGAGGGGTTCTCGCTCCTTTGGCACCGCCAGGATTGGTGTTGTGGAGAGGGTCTTTTTTAGGTTTGCGAATGTGTTGATAGCTTCCTCGGTCCACTCGAATTTCACTCCTTTTCTGAGCAACTGGTGGATTGGTAGGGTCCTTTCTCCCAGCCTGCTAATGAAGCGGCTCAGTGCTGCGAGTCTTCCTGTGATTTTCTGTACGCCTTTGATTTTCACTGGTTCTTTCATCTTGGCGATTTCTTGGACTTTTTCAGGGTTCGCTTCGACTCCTCGAGCAGAGACCATGTATCGAGCAGTTTTCCGGCTGGGACGCCGAACACACACTTTTTGGGTTGAGCTTGATTCTATATTTGTTGAGTGCTACAAAGGTTTTGCGGAGGTCGTCGAGTAACGTTGTTGCGATGTAAGTTTTGATGACAATGTCGTCGACGTAGACTTGCACGTTTCTGCCGATTTGGTCTCTCAAGCATGCTTGCATCATCCGTTGGTACGTGGCTCCTGCGTTTTTCAGTCTGAAAGACATTGTTCTGTAGCAGAATACGCCGTAGGGGGTGATAAACGAGGTGTGTTCTTCGTCTTGTTCCTTCATCCTGATTTGGTTATATCCTGAGTAGGCGTCGAGGAAGGATAGGAGGTCGCATCCTGCAGTGGAGTCGATTATCTGGTCTATCCTTGCAGAGGAAAGTGGTCTTTTGGGCAGTGTTTGTTGATAGGCCCATAGTCAATGAACATTCGTAGTACGTCAGTGTTCTTTTTAGGTACCAAAACTGGGTTTGCGATCCAAGTGGACTTCTTCGTCTCCCAGATGAATTCCGTGTCGAGTATTGGTTGATCTCTTCTCCAATGGCTTTGCGCTTGGGTTCTGAGAATTGGCGCAACGCCTGCTTTACTGGTTTGGTGTTCGGATGTATGTGTAGCGTGTTCTCTGCAAATTCTCGCGGTATTCCGGGCATGTCGGCCGGGCACCAAGCGAAAATGCTCCACTCCTGATGGCTTCTCGCCCTTCGTTGGTTACCCCAAGTGGAAGGTTTGAGATGTAGTGCAGCAGCAGTTTTCCCTCGGTGAAGATACCAAGGTTTGTCTCCAGTAGGACTCCAGAGATGATAAGTAGGTGTCAGCGGCGCAACTGACGCGGACCTGCACACAGACACAGATAACTTTGTTCCCAACGAAGTTCAGAGAGGTTGTCAATCTCTCCGGTCTTGTTGTTCACAAAGGATAAAACGCAAGGGATAATGATAGCAAGTAAAAGCAGTAAAGTAAATATAGCTTGGAAACAGTAATGAGGATATGGACTGGGATACGTGATGTTCACTAGTGATGTCTCTCTCCCAAAACATGATAAAACCGCTATGCGAGGTAAACAAATTACAGAAGGGCAATTGACAGGATTATGAACGCACCGCAATGCTAACTATGCTACAAAAGAAAGGAAGAGGCTCAAAAGCACGGGCAGTACGCCAAAATAAGTAGACCGAAATCCATCTGCATCTACTACTAATCATCCACCTTGAGATATCTATCCAGAACATCTCGCTGGTATTAAGTTGCGAGCCCCACCCAAAGTGTAAACCCAAAGCAACAGACAACTGCATTAAAAAGAACTTTGCGTAAAGTAAACAATCCTTGTAACCGCGGTTACAAGCACCGTTGTTTTCCCCCTTGTGGCAACAGCACATCCCCTAGACTCATGTTTCTGTCACTCAAGCGTGTCATCGGGGGGCATGAACCCACAATCTAGCACAACGTTCCCTCTTGGAGTCACTACCTACTACTTAGCCAAAGCAATAAACAGCAACGGAGAACATGCAAGAATTACTTAGGAACAAAAATATAAGAGATAAAAACCAAATATATTACTCTATCACAATCTGAACATAATCTCATAATCCATCAGATCCCTCCAAACTCAGCATAGCAACAACAGAAATATTACAAAGGTGCCTCGATCATGTAGGGAAGCTCACGAGGTCTAAACAATAAAGATCAAAGAGGGGATGAGAACATCACATAGCTACTGATCACGGACCCATGGTCCAAGGAAAAGTACTCACGAGACATCCGGGGAGCATCGTGGTGGAGAGGAGACTCCCGGAGGTCAATTCTCCCTCCGGAAGGGTGCCGGGAAGAGGTCTTCTGGTGCTCCCGATCTCGGAAGCGCGGCGGCGGCGGAAGAAAGACAAGTTTGCGGAATTGTCGGGACCCGGGGTTAGCGTATGCAAGCCTCGCTACAACACAATCATATGGAGAGCCGAGAACCGTACCCACTTGTCTAAGCAGACAAGGCCAAGCACAGAACGTTCTCGGAAAGCATCGAACGTGAGGGGCATCCCATCCAGGCCGGATGATCAACTGAAATGGGTCCTCATCGTCCGCACACAAGTCTAAATGATATGGGTGGTGAACTCCCATACTCATAGATAAGTCGCCTCAACAATACTATCGATTGTATAATAACCCTTACATAGACTTACTCCAGCCCGATCACTTAGTCGAGGTCTAGGGCGGGCTCGATCATACATCAAAGTGTGCACGAGACGGAGTCTCGAGCAATCGCATCGCGATGCCCCAAGCTGCGCACATCTAAGGGCCACTTGGTGTATAAAAGACCGCCAGCCAGATCACAACTAAGGTCTCGAAAACCCATACTAAGACATGCATGTTATAAACATACACGCAACACACATGTCTAGTATGAACAGCATGTATCATTGCAATTCTCTACAAAGTATACATTTTTATTGATAACTCTTATAGAGTGCACACAGAGATCACAAACATGTGATCCAACATTACAACAACAAGCGGAAGCAAATTATGTCTGAGTACAGACAAGTTTAACAAATGGCTTAAGAAGCCTTATTTAAACACATGCCCTCCACGAGGGAACCAGTCGTCTGACTGGGACTAGACTAGCTTGATCTTCAGTCGTCCAGCTCGATGAAGAAGCCACCTTCGGGGTCAGTGGGTTCATCTAAAACATAGATTAAGCAAACGTGAGTACAAAGTCGTACTCAACAAGACTTATATAGGAGCTATACTACTCATGCATATGTATCAAGGTAAAGGTATGTGGGGTTTCACTTGCAGAAGTGCCAGCTTTGACTTGGCTAATCCTGAACTACGAGTACCAGACTTTGAGGTAAGAAGCGTACACGAGTCCACTACTATCACCAACCAATTACACCACTATGGTGCCTTCCTCGACTTCCCCACGAGAAAGCACGTCATAGCACTCACACTTATCTTGGTGTGTTTTAGAAGTATCCAGTTCAAGTTGTCTAATAATCAAGCTAAGCTTTCCAAGCAGTCCTTAACCGCGGACGCGGATATTCGAATAGTTTTGTTAACCCTGCAGGGGTGTACCGCTACACACACATGATCATCATTTACCGCCTTTGATCTCGACACCATTCAAGGGGTGCCAGCGAGGATGCTCACCACAACTGTTACTTCATAGCCGATCTAGTCCGAGAAAGCCGCCTACTTGGGTTGGCTACCACTATCGTGAACCCGGCCGGTTTACCGAAGTGGACCCAAGTGATGTGTGCGTGGTGCATAAGCCGGTCTCGGATGAGCCGTTCTCTCACTTAGCATCCAGGCCACAGACCTACCAGAACTCCGAACTATTGCGACATCTGGACATCGAAAGGGATGAGTTAGTAAGCTGAGAGGGGTCAGTGAGCCCAATGTGTGGTTGTACTCTTCATCTTGGGTCACCACACAAGAACTCGGACTTAGGGCGGTGTTCAACGAGACAACCCACCGTGTACTCCTACACAGCATCTCATCGTTCACCTTGTATTAGGGTAGATTCACCAACACTTTTCTACCATCATCATCATGATCACTACCATCCCGACTCACATAACAGTATCATCATGGTATCATTCTAAGCATGCAATAAGCAGTAACAATTGCAGGGGCCACATGATATCAATCAACTCCTACATTTTCTAGGATTGTGGTTTGCTTACTACTATGACAAAATAATAGGTCATGCAAAGGAAAGGGTTCATCTATGCGGTAGAAACGCATCATGGTAATCATCCTAAACAATGCATAAGCGAGACATGAGAGGGAAGTGGGATTTTATCGACATGATCAATGGGGGTTTGCTTGCCTTGCTGACGAGGTTCGGGTTCGGGGTCTTCAACGAAGGGGGCAGCCTCCTGCTCCGGTTCCACCTCTACTCGACAAACAACAAGCAAGGTAGCAAAGTAAATACAATGCACAATCACATGATGGAAGGTTGAAACTTGATTTATATGCTTTGATGTGTGAGGCAATTCCATTTAAATGGAGTATATTGCAAATTGAATTGCAAATTCAAACTCCAATTTGAATTCAAACTTAGCCAAGTTACATGTGACATTGTTTGATCAATTTGAATCATTTTGAAATGTGTATGATATGCCTCTTATGTGTAAGTGAAATGTAGCATGTTGCCATGGTTCAAGTTGCAAAAACTTTTGAATTGAATTTGATTTAATTCCATTTAAATCAAATAGCAAATGCTACTGATCACATTTTAAATTCAACTCAAACAAAGTTGAAAGTTGGATATTTGGATAGCCTATTTTCTCCTCATCATTTTTCATATATTATTTTCCCAATTTGGAGTTAATATGAATTTTCTATAAATTTCCATAGTTTGGCCTATTTTCTGGAATTTCTGGAATTTCTTTAATTCATTTTATTTTCTGGAAATTCATTTATGGCGTCAGCATAACTTCATGCTGGCGTCAGGGGGCCACTGACAAGGGGGTCCCACCTGTAAGCCTCTCACTGTTTAATTAAACGGTTTAAACTTAATCCAGTGTTTAGACAGGGGCTGGGCCCACATGTCATCGGCTCTAGGGGTCATTAGGGGGGTGGATTAGGTGCTAATCACTCCGGCCACGTCGGACTTGCCGGCGGCTAGTCGCCGGCGACCATCCGACGCGGCGGCGACGCACGGGACGGCGGCTCCGGCCACCATTTGGTGCGCTGAGACCACCAAACGGAAGCCCGAGCTCGTCCGCATCACCCAGAGCACAACAACGCCACCGGGGGGCACCGGAGTGATTCCTGCGACGAGCCCTAGCGGCAGCCGTGGCTCGGCGACGACGAAGACGACGCTGCGGTGCGCCAAACGGAGCGGGGACTAGTGCGTCGCAATCCTGGGGGGGTACGTAACACGACGCACGCCATAGTTGGGACGGAGGAGCTCAGGGGCGACCTCATCGGCGTTCATGGCGGCGGCCGTGGTGCTGTGGAAAGGGGGAAAGCTCTACGGCCAAAAGAAAAAGCTGCGGCCGACTGGGGGAGAACTAGAGGCTGACCACGAAGCTAGTTGCGGTGACGGCGAGGCCTGGGAGGCTGGAACGGCGGAGTTTTCGAACGGCGACGGTCGACGGCCGGAGACGAAGGCGATGAAGGGGGCAGCGGCTACAAAGCTTCCGGGCTCGATTCCTTCCGCATCTAGGCGTAGTCGACGACGACGGAGGTGATGGACATCATGGCGTGGCTTCTTGTCGGCGGTGGCTGTGTGGACTCGACGGCGTGCTCCACAGCAATCCTCAGGCGGCGACGAAACCGAGCGGGAGAGGAAGGAGGAAGCTCTGGACGGGGGGGGGGGGGGGGAATGGATCGGGACGGCCGAGGGGAGTCTCCAGGCGCGACTAGACGGTTCGGGAGGCGCCAGGTAGGCTAGCAGGTGCTCGCCGGCATCGGCATGCGCTCCAGCGAGCTGCTGGCCGCGCCGGGGAAGACGACAAGGGGAGGCTGCGGGCTTGGGCTGCGGTGCGGTGAGTTGGGCCGGGGAGGCTTAGGTAAGTTGGCTACTTTGTCTTTTCCTTTTTCTTTCTGTTTTTCTTTTCTGACATTTGTTTTGCTGTGCTAAAATAAATAGCTAGGAATTTTATTAAATGCTGAAAAAATTTATATGGCCTCATAATAATATAGACTAGCCACTTATAAAGTTTCAACATTTTTAAAATTCAAATAATTTGAATCTTAACTCAAATAGGGATTTTTAATTAATTCCAAGGCACTGTTTGAATATTTGAAAAATCCATGAGCATGGGGTGGGTCCCACATCACTTGATATGTGATCACACTCATTTATAAGACTTTTCAAAAATCTAACATGAATTTTTGGAGAAGATTTTTATCTGGCCTTTTGAATTAATTCATCTGGGGGGGTTTCCTTCTCCCATTTTGATTTCGATTTTGATTTCAAAGATTTATTTTGAAATTTTTGAGATGAATGCAAGTGACTTTGATCCTAGCACATTACCTAACAGAGGGTTCTGACAGGAATTGGGTTCTTCTTCTGGAGTTTTCCCGTGACGGAGAATAAATAGGCGAAGGGGGGCAGCCAGAGGTGGACCAGGCGCCCCCCTGGCGCGGCCAGGGGTGGGGCCGCGCCGGGTGGCCGCCTGGGCCCCCCTGGCTCCCCTCTGGCCCCTCCCGGGCTCTTCTCGAAGCTTCCTGTACGCTGATTTTTCCTGTATTTTTCACGGAATTTTTCTGGCACTTTTTATATGGGAGAAAACTGAAATAGAAAAACAGCAGAAAACAGGAACTGGCACTGGGGTGCACTGAGTTCATAGGTTACTCCAAATAAGATCAAAAGTGTATGAAAGTGTATCTAGATCATAGCAATATCACACAAAACATGCATGGAGCAAGCAGAAATTATAGATACGTTTTGGACGTATCAACTCCTCGCGGAGGAAAACCATGAGGGCATTTTCTTCTTCTTCTGTGAGGTGGGCGTATATTCGGACCGTCTTGTCTAGGTCCGTTGGGTGCACCCGATGGGCGACTGTGTCGCTGTCGATGCTGAAGTTGCGAGTAAATTCTTTTGATTCGATTCTGCTTGACAATGGAAAGATTCTCCTGTTTGTCACCATGGCTATTTCTTCGAGATGCTGCTAAGCTCCGAACATGTCAGAAAATTTGTGAAAATCTCGGTCACATTGGTCTGATTTGATAAAACTCCTGTTGACCGTAATGACCTCTGAGAGTCCTGGCATTTTGATCTTAAGGTACGCATAGTGCGGGACCACCATAAATTGAGAGAATGCAGGTCATCTGAGTATGGCATGGTATTGGGACTGCCAGTCGAGGACTTCGAACTCGAGGACTTTTCTTGCGAAGTTGCCTCTGCTGCCGAAGACGACATCGAGCTCGATTGTTCCCAGGGAGGTGGCTGCTTCGCCTGGAACTACGCTGTAAAGTGTGACGCCTGAATTCTTCTAGACTGACCACGGAATCAGCATCTTGCGCAAGGTGCTGGTGAAGATTATGGTTAAGCTGCTGCCTCCGTCCATGAAAGCTCTTTCCATGTCGTAACCGCCGATCTGGGCGTCGAGGACTAGCGGTGCGTGCCCCGGCCTTGGAATTGCGGGTGGGTGGTCGCTTTGTGAGAAGGTAATGTTGGTTTTTGCGCCATATAGATGGTAGGCTTCCGCTGCTTTTAGGTCCTCGGCTGCACGGGTCTACAGGGTATGAGCGTCCTGTTTTCCTTTTGAGGGTCGTCTTTCTTGGATCATGCAGACCCGTCCATGGGACGGAGGGTATTGCTCTTTTTTGCTTGGTGCTGGCGGCTGCGCGATTCCTCGATCCCGTTTGGCTTCGGGCTGCTTATCTTCCTTGAGGTTGTTGGAGAGTTCGGCGAACAGATGACGATCTCTTAAAGTGTGGCCTGCCCTAAGGCGCCCCCAATCTTCTTCGAAACAGTGGATTGTGCAGGGTCCATCCAGTTGTTCTGTGGCTGTGAGCTTGATGGAGCCGGCGTGCCTTCTTCTTCTTGTGACTTGGAACGACTGCGAGTGGTATTCTAAGCGGGAGTGGAACCTTGGGTCGAGCTCTATTCCGTCATTGATCGAGTGGTTCCGAATAAACTTGCCAAACTCATCTGGTCTTCGATCTGGGTCGTAGTACTCGCCGGTTTGAGTCTCGGAGTCGTTGTCCTGTTTCGCCGCGGGTGTCCGGGTTGCGGCGGGTCTTCGAGTGGCTGGCATAGCATCTGTCGCACGCTGCGACTCCTCGGGTGGGATCTCAACGCGGATTTCTTGTACTTGTTCCAACGTCCTGGTTGGCTTCAAGGTCATGGCTTGCGCTTGCCTTCTGGATCGTCGAGTTCTTTTCCGCCAGTGAAGACTTTGGTAGTTGCCAAAATATTGAACTTGACCTAGCTGCGGGCCAAGTGATCTTTGTGGTGCAATGGAGAGGTTTGCGATGAATTTTAAGTTCTTCGAGTGGGTTGGATCTAGCTCGAGCCCTTGAGTTGCGACTTGCTGGACACGGGGCCGCCGAGATCGTGATTCCAACCTGTGTAGTTCCCGCAGACGGCGCCAATTGACGAGGATTAGCCTCGGCAAATCCCATTGTCAGGGGCCCTGGGTTAGATCGTAGAGAAGGAACAGGTTAGCGATACTCGTCGGCTAACATGAGAAGCACTTCCTGCTCGATTGTATTATGCGAGGGGGCGATTACAGTGGAAGTCTAGGAGAGTTAGCTCAAGACCGAGGGTGTCGATTATAGATTGGATGTCCTGAGGCGTCGCCCCTCCCAGCCTTTATATACAAGGCTGGTTCGCGGGGAGTTCACCTCAGGTTACAAAGATGATTTCCTAAACTATCTTCGGCTTGGACGCCAAGTCTTGACTTCCTTGTTGGTCGCATACTCCTACGTCGGCATTTTTAGTGGGTCAGTCATGGACCAATCGAGGCTTCTATTGGGCCCTCCGTCTTTTTGCGCGCCAGGTATCCTCACACGCAGGAGTCGTGGGGTCACATCCTAGTCAGCGGCATACTTCTGAAGTATGACATACGGATTTTTCTTCTGAGAAAATTAAACAAACGGTGTATGCATGATACAACCTGAAATGATTTAATGATCTATACGATATTAGTAAAAGTGAGAATGCTTCAAAGATTAGGCCATAGTTGAAGCAAATATCATAGAGCTGGAGTGATAGTTTTGATGAAGTTATAAAAGTTATTATTTCATAAAAAATAATATAAGATATGGAATTAAGTGGGAGCATGATTCTAATTATATATGTGAATAACATATGAGTGATTGAGAATAAATATTTTCGCAAAAGGAAGCACTAAGGCATTGGATGTCCTAAAAGTGCAGCAAGCACCAAAGTAATCTAAATAGTAGATTAGTTCTCTTGAAGTACCTCAGATAAATAAAGGTTGCTAGAGGAAGACTAAAGAGTCATTACAAATATATGAATGAAAGTTTCATAATGATTTGTAGTATTTTTAATCGGTCTATAGCTAGGTAGCAAAATAGAATGTAGAAAATTGTTTTTCAAGCTAAGGCACATAGCGGGATTTCTACAACGTAGACGTGCAACATGGCAACTTTGTAAGTTGCATAGGAGGGTATTTGGATCAGGAACACCTTCATAGTGATTAGCATAGTTCTGAAGGCTTCATCTACACAAATCATATTTTAATATGAGCATCATGATCAAAGCAAAGTAAGCTAAGAGCTCACTGGAGTCCAAACATGTTGAGCGATAGTGCCCTATATTTAAATACTTCATAAAGAATGAAGGGGTACATTAAGATACACAGGATTGAGACGAGCCTAAAAGCGTTAAGATCATTGATGAAGTCTATACCACAAACAAGCATGATCACCAAAGTGCCATTGGTCTGAGAAACCATGAAACTAGATTATTGTCTCTAGTGCAAGTGGGCGACTGTTGGAATTATGCTCTAGAGGAAATGATAAAATGTATTATTATAATTCCAGGTTCATTACTAATATTTATATGTCTGTGCTATAACTGCAATGGCCTATGCGGAGGTTTGCCAAGTGCATGTTAACTGCCTTCGGAGGAAAACCCATATGCAAGTGTGGAGTATAAACACAAAGCGTTCTTAGTCTGCCTCTAGGACTAACCCATGTGTTATGGATGTCATGTTTTCCTGATCATAGGGCATTGGTGATGCCTGTAACACATGGGAGCACATTGTTGCCAGAACAAGGGTGCTGAACCGACCCAAATTGTATGATTTACTTTGAGATCACATCGTTTCCATGTTATGAGTAAAATCATCTAAAGTTAATATGCACGTGTCCTTAATGACCATGTGAATGTTTCGTAGCTTCATACCATGTGAATGTTTCGTAGCTTAATGAGTACTAGAGTGATCGGAGCATGTATTTATCACCCCGCGAAAGTCTCAGAGTGATCGGGTTATGATCGGTGAGAAAACCGGAATCATTTCGGAGACCTGGTTAGGTACCGAGAAGAGTTTTGAGAAAACCGGGTAAAACCGGAGGGCCAGAAAAGTTCCGGGATAGTCTAAATATGTTTAATATTTATTTATTGTGAAGTCTAAAATTGTGTTGGAATTAATAAAATGAATATAATATCAATGGGACCCCTCTCACTTGGAAGGCCCAAGTGGGGAGGGAGCACATGGACGAAGGAGGCCCAAGTGGTGGAGGCGCCTAGGAGGAAGCTTCCTCCACTTGGAGGAATCTTCCTCCATCCTTGTGGCGCACCCTAAGGGAGGGGTAACCCTAGGGCACATCCCCTAGGGCTTCCCCCTCCTCCAAGGTGGCCTCCCCTCCTCTCCCTCTATGAATTGATGAGAAGGGGGCACCCCAAGATAGACAATACGATTGATCTTTTGCCCCAGGGCAGCCCCCTCTTTCATTCTCTTTAGATCCAAACACCACCATATCCCTGGAGGGCTGCTCCTCCCTCCTCTCTACTCCGGTGGTGCCGAGCTCTAGACGGCGGAGGCCTGCCGGATCATCTACACCGTACTGTGGATCAACTTTAGAGAGATCGTGCATTCGATCTTTGTTCGAGGGACTTCATGTGGATTAGATCTGTTCGTGGGATTGTGCTTCTTCAAGCTTCTCCAACTCTCCATCAACACCTTCCGTCGTGAGAGAACTATCTTTGAACGGTTGATAAGGTGACAAGATCGCTACCATTGCTTGCATCTATCTAGAGTTGGTTTCGTAGTGCCGATTTTTTTGTTTTGTACTTTGAATCCCCACAAAAGGAACCACACAGCTGCTGAACGAGGAACCTCTAGTTTTCCATGTTTGCAGCTTTTTCATACCAGTTGCTGGTGCACTGCTGGACCACCAGGTCGGAATCACCATAACACAAAATCCACCGGATGCCGATATCTTTTGCCTGCTTGATGCCGTGGACGAGTGCCTCGTATTGGGCCACGTTGTTGGATGCCACAAAATGTATTTGCAGGACATAGTGATGCTTCTCATTCTTAGGAGAAGTGAGGGCAATGCCGGCTCCCAGGCCATTTCTCATCTTGGAGCCGTCGAAGTGCATTCGCCAATGATCCGAATCAGGACAAGGCAGCTCATATTGAGTCTCAGCCCAGTCCACCAAGAAAACGGCCAAGGCTTGGGACTTGACTGCTATGCGAGGCTCGTACTTGATGACGTGTGCGGCGATCTCAAATGCCCATTTGGCCACTCGTCCGGTTGCGTCTCAGTTGCCAATGATATCTGCCAGAGGTGCCGAGCTGATCACCGTGACCGTATGCGCTTGGAAGTAGGGTTTCATTCTTCTTGTTGACAGGTATACACCATATCACATCTTTTGGTAGTGAGGGTAGTTCTGCTTGGATGTTGATAGTACTTTGCTGACATAATACACTGGCCTTTGGGCCGACTGCGCCATGTCCTTCTCAGGGCGCTCGACCACCATCACAAAACTGACCACGCGAGTCGTAGCCGCGATGTACATCATCATCGGTTCTTTGTCAGTCGGCGCGGCCAATACTGGAGCTATGGAGAGCATGCGCTTGAGTTCCTTGAAAGCTTCATCCGCTTGCGGAGTCCATACAAATTTCTCTGTTTTCTTCATCAGCTGGTACAGTGGGATTGCCTTCTCTCCGAGCCGACTGAGGAATCGGCTGCGCGATGCCAAGCCTCCGGTCAACTTCTGCACGTCCTTGAGGTTTCTTGGTTGTCTCATTCGCTCGATTGTAGTTATTTTCTATGGGTTGCACTCGATCCCTCGTTCATACAGAAGGAATCCCAACAGCTTGCCGACTGGAACGCTGAACCCACACTTCTCTGGGTTGAGCTTGATCTGCTAAGTGCGCAGATTTGCAAATGTTTCCTTCAGTTCAGAGAGTAGGGTCTGCTGCTTCACTGAATTGATGACCAGGTCCTCCACATAGACGTGAATGTTCATGTCGAGTTGTTGGTGTACACAGCGCTGCATGGTGCACTGATAGGTTGCGCCACCATTTTTCAAACCAAAAGGCATGGTGATATAGCAATAAGCCCTCAAAGGGGTGATGAATGCTGTTTTTATTTGATCTTCAACAACAAGTTTGATCTAGTGATAGCCAGCGGTGGCATCCAGAAATGACAACAGCTCGCAGCCGACCGTAGAGTCAATGACTTGATCTATACAGGGCAGAGCAAATGGATCCTTGGGGCTTGCCTTGTTCAGGCAGGTGTAAAAAATACACATGCGTCATGTCCCATTCTTCTTCATCACAAGGACTGGGTTTGCCAGATAATCGGGGTAGAATACCTCCATGATGCAACCAGCTGCAAGTAGCTTGGCGATCTCTATGTCGATTGCTCGTTCTTGTCTTCAGAAAAGCGTCAAGAGGTTGCTTGTTTGGCTTGGAGCCTGGCCGTATGTGAAGCTTGTGCTCAGAGAGTTCCCTCGGCACTCCAGGCATGTCCTGTGGAGACCATGCAAAGATGTCCCGGTTCTCACGGAGGAACTCGACGAGCTCGCTTTCCTATTTGCTGATTCGTCCAGATCCAACGACCACACACTTGGTGGGGTCGAAGGTATCAGTAGAAATCCTCTAGCTGTCCTTGGCATCTTGAAACTGGGTCTCGTCGTCCGATCTCTTGGCTCTCCCAGTCGGTGGAGGTGCTTTTGTTTGAGCTTGGGCCATGGCCACCACCTTGTCAAGCTGACGCCGCTCCACGGCGACAACCAGTGAATCGGCCATCTTGGAAACGGCGGATGAGAACTCGAGGGATTTCTTGTAGTCGCCGCAGACAGTGATGACATCATTCGTCCATAGGAGCTTCTACTTCATGTATGGGTTATTCCGGACTTCCATGAACTTGGCGAAAGCTGGCAGGCCGAGCAGAAGGTGGTATGGGATTCTCAGATCGGCCACCTTGAACCAGAGAGGCTCTCGGCGGAAATTTGCTGGAGTGCCAAAAACCACATCCAGCTGGATGCGACCCGTGGGAGTGAAGGACATGCCAGGAACTATGCCGTGGAATGTTGTTCGGCTGGGCTGCATGTCACTTTCACTGATGCCCAGCTTCATCATGGTCTTGCAGTAGAGGATGTTGATGGCACTACCTCCATCGATGAGGGTTCTGGTGAATCGACATGAATATTGTGGTGCTGCGACGACAATATCCACCACCAGCGCATAGCTGTCTGCATTCGGCATCAGGCCTGGATGGTCCTCCCTTCCCCATGTGATGAGTTTTTCCGATCAGTGCATGTACAGGGGGACTGCTGGCATGGTGGCATTGACTTCTTGATCCTGGACTCGCCGACTGCGCTTGTCATCTGTTTCGCTAGTGAAGATCATGTATGTTGCATCCCGGCACGGGTACTGGTACCGAGCTGGAGGTGGTGGTGGGCCTTGAGGTGGAGGTGGACGTGGAGGTGGTTTGCCGCCCTCGCCCTGCATCAGGCGCTTCGTCCAGTTACTTCCGAGTGGAGTGCGTTGCAGGCTTTCCAGGTCCACTGTGCATCTTGCATGGCTGGTGCAGCATGTCCTCCAAAGTGTACTTCGGGCGTCCCTGCCACTGCGGCTTCTCTCCGAGATTCATGCGCCGATTGCCTCCCGTAACCTCTGATCCCTCTCGGTCTTGCACTCCAGCCACCTGCCGACTACCATACTAAGCATTTGGCTGCTCATCTTTCCTCTTGTTTTTGTTGTTGTTGTTGTTGTTGTTTTTGTTGTTAGCGTCGATCTGAATGGGGCGCATTGCTGAGTCGGATATGGCGAAAGACTTTGCAATCTTCATGAGCTCAGCGAGTGACTTGATCTCCTTGCGGAGCAGTTTGTGCTTCAACATTGATCCGTCCACGCAGCCGTCAGTAAA
The DNA here is from genome assembly GCA_950022295.1 of Bromus sterilis. Taxonomy (NCBI): domain Eukaryota; kingdom Viridiplantae; phylum Streptophyta; class Magnoliopsida; order Poales; family Poaceae; genus Bromus; species Bromus sterilis. Next base: position 157,859,550 of record OX465597.1, read on the forward strand.
GTACTGGATGGCCTGAATCTCATGTACACCTTTGCAGGTATTTCTGAGTTTGACCCACCGTGAGAGATAGTCGCGGAGGGGCTCATACTTTCCTTGCACGCACATAGCAAGATGTCGAGGTAAACCTGGCCGCTCATAGGTTCCTGTGAAGTTGCGCACAAATGCATCCTCAAAATCTTGCTAGCAAATGATGCTGTTACTAGGGAGGCTATTCAACCAGAACCGAGCTAATCATTGGAGCATCAAAGGTACATAACGAACTGCTACACGCCGATTTCTGCCGGAAATGCCGACTGCAGTCACGTAGTCCACTAGCCTATCCCCTGGTTTGACTGATCCGTTATACATTGGGTGTCCCTAGGAAAGATGAAACCTTTGGGGAACTACTCAGATTGGATGTGCCCTCCGAAGCACTCTAGACCGGCTGGTCCTTCTTCTTCTTGCATCATTTTCTGCAATCATGCAGGGGCCCAAATGTTGGCTGATTGCTTGTCTTCCGGCTTCTCTTCACGCCGATTTTTAACTGCGGGCTCATCCCTCCGATTGTGCGCAGGCGGCTGAGTTCTTCAACTACGAGCTCGGTCTCCATGTGGCGAAGATGCCTGTCGCTGCTGCCTAGGTGCTCTGATCTGCTGCTGGTTTGCACCAGCAGATGGGCGAGGAACTGGCCTCGATCTAGCAGGGCATGGAGGTTGCTTAGTTGCAGCTTGCTATTGATTTGTCGCTGCCAGAATCTCCAGCATTCGGCGCGTTCTTTCCTTCAGCTCGTCGCCCTCCAGGTTATCCAGCTCGCCCGCAATTTGCTCGACGTCTCTCGAATTTCCTCCTGGGGAACTGTACACCGGTTGCGGGATGAGGCCGGATGCTTCCGGTTGCTTGTTCTCTGCGATTTCTTGGCCAGAGGTGCAAAGCTCTTCGATCACTGCTGGTTTTATCACACGCGGCACGATGCCGTGCGCAGCGTTGTACTCTCGAACTATGGACTCCAACCGGCGCTTCTCAGTTCCGATTGCTCATGCCTACTCGGCCAGGCGCTGGCGTGCTTTTTTCAGCTCGGCGTTGTTGGGATTCATCGTAGAAAACAAAAAAAATCAACACTACAAATCAAGTCCCAAGATTGGATCTAGATATATGCAAACAATGGTAGCGATCTTGTTGATGTTGATGGAGAGTTGGGGAATCTTGATATAGCGCAACACCTCAAACAGATCAGATCTGTGTGACGTCCCACGAATAGATCTACTCTGCGGAATAAGATGCAAAAGTCTCTCGAACGAAAGATCGAACGTACGATCTCTCTATAGTTGATCCACACATATGGTGTGGCAGATCTGGCATGGCTCCGCCGTCCAGAGCTCGGTGCCGCCGGAGTAGAGAGGATGGAGGATCAGCCTTTCGGCGTAAGGTGGAGATTAGATCTAATGGAGAAGAGAGAGGGGCATCCCAGAGGCAAGACAATCTTGACTAGTTCACATCTTGGGGGGTGCGTCTCCTCATCTATTTATAGAGGAGGATGGAGGGGACTTTATTGGAGGAGGGGGTAGCCCCTAGGGGGGTGCCCTAGGGTTTCCCTCCACCTGGTGGAGGCGACCTAGGGTTTCCCCTAAGGTGGCCTTGGCCCTCCAGGTGGAGGCGCCACCCATGGGCCTCCTTGGTCCAAGTGGCTCCCTCCCCACTTGGGCCTTCCAAGTGAGAGGGGCCCATTGATATTTAATCCCTTTTATTAATTCTAAAAAAAATTTAAATTTCATAAGAAATAAATATTAAACATATTTAGACCATCCAGAAACTTTTCCCGCACTCCGGTTTTACCCGGTTTTGTCAAAACTCTTCCCGGTACTTTATCGGTGCCCCGAAACGTTTCCGGTTTTCTCTCTGATTAAATATCAATCACTCCAAAACTTTTACGGTGTGTTATACTCGTGCTCTTATCACTCTAGTACTCAACAAATCTACCACACTTAAGTGTGTGACCCCATAGGTTCGGTAGAATGCATATATGAACCGGAAACCGACTTTCCTCGGATCAATAACCAATAGCGGAGCCATGGACACCCATAATGGTTCCCAAACCTACACGAATATGAATTCGAGTGAACCTATGGTTGACATGCCAATCCCTTTGCTTCGAGATACTTTAAAAAACATGAGGTGAGATTATATAGGTATCTGCATCATCAACTCATTACTCATTATACCAATTATCCTCATATCGGTTTTGTTCTTTTCTCGTTCACGTATTTCGTATCCCATGTGATCTACTCACAAAATATCCAGCCGGATGTTGGTGGATACGTAATACCGAGAGGGCCCAAAGAATATCTCTCCTGAGAAGGAGGAGCAAATCCCAACTTGAATCGTTAAGTCCCTAGACATACTGACGAGGATTGACCTTGGCAAATCTCATGGTTAGGAACCCTAGGTTAGATAGTAGAGAGGAGGTGCAGGTTGGCGATACTCGCCGGCTAACAAGAGACAAGGATTTACCTAGGTTCAGGGCCCTCGATCGGTAAAACCCCTACTTCCTGCTCTTTTGTATTATGACGAAGGTGATTAAAGTGGCAGTGGAGGCGAGTTCGCTCGGGACCGGGGGTATTTCTATGAGATTGGATGCCCTAGAAGTCCCCTCTCCCAGCCTTTATATACTAGGCTGGGTCGCAAGGACTCCATCTAAGTTTACAGAGACAGTTTCCTAATCTAGTTTTAGTCTTGGATGCCAAGTCGTAGCTTCCATAGCCGTCGAGGACACCTACTTCGGTGCCTCGAGTGGGCCAGTCATGGGCATGTCGAGGCTTTCAGTGGGACTTATGTCTTGATGCGTACCAGGTACCCTCATCCGTAGGAATTGTGGGGACACCCCCTCGTCAGTAGCCCCCGAGTGCCTGGGGGACTCGAAGAGTCGTGAAGGGACTCGAATCCATAATCGCCGGTCTTCATGCATGTCATGCTGTTGCGAGTCATCGGCTGTTAGCCACAAAAGATAGTTAATTTGAGGGATGCTAAGCTGAAAGGGCCCAAGGTACTCGACTGGTCGAGCCTTGGTGAATTGCGCTAGTGGCAAATACCTCAGTAGCCCAATCAAACCCATGTCCCTCGACACGAACTTGGCTACAACCAGTGTCTAGCAAGGTCCATGCCGCTGCAAGTCTTACAAGATCAATGCCGCCGGTCTCAGCACATACATCCTTAACGCATCCATTATTGGCCTAATTCCTTTCACGCATTGCGCATGGATAAAATCGGGAGTGAAGTCGCGATGTGGCAAGTCCCAACCCGGCTGTCTGTGCAGCGGGGTCTTACCTACGCACGAGCTTGCGCGGCATCTAGGGTGCAATGTGTCGCAACCCAGGCATTTTTTTTATACAGGCGCGGAGCCTAATTAGAAATGCACCCACTTGGAGAAAACAAATCAAGTGGACTGATAGCAGTCACTCATGGAGCATTTGCGAGCTAAGGCAAGGAGTTGATAAGAGATGCACCCACTCGGATAGTCGTTGAGTGAGCTAATAGCACCGACACCCATGGTGCACTCGAGTACTCTGGCGGATTTCCCTCGTGGATATTAATCTGGTCTTGCTGGTTGGTGCGAGTAGCCACTCGCGTACTTCATCATCTTCTGGGTGAGGGAGAACCTGAACTCTGTAGACACATTTGCCCTTGCTGGTGCGGGTAACCACTTGAGCACGTCATCATCTGCTGGGTTAGGGAGCCCCCAAACTCTATAGGTGTATTTGTTCTTGTTGGAGGGGAGGAACCACTCACGTCCTCGAGGCTTGGTCCATGCTCTGCTTTTGGCAAAGACAGAGCGCTCCTGATAGGAGTAAAATTTTGAAATATGGTCAAAAGTTTTTACAGAGGATCCTTCGGGCTTGGCGGTGGCGTGTGCTCCGCACGTTCTACTGAGATGGGACGTTGCAAGATGGCTTGTCAAGTTGAAACATCTGCGCGCAGTGGTCATACGTGACATGATGTATCGTTCCGCGGTAATTTTGCATCACGTAATCATGGCCCTCGATTTTTGCGAGGAGTGGGCGGTGTGGTTACTGCGCCCATTGGGTTTTCCATGTCAGACGAGTATCGTGGGATCATGCCACGTTGATGGAGTTCTGAGATCGATGGTGGGTGAATGGCCCGTTGCTGTTGGATAAATACAAGGTGGCCGGGTAGATTTAGGTTTTACCCGGCTCTTGCCTTCCTCCGCTTCTTCTTCTTCCTCTTCTTATTTCCGTTCTGCTTCCTCATTCTGTGCTGCTTTTCGGTGAGATCCATGTCCAAGCGTACCAAGGGTGCAGCGCAGGACTCATCAGCGAGGATGACAGGGAGGTGGGAGCGCTCATCTTTTTAAGCTGCAGATCTGGACGCGCTGGTGGCAGATGGTTTTGTCCTGGAGGGTGCCGCTCAGATTCTTGGGGACGAAGAGGTGCCCGCGCCTCGCGGCGATGAGCGGGTATGCATTCAGAACTTTTTCCCTCATGGATTTTCTCTTCCCGTTCATCCGTTCGTCTGGGGATAGCCCTTTGCGTATCAACATCAGTTGCATGACTTGACCCCTAATGGGATACTGCATATTTCGTGCTTTATCACGCTCTGTGAGGGTTTCTTGGGGATCTATCCCCGTTGGGGGATCTGGAAACGCCTCTTCAATGTGAAGAGGACAAACTCCGAATACGCTATTGGGGGCGCCAACATTTCCATTAAGGAGAAAAATGCCTATTTCGATCTAGAGAAACTGGACTCTGTCTATACATGGCAGAAGAACTGGTTCTATTTGAAAGACCATCATGTTGACATCGAGTAGTTTGTTCTTGCTCCCTTTAATCCGGTTGCGTGAGTGGCTAAGCGGTCATCTTGGGCGCATGCTCTGACTGTTGGTGAAGTAGCTGTTGTTGAGCCTTTAGTGCAAAAACTTGCTATTTTCAAGAAGGGGATAACTGGTGGCCAGCTTATTTCAGTGTTTATCAGGACACACATTCAGCCGCTTCAGCATCGGGTTTATCCCATGTGGCGGTATACGGGACTCGAGGACCCGACTAGGTGCTCTCTCGAGGACATCTCAGGTAGTGACCTTCTGTTTCGGATCCAACAGGTCACCAAGTGCATGAGCACTGGTTTTGAGAGCTCCAGACTTCCATATGCTGCTGATACGCCTTTGCCTGAGGTATTTACTCGGGTATTTGTTCGATTGTGAAGTTTATCTGATATCCTTTGCTTACTAATAATGCTTTTACTTTGTAGGGTCATGTTTCCCTCCTGAACAATCTGCCACAGCCTGAGGATGCGGAGATGCGTGAGGATCCTCATGTTGTCATGGTGGATTCCACACCCGCGGGTGATGGTCGTGCTTGTCTGTCTTCACGTGTTGATGTTGGCGAGTCCACTGGTGCATGTCCTAGTGGACGACCTTCAATTGCTGATGACGATGAAGACCGGGAACCGCTACGCATCAGACGCAGTCGTTCCTCGACTGCTGCTGAGCGGAGCACTGAGGGTGGTGGTGGAGTACTACCTCCAGTCACGCCAGTCATTGCGCCTGCCCCCCCCGGCAGGTCTGAGGAAGCGAAACCTCGGGCTGCTTATCCATCCGGGTGCCGCGCCGGTTGGCTGCGTATTTCTTGTCTTCTTCTGGTGGATTGTGCATCTGTTTTGATTTCCCATTCCAATACTGTGTAATTGCAGTACTGTTCCTGTTCCGGATGCTTCTTTGACAAGTTCTTCTCTTGTTGATCTTCAGTCGACTGACTCTGGTATAGCAGCTGGGCGGTCAGTTCCTTCAGCGACTCCTGCATTTTCACGTGCGGGGACGACTCCAGCGACTACTCCATCTGGGGGTTCTGCAGCAGCTACTGAAAGCGATTCTCCTCCAAATGCGAAAGCCTTGTTTCCTTAAGGGTACATTTTGGAGAAGAAGAACCTCCTAGTCGAGGACAAAGCCAAGTTTTTTGATCGCATGGCTGAGCAGGTATGGAGTCCTTCTTGCTTCTGAATTATATTGGGGGCGCGACAGCGCTCCCGATGGGAGTAGCCCCCGAGTCTGCGAGTAATAACTTGTGGTTGGTCACAGTCTTGAGCTTGTGTCTTCAATTTCTGCATATTATTGGGGGTCGGGCGGCGCTCCCAATGGGATTAGCCCCTGACGTAGTGAAAAATCATTTGTGGTTGGTCGCAGTCTTGAACTTGCTTTCTTGTGTGTCGTTGATTTCTATATGTCATTCTGTTCTAGCCATTGTTCCGTATGTGCGAGCGTGTGCTGACTGATGCTGATCTATCCCGGCGTTCTCACGATGCTGCCCAGGGGAAACTGACCACCATGAGACGTAGTTGCTTCTTGCCCCTTTTTTGGATTGTCATGTTATTGTTGTTCATCTTTGGTGCTTTGGCGTTTCCTTCGTTGTAGGTCGTAAGAAGGATGCTGAAACATGGGCTGCTGCTGCGGAAAAGGAACTTGCCTTGCTCCGGGATACTTTGGAGCTGAAGGAAAATGATCTCCAGGTTCAACTTGACGAGGTCACGCAGCTGTGTCAGGCGGAGGACCAGCTCCGGCGAGTCGATGCAGCTGAAAGTGATCGCCTGCACGCCTTGGCGAGTGCTTTGATAGGTAAGAGATTTTCTCTGATGCTTCTTCTTTATGTGGTGGTTCTTTGCTTGAACTGCTGATCATTGCTATTTTCCGGTGATGCAGGTTTTGTGAGCGTTGAGATTGCGACGGCTGCTCCTGCGGATTCGAGCACCCTCCGTGGTGCTGTCGATGCCGTGGCGAGTGATGCTGATGCCGTGATGGATGTCTGTGGTTGGTCTTCGATCCTTCTGAAGCTTCTGCATGAGCACATGTATACGGAGGAGGAGGATCATCCTGAGGGTCGTGATCTACAGGTTGCTGCTTTTGGTCCAAATGGCGAGCACTTGGAGGGCTTGGTGCGCGAAACCGTGGTGAGTGGGCTTGCGACGTACTTTGTTGTTCTCTTAGGGTGCGGTGTTCCTACTAAAGATTCCATGGTCGACAGCGTGCGTGATTATATGGATGAGCACAGTAGGCGCTCCACATGGCTTTCCCGTCAGCTGCAGTTGGTTGTACAGGCTGATATCCGCAAGTCCCAGTGTGCGGAGTAGGTTGGAGGAAACTTTTCTTGTCCTTGTGCTGAAAAACTCCTTTGGTTTTGTAATAAGTCTCTTGTATAGTGGGGGATGCTTTTACCTTTGTCGGTGATGCTGCTTTATCCTTGTTACTATGCTTGAGCTTTGTATTTGACTCCTTTTTCTTTTTCTTATGCGGTAGGGCTCCCCGGGAATCTCTCGGGGTTGGAATTTGTTGAAGGAGGACGCTCGCGAGGGTGCTTACGAATCCGTCAGTTTGAGTCTTAGAGACGCAGAGCACGAGATTAGTGTTGGGATACGGGGCATAAAACACAAATTTTTCATACCTACGGTACCCGAACCCAAGATCTATGATATGGCGATGTAAAGTAACGGAGGGAATCGGTGTTCATACCTTTGAAGACCGAAAGAGGGAAACGTTCTTGCGAACGTGGCTGGCGTAGACTCGGAACTACGACCTCCCTGTCGTGTAGAAGACCACCACCGGCGAGGATGACTCCCGGTAAACCTCCAGCGACCAAGTAGCACCACAGGTGTAGTGCCTCGAAGAGATTATACACGTACGGTACAATCGATGTTCCTCCCGGGCCCCGAACCAGGCGAGCAGCGGAAGAAAGACGGCTACGAATCCCGACTCCAGCAAAACGACGGCCTGCCTTATGGTGGAGAACTCCAATCCAGGTGCAGACTCCAAACAAGGGGAGTCCACTTCCGGGAAGGAGAAGGAGGAAGAAGGAGATATTGGTGTGTTGGAAAAAGGGGGGTCTACCCCTCCTTATATAGGCCAAGGGGGGGTGCCATCCTCCTCCCCTCCCCCATGTGGTACTAAACTCCCAAGGGGGGGAGTGCGCTGGCCAAGGGGGGTGGTGGGCCCCACCCTTGGCGCCAAGCCCAAGGGGGAGACCCCCTCCTCCCTTAATGGGCCCCATGGGCCCATTTAGCCTTTTCCCCCATTTTTTTAATTTATTTAATATGTTTTAAATATTTAATTCAGATAATTAAATAATAAAACATTATTAAAACAATTAAACTTTATTTTGAACTATTCAAAATGTCCGGAAACCATTCTGTCCTCCTCCGGAACTATTCCGGTGATTCCTCCTATTTCACCGATTGATCCCGTAACTGTCCTATGCATCGATTGCCCTTAAGTGTAACACCCTAACGGTCCGGGAAACAACAGACATGGTCGCGACACTTCTCATTGACCAATGACTAGTCAGTTGGACCTGGTTACAATCCTTGACAGCCCCTGCGCTTCCATCGAATGAACTTCGATCGCTTTTGGAAACCGTTAACGATACGACGTAATCCCTTTGTGCTGCGGTACTTTGTTTGTCCGAGGTTTGATCGTCGGTATCCTACATACCGTGTTCACATCTCGTTCACAACAAACAACTTCTCTCGTCCATGATCATTGCATCTCTTGTGACCTAGTCACGTCCTTGCATGGTGTTGATGCAATATCACCGAGTGGGCCCAGAGTACCTGTCCTGTCACAAGGACTGACAAATCCCGCTCTGATCTATTAACATACTCATCAACCATCTATTTCGGAATACCCAAAGTGCACCGTTATAGCCAGCATATTTCAGTCAGGCGGTGGGATACAAATCAAAGTCTCCTCATAGAGGACAATTACGTATGATCGTTACGGTCTAAGGAGTAATCCATACGTTGCAAAGTCATAGCAACGCTGAACTATGTGACTCGATCACATTGCAATACTTTAGGTGGGTGTACGTCCATCACATCATTCCCCTTAACGATATGACCTCATTGTCAATGGACTTAAGTTTCTCCATGATCAGGAAAGCTTGATCAATCAATTGCCCAGTGAGATAGTTTACCCGAGTTAAACTACGCACCATGTTTTATACTACACCTGTATTAGTATTTCCAAGTAATACAGTGATAGCACAGTATAAAACATATTATGAACAAAACGGATATGTGACAAATATCTTTATTAATTTGTCTCTAGGGCTCATATCCTACAATTAGTCGGCTCAGGGGTCCTGCTGTGATTGAGCGCTCGAAGCGTGAGCGTGTTGAGGCTGCGTTGGATAACTTGGCTGCTTGGCTGCCCAAGTTGTCCGATCTGCGGAAGGGTGAGTTCTCCTTTTCTAGTTGATCGGCTGTTCGAGTGCTTCTTCTTGTGCTCGGGATGATTATGCTCACGTGCTTGTGTTGCTGAAGTGTTGTTTGGTCGATCTCGCGAGGAAGAGGAGGGTGTGCAGTCCCTTCTGTGCAAGCTGACAATCCGTTTTGGATGGATCGGGCACGTGCGCGGTTATTTTCTGTTCTTAGGTTGCGAGTTAATAGAGTGCCCAGGGCCCTCGAGTATTGCTCTAGGGTGCTTGGCGGTATCTTCTCCGAATTTTATCCCTTGGATCCTATTCCGACGACTCTTGAGAGGCTTTGCTGGGTGTTCTCTCAGCCCGCGAAGCTTTTCCTGGGGTAAATCTCATGTTGGCGGCTCATGGACCTCCTAGTGGTCGAGATGAGTTATTGTAGGAGCACTATGCAGCGGTGGATGCGACCGCGGAACTGGTTGTGAAGAAAGTGTGCGAGGAAAACGACCGCGTTTTGGGCGCTCTTTGTAAAGTGAAGTCGGAGCCTGGAGCATAGAGTTGCTTGTTCCTTGTAAATTCTTCGTTGTTTGTTGTCGTCTTCGTAGGATTCTTTCTTGTGCAACGTATGTTGTAAGTGAAACGCCTAAGTTGGCTGAAGTCGTATTAATTCATGAGTGCTCGGTTTTCTTCGGGGGGGTGGGGGGGGGGGCAGCTGCTGCCAGCGAGCCCCCGAGTCCCATGTTTGAGGTCATGTAAGAGGATAACGCCTCGGAGGGTGGCTACTGCGTGCGAGCCCCCAAGTGCCAAGTTTGAGGTCGCGTAAGCGGACAACGCCTTAGAGGGTGGTTGCTGCGAGCGAGCCCCTGAGTGCAGGGTTTGAAGTTGCGTAAGCGAATAACGCCTCGGTGGGTGGCTGCTGCGAGAGAGCCCCCGAGTGCCAAGTTTGAAGTCGCCTAAGCGAATAATGCCTCGGAGGGTGGCTGCTACGAGCGAGCTCCCGAGTGCCAAGATTGAAGTCACGTAAGCGAATAACGCCTCAAAGGGTGGCTGTTGCAAGAGAGCCCCCGAGTGCCAAGTTTGAAGTCGCGTAAGAAAATAACGCCTCGGTGGGTGGCTGATCCAAGCGAGCCCCCGAGTGCCAAGTTTGAAGTCGCGTAAGCGGATAACGCCTCGGAGGGTGGCTGCTGCGATTGAGCCCCCGAGTGCCAAGTTTGAAGTCGCGTAAGCGAATAACGTCTCGGAGGATGGCTGCTGCGAGCGAGCCCCCAAGTGCCAAGTTTGAAGTCACGTAAGCGAATAATGCCTCGGAGGGTGGCTGCTGCGAGAGAACCCCCGAGTGCCAAGTTTGTAGTCACATAAGCGAATAACGCCTCGGAGGGTGGCTGCTGCGAGCGAACCCCCGAGTGCCGAGTTTGAAGTCACGTAAGTGAATAACACCTTGGAGGGTGTCTTCTCTGAGCGATCCCCTGAGTGCCAAGTTTGAAGTCCCGTAAGAGAATAACGCCTCAGAGGGTGGCTACTGCAAGCGAGCCCCCGAGTGCGGAGTTTGAAGTCGCGTAAGCGAATAACGCCTCGGTGGGTGGCTACTGCGAGCGAGCCCCCCGAGTGCCAAGTTTGAAGTCGCGTAAGATATTTTGGGGAAAATATTTTTAGAATCTTCCGTGATGTTCTTACACGAGGGGGCTGTAAAAAACAACCCCTTATTTGGATCGATGGGTTGATAGCCCTAGGAATGTAAAGTTGCTGCTAAGATAACTTGAAGTATTGGCGTGAGGCGCCAGTTTCTCGAGTCTTATGATGGTGCCTTGGTTCTATGGGAGTGGTTCTTCTTCTGCGGTGATTCTGCTACTTTGGTGTGCTCCGAAGGTTTCTGATATCTTGTGGAATTCTCTATCGTAGAGATCGGATCTAACGAAGCTCCCCTTGGGCCTGGCATTTTCAGTTTTAGATACGCATAGTGCGGTACTTCCATAACGCGCACGAAGGTTGGTCGGCCGAGGATGGCATGATACTTTTATTTCCAGTCGACCACTTCGAAGTCTAGCGTCTCCTTCCTGAACTTGCTTGCATTGCCGAAGACCACTTCCAAGCTTATTTTTCCAAGGGGGTAGACTGCTTTCCCTGGCACGATTCCATGGAAGGTCATGCCTAAAGTTTTATGTGCTGAGGTTTGGATGAACATCTCTTACAGAGTCTTGGTGAATATGATGCTGATTCTGCTGCCACCGTCCATGAAGACTCACGACATATCGTAGTTTTTGATTCTTGCTTCGAGCACCAGTGGGGCGTGCGCTGGACATGGGATAGCGGGCGGGTGGTCCTCTCGGGATAAGGTGATGTCAGTCACGGACCAGCGGAGGTATTCTGGGATGGCTGGGTGCGAGGAGACTGCGAGGAAAACTTGTTTGGAGACTTGCTTCTGCTGCCTGTTTGATGGTCTTCCTTCTTGGATCATGTAGATTCGACCGTGCGCCTCTGGGTATTCTTCTTCCTGGTCAGGTGTCGCGCATCGCTCCTGGATGGCTGCTACTTATCTTGCTGGTGCGGTGGGTGCGGGTGGTGCGTATGAGCGATTGGTCCGACTGCTACACTTGCTAGTGGTTGCGTTGATGGTGCTGCAGAACGACTCTTTTCTTCTGAGAGCTCGGTGAAGCGCCTGCAATCTGTTAGGGTTTTCCCCGATCTGACTTCTCCGCGCTCGTTCTTGAACCCATTTATTGTGCATGGCCCGACTAACTACTCTCTGTCCGAGCGAGGTGCTCGGGTTTCGTCTCGTGGCTGCCTTGATCTCCAGTCTCTCTTTTGGGTGTGTGGTGGGTCGTCTGGGTTGTCCCTCGGTTGTGCTCTGCTGTCGTTTCGATGTCTGCCGTCTCTGTCTCCTGGGAAATCGGCCGCGACCATGTCGTGTCCTCTATCATCATAGAAGTTGCACCTGGGCCGTTTTCTTCTTCTGTCAAAACCTCTTTCTCCAGTCTAGTAGTCGTAGTCATGATTTGTGCGAGTCATCGGGGCGTCTGATTCGTTGTGTACGGAGTCTTCTCCGTCGGCCCAGTTGTTGGCATGTTCCAGAATCTGCGAGAGGGTTAGGACCTTAAGCTGTCTGAGCTGTTCTTTGAAGTCTATGCGCTTTAGGCCTCTTCTGAATGCGTAAATTGCGCTTTCGTCTGATATGTCTTTGGCTGAGTTTTTGAGTATGGTACACCATTGAATGTATGCCCTTAGGGACTCTCTAGTTTTTTGCCTCCAAGCTCTCATCTATTGAAGTGATGCCGGTTGCTTGTAGGTTGACTTGAAGTTCTCGATGAAGGCGCTACGAAACTGTTTCCAAGAACTGATGGAGCCTCACTATAGGTTTTTCAACCAGTGTCGTGCCGATCCCTCGAGCATCAGTTGTACGTACTGAATGGCTGTGGTGTTGGTTCCTCGCTGGAACTTGACGGCCTCTGGTTCTTCCAATCCGCCGCACTTTTGTGTCGTGGAGTTTAGTTTGAAACCTTTGGGCATCCGTGTTTCGCGTATGGCTCGCGCAAAGCATAGTGCTCCGCAGGGTTCGAGATGTTCGTCGGATACTTGCTCGTTCGACTATTCTTCGCGAGCTACGCACCTGTGTCGTCCTCGGATGATTTTTTTCTGCGTCATATTGTCATGTGGGTCGCGTCGTGGGTTGTTTACATGCCAGTTTCCACGGTCTACCCTATCTCGGACTCTGTTTTTGTCAGGGTGCTTGCGACGGTTGTCGTTGCTATCATCATCGTCGTCAGATGAACTTGGGTCCATGTCTGGTGTCTGCTCGAGGGCCGACCGTCTTGTACTTGATTTTTTGGGTACTGAAGCAGCGATAGCGTAGCTCATTACTTTGAGTGCCCGTGCAGTGTTGCGATCTGCATTGCCTTTTTCGCCACTTTAGCGCGATGAAGATATGCTTGGGGGTGATATGGGCTTCTGCTGGTGTGAGTTGTTTTTCTTCTTCGTCTTCGTATTCGAGTCTGAAATCGTCATCCAGTTTGAGGGCGACTTTCTTCTTATCCGTGTGTCTTATATTGTTGAATCTGGACTTGCGCCGAGAGGGGTAGCTGTGATCAGACGAGTCGCTCGAGTGCTCGGGTGATACTTTACGGGCAGTTCTCGAGTCGTTCTCGGCTCTTCTTTGTTTCTCCAATTCGAGTCGCATCCGCCTTGTTTTCTTGGTGACATCGCTTGCTAGCTTATTGTATGCTCTAAGCTCGTCGCGAGTAGCATCTTCTAGGAGAAGCTTGCCACGTTTCACTGCATCTTTTACTCTAGCGATTGCTTCTTTGGACAGAATGATTTTTTCTAAGGGTTGGGCCTTCCTTGCAGCTTTTGAGGCCTGGCGCCTACTGCTTTCAATTGGATCATCTTTATGGCTGCTGTTCTCCTGTCTTCTGAACACTTTTCTTGGTATAGTTCTCGGCCCGCCAAGGGTGATTGTTAGTTGTCCAACATTATCAGGATTGTTGCTTCTGCTGTTGCACTACTGCAAAGAGGGGCTAACGCGATACTCCTTTCCCCATCCCTTGTACGAAACTGTTTGCGATGCTATCAACGCAAACGGTATAAAAAACCATTTGGGAGAAACTGAACCGTCTGGGAAACATACCCTAAAGGCCAGAATTCTAATAATTATTGTGTGGGTGATGTAGGGCTGACGGGTCTTTGAAATCCAGTCTGGAATATTTAGGGTGAAAACCCACGATTGCAAATAAAGGACCCACTAGTGCGCGCGACAGCTATCCAAACGGTTTTGACCCCTATCGCCTACGGGAATCGGAACCGTCGCCCTGCTCTCGATTCTGATAGGGGGGCCTACTCCACACGATAGCCAGAAATTGTTTCCTATGGATAGTCCGCGCAGACGCACAAGATAACTTGAACGTTTGGGATGACATGTTTATCGCAAACATTTAACCACGAATGTCCGTCTGAGATTATTATCCTATGACATTCATTTAATACAGAAACTATTTTTGTGTTGAGTTATACTATCCCAAAGCTATTCCATACAGTTTGTATATAGTACACGTTTGTGTTGTTGACACGTACACAAACGTTTGTGCACAAATGCTCGTGTGGTTTCAGAATTAAATCCCAAACGTTCTTTTTGTCCAAACTGTGTGTGTTGTACGTTGAACATTACAAAGGGTTGTGCACAAAATATTGTGTGGAATTATAAATAAATCCCCAATGCTCATTTCTTATCGAATGTGTGCGATGTACATACCTATTAGTGATGAACTTATATGCAGAACCATGTGCAATGATCCAAATGCTCGCAGTTTAATTAGCATTGTATTTATCTTATATATTTAATGATATTTTTAATTGTTGATATAAGCACATTCATATATATATATATAACACAGTATCTTTCATATGCTTGTAATGGTCACCAGGATTTTCACAATTACTAAAATCACAGTACATCCAACAGCTAGTACAGTAGGCCGTATTACATAAACAAGAAATCTATGGTAACAACCAGCAGATAGTACACCAGGCCGCAATACAGAAGCAACCTTTGCAAAGTACAACATCATAGTCGGTAGATAGACAGAGGAATCTCATCTGGGAAACTGTCGCAGTGGAATGAAAAAATTGAGTCTTCGATAATGTGAAAGGCCTTTGCAACTTTAGTCCAGCGCCTGTGGATGATTCCCGCCCATCATTTGCCCTCTTCAGGAACGCTTCAATATTATAGCACGGGTGTTGTACAAAAACCTTTCTTGCCTCTTGACCATACAGGTGATTTGATACATAATCATCGGTGAACTACTTCGGAAAAGACTGAATACAATGATATGCAAAAATATAGTTTTCAGTATGGAAATTGTGTGCGTAGGGAAAATATGGTTGGAATGTAAATTAGTACCATCGTATAGGAGACTGAAGTCTTCTTCATTTTGCAGACAAAGAGTTTGTTGTCTTTCGTGGCCAATTTCTTTATCCTTACAATTTTTATAAGTTTCTTGACTTGATTGATAGTCATGGTCACCTTGTTTCCCAGATGAAAAATGGGTCGAACAGTGGATCTAGTCCTTTGACAAAGGGAGCTACAAGAAAAATGTAAATATTAGAACACGAGAAGTGGCATTTATCCTTCATGTGTACACTAAATATAAGCCATGTAGACCATGTGCATACCTCGGTTGTAAATCTCAGAGTCACCCATTCCTACCCTGAAATTGCATAAAGTATATAATGATTAGGTAATGTAAGGATTGGCATGCAATCAATGATAACATGTTCGTGCATACATAATACACCATATAATCCAACATATTCAAGACATGGAAAGACCAGCAAATAACTACAACATTTCTAACAAATATAGGAAATGAATAGGTTTTCATGTGTTAATGATCGCTAATTAACTTGGGTATCACATTGCATGATAACATTATACAGAGTATGGTTTCAATTACTTGAAGTTGTAGATGCAATCCAAACAACATAATGATTTTCCAACGCAATACACAGTCTAGGCCGCCGCGCGCGGTATGTGGAACGGGGAGGGGTGGTGGCGTTGCGCCGTGTAGGCCGCCGCACCCGGTGTGCGGAACGTGGGCGGGATTGCCCCGTGTAGCACTTCGCTGGACTTGCCTGTGCCGTCTAGGCAGCAACGCTAGGAGGAGCAGGGGAGGGTTTGAACAAGAAGGGGGGAAGACGGCCTTTGGTGGTGGAAGGAAAGAGGGGGCGGCTTAGATATTCCCGGGGCTGGCGAAATTTTTTGGTAGATGAGGAGGATATAGGCGGGAGAAGTGGTATCGAAGACGAAACTAGAAAAAAATCCGTATGGGATCCTTTGAAATTTGGTGCCAATCATCTTGATTATAGCGAACATCATCCATGGCATTGAATATATTAAGAGCAGCTGTTAATTTGAGAAAACAACTGAGTAATCAGCAAAGCTCACACTTGCTAAATCAAACCAGCTCAATAGTTAAACAAGGTACTGGACTTAACATAGTTCTTACTCAATATCTACTGGACTAACCAAAGACTGGCGCCTAATTAATCAAATACTACTAGTCCAGCTTGTCCAAAGAGGATTCAAAGCCATCGGCGTATGCCGCCGCCCTGTTGGCCTCCTCATCGTCGATGAGCTGCTGGTCCAGAGAGGCCTCCGAGGCATCGGCGTATGCAGCCGCCCTGTTGGCCCACTGAACGTCGCTGAGCTGCTGGTCCAGAGAGGCCGCCGCGGCATCGGCGTATGCCTCAGCCTTGTTGGCCCGCAAAACGTCGATGAGCTGCTGGCCCAGAGAGGCCGCCACGGAATTGGCGTCTGCCGCCGCCCTGTTGATCCGATGAACGTCGCTGAGTGCTGGTTAAGAGAGGCCTCCGCGGCATCGGCGTGTGTCGCCGCCCTATTGGCCCGCTGAACGTCGATGAGCTGCTGGTACAGAGAGGCCACCGTGGCTTCGGTGTATGCCGCCGCCCTATTGGCCTCCTAAACGTCGATGAGCTGGTGCAGAGAGGCCTTCGCGGCATAGGCGTATGCCGCTGCCCTGTTGACGGCTTCCGTATTTCTTCTGGCGGCTACCGCCGCCAAGATGGCGACGTAACCTGCCCTCTTAGCGGCTTCTGTCACCCTGGCCGCTTCTGTAGCTGCACGTTGGATAGATGCGGTCAGGATGGACAAGACGGAGACGGCCGGAGTCCTGCAGTAAAAAGGGGTCGCCAATCGGGCATGACCGACCAGCAAGATGGAAATAGCCGGGAAATCGGTGATGCTCGGGGCGGCCGGGCTAATGAAGAAATCAGTCACCAAACGATACCTCTCTCTAAACGCGCGCAAGGACACGCTCAGGGCAGCATCTTCGGAATCACTGCCTCCGACAGGCACCGAGGCGGCGGCAAAGCTGGCCCTACGAGCCCTTTTGTAGTGAGTCGACGTCCCCATCCTATAGACCTAAGCCGACTGATGGGTTGAGGAATGTATTGTGTGCTTGAATCACCGGAGGAGGGGAAATCTAGCTAGATGTGGATCGATTATAGCTTCGGATGGAAGCCACTTGCGTTCTCGCATCCCAAACGCTTCTTCATTTTAAACTGTGTGCCTGTACTCTGATAAAAGCCAGCCAATCAGGTTGCGGAACCAAATCCTCGTGGATCGCGCTGAGATCCAATGACTACCATTCGGCGCTAATGTTACATCCAACGGCCACTGTTGTGCGCTATGGTTACGATATTTTTTCCGGATAGTTTATGAGACGATCAACGGGGTTTTTTAGTGTTTGACTAGCATTCAACTAAAGCATTTTCTACACTAAGTGCCACCCTTTTTTGTCATAGTCCTCTCAAATTTTTACCACGTACCATGTTCGTGAAATGGTGATGGCATGCCAAATCCCATCCCGTTTAGAGGTCATTTTAACCGACTTTCAATTTCATGGGAGTGTTGCTCAAATATAAAGCACTAAATGTGTAATAGTTATCAAACGAGGTCGAAAATGCTTGAAATTTTAGGATGTTAGTGTGAATGCTTTGTGTTGAACACATAAAAAGTTTGGGGTTCAAATCATTTACAAATAATATGTTGTACTTATAATGAAGGTGTTTCCAGTAGAAACACCGATGCTTCGAAGTGAATGGTACAACTTCGTACACGAAGTACCATCGGTTTTTATAATAACAACCTTTAAATTTAACCACACACATTGTTGGTGAAATGATGACAACACACCAAGGTTCATCCAATTTAGAGACCATTTGAATTGATTTTCATTTGCAGGGTTGTTTTGCTCGAAAATGATTCTCCTGGTACCTCAATTATGTCTGAAGTCAAAGATGTTTGAAATTTTGGGAACCCAGTGTGACTGCCCATTGCTTAACACATAAAAAACTTGGGGTTTAAAGGATTTTAGTATAACATGTTGTCATTCTAATGTGGTTGTCTCACATATAAACCATGATATTTCGATAGGAACGACCCATTTTGTACACGAAGTACCCCTATTTTTTATCACGATAATCTCAAATTTACACAACATTCCGGTCTGGTGAAACGATGACATCATGCAAAGTCTCATACTGATTAGTCATAATTTGAATTGGTTTTCGATTTCAAAGTCCTTTAGGATTTATACCCACCAGCTCTTACAACGCAAACGATTATATTCCTGTATGTGTATGATTTTACATCTGTACGTACTGCAAAGCAAACCGTGAGAAATTTGGATAGCTTCGGACGGAAGACTTCATTAGGAGGCGTTCCATTTGCGTTCTCGCATCCCAAACGCTTCTTCATTGTAAACTGTGTGCATGTTAGCACACCAATCTGGTTGCAGAACCAGCTCCTCGCGCTGAGATCCAGCGACCACCATTCGGCAATAATGTTACATCCAACGTCCACTGTTGTGCGCTATGGTTGCGAGATTTTTTCCGGATAGTTTTTTAGACGCTCAACGGGGTTTTTCAGTGTTTGACCAGCATTCAACTAATGCAGTTTGTACACTAAGTGCCACCATTTTTTTTCATAGTCCTCTCAAATTTTTACCACGTACCATGTTCGTGAAATGGGGATGGCATGCAAAATCCCATCCCATATAGAGGTCATTTAAATTGACTTTCAATTTCATGGGTGTGTTACTCAAAAATAAAGCACTAAATGCGTAATATTTATTAAACGAGGTCCAAGATGCTTGAAATTTTAGGATGTTAGTGTGAATCCTTGGTGTTGAACACATAAAAAGTTTGGGGTTCAAATCACTTACAAATAATATGTTGTACTTGTAATGAAGGTGTTTCCGCTAGAAACATCGATGCTTCGAAGTGAATGGTACAACTTCGTACACGGAGTACCATTGGTTTTTATCATAGCAACTTTTAAATTTAACCACATACATTGTTGGTGAAATGATCACAACACGCAAAGTTTCATCCAATTTAGAGACCATTTGAATTGATTTTCATTTGCAGGGTTATTTTTCTCGAAAATGATTCACCTGGTACATCATATATCTCAAATGAAGTCAAAGATGTTTGAAATTTTTGGAACCTAGTGTGAGTGCCCATTGCTTAACACATAAAAAACTGGGGGTTTAGAGGATTTTAGAATAACATGTTGTCTTTCTAATGTGGTTGTCTCACATAGAAACCCTGATATTTCGATAGGAATGACCCATTTTGTACACGAAGTACCCCTATTTTTTATCACGATAATCTCAAATTTGCACAACATTCCGGTCTAGTGAAACAATGGTAGCATGCAAAGTCTTATACTGATTAGTCATCATTTGAATTGGTTTTCGATTTCAAAGTCCTTTAGGGTTTATACCCACCAGGTCTTACAATGCAAACGATTATATTCATGTATGTGTATGTTTTTTCATCTGTACGTACTTCAAAGCAAACCGTGAGAAATTTGGATAGCTTCGGACGGAAGCCTTCATTAGGAGGCGTGCCACTTGCGTTCTCTCATCCCAAACGCTTCTTCATTGTAAATTATGTGCATGTACGTTCACAAAAGCCAGCCAATCAGGTTGCAGAGCCAGATGTGTGGTGGGAAAGTCACGACAGATGTCCTGATAAGAAA
Source organism: Bromus sterilis (assembly GCA_950022295.1). NCBI lineage: Eukaryota > Viridiplantae > Streptophyta > Magnoliopsida > Poales > Poaceae > Bromus > Bromus sterilis. Next base: position 157,879,269 of record OX465597.1, read on the forward strand.
ACTTGGTTGTGGGGCCTTGGCTACGAGTGTATGAGGAAGAAGAACATCATAGAAAGAGAAAATGCGATTTTATACAGCTTTAGGCCCCGGGAAACATTGTCCGGTAAAGACCCTACATGTTGTTTGTGGCCATGTCTTATTCCTTTGCTCACGGGGAGTCGCCGACATGTCGCCGACTCTCTTACAGTTGTATTCAGGCGAAAGCCTACTTTGGCGGAAGCCTATTCTCATGGTGAAATCCTACTCTCATGGTGAAAGCCTACTCTCATGGAGAAAGCCTACTTTCATGACGAAATACTACTCTCATGGCGAAAGCCTACTCTCATGGCGAAAGCCAACTCTGGTGGACTTGCTGTTGCCAACTTAGCCTCTATTGGCGCCCTACCCCTCCTTATATAGGTGGAAGGGGGAGGCTTACATGTAGAGTCCTATTCTGATACAAACTAGTCTCATCTTGTATTACAAGTCGGATATCAATCCGAGTGCTACTCTAAGTATTGTAATCTTCCAAGTTAAATGGACTCCGAAGAGGAGAGTGTAACAACCCGGATTTCACAAAAATTACAAATTTGTTTTCGGTGTGAATTGGTTGATTGCCTGCTTTGTTTGCGGTGTTTGCATCCCCGATTTACCGATCGGCGATTATTTGCCCCCTCTTATCTCGTACCGTATAGAGACCGACCCTTGCCACCCTGACACTCGACCTTTGCGACACAGGGTTTCACCCGATCACCGTCGCGAAAACCCGCACAAGACCAGCCGTAGCCAACGGAACAAAAAACTCGTTTAATAAGTAAACAGGATATTTTTATAATGCGCCGGAAAGTTTTCTCGAAACAGTTCCAGCAAGAGGTGAACGCCGCCGACTCGACGCGTTGATCGCGCAGTTCGAAGTTTTACCCGAATCGGAGGTCCTGCGGACCCCCGGCGGTCAGAAACGTAAACACGACGCGCGTGAGAGAAAAACCGGGGATGTTTTTGCAAACTGCCAGCCACCTGGGCTATATAAAGACCACCACTCTCCAACCCCTTTCTAGGGTTTCCCTAGCCAAAAATTGCAGCCACACCCCCAATTTTACTCCAATTTTTCGTCCAAAACCCTAAAATCTGAGATTTTTTCCACCCCGGCGGATCTGGACCGTTGGATCGGCCGATCCAACGGCCCAGATCGCGCCCTAGCCTCCTTCGCTCTCCTCTCTCCCTCTCCAGCCGTGGAGTAGCCGCCGCCGCCTCTGGCCGCCCGTTCGACCGTCGTGCGCCGACAAGCCGTGCCCCGGCCGCCTCATCTCCTCCTCCTCTCCCTTCTCTTCCTCTCCCTCCTCCTCTCACCACCCGTTCCACCTCGCAGGTCACCGGAACAGGACACCGCCGCCCCTGGCCGGCTCGATCGGGAGGCCACATGATCCTGAGCGGCTCCAGCCGACGCCCCCACGGGCCGCAAGCATTGCGGCCCAGCTGCGAGGCCCAGATCCGCTAGGCGGCCTCCTCTTGCCAGATGGGCATGGGCCATGGGTGAGCCAGGCCGCCCCCTTTTTTTTATTATTGTCTCTTTTATTTTTTCCCTAGCACCCTATAATATTTTCTAAGTCTGGAAAATGTGTGCTGATGATTCAATTTCGCGTTGTAGTTAACAAAAACCGTAGCCCGGATTGCGTTGCGCCCAAAAGGAAAGTTGTTTAGAATTGTGTGTACTCCAAATAATAGTTTGTGAGCATTTTTATTTGAGGCCATCTTGATGTTGCTAATCTGTGTTGAAGTGGGCATCAGACTGTTAACTGCTATTAATTTCTGTTAGTGTGTTGCTACTGTTATTTTATTGCAAGTTTGCATGATGATTGTGACACATCCATGAGTCCTATTGCATTAATTCTTGTTGCACACCGTTAAACATTATGTGTATTGCATTATCATGTTAGTATTCCTGGTCATAGTTATATTCTTCTCCAAAGTTGCTATGTTGCTGTTGTTGACAGCCACCTCTGTTTTTCTCTAAGTCTGTAACTTTCCGATGCCATGTTGCATGCTTAATATCTTTTGATATGTTATGCATATGACCTTGATTCTTGTTTTTACCTGATCATCATCATGTCTACTCCACGCTCATATATTGCTATGTCATGTGGCTGCACTTTTGCATATAGCTTTACCCATGTTTATACAGCATGATTATAACAGTTTCTGCCATGTTTTCCTGATTCTTACTAAGTGCTAGACTAGTAATGTTTTATTGCATTCTGCTTGGGCTACAATTAGTTGTTCATGATGCCTTTTTGCATGATTCCTTTTGCCATGCCTTCCCTGCCATGTCTACTTTAGTTTCATATCATTTGTGAGCATGTTTGCATTCATTATCCTGTTTATGCATTGCTCTAAGTTGTGCTACCTGGTGTTGGCAGATTGTGTTCCAAACTTGTTTTGCTTATATCTTTTTAACCATAACTCCGTTTGGGGTGTTCATTACATGTATCTTGATTAGTTTTTCGTGTACTTTGTGTTTGTGCTATTATTTGTTGTTGTTATCCAACCTAAAATATGGTTTAGGGCAGAACAGTACCAAATGCTTAAATTGTCATGGAGCACTTAGTGTAATGCCATGTTTAGATTGTGCCTCACTTAAATTGACTAGCATAGATAGTTTACCTTATGCTTCACCTCTTTTCATGTTTTTTTGCTATGACATGCTTGAGTGACATGCCATGTTAACAACCTTTGCTCACCTTGTGTAGCTAAACAACTTGAACCATCGTAAACGTGCGGTATCGTCGTGTGTGACGAGTACTCCACTTAACCTGTTAGTAACCGCTCTCGACGGTAGGTGCGATGTCTCGTGTTGCCTTCTTGTTGATGCTTTCTCGTTTTTTCTTCGTAGTAGTAGATGCTTGCTTGGTGATTGCCTTTTCCAGTGTTTCCTTCTTGTGTGCTTCCGCGGGTACCTCTCGGAGACGATGCGAGCTTGCGATCAACTACACCTTCGAAACCCGACTTATCAACAGGCAAGGACTATACATTACTTATGATCCATTCTATTTCAACCAGCGGTTTGCATGCTAGTCTAGGATAGGTTCGATGTTTCATCCTACCACATGTTTACAGCCTCTTTCTAACCGATACAGCCATGTCCCCTCCCAGCAAACCATGTATTGCTATGTTACTATTGCTCGTTGCTCAGCCCCTGCTTAGTATGCATGCTTAGGATGCTACAATGTTACCCTGTTACTCCTTGGTTTTGGGCTATCACCTTATTATATTGTTGTTGATGATATGATTATTATAATGTTGACTATATTCGACGAAGGATGGAAGGTCTAGGCCATCCCACCCCGACGCTTTGTTCAATTCGAGTCACCTAGGAATCAAGTTCCGGGTATTGGTTTTAAGACTGAGTGTGCCTAATCGCGTGTGGGATTTTATGGGGTCCACTTTTCTTACATACCTAGCTTCAAACATTTCTAGAGGTGGCCCAAGCTGATTTACCATTTGAAAACCATGCATATATGTCTCTCGGGTAGCTCCTGGCAGACATCCTTTAAAACAACCCGAACCAGTAAGTACATGGTTCCTTGCTGGCCCATCATGACCGGCTGAGGACCCGGTCTCATGTGAGATTAACCGGCAATCCAAACCTGGAGTCATACGGTAGAGACCAGATCGAGAGAGTGGCCGGCTCTTGAGATGGATGTCAACTCTCCGGGGGCCACCCGGATTTGTTCGTTGTTAGCTAGATGGACCTGTCGTTTCGGATCTCTCGGAACTAAATCGCCTGTGATCGGTAGAAACTGAGAGATATGGGCGTGCGTGCGGAGCCTTGTAATGGGCAGTTGGTACACCCCTGCAGGGTTAAATCTTTTCGAGAAGCCATGTCCATGGTTATGGACGACTAGAGACCTACTCCTTGTTCATAGACAACAACAACTGAGATAATCTTAATACAACTTGATCAACGTGTGTGTGCCTTGACTGCTTCTTCTTCGTCGGGATGCGAATAGGAGGACAAGGATAGGATAGGTGTTATGCTTGCGTAAGTAGGTGTATAGCAGAATTGTTGGAGGCGATTCCTCATCGAATGCTTGGCTTCTTACCTTACTCTCTAGATCGTTAGCCACTTCATAAATGCTAGTGCGGCAGCAACCTCATCACTTACCCCTTCCTTACCGTAAACTACTAGTTTTCCTAGAATGACGAGTGATGAAGTCCTTGCTGGGTCAGATGACCACTACAGTTGGATGCTGAGTACTTCTGTACTCATGATACTACCCACAAACTCTTTTGAGGGTTCTTGATCGACAATAGGTATGGTGATCGACGTTTCACGTGGAGACTCGACAACGACTAGTTAGGCGGATCCCAGCGGAGTGCCTGGATCCGCGTGGTTACGGGGATCGATGTTTTTCTCTTTGCAACTAGGCAATTGATTGTAGTCTGTACTCAGACATGTGTTTTCCGTTTATGTAATGTATTTAAGGTAGTTGTATGCCGATTGTATGAGATGTTTTATCCGTGTAGCTGTAATGTTGTGATATCATGTTGGAAATCCGGGGCATATGGCTTCGTCATATGTCGCGGTGGGACCGATATGTGCTTCGTCCCCAGATCTGGATGGAAACATCTAGATCTGGAACAGTACCGCATGTCGGGCCTTACAGAGAGTCTCCTGTCTGGCCGACTCCTATGGAGGAGAGTCACCTGTCTGGCCGACTCCTGTAGAGGAGAGTCTCCATCAGGCCGACTCATGGAGGTGACTCATGTCAACCGACTCATGGAGGTGACTCATGTCCGACTCATGGAGGTGACTCATGTCAGCCGACTCATGGAGGTGACTCATGTCAACCGAATCTAGTCTCCAGGACCTGTCTTCTGCCGACTCTAGTCTCCAGGACCTGTCTTCTGCCGACTCTGTCTCCAGGCCGGGTCTAGCCGTGGGCTATCCCCCTGTCACTATCCCCCAAGTTTAGCTTGGACGCAATATTGGCATGGGCTTTGTTTTTTCTTTTCTTTTCCTTGGCAATGATATTGTCATAGAATAGAATGATGGGTGCACGTCCATGGTAAACTTCCAGTATAATGCATAGTTAGGATCAAGACCGTGTCTGCAGGCCAAACCATTAGGCCGGCTTGCTCCACTGATTCATGTCAATGAACCCAATATGATTCGATTTTGAGTTGTTCCATTTTGTAGTTCAATGTTGCTTTTTGATCTTCCGTGTCTTGTCAAAAGGACTCGGGAAATTTACGGGCAATTTTTTGTCCATATCACCTGTAACCCCCAAGCTCTGAGTTTATCATCTCGTGATGCCTTGGAGTTTCGTATATAAAATAGCCATGCTGGTGTAGATACAAGTGCCAGGCTGTCTTTCCTATAGCAACCTGGGACTTGTACTTGTGAAATTTGCTTCGTAGTAGTGTAGCCCTCAAGTGTCGGGTTTTCTTGCCTGTAGCAGCTTGGGACTTACAATTTATTGCTTGTTTTCTAAAGTCGGAAAGTATTATATGCCAAAGAGGACAATTTTTGTTGAATCCAGCAAATCTTTGCTTACTGATAAAAACCGATAAATGCGAATTTGCTGAATCCGGTAGATATGATATGATGAGTTGTGTTCCCAGCTTCCAAAAAGAGTGGCCCTTCGAGTGCTGGAATATGTTTCCTTCAGCAACCCGGAATAATGTGTGCCAACTCCAAGTCTGTATGAGCATCTGAATATGGCGAGAGCCGATGCGACGAAGGTCGACTTATATATATGGTGTGAGCCGGTGCAACAGAAATCGACTTATATATATGGTGAGAGCAGGTGCGACAGAAGTCAACTTATAAATGCAGAAGATGCAATGCAGAAGGTATAGTCCCCATGAATCGGTATGAGCATCTTTGTGTCATGTCGAGTCATAGAGAAATTCGAGCTATAGTCCCCATGAGTCTGTATGAGAATCTTTGTGTTATACCGAGTCACACAGGTTAATTCTCATATTGCATGGTTTCATGACATATGAAATCATAGAAAAGTAAGTATGCTATGTTTCTGATGTATACAAAAAATGCAAAGGCTAGTAGAAGTCTACTTAGACCTCATCTTCTCGCGTTGAGAGAGATTATTTGTTCAGGAGTCAAAACTTCTGTGTAGAGCCGGCTTATATGACTAGCGTGCCCATCTCTTTAGTACTAAATTCTATAGGTCTTTTATGTAAGCCCCGAAGTTTAGACCAACCGGTTGCGCGTTAGTTATGTGAGCTCTAAACTATACAGGACGGCCGGCGTGGTTGGCCAATTCATGTGTATGCCAGGGTTTTTTTGATTTTTAAGAGTCGATGGGAGCCTCGAACTCCCCTTTAACCCCTTACCAAAGCAAACACATGTGAATTTTTACATATACATGTCGTCTTTTTCCTGGTAGGATTCGATGAGTATCATTGAGCTCCCCCGATTTTCCTTACCAAAGCAATATACATGCTCAGAGAGGATAGAAGGTTGATCAAGCCCCCAGGTCTCTGAGAAAAGAAGTAAAAATAACTAACTGATGGAATATGATGCAACATGATGCAATATGTAAGAATACGCATAAGTGTGGCGAGAGCCTGGTGCGACGAAAATCGCCTTTGTGTAATGCATCATGATATGAAAATAAAGATGCAATGCATAAATGACAAATTCTGGGTTCCAGAAGTGTCGAGTCTTACCGAAATATCTTGTGAAGCCGGTAATTTGTAATGATCCTGGATCCATAAAGGAACCAGAATTTCCGATGAACCGGGACTCATCGAGGAGCCGACATTCTTTGATGAGCCGGGAATTTCTTGAGGATCCGGAATTTTTAAATGAGTCGGAACTCATCGAGGAGCCGGAATTTTGGATGAACCGGAACTCAAGAAGGAGCCGAAATTTTCAATAAACCGGACTCACGAAGGGACCTGGGATTTTCAATTAACCGGAACTCACGAAGGGAGCCGGGATTTTCAATAAACTAGAACTCATGAAGGGAGCTGGGAGTTTCAATAAACCGGAACTCAATGAAAGAGCCAGAATTTTTTCAACGAACCGGAATCTGAGTCGGAATTTTACCGTCGAAGTCAATGGACCAAAATTTGTGATGGTCAATTATGATCTGTCATTGAAACTTAATATATCTGAATCTCCAATGGACCCTATAGGAGGTGTAGCCCCCGAGTCTTGAATCGACTCGAGGAGTGGGCTGGCGAATCCATGTATCTAGCTTGAGAAAGAAACAAGCATTGATCTGATGATGCAGAGAAAATCCGGAGAACCATGGAAGGCAAACGTGGTGAGGTTGTGACTGATCTTCATAGGAGTCGGTGGTTGATAGTCCGACCAATATGTCGAGCAGGTGAAAGCGACGACCAATCGGTTGTAATCCGACTCATATGTATGTGATAATTTTTCTCAAATGGTAATTGTTCCAATGCTGGAGTGCAAACCGGTGATAGGTTGAGCTAAATTTGTGGTTGGGTTTCGCGACCTTGCGTAGATCCAAAAACGCGTTTTAGTGCCGGAGTCGGTCACGTAGATCTACCTGTTGGAATTTTCTGAATTTTTTGTAGTAGTAAGGAATATATCCCGTAGCTTTCCACCGGAGGGATCTTCGAATTGATGTATGAGTCTACCTAGGGAATTTTTTTGCTGAAGTCGGGAGGAGTTCCGCTAGATTTCGATAGCGCTTCCGTGTAGGAGTCGGCCAGGGAGATCTAACCGTTCGAATAGGCTGAAATATTTACGACTTGTAACCAAAAGAATTTCCAATCTTTTCACCGAATGGATCTTCAATATGAGTTCCGAGTCTCCTCCTGGAGCATCTGCAATGCAGATGGTTTTTCTGTCCTACCAACTGAGCGCTAGCAATGCAGAGGGTCAATGTTGAGGTCGATTTTCGAGTCGCTCGCTTGAATTTTTTCTTGTTTTCTCCATGAGCTTGATGTAGATCTTGATATAGACGTTTGAACAAAACGAGGTTGCAATGCACCAGGGTCGGATCAAGTCCTGCCAGATTCGGCGGATCGTTGACTTGATGGTGTAGATTTGTTCGTGACGGTTCTTCTTCGTTAGGAAGACCATGAGTTTCTCTGTCGGGACCCGGGGTTAGCGTATGCAAGTACAGTTAAGACATAGTCATATGGAGAGCCGAGAACCGCACCCACTTGTCTAAGCAGACAAGGCCAAGCACTGAACATTCTCGGTAAGCATCGTACGTGAGGGGCATCCCATCCAGGCCGGATGATCAACTATGATGGGTCCTCATCGTACGCACACAAGTCTAATGATATGGGTGGTGAACTTCCATATTCAAAGACAAGTCGCCTCAACCATACTATCGACTATCTCTAAACTCTTACATAGACTTACTCCAGCCCGATCACTTAGTCGGGGTCTAGGGCGGGCTCGATAATACCACAAAGTGTGCACGAGACGGAGTCTCGAGCAATCGCATCGCGATGCCCCAAGCTGCGCACATCTAATGGCCACTTGGTGTATGAAAGACCGCCAGCCAGAACACAACTAAGGTCTCGAAAACCCATACAAAGACATGCATGTTATAAACATACACGCAGCACACATGCCTTGTATGAACAGCAGGTACCATTGCAATTCTCTACAAAGTTACAACTTTATTTATAACTCTTATAGAGTACACACAGAGATCACATACATGTGATCCAACATTACATCACAAAGCGGAAGCAAATTATGTCTGGGTACAGACAAGTTTAACAAATTGGCTTAAGAAGCCTTATTCAAACATAAAGCCCTCCACGAGGGAACCAGTCTGCTGACTGGGACTAGACTAGCTTAACTTCAGTCGTCCAGCTCGATGAAGAAGCCACCTTCTGGGTCAGTGGCGTCATCTAAAACATATATTAAGCAAACGTGAGTACAAAGTCGTACTCAGCAAGACTTACATAGGAGCTATACTACTCATGCACATGTATCAGGGTAAAGGGGGTGGGGTTCACTTGCAGAAATGCCAGCTTTGACTTGGCTAATCCTGAACTACGATTACCAGACTTTGAGGTAAGAAGCGTACACGAGTCCACTACTTTCACCAACCAATTACACCACTATGGTGCCTTCCTCGACTTCCCCACGAGAAAGCACGCCATAGCACTCACACTTATCTTGGTGTGTTTTAGAAGTATCCGGTTCAAGTTATCTAATAATCAAGCTAAGCTTTCCAAGTAGTCCATAACCGCGGACGCGGCTATTCGAATAGTTTTGTTAACCTTGCAAGGGTGTACCGCTGCACACACATGACCATCATTTACCGCCTTTGATCTCGACACCATTCCAGGGGTGCCAGCGAGGATGCTCACCACAACTGTTACCTCATAGCCTATCTAGTCCAAGAAAGCCGCCTACTTGGGTGGCTACCACTATCGTGAACCCGGCCGGTTTACCGAAGTGGACCCAAGCGATGTGTGCGTGGTGCGTAAGCCGGTCTCGGATGAGCCGTTCTCTCACTTAGCATCCAGGCCACAAGCCTACCAGAACTCCGAACTACTGCGACATCTGGACATCGAAAGGGATGAGTTAATAGGTTGAGAGGGGTCAGTGAGCCCAATGTGTGGTTGTACTCTTCATCTTGGATCACCACACAAGAACTCGGACTTAGGGCGGTGTTCAACGAGACAACCCACCGTGTACTCCTACACAGCCTCTCATCGTTCACCTTGTATTAGGGTCGATTCACCAACACTTCTCTACCATCATCAACATGATAACTACCATCCCGACTCACATCACAGTAACAACATGGTATCATACTAAGCATGCAATAAGCGATAACATTTGCAGGGGCCACATGATATTAGTCAACTCCTACATTTACTAGGATTGTGGTTTGCTTACTACTGTGACAAAAGATAGGTCATGCAAAGGAATGGGTTCATCTATGCGGTAGAATCGTAACATGGTGATCATCCTATACAATGCATAAGCGAGACATGAGAGGGAAGTGGGATTTTATCGACATGATCAAAGGGGTTTTGCTTGCCTTGCTGATGAGGTTCGGGCTCTGGATCTTCAGCGAAGGGGGTGACCTCTTGCTCCGGTTCAACCTCTACTCGACAAGCAAAGTACAAAGTAGCAATCAATATGAATGTAATGCTCAAGCACATGATAGAATGTTTAAGCTTGAAGTACAAGTTTGATGTGTGAGGCAATTCCATTTAAGTGGAATATATTGCATTTTTAAAATGCAAACTCAAATTCCACATTTGAATTCAACATTAACCAAGTTATATGTGATATATTTTGATCAATTTGAATTAACTTCAAATGTGTATGATATGCCTCTGAAGTGTGGTTGACTTGCATCATAATTTCATGGTACAAGTGGCAAAATCATTTGGTTTGAATTTGAATTTGATTCAAATAAAGCAAATGACATATGCTACTGGTTCCATTTTAAGATCAACTCAAACAGAGTTGAAAGTTTCATATTTGGAAAGATAATTTTCTCCTGATCATTTTTCATATATTATTTGTCCAATTTGGAGTTAATATGAATTTTCTATGAATTTCCATAGTTTGGGGTATTTTCTGGAATTTCTGGATTTATTAAACTATTTTTCTTTTCTGGAAAATCCTTTACTGCGTCATTATTGCGTTATGCTGGCGTCAGGGGGGTTTGACCCGAGTCAAACTGACAAGGGTCCCACCTGTCATCCACAGAGGGGATTAACCCGCTGCTTAAAATTAACCCGAGGGGTTAATTAGTGGCAGGCCCCACCCGTCAGCCACTGGGTTAAGTTTAACAGGGTCATTAGGGGGGGCTAATGGTGGGCTCGCCGTGCAGTCGGCGGAATCCTGCCGGAGTCTCGCCGGAGTTGGTTCTAGGGCACGGGGAGGGGCCTGGAGGGCATGGACCTGCTCCTTGAGGTCGTCCGCATCGAGTGGTGGCATCAGGGGGGCCACGGGGATCACCGGAGAGTCATCGGCGACGAGCGGCGGCGGAAGTCAGGCACGGGACTCGTCGGGTTCTTCAAATTGCGCATGGATTTGGAAACCGAGAGCATGGAAATGAAGCTGGGGTGTGTGCGGAGCTAGTGGAGCCATCCAGGGGTCAAACGGGGGCTCTGGTGAATGACCTCGACGACGAGCGGCGGCGCTTGGTCTCGGACCTCGTCGGAATCACGATTCGGGCACGGATTCAAGCGGCAAGATGAGGGGAAAAACGCGCCTGCTCACCCTGGTTGCAGAGACGGACTCAGGGAAGCCGGAGGAGCTGCGGCTGCGGCGGAATCGACGACGAGCTCCTGCGGGTTCAGCGGCGGCTCGGTGAAGAGGACGACGGGCTCGGGGCTCCTGGCTTCGATTGCTTGCACACGGCGATGAAGACGACGACGGCGCGCGTCCTGGACAAGGTGGCAGCGGCTGAGGAGGAAGGTGGCCACGGGTCTCCACGGTGGTGCTCCGGCGTGCTTCGGGGCGGTGCTGAAATCGCAAAGAGGAGAGGGGGAGGAGGTTCAGGGAGGGGTGGAATGGATGCGGTGGCCTTCTGGGCGTCTCCAGGGGCCACGGGATGAGAGGAGGAAGCAGGCAGCTGCCTGGCACGCCCACGGCGGTCGCCGGCGTGCTGCCTGCCTGCCTGTCCTGGGGAGGAAGACGCATGTGCCCTCCCCAGGTGGGCTGGGCCGGCTGGAGAGGTGGGCCTCGCCCTGGGCAACAGGTAACTCTTTTCCTTTTATTCTGTTTAATCTTTCCTTTCTGTTTTCTGTAATCTGTTTTGTTTAGCTAAATAAATAGTTAAACATTTTATTAAATGCTGAAAACTTTTATGTGGCCTCATAATAATATAGACTAACCACTTATGAAGTTTCAACATTTTTAAAATTCAACTGATTTGAATTTTAAATCAAATAGGGGGATTTCTTTATTTCCAAGGTACTGTTTGAATATTTGAAAAATCTATGAGCATGGGGTGGGTCCCACATCACTTGAAATGTGATCACACTCATTTATAAGACTTTTCAAAACTCTAACATGAATTTTTGGAAAATATTTTTATCTGGCCTTTTGAATTAATTCATCTGGGGGGTGTTCCTTCTCCCATTTGGATTTTGAATTTGATTTTCAGGGTTTCTTTTTGAAACTTTTGCATGATGCAAAGGTACTAGCTAACCCTAGCACATACCTAACAGAGGGATCTGACAACTCGCCCCCACTCAAAAGAATCTCGTCCCGAGATTCAGAAGTCTGCGGGAGGAAGGTGGGGTACTCGGCACTGAGACGGTCTTCTCTCTCCCACGTAGCTTCTCTTTCGGAGTGGTGTGACCATTGCACTTTCAGAAACCTAATCTTCTGACGACGAGTGACACGCTCTGCTGAAGCAAGAATACAAACGGGGTATTCTCGATAAGAAAGGTCATCTTGGAGATCAAGCGTTTCATGGTCGACTTCGCGGATGGGGTCCTTGAAGCAACGCCTGAGTTGGGACACATGGAATACATCGTGTACTCGGGAAAGGTGCGGGGGTAGTTCAAGTTGATAGGCAACTTCTCCACGTTTAGCTAGAATGCGGAAAGGTCCGATGTAACGTGGGGCCAACTTGCCTTTGATACCGAAACGTTGGGTTCCCTTCAGAGGAGTAACCCGGAGGTAAGCCTTCTCATCCAGATTTTAGCTCTCTTGCCTATGATGACGATCATAGTAGCTTTTCTGACGAGACTGGGCTGCTTTCAATTGTTCACGAACAATGCGAACTTGTTCTTCTGCTTCCTTGATCATATCCGGTCCAAAGAATTGTCTTTCTCCGGTTTCAGACCAGTTTAGTGGTGTTCGACATCGTCGTCCATAAAGGAGTTCAAAAGGAGCCATGTTCAGACTAGATTGAAAACTATTGTTGTAAGCAAATTCGGCATATGGAAGAGAATTCTCCCAATTCTTTCCGAATGAGATAACACAAGCTCTGAGCATGTCTTCAAGAATTTGGTTAACCCTTTCGACTTGACCGCTAGACTGAGGATGGAAAGCCGTACTAAAGGAGAGATGAGTTCCCAAAGCACGTTGGAAGCTTCCCCAAAATCTAGAGGTGAAAAGGCTACCGCGATCAGAATTGATCTCCAAAGGAACACCGTGAAGGGATACAATTCTGGAGATGTACAAGTCTGCTAACTGACTAGCAGTTATAGACTCGCGAACCGGAAGGAAGTGAGCAACTTTGGAGAGCCTATCTATGACAACGAAGATGGCATTGTTTCCTTTCTGGGTTCTTGGAAAGCCTGTGATGAAGTCCATACCGACTTTTTCCCATTTCCACTCGGGAATAGACAAAGGTTGAAGTGTACCAGCAGGTCTTTGATGTTCTGCCTTAATGCGACGACAAACATCACATTCGGCAACAAATTGAGCAATGTCTCTCTTCATCCTAGTCCACCAAAATCTCTGGCGTAGATCTCGGTACATTTTTGTGCTACCGGGATGAATTGAGAGGGGTGTGTCATGGGCTTCTTTGAGGATGAGTTGCCTTAGTTCCTTATTCTTAGGTACTACTATACGATTTTCAAAGAATACCGTTCCCTTTCTATCTGTGGAGAAACATTTAGAAACTCCGCTAGCAATGTTCTCCTTGATCCGGCGAACACCTCGTGCACGCCTTTGGGCAACTATGATTTGATCCTCAAGAGTTGGTTTCGCCACCAAGGTTGAAAGATATCCATGAGGAACAATTTCAAGGTTGAGCTTGCGAAAGTCCTCATGAAGAAGTGGTTGATACTTCTGTAACATGAGGTTGTTACAGTACGACTTACGACTTAGTGCATCATCCATGACATTGGCTTTGCCTGGGGTGTAAGAAATTGCTACGTCGTAATCTTTTATCAACTCGATCCAGCGTCTTTGCCTGAGATTAAGATCTGGCTGGGTGAAAATATATTTGAGGCTTTGGTGGTCGGAATAAATCTCACAACGATTACCAAGGAGGTAATGTCGCCAAGTTGTTAGAGCATGAACTACGGCAGCGAGTTCAAGGTCATGGGTAGGATAGTTCTCTTCATGTGGCCGCAATTGGCGTGAAGCATAAGCTACCACATGTCGATCTTGCAGAAGTATGCATCCTAACCCTTGCCGTGATGCATCACAATAGATCTCGAAATCCCTTTTTGTGTCTGGAGGTGCAAGTACGGGTGCAGAAGTTAATCTTCTTTTTAGCTCTTGAAAGCTTTCCTCGCACTTGGGAGTCCATAAGAATTTCTTATCTTTCTTGAGGAGCTCAGTTAGAGGCTTTGCAACTTTAGAAAAGTTCTCGACGAAGCGACGGCAATAGCTGGCTAGGCCAAGAAAACTTCTAACTTGCTTAACCGATTCAGGTGGAGTCCAGTCAAGGACGGCCTGAACTCTCTCGGGATTCACAGCAATGCCTTTTGCAGAAATCACGTGGCCTAAGTAGGTCACTTCTGGTAGCCAGAATTCACACTTGGAGAATTTAGCATACAGGCGATGCTCTCTAAGTTTCATCAATACCAGCCTTAAGTGTTCGGCATGATCCTTTTCGTTCTTCGAGTAGATGAGAATATCATCAAGATAAACTACAACAAATTTATCTAGGTACTCCATGAAGATCGAATTCATCAAGCGTGAGAATGTGGCGGGGGCATTGGTTAAACCAAAGGACATGACGGTGTACTCGTAAAGACCATAACGAGTAGTGAAAGCCGTTTTGGGAATGTCCTCGTTTCGGATTTGGATCTGATGATAACCTAATCTCAAATCCATCTTTGAGAAGATAGCGGATCCTGCAAGTTGATCATAAAGGTCATTGATCCTGGGCAGTGGGTATTTGTTCTTTATCGTCGCTAAATTTAGCGGGCGATAATCTACGCACATCCTTTCTATTCCATCTTTCTTCTTTACGAACAGAACGGGGCAACCCCATGGCGATGAGCTAGGGCGGATGAAGCCTTTTGCCAACGAAGCATCAAGTTGGGTTTTTAGCTCAGCTAACTCATGTGGGGCCATTTTATATGGGCGTTTGGAAATTGGTGCGGTTCCTGGAACAAGATCCACTATAAATTCTACACACCTGTCGGGTGGCATGCCCGGCAGTTCTTCAGGAAAGACATCCGGGAAGTCACGAACCACCGGAATATCTTCAAGTTCGGGAAGGGGAAGTACATTCAAGGAATGCACTTGGGTTCTTGTTCTGGGTGAGGTATAGTTGATGGTTTTGCCTGAAGGGTGGGTGAGTTTCACGGATTTGCCTTTGCAATCCAGATAGGCATTTTGGCTTGATAGCCAATCCATGCCAAGGATGACATCAATGTCTGAAGACTTGAGGGCTATGAGTGAAGCAAGGAATACTAAACCCTCAATTGCTATTTGATTTCCATGGCTTACTCTATTAGTTTGCCATCTTGACCCTGGAGTTTGAATAACCATTGGGGTGGACAATTCAACAAAGGGTAACTCATGACGAAGTGCATAACTTTCCGACATGAATGAATGAGATGCTCCTGGGTCGAAAAGAACGGAAGTAGGAACAAAATTGACTGGGAGCGTACCAAGAATGACGTCAGTGGTGTCGTCAGTCTCTTCGGCGGAAATCTGGTGCAGACGTCCACGATTGGCGGGAGGAGCGGGTTTGGCGGTGTAGACTTTCTGGGGTGGCTTGCCACGACCATTGTTGTTGTTGTTGCCTCCGGCACGTGGTGGAGCATTCTGGTGCTGGACTTGGTTCTGGGGGCACTCACGAGAGTAGTGGCCTGCCTGACCACACTTGTAGCAAGCTCCGAAAACAGTGCGTGGAGCTGGGTTGTTTGGTGGAGCTGGGTGGAACTGGGTGGGTGGACGAGGCGCCGAATAGGATGGCCTCGGTGGGTTCTTCTGGCGGAACATGCTATTGGGAATCCAGATCTTGCGCTTCTGGGAGCCAGAACTGGATGAACCTTCTTCTCTAGGGTGTTTGAGGAAATCGTTGGGGGTGTTCATGTCCTCTGCCTTGATGGCCTTGTTGACAAGGACCTGGAAGGTGGCAAAGTCATGAAGATTGAGTTCGCGGCGGAGTCCACTGTTGAGGCCACGACGGAACCTCTCTTGTTTCTTGGAGTCGGTGGAGACTTCTTCAGTGGCGTAACGAGCAAGTCGGTTGAACTCACGACTAAACTCGTCCACGGTCCTTCTACCTTGAGTGAGGTTACAGAACTCCTCACGCTTGCGGTCCATGAGACCCTTGGGGATGTGGTGCTCGCGGAAAGAGGTGCAGAACTCCTCCCAAGATGCAGGTGGTCCAACTGGGCGCATATTCAGAAAGTTCTCCCACCAAGAGCTTGCTGCACCTTCGAGGTGATAGGTGGCATAATTGACCTTGTCGCCATCTGCAACATGGCCGGCTTGGAGCTTCCTCTCGATGCTGCGAAGCCAGTCATCGGCGTCAAGGGGCTCGGTGGAGTAACTGAATACCGGGGGATGAAGCCGGATGAAGTCGTTCAAAGACACCAGCTCATTGCGCTGCTGAGTGGTGTTGCGTGCGATGACTTCCAACAGGTGGTGAGAGTCACGGCGGTTCCTCTCAACCTCCATCAGCACTTGGGCCATCGTGGGTGGGGGTGGAAGGTTGTCTTCCTCCTGGTTGTTCCCACGACCTTGGTTACGACCAATCTGGCCACGTGTACCTTGAGACATCCTGAAGGTGAAAAACCAAAGTCAAACAGAGTTGATTTCAAGAGTCTAATCAAGGTATTGAAGTACTGGAAGGATTACAGAGCAAAGGAAGTAATCATCTTGACAACATGGTGATAAAGCATACAAGCCATATATTCACAAGCTGTCATACAAGCCATACATCGTTTTAGTACAAGCACTAAGCTAATACAAACGTGATGAAGATGATACATCCTTCAGAGGCACTCTGACTTCCTATACATTATTTATCTAAGCCTCTGGAACTTAGACACCTTGCTTACAATATACTAGGATACTACTACATCCTCACTAAGTAAGACCACAGGCGGTCTCACTCATCTCCATCTCCATAGTAATCCTCATAAAAGTTACCCGCGTATCCCGGTAGCTGGAGGTGACCATCGGAAAACACGGAGGCTTGTGGACCCTGATATCCATTTGGGCAAGGATGGGGCCTAGGTCCAGTGTAGGGTGGAAGCAAAGGACCACGGGGTGGAAAAACTCCTCCAATCTCGGGCCAAGCAACTCGAGAAGGCATCTGGGTCCTCACTGGATAGATCGCGTCGTACTCAACTGATCCCACGCTCACAAAAGGTGCCAAGAGCGTCAGTGCTCGGTACAGACGAACACGAGTAGCGTGGAGCTCAAAACGGAGAGCACGTGCATCACGGTCTCTGTCACTAGCAAACCTAGCAGTCACCTGGAGTGCTGGATCCTCTGCAGAGTGGTCTGAGTAGAGTCCGGTGTAATATCCCTCCTCTCCTGGAAGTGCAGCTGGGATATAGCGGAAAGAAGTCTCTCTCAGCAAAGTGTGCTCCTCTCTCAGCAGTGTGATACATGAGTATGCAGCATCCTGCACAGCCATGTTCTTGGTAACGCTGATGCCATGTCCAAAGTGGATAGGCTGGGTGACTCCAACGTGGTGTGGGTAGATCCGGACAATGCAGTGAAACTGCGTCTGGTTGAAGTCATGGAACTGCTCCTCGATGGTGTACTCAGGGTACCATCGATATCCCACGTAGGACATCATCTCGATCAACGTGGCGGGGTGGCCACGCACACCGAGGCACCTGGTCAAACGAACAATCTGCTGAGGGGGAAGATTTGCCATCTGAAACAGAAAGCAAGAGTTTGCAAATGCATCAGATTATATGATAAACCTGGAATGACTCGGACAGCATAACGACTGTAATTGTAAGAAATGACAATTTCTTTCAATCATGCAAAACAGCACTTACATAATACGATGTAAGAAATCAGCATTACAAAAATGCTAGGAAAACCTGGACACAACTTTCCTACGGCTATAAGGAAGAAATCAACGAGATATGCTAATCAGACAGAGGAGAGCCTATTCCTATCTTCCCGTAGAGTAAGATGAGGGTGACTCAGAACTTAGAACGAAGGGGGTAAGGAGAAAAATGAAGCCTTACGTTGTTTCCTTATATACCCAGAGTAACTATATAACTATAGCAAGCTAGACTCAACTTCGGCCAAGGCTACTAGTCCTACAGTCAGTCCTGCTCTGATACCAAGTCTGTCGGGACCCGGGGTTAGCGTATGCAAGTACAGTTAAGACATAGTCATATGGAGAGCCGAGAACCGCACCCACTTGTCTAAGCAGACAAGGCCAAGCACTGAACATTCTCGGTAAGCATCGAACGTGAGGGGCATCCCATCCAGGCCGGATGATCAACTATGATGGGTCCTCATCGTACGCACACAAGTCTAATGATATGGGTGGTGAACTTCCATATTCAAAGACAAGTCGCCTCAACCATACTATCGACTATCTCTAAACTCTTACATAGACTTACTCCAGCCCGATCACTTAGTCGGGGTCTAGGGCGGGCTCGATAATACCACAAAGTGTGCACGAGACGGAGTCTCGAGCAATCGCATCGCGATGCCCCAAGCTGCGCACATCTAATGGCCACTTGGTGTATGAAAGACCGCCAGCCAGAACACAACTAAGGTCTCGAAAACCCATACAAAGACATGCATGTTATAAACATACACGCAGCACACATGCCTTGTATGAACAGCAGGTACCATTGCAATTCTCTACAAAGTTACAACTTTATTTATAACTCTTATAGAGTACACACAGAGATCACATACATGTGATCCAACATTACATCACAAAGCGGAAGCAAATTATGTCTGGGTACAGACAAGTTTAACAAATTGGCTTAAGAAGCCTTATTCAAACATAAAGCCCTCCACGAGGGAACCAGTCTGCTGACTGGGACTAGACTAGCTTAACTTCAGTCGTCCAGCTCGATGAAGAAGCCACCTTCTGGGTCAGTGGCGTCATCTAAAACATATATTAAGCAAACGTGAGTACAAAGTCGTACTCAGCAAGACTTACATAGGAGCTATACTACTCATGCACATGTATCAGGGTAAAGGGGGTGGGGTTCACTTGCAGAAATGCCAGCTTTGACTTGGCTAATCCTGAACTACGATTACCAGACTTTGAGGTAAGAAGCATACACGAGTCCACTACTTTCACCAACCAATTACACCACTATGGTGCCTTCCTCGACTTCCCCACGAGAAAGCACGCCATAGCACTCACACTTATCTTGGTGTGTTTTAGAAGTATCCGGTTCAAGTTATCTAATAATCAAGCTAAGCTTTCCAAGTAGTCCATAACCGCGGACGCGGCTATTCGAATAGTTTTGTTAACCTTGCAAGGGTGTACCGCTGCACACACATGACCATCATTTACCGCCTTTGATCTCGACACCATTCAAGGGGTGCCAGCGAGGATGCTCACCACAACTGTTACCTCATAGCCTATCTAGTCCAAGAAAGCCGCCTACTTGGGTGGCTACCACTATCGTGAACCCGGCCGGTTTACCGAAGTGGACCCAAGCGATGTGTGCGTGGTGCGTAAGCCGGTCTCGGATGAGCCGTGCTCTCACTTAGCATCCAGGCCACAAGCCTACCAGAACTCCGAACTACTGCGACATCTGGACATCGAAAGGGATGAGTTAATAGGTTGAGAGGGGTCAGTGAGCCCAATGTGTGGTTGTACTCTTCATCTTGGATCACCACACAAGAACTCGGACTTAGGGCGGTGTTCAACGAGACAACCCACCGTGTACTCCTACACAGCCTCTCATCGTTCACCTTGTATTAGGGTCGATTCACCAACACTTCTCTACCATCATCAACATGATAACTACCATCCCGACTCACATCACAGTAACAACATGGTATCATACTAAGCATGCAATAAGCGATAACATTTGCAGGGGCCACATGATATCATTCAACTCCTACATTTACTAGGATTGTGGTTTGCTTACTACTGTGACAAAAGATAGGTCATGCAAAGGAATGGGTTCATCTATGCGGTAGAATCGTAACATGGTGATCATCCTATACAATGCATAAGCGAGACATGAGAGGGAAGTGGGATTTTATCGACATGATCAAAGGGGTTTTGCTTGCCTTGCTGACGAGGTTCGGGCTCTGGATCTTCAGCGAAGGGGGTGACCTCTTGCTCCGGTTCAACCTCTACTCGACAAGCAAAGTACAAAGTAGCAATCAATATGAATGTAATGCTCAAGCACATGATAGAATGTTTAAGCTTGAAGTACAAGTTTGATGTGTGAGGCAATTCCATTTAAGTGGAATATATTGCATTTTTAAAATGCAAACTCAAATTCCACATTTGAATTCAACATTAACCAAGTTATATGTGATATAGTTTGATCAATTTGAATTAACTTCAAATGTGTATGATATGCCTCTGAAGTGTGGTTGATTTGCATCATAATTTCATGGTACAAGTGGCAAAATCATTTGGTTTGAATTTGAATTTAATTCAAATAAAGCAAATGACATATGCTACTGGTTCCATTTTAAGATCAACTCAAACAGAGTTGAAAGTTGCATATTTGAAAGATAATTTTCTCCTGATCATTTTTCATATATTATTTCTCCAATTTGGAGTTAATATGAATTTTCTATGAATTTCCATAGTTTGGGGTATTTTCTGGAATTTCTGGATTTATTAAACTATTTTTATTTTCTGGAAAATCCTTTACTGCGTCATTATTGCGTTATGCTGGCGTCAGGGGGGTTTGACCCGAGTCAAACTGACAAGGATCCCACCTGTCATCCACAGAGGGGATTAACCCGCTGCTTAAAATTAACCCGAGGGGTTAATTAGTGGCAGGCCCCACCCGTCAGCCACTGGGTTAAGTTTAACAGGGTCATTAGGGGGGGCTAATGGTGGGCTCGCCGTGCAGTCGGCGGAATCCTGCCGGAGTCTCGCCGGAGTTGGTTCTAGGGCACGGGGAGGGGCCTGGAGGGCATGGACCTGCTCCTTGAGGTCGTCCGCATCGAGTGGTGGCATCAGGGGGGCCACGGGGATCACCGGAGAGTCATCGCCGACGAGCGGCGGCGGAAGTCAGGCACGGGACTCGTCGGGTTCTTCAAATTGCGCATGGATTTGGAAACCGAGAGCATGGAAATGAAGCTGGGGTGTGTGCGGAGCTAGTGGAGCCATCCAGGGGTCAAACGGGGGCTCTGGTGAATGACCTCGACGACGAGCGGCGGCGCTTGGTCTCGGACCTCGTCGGAATCACGATTCGGGCACGGATTCAAGCGGCAAGATGAGGGGGAAAACGCGCCTGCTCACCCTGGTTGCAGAGACGGACTTGGGGAAGCCGGAGGAGCTGCGGCTGCGGCGGAATCGACGACGAGCTCCTGCGGGTTCAGCGGCGGCTCGGTGAAGAGGACGACGGGCTCGGGGCTCCTGGCTTCGATTGCTTGCACACGGCGATGAAGACGACGACGGCGCGCGTCCTGGACAAGGTGGCAGCGGCTGAGGAGGAAGGTGGCCACGGGTCTCCACGGTGGTGCTCCGGCGTGCTTCGGGGCGGTGCTGAAATCGCAAAGAGGAGAGGGGGAGGAGGTTCAGGGAGGGGTGGAATGGATGCGGTGGCCTTCTGGGCGTCTCCAGGGGCCACGGGATGAGAGGAGGAAGCAGGCAGCTGCCTGGCACGCCCACGGCGGTCGCCGGCGTGCTGCCTGCCTGCCTGTCCTGGGGAGGAAGACGCATGTGCCCTCCCCAGGTGGGCTGGGCCGGCTGGAGAGGTGGGCCTCGCCCTGGGCAACAGGTAACTCTTTTCCTTTTATTCTGTTTAATCTTTCCTTTCTGTTTTCTGTAATCTGTTTTGTTTAGCTAAATAAATAGTTAAACATTTTATTAAATGCTGAAAACTTTTATATGGCCTCATAATAATATAGACTAACCACTTATGAAGTTTCAACATTTTTAAAATTCAACTGATTTGAATTTTAAATCAAATAGGGGGATTTCTTTATTTCCAAGGTACTGTTTGAATATTTGAAAAATCTATGAGCACGGGGTGGGTCCCACATCACTTGAAATGTGATCACACTCATTTATAAGACTTTTCAAAACTCTAACATGAATTTTTGGAAAATATTTTTATCTGGCCTTTTGAATTAATTCATCTGGGGGGTGTTCCTTCTCCCATTTGGATTTTGAATTTGATTTTCAGGGTTTCTTTTTGAAACTTTTGCATGATGCAAAGGTACTAGCTAACCCTAGCACATACCTAACAGAGGGATCTGACATTCTCGATCCCGGTGATGATTTCTTACAAGATCACAACACCCTTGTGCGTAGGCCCCACGGTGAGCGCCAACTGTGGTGGGAAAGTCACGGCAGATGTCCTCATAAGAGAACTTGATTGTGGGGCCTTGGCTATGAGTGTACGAGGAAGAAAAACATCACAGAAAGAGAAAACGCGATTTTATACAGCTTCAGGCCCCGAGATGTCGCCGGCATGTCGCCGACTCTCTTACAGTTGTATTCAAACGGAAGCCTACTTTGGCGGAAGCCTACACTCATGGAAAAGGACTACTCTCATGGTGAAAGCCTACTCGCATGGCAAAAACCTACTCTCATGGCGAAAGCCTACTCTGGTGGACTTGTTGTTGCCAACTTGGCCTCTATGGGCACCCTACCCCTCCTTATATAGGTGGAAGGGGGAGGCTTACATGTAGATTCCTATTATGATACAAACTAGTCTCATCTTGTATTACAAGTCATATATCGATCCGAGTCCTACTCTTAGTCTGTTAATCTTCCAAGTTAAGCGGACTCCGAAGAGGAGAGTCTCCTATCTGGCCGACTCCTGTAGAGGAGAGTCACCTATCTGGACGACTCCTGTAGAGGAGAGTCACCTATCTGGCCGGCTCATGTAGAGGAGAGTCACCTGTCTGGACGACTTCAGTAGAGGAGAGTCTCCATCAGGCCGACACATGGAGGTGACTCATGTCAACCGACTCATGGAGGTGACTCATGTCAGCCGACTCATTGAGGTGATTCATGTCAGCCGACTCATGGAGGTGACTCATGTCAACCGACTCTAGTCCCAAGGACCTGTATTCTGCCGACTCTAGTCTCCAGGACCTGTCTTCTGCCGACTCTGTCTCCAGGCCGGGTCTAGCCGTGGGCTATCCCTCCGACAAGCTTCTCGCGGATCGTGCTGAGATCCAACGACTACCATTCGGCGCTAATGTTACATCCAACGGCCATTGTTGTGCGCTATGGTTAAGAGATTTTTTCGGATGGTTTTGGAGACAGTCAACGTGGTTTTTCAGTGTTTGAACAACATTCAACTAATTCAGTTTGTACACTAAGGGCCACCAGTTTTTGTCATAATCCTCTAAAATTTTTACCATGTACCTTGTTCGTGAAATGCTGACGGCATGCCAAATCCCATCCCGTTTAGAGGTCATTTTAATCGATTATCAATATCATGGGCATTTTGCTAGAAAAATATCAGTGAGTGCACAATATTTATCAAACTAGGTCCAAACTGCTTGAAATTTTAGGATGTTAGTGTGAATGCTTGACGGTGAACATATAAAAAGTTGGGGTACAAAACACTTACAAATAATATGTTGCACTTGTAATGCAGATGTTTTCGGTAGAAACACCGATGTTTCGAAGTGAATGGTACAACTTCGTACACGAAGTAGCAGTGGTTTTTATCATAACCACCATTAGATTTAACCACATACATTGTTGGTGAAATGATGACAACTCACAAAGTTTTATCCAATTTAGAGACCGTTTGAATTGATTTTCAGTTGCAGGGTTGTTTTTCTCGAAAATGATTCACCTAGTACATTTTATATGTAAAATGTACTCATAGATGTTTGAAATATTGGGATACCATTGTGAGTGTATAATGCCGAACACACACAACAAATGGAGGCTAACTGATTTTAGAACGACATGTTTTCTTTGTGATATTGTTCTTTCACGTCGAAACCCTGACATTTTGATGGGAATGGCCTAACTTTGTACACTAAGTTCCATCATATTTGGTCATAATCCTCTCAATTTTTTTACCAAGTATCATGTTTGTGAAATGATGACAGCGTGTCAAATATCATCCTACTCGGAGGCCATTTTAATCGACTTTCAGTTTCATGGGCGTGTTGCTCAAAAACAAAGCACTAAATGCGTAATATTTATCAAACAAGGTCCAAAATGCTTGAAATTTTAGGATTTTAGTGTTAATGCTTGGTGTTGAACACATAGGAAGTTTGGGGGTACAAATCACTTACAAATAATATGTTGTACTTGTAATGCAGGTGTTTCCGGTAGAAACACCGATGCTTCAAAGTGAATGGTAAAAATTCGTACACGGAGTACCATTGGTTTATATCATAACCACCTTTAAATTTAACCACATACATTGTTGGTGAAATGATGACAACACGCGAAGTTTCATCCAATTTAGAGACCATTTGAATTGACTTTCATTTCTAGGGTGATTTTGCTCAAAAATGATTCTCCTCGTGTCAAATGAAGTCAAAGATGTTTGAAATTGTTGGAACCTAGTGTGAATGCCCATTGCTTAACACATAAAAAACTGGGGGTTTAGAGGATTTTAGAATAACACGTTGTCTTTCTAATGTGGTTGTCTCACATAGAAACACTGATATTTCGATATGAATGGCCCATTTTGTACACGAAGTACCCCTATTTTTTATCAAGATAATCTCAAATTTACACAACATTCCGGTCTAGTGAAACGATGACAACATGCAAAGTCTCATACCGACTGGTCATCATTTGAATTGGTTTTCAATTTCAAAGTACTTTAGGGTTTATACCCACCAGCTCTTACAGCGCAAACGATTATATTTCTGTATGTGTATGCTTTACATCTATACTGCAAAGCAAACGGTGAGAAATTTGGATACGTATCCTAGTGAACACTATCCTGCAGCCCGCCTACCCTATATATATGAACATTGGGTGTGGACATTTACGGTTCCTGTCCCGGAAAATATCCTGCACCCCGTACACACCCCACTACCGACCCCGTCCTTCACCTTCACCAGACCTCCCGTTCGCCCTTCGGCCATAGATTCTTTCCGTATTTCCTAGTCCTCTAAAGCCTACATCCATGTCGGGAGAAGGGAGAGGTGGAGGATGCGGTGGAGATAAAACCGACGACGTCATTTTGACCCCTCCGCCCTTCGTCGAGCCGTCGCTCCTTGCCGTCGGTGGAGGATGCGGCAGGGGCAAAGCGGAGAAAGGTAGCTCGATTCCTCCACCGTCGATGAGCCGTCGAGCCTCGTGGGAGGTGGAGGATGCGGCGGAGGCATAGAGCACGACTGCAGCCAAATCGTCCCTCCGCCCTTCGACAAGCCGTCAAGCCATGTGGGAGGTGGAGGACGGGGCTGAGACCTAGCGGACAACGTCGACGACAGTCAAATCCCTCCGCTAGTCGACGAGCCGTCGAGCCTTCTGGGAGGTGGAGGATGCGGAGGAGGCGACGACAGCTCGATCCCTCTGCTTGCCGTGGAGCCTTCGCGCCGTGTGAAGAGGTCGCGCTATATTGAAGCTGACGGCGAGGGCTGGGTGACCTGCTACCTCGAAGAACACATCTATCCATCATCCAAGATGTTGTACAAGGCTCAGATCGAGCTGGACGCCGCGAAGGAAGAGCTTTTGGTCGTTTCGGAGGGCGTCGTCGCCGATCGCTTCGACAAGGCGCTACACAAGTACACGCTCGCCTAAACCCTCTACAAGGCGGTGAGCTTGTCCTTCCCCGCAGCATGCAAGCCTTCAGTCTTCTTTAACCGTCGTCTATGTTAGCCGTCGTCGTTCATCGCCTCCAAGCGCCAGTCCTTTATAGTTTAAGTTTGAAGTTTTAAGTTTGTAAGGTTTTAGTCGAGGAAGAACTCCAGTGTATCGCGGCGATGAACTATGTAGCGGGGAACCTGTAATAAATCTTTTGCATTGTTTGCATGATTTGTTCTCAGCCGTTGTGGACTTCACCGCAAAATATTACTACTCCGCGTCTAGCTACTAGAAGCTAGCCTCGGGACTGTATAAACGCACCGTACGGTGATTAGAAGGGAGAGGCGTGGCGTGCGGACAGGTTTAACAAGACGGCAGTGTGGCAGGAGCACGCACGCACCATCTCTTCTCACCGGGACTAGTTCTAGGTCACCGTGAGACATGGCGTTTGATGTTAAACCCCTCCCCTCATCACCACTCGCAAATACTACTACATGTTCTTCCTTCATTCACATCGCAAGCTCGAAGCCACATGATCAAGTGCAATTATTTTCCCAAGCTAGGCTCGCTAGCTCTGTGATGATGAGACGGGAGAGGCGTGGCGTGTGCTCAGGGTTGACTAGATGGCCGCGTGCTAGGAGCACGCACCACCGCTCCTCACCAAATCCTCCAAGACTTCTACCATAAGGAAACTACTATTCATCCTTGCAAAATGGAGCGATCAATCTGCAATGAAAAACCCGACGAAAGTGAGCGCGCATTGCCAACAGTCTGTTTTAATGACCCGTGTGTATTTCTTCATCTGTATCTGAAAAAGTCTTTGGATCTGGCAATCAATTAAACAAGAGGAATACACGCATAGGATTCACTAACAACATATTTTGATTGCATAACATAGATCTCCATTGCATGAAGGAGCATGGTTTCTTTTCTCCAATTAGTTCAAAAATAAGAACTAACCCAAAATAAACCCTAGACTAGCGTCAAGTACGTACAGAAATATCTTTTACCCTCGTATCTAGCTAATTTCAACTTCGCTAGGAGTCCATCGATGATATACTGATGAACCCAAAATATTTACTACCAGCCAAAAGCTCCCTGCCGCGCGTGCAGATCAGTTGGAGCCACCGGAGGAGTAACTCCTCCGTCTACGGGCATCGTCGTCCAGCCGCTCCCGATTCCATACCACGAAGCGCTCTCTTTCCTCGTACCTCGACAGATCACGCTGTCTATCGTCATCTTCACCTAGGGAAGCTGCCAGTTCCATAGCCATCTGTTTTTCCTCCTCCTGTGCGAGGAAGGCATTGTAGTGCTCGAGCGTCGCCATTGTCTTCGCCGAAGCCTGGGGGACCCTGGGTAGTGCTCTCCGGTGCCAGGATGGTGCTCGCCGGCGCCTGAATGTGCTCACCCGCGCCTAAATGTGCTGACAGGCGCCTGGATGTGCTCATCGGCGCTTGCATGGTGCTCGCCGGCGCCTGCATGCCGCCCCCTGCGCCCGGACGTTGTTCCCCTCCTCCTGCATGCTCCCCTCCTTCTTCCTGTCGTGCGCCCTCGCCTGGATGGTACGCACGTCTTCCTCCATTGCGCGCGCCTGTGCTTGGAGGGACCACGCGTGCATGACACTGCGGTGGGAGCGTGCTTTGTGCTCGGCGCGCGCTGTGCGACCGGCGTTGCGGGAGCAAGCGTTCATGCCTGCATACCGTCGGAGAGTGCAGGTCGCCTGCGGTACCACTACAACTAGCAAGGAGTTGTCCAGCAATGTCGGCGGAGCTGCCGGCGGAGTCTGTACCTCAACATCAGCTGCTGGGGTCAAGTTGGCTGTGGTACGGCGGACCGGACCCATTGTTGATTTGTGGGAAGAGAGGGCAAAAGAAGGGGATGTGAATGCAGCTCCTGTGTCCCCGACATTGACGCTCTTTATGGCCCGCATTGGGGGTTTTTTGGCTACAGGCGGGAAGGTTGCGCGGTTGTGCACGGGAAGGTTGCGCAGTTGCGCGCGTGACCTAGCGCCTGCTCCAGCTGCATCGCGACCGTACGCGTGGCCATCCCAAACGATCAAACGGTGTTCGATCTGTTTGACTAGAAGTCGCCAGCGGTTACATGCCGAAACGAGGAAGATGAACGAGCGGCTGATGCATGGCAATCTATATCGCAAGGTTCTCGTTACTCTTTCTTTCAAAAAAATTTAAAAAGTGCACAAGGTACCACACACGTGGTGTTTGTAAATAGTCAAGAATTATAATTGTTTGGTTGCATTGTGCCTACAAAGCAGACATTTTCTAAAACTTACTTGTTTGTGTTACACCATATCATCACACACAATTTTGTACTTCAGAACGTCTGCTAGGAGAAACTAGCGAAATTTTAAATAAATATAAAATAAATAGAAGAAGCTAGCGGTTCATTTGAAGCAGTTGTCGGTGTTATTTGCTGCCATCACGCATAGTTGATCGTACGAACTGTGTGTTGTCCAACACAAACACTTAGATTTTCAGAAGCGTTTCTGATAAAGCACATATCCCACACATTTTAGTAACCACAACCGATTGGTAACAAGGGCTAGTGGTTCATTCTTTGCGACCGTGGGTTTTCTGAATATATATGCGGACGGTTGCTTGGTCGAATTTTCAGCAAAGGATTTTCATAATCGTGCCCGGTTGATTAGGTATCCCAAACATTTGAGGAAAAATTAACGATTGTGATAAAGGTCTAGCGGTCCCAGACCATTAGGTATCCCATGGGCTTTCACTCTAGGTATCCCAGACCGATTTTCAAAGACCCGTCAGCCTGACATCACCCATGCAATAATTTTTAGAATTGTGGTCGTTCGCGTATGTTTCCCAGACGGTTCAGTTTTGAGCACACGGCTTTTTATTTATACTATTTGCGTTGATAGCTTCGCAAACAGTTTCGGTCAAGGGGATGGGAAATGAGTATTGTGAGAGCTACCTTCTACACTAGTGACCGCCAGCCTATCTACGCAATCGTTCATAGTAACTAAATTTTTTGGAATGACTAATCTATCAGGCACGCTTCTGAAAATCCTTTCGTGTGTGAAACTAGGGGTGGCTTCACAATCATTTGTATTTACTGAAACGTGTGGGATGTGTAATCTACCATGCACATTTCTGAAAATCCTTCCGTGGCTGGAAGCAAGGCTCACAGTCCGTCCAAACATCTGTCTACTATGAGCATTCAGAAAACATTTAAATATAGATAGTTCAAGGTACATTAATTGAAGCCACGGCCACCAGCGCATGCAGTACACACACACCTGGAGTTCAACGCTACACTTTTAACTCATTCAAGCTGGAAATACAGTACTAGCTAGAATGGACGCCCTGCAGGTGAATTCGGCACCGGCTCACAGCTGGGCGAATGTAGGGTGGTCGATCACCTCCTTGTATTCGTCGTAGCCGACGTTGTACGGCGCTTTTTCCACGACACGGCGTACGGCCTCCCGATCTTCCATGGCCATGAGTGCCGCTTTGGCGGCGCGGAGCTCCTGCTCGGCGTGGTAGAGCTTAGCGAGAGCTGGCCCGAGCTCCCGTGGTAACCCGAGGGCGCTCAACCAAATATCAACGCTGCCTTCGATGCCCGTCGGAAGGAAGGTGTAGGTAC
This sequence comes from Bromus sterilis, assembly GCA_950022295.1. Classification (NCBI taxonomy): domain Eukaryota; kingdom Viridiplantae; phylum Streptophyta; class Magnoliopsida; order Poales; family Poaceae; genus Bromus; species Bromus sterilis. The sequence continues at coordinate 157,908,605 of OX465597.1, forward strand.
CGGGGCCCATGGAGCTACCGGAACCGCGGTCGCTGCGGGAGCCGCCGCCATTTCCTCCACCACCACGTCCTCCTCGGGATCCGCCGTTTCCTCCACGGCCAGGACCTTCGGCTGTGTTGATCGCCATGTAATAGATCGCCGGAGTTGGAGGAGCAAAGAGGAAGAGAAAAATTGACGTCTGGGGTGTGGCGAAGTATATGAAACCCCTATATCGCACCCGTCCCGGCATAAGTAGCAGTCGATAGCAAACTCGAACGGCCGTCGAGTGCCCAAGCATTGAAGCCCCGCCGCCTCCTCGACGGCGCCGCTTGGGAAGTACTGCCATGCGTAGTTTGACCGGCGTGCCAATTGGGCCATGAGCCACTGCCTCGGATTGGACCCCTTCGATCATATTGACCAGTATAGAAGGGGAACCGCCGTCTCGCTCCGACGAACCAAAAGTCAGCGCGCCCTTCATTCATTACCAACTTACCATGCGTGCATAACTGCGCATATTATCCCGGTCGTCCAGAGCAAATCATCCCGCACACACAAAAATTTTCATCGTCTTCTCAGCCCTCTCGAGCAGTTCGACATGGCTGCGCAGGATGACATCGACGGTTCCCCTCCGGCGCAGTGACGTCGCCTGGAGGCGCAGGACGACATCAACGGTTCCCCTCCAGCCCAAAGATGCCGCCTGGAGGAAATCGGCGATGATGCCCTTACAACCGTGGTGTCCAACAACACTAGAGCGGACATGGTGAGCGTCAAAAGGTTTGCATCATGTGGCCTGGGGGTTATGCGCCTCGTCCTAGGTCGAATTGATGAGATGAAGTTGGTTCTTGGGCTTCCCTGCGTAATGGAGAAAGCAGTATATTATCAGTACATGGCATCGGAGCAAGAACAGACGCTGAGCGACAAGTGCACCATCACCCCTCTTGATGCAACACCTTTTCCAGCGACGATTTTCTGTCGCCCTCAGGTAGGTGATCGATCTCTTACATTTCTTGCTTTAAAAAATTTCATTTCTCTCAGCCTGATCTTTGACAATCGATCCAACTGCATGTACGGGCTACAACAGCTTTGGATTGGTGTGAATGGCTACTGATTATCCTTTCTTGTATGTAACGGCGGAGACGTCCAGTTGCACAATGTGTACACTGGAATGACAGTTTATGTGCCTCCATTTTCTTCGCCTATGCACTTTCGGCTACGTTCTCATAAAGCCTAAATTGAAGATGATAGACATTGTACGTCCACCTCGAAAGCGCTGTGGCTTCAAATATTACAATCTCATCTCCGTCTTCGACAACATGATTGCCATAACAGGCTGGGGCAATGTTACCACCTCCTGGTATGATGTTCCTGACTCCTTAACATGGTACATGCTCGCAACACCCCATCTGAGTCCTTGGTGATATGAAGATGCCATTTATAGTAGCGGACGGTACTTTGCCTTGACGAACAATGGTGATTGTTACATCTGGGATCCAGATCGTGGAGGTAAAGCTTGTTTTTACATATATATCCCATGGTGTATATGTTATTATTTGCTTCAGTAAATGTTCGGTCCATTTATATATAGTAATAAGATGTACTATGCTTCGTTTCAATTGTAGGTTCGATGCAGCCCCTAATTTAAATTTGTCGCCGCAGATTGTCAATGACATGGTCCCGGAGAACGATTGACATGATTGGACGAAGGGATGGTACCTCGTTCCTGATGTCTATGGCAACCTACTTATCGTGCGGGTTGCTGCAGAGATCACTGGAGACGAACCTGAAATTACTTAACTGAACCGGACTATTCAAAGTTACAACAATGCGAGATGCGACGTCTTGAGGATTCATGCAGGACAACGTGATTTCCGGGGCGCACAATGGGAGGTCGTCCCCGTCTTGGGTGAGTACACCATGTTTTTAGTAAAAAGTTATCCTCGCATGATTAGCATAACACCACAGATGATGAGCACGGACTGTTCGATGCACGCTGGGGATGATGATCTGCCGTTCCTTAAGCCTGGTTGTGTATACATTGCTTGTCACCGCATCTCCGACTGTGATGACGCACCATCTCCGAATCTTTGGCATTTTTCCTTCGACGGCTCTGCTATGCTTGGTTGTAAACTACCAAGTTGCTACATTGGCCAGGAGTCAACCCCTCAGTGGATAGTGTCGTCGCTTCTAAACTACGAGGGCTGGACAAAGCATGATCCAGAAGTGCCACCATGAAAGTTTACATCTGCTCGATCCATCCTTATTGGTATATATATGTATATATGTGTGTGAGTGTGTGTGTTCTGATGAGACTATATGCCTATATTCATTATATTGCAGGTGTGTGAGGTAATTTATATGAAGCATTGTATGTAATGGATGTATATATGCAACTGTAATTTAGGTCAATTTATATGTGATCGTTTTTCTTATCATAACGTATAACCCACACGGGTTGTTAAAACAAACTGTTTGCAATACGCGATTTACATATAGATAGACTGCCTGTGTGTTCTTCGCCCAACCGATCTAGGTTTTTGGAGGGACGGAGGATGGGGCAGTCTTATCCGTGAGCCTCACCTCGCCCCCTCCCCCTCACCGCCCCCTCGCTGTCGTATATTGGGACGCCGTGCATCGTTGTCGTGGCCTAGAGCATCTCATCCTTCCCCGGCGTCAACATGGCCGGCATTAATCGCCGCCCCCATCAACTCCTTCGGGCCGCCGCAGATGCTGATGGCCCTTCCTCACCCACCGGACCTTTTCTGCCTCCACCGCCGACTAGATCTTGGTTAGCTTACCTCGCTATGTACTGAACCTTCCATTACCCAGTGTCGTATCTGTTAACAGATCTAGCAACGTAGTTATGAAAATATTCCTCTGGTATGTTGAAGTGAGCCGACGAGAGTGGAAGATATACAAGGTAGCCCGAGATATTCGTAATACAACTGGAGAGAAAAATAAAAATAGAACATATTGGCGCAAGATATATAAAGATGCGCCAGAAAAATGAATCCATCTTAAATCTTCAATTTTCTTTAGATGTTGTTTTCAAAAAAAATCAACAATGGAAAATTACACTCTGTATCTAGAAAATTGCATCACCGATCTTATAATTTAACTTATTAGATTTGGCTATATGAACAGAAACTACGGTCCTCATATGGATCCCAACCTGTGGAAATATATGTTTCCTCCTTCCATAGTTGTGAATAAATACATAAGATTGACACCTTCTAGAAACATGCCCCTTCAAGACGGTTTCCCCAAAGCCAAGATCGATCTGTGCATAATGGTACTCTTCTTTTGCGAGGACCTTTCCTACACATTTGACCGCTCTCTGGCAACATGGCGGCCAATGCCGCATTACATGATTAGTTAGCCTCCATCAAATAACTAGAAGGAACAAGTGAAGCCCATACAATATCTCTCAGGTGTGGCAGAGAGAAGTCTTTGCTACAAAAGGGTACCCTTATACACAGATAAAAGACTTGGCTTTGGGAAAGCGTTTTGGGGATTACAAGCAGATAGAATTATCTTTGTAACTCATTCCAAGTTTCTAAGTGGTGTTAATCTTGTGTACTTATTCACTGATATTGAAGGAGGAGAGGTAGGTTTGCACAGTTTGGGGATCCACATAGCACAGTAGTTTGTCTTGAGAAAGGTAAATCTAATAATCAGATTATTAAGAGTGAAGTTTCCATTATTGATATATTTTTGAATTGAACATCTAGAGGCAGTAAAGGATTTATTATGTGTAAGTTACTTGGCATTCCTTTTATACGCTTCATTGTTATGTTCTACGTACTACAACTTTCTCTCCAATTGTATTTTGAATCACTCGGGAAAAAGTTGATGATCCAAGCAACATTTTCTTCAATGTCGGTACAGCATACGGAATGCATATAACTCCAGAAACAACATTTTTACATCATCCCCTCTATGGATAGTTCTGTCACTGCGAAACTAAAAGGACTGGAATGAGCATGATCCAGAGGTTTCACCATGAAATTTTACATCTGCTTGGTCCATCCTTATTGGTATATAAATGTATGTGTGTGAATATGTGTGTTCTGACAAGACTATATGCCTGTATTTATTATATTGTAGGTGTGTGAGGTAATTTATATGAAGCATTGTATGTAATGGATGGATATATGCATCTGGAATTTAGGTCAATTTATATGTGATCGTTTATGTTATCATAACGTATAACCCACACGGGTTGTTAAAACAAACTGTTTGCAATGCGCGATTTGGCTTGCTGAGGAAGCTAGGAAGAGTTTCGTATTGGAGAGGCTAGGTAGAATTATTTTTTAGCATCATTACCTTCAAATTGAAATAATTTCAAACCTCTTAAAAAGAAGAGACTTGGCATTCTCTCGTCATTTCGTCAACATGGTCTGTGGTAAAAGTTTCAGTGGATTGCTAATCAAATTAGATACGCTTAGTATTTAAGCTAGCACATTCCTTTCGACGTATCGGGGTTTCGATCGGAAACAGCCACATCAGAAAACTTTTTGTATGTTCAACATTAACCATTCACACTAACATGCTGAAATTTCAAACATTTCTGACTTCATTTGGCAATTTTAATGCATTCAGTGAATTATTTTCGAGCATAATGCCGTTGAAATTGAAAATCAATTCAAATGAAATCTAAAAAGGACAATACTTGGCATGTTGTCATCATTTCACCAACCTGGTCCGTCGTAAAAGTGTGAGTGGATTACTAAAGAAATTAGATAAACTTCATGTACAAACTAGGCCATTCCTTTTGAAGTATCGGGGTTTCGATCGGAAACAACCAAATCACAAAGGCATCACGATATACTTAAATATTTTAAACCCCAAACTTTTTATATGTTCAGCATTAAGCATTGACACTAACATCCCAAAATTTCAGGCTTTTCTGACATCTTTTGACACTTTTATTGCATTAAATGAATTGTTTTCGAGTATAATGTCACTGAAATTGAAAATAAATTCAAATGACCTCCAAAAAGGACGAGATTTGGCATGCTGTTATCATTTCATCAACATGGTCTGTGCTAAAAGTTTCATTGGATTACTAAGGAAATTAGATACACTTCTTGCACAAAATGGATTAGTTGAATGTTAGTCAAACCCTAGAAAACCCCGTTGACCGTCTCAAAACCCAGCAGAGTATCTCGTAACCCTAGCGTACAATTTTTGCCGTTGGATGTAACCTTAGCGTCGAACGATAGTCGTTGGATCTTACCGTGATCCGCGACAAGCTGGTTACGCGACCTGATTGGTTGCATATTTGTTTAGGTATATTACACCCAGTTTATAATGCAGAAACGTTTGTGACCCTCTGACGCCAAAGGATTTTTCGTATCATCTCTCTCGAAAAAAAACAATGCCCGTTTGCGATAAGGTTGTAACCCATACAATTGTATCAAAACGCATACCCAACACGGGTTGTTAAAACAGACTGTTTGCAATACGTGATTTGTCTTACCGAAGAAGCTTTGGTAGAAGGACCGGTACAGTAGAAAATAACTTTTTTTGAGGGTCAAAACTAAATAACTTATATAAACGCTTCATGCATACACGGAGACAAGTAATATAATAATAAAATAACCGAGACAAGCTGTCGGGACCCGGGGTTTGCGTATGCAAGCCTCGCTACAACACAACCATATGGAGAGCCGAGAACCGTACCCACTTGTCTAAGCAGACAAGGCCAAGCACATAACGTTCTCGGAAAGCATCGAACGTGAGGGGCATCCCATCCAGGCCGGATGATCAACTGAAATGGGTCCTCATCGTCCGCACACAAGTCTAATGATATGGGTGATGAACTTCCATACTCATAGACAAGTCGCCTCAACCATACTATCGATTGTATTATAACCCTTACATAGACTTACTCCAGCCCGATCACTTAGTCGGGGTCTAGGGCGGGCTCGATCATACATCAAAGTGTGCACGAGACAGAGTCTCGAACAATCGCATCGCGATGCCCCAAGCTGCGCAAATCTAAGGGCCACTTGGTGTATAAAAGACCGCCAGCCAGATCACAACTAAGGTCTCGAAAACCCATACAAAGACATGCATGTTATAAACATACACGCAGCACACATGCCTTGTATGAACAGCAGGTATCATTGCAATTCTCTACAAAGTATACATCTTGATTAATAACTCTTACAGAGTGCACACAGAGATCACAAGCATGTGATCCAACATTACAACAGACAAGCGGAAGCAAGTAGGTCTGAGTACAGACAAGTTTAACAAATGGCTTAGAGAAGCCTTATCTAAAAATAAGCCCTCCACGAGGGAACCAGTCGTCTGACTGGGACTACACTAGCTTGGTCTTGGTCTGAGTCTTCATTTTCGAGCTTCGGGTAGAAGCCACCATCGGGGTCGGTGGGTTCATCTAAAACATAGATTAAGAAAACGTGAGTACAAAATCGTACTCAGCAAGACTTACATAGGAGCTATACTACTCATGCATATGTATCAAGGTAAAGGGAGGTGGGGTTTCACTTGCAGAAGTGCCAGCTTTTACTTGGCTAATCCTGAACTACGAGTACCAGACTTGAGGTAAGAAGCGTACACGAGTCCACTACATCTCTTCAACCAATTACACCACTATGGTTACTTCCTCGACTTCCCCACGAGAAGCACACCATAGCACTCACGCTTATCTTGCGAGTTTTAGAAGTATCCAATTCAAGTTGTCTAATAATCGAGCACAGCTCTCCAACTAGTCCCTTACCGCGGACGCGGCTATTCGAATAGTTTTGTTAACCCTGCAGGGGTGTACTGCTACACACATGAAACTATCAGTTACCGCCATTGTACTCGACACCGTTCAAGAGGTGCCGGCGAGGATAATTCCCACAACTTTTACCTCACAGCCAACTCAAATTCAAAGGAGACGCCTATCTGGGCTGGAATCCACATCGTGAACCCGGCCGGTTTACCGATGTGGTCCCAGAAGATGTGTGCAGGGTCCCAAGCCGGTCTGAATAGCCGTTCTTCCACTTCGCAGACCGTGCCACAGACCTACCAGAACTTCGAACTAATGCGACTCATTGAACTGAGAAGGGGTGAGTTAGTAGGTTGAGCGGGGGTCCATGTGCCCAACATGTGGTAGTACTCTTCGTCTTGGATCACCACAGAAGAACTCGGGCTTAGGGCGGTGTTCAACGAGACAACCCACTGTGTACTCCTACACAGCCTCTCATCGTTCACCTTGTATTAGGGTAGATTCACCAACACGTTTCACTTTCATCAACACCATGTTTAACATCATCCCGACTCACATCATAAGCAACCTCATTGTACCACTAAGCATGCAATAAGCAGTAACAGTTGCAGTGGCCACATGATATCAACCAACTCCTACATCTGCTAGGATTGTGGTTTGCTTACTACTGTGACAAGATGATAGGTCATGCAAAGGATATGGGTTCAACTATGCGATAGAAACGTTATCATGGTGATCATCCTAAACAATGCATAAGCGAGACATGAGAGGGAAGTGGGATTTTATAGACATGATCAATGGGGGTTTGCTTGCCTTGCTGACGAGGTTCAGTCACGGGGTCTTCAACGAAGGGGGAAGCCTCCTGCTCCGGTTCCACCTCTACTCGACAAACAACAAACAAGGAAGAAATATAAATACAATGCACAAACACATGGTTGAAGGTTGAAACTTGATGTACATGTTTCTGATGTGTTTGGGCAATTCCATTTAAATGGAGTATATTGCAAATTGAATTGCAAATTCAAACTCCAATTTGAATTCAAACTTAGTCAAGTTACATGTGACATGGTTTGATCAATTTGAATCATCTTCAAATGTGTATGATATGCCTCTGATGTGTGGTTGAAATGTAGTATAATTCCATGGTCCAAGTTGCAAAAGCATTTGATTTGAATTTGAAATAATTTCAAATAAACCAAATGACATATGCTACTGGTCCCATTTTAAAATCAACTCAAACAAAGCTGAAAGTTGCATATTTGGATAGCTTATTTTCTCCTGATCATTTTTCATATATTATTTGTCCAATTTGGAGTTAATATGAATTTTCTATGAATTTCCAAAGTTTGGGGTATTTTCTGGAATTTCTGGAATTTTTTAATTCATTTTGATTTTCTGGAAATTCAAAAAATGATTTATTGCGTCAGCTGACATGTGGGTCCAGGGTGTCAGCCTCAGGGGTTAATTAACCGGCTGGGTTAACTTAACCAGTGGCTTAATTAAGCCACTGGGCCCACTTGTCATTGGCTCTGGGCGGATCATTAGCACCTAAACTAATGGTGGCCACGTCAGCGCTGCCGGCGACCTGTCGACGGCGACGTCCGACGCGGCGGCTCCCAAGGAAACGGTGCTCCCGTCCACCAATTTGCACGCCGAGACCACCAGAAGACTTCCCGTGTTCGTCCGCACCACCTTGTGCACACGGGGAACCAAGGGGGGCACTGCAGCCCCGCCGGCGACATGCCCTAGCAGCGGCCGTGGCTCGAGCTCGACGGAAGAGTTGCTGCGAGGGGAGAGCTTGAGCTAGCGCTGCATCAAACGACTCCTGGAGGTGCCAGGAGCACGTTGGACAACACGGGGGTGGCGGAGGGGTACTGGAATCTCCTCGTCGTCGTTCATGGCGGCGGTGCTCTTCGGTCCTCATGGCAAACGGCGACGTCGTACGGGAGGGAGACCCTGGGATAGCTAGGTGGGATCAGAAGCTCACCACGAGTGTGCTGGTGGTGATGGCGAGGCCGGGGAGGATCTGTAGGCGACGAATTCGTCGACGAGCTCCACGGCGGCCGGCGGCGAAGAACTTGAAGCAGTCGTCGTTGTCGGCGTCCTCGGGCTCAATTGACTGTGGGATTTGACGAAGACGATGGCGGCGGTGCGTTTGGACACTTCATCTCGGCGAGAGGAGGTCGTTAGCCACGCGCTGCACGGCGGCGTGCTCCGGTTGGCTTTCGGGCGGCGCTGGATTCACGGGGAAGAGAGGCAGGGAGGAAGCCAGAGGAGGGGGAAAGGGTGTGGGGGTTCAAGGGCAGCTCCGTGGCGTGCTTACCGGCCAAGGGGAGGTCTAGAAGCTCCAGGGTGACGAGGTGGCGCCGTGCCCGCGCTCTGCCTCCACCGAGCTGCTTGGCTCGGCGGGGAGGTAGAAGACAAGGCGCTCGGTGGGCTGGGTCGTGGCCAAGGCGAGTTGGGCCTCGCCTGAGGCACAAGGTAAGCTCTGTTGTTTTAATTTCTTTTTATATTTTCTGTAATATGTTTGACCTAGCTAATAAAAATAGCTAGGCATTTTATTAAATGCTGAAAAAATTTATGTGGCCTCATAATAATATTGACTAGCCACTTATAAAGTTTCAACATTTTTAAAATTCAAATAATTTGAATCTTAAATCAAATAGGGGTATTTGATTAATTCCAAGGCACTGTTTGAATATTTGAAAAATCTATGAGCATGGGGTGGGTCCCACATCACTTGATATGTGATCACACTCATTTATAAGTCTTTTCAAAAATCTAACATGAATTTTTGGAGAAGATTTTTATCTGGCCTTTTGAATTAATTCATCTGGGGGTGTTCCTTCTCCCAATTGGATTTTCAAGTTGAATTTCCTTTGAGATTTTGACATGATGCAAGGTTACTTTGATGCTAGCACATTACCTAACAGAGGATTCTGACACAAGCTAAAAAATGGAGGATTACAATGTTCATCAGAGTTTTAGCTAAATAAATATGGACTACCAGTACCCCAGATGTCTAGGTCTGCAATCACATACAAAGAAATGCTCCATGGACCTCTTCATCATCCTTTCTCGCACATTGGGGTCTAGATCCTCATCTTTGACCATATTCCCCTTGAACAAGATAAAGGCATCTTCAGTAGTCTTCATGGTGCATCTGAGCTTCTCGATGGCAGAGGCGGCGGCCAAATCCACGTATTCAGCGGCCTATTGGGCCACATCCGCCTTCTCTTGGTGTACAGTCTCCTGAAGGTCGAGAGATCTAGAGAGATTCACTACTACTTCATAAGTTTTGATGGCCTTGGCTTTTCTCTTTCTTGCAGCGCGCGTAGCCATATAGGCCCTTGCCGACCTCTCGGTAGTCTCCCTGGCCAAGTCCGTCGCTTTATGGGAGAGTAGGTACAAACGAGCCTCCTCCATCGTCGCGTTCTTGGCGGCCTCGGCCTGGACTTCCGACCTAGCCTGCCATTCTGGCGATGGATGGTCCTTAGGAGGTGAGGGTGACGGTGAGGGTGGTGGTGAGGGTGATGATGGTGAGAGTGATGTTGAGGGTGATGATGAGATTGTAGGATTTCACGAGATAGACTTAGACGAAGAGGCCATGATTGGTGCGATGGCGAACAAGGAGATCGGGGGCGAGGGAGGATGAGTGTATTTATGAGGTCTGCACACTTTCAAGGTTTATTTTTTCAGTAGATTATTTTATTTTGGAAAACATTTCATGCTGCCACGATTTTACTACATTATGCGTGTGGGCTCTACGTTCAGCGGAATGCGCCTTAAGACCATGTGTATGTAATTGTTGCTGAGTAATGCTTTTTAATGCATTTGGTGCATTTTTTATTAGAAACGACTTTGAAGTTGAACATTTTTAGATCTTTTACGCCCCAAACTTTTTATATGATCAACATTAAGCATTCGCACTAACATACTGAAATTTCAAATGTTTCTGACTTCATTTGGCAATTTAATACATATAATAAAAAATTTGAGCTTAATGGCATTGGAAATTAAAATATATTTAAATGACCTCCAAAAAGGAGGAGACTTGGCATGTTGTCATTGTTTCACGAACATGGTCCGTGGTAAAAGTTTCAGTGGATTGCTAGACAAATTAGAAATACTTCCTTCGAAAATCAGACCATTCAGTTCAAAGTTTCAGGGTTTCGATCGGAAGCAATCACAACACAAGGGCATCACGTTATTCTTAAATCCTTTAAACTCCGATCTTTTTATATGATCAACATTAAGCATTCACACTAACATACTGAAATTTCAAACGTCCCGACTTCATTTGGCAATCTGAATGCATATAATGAATTAATTTTGAGCTGGCCTTGGAATTGAAAATCAATTCAAATGAACTCCAAAAAGGATGAGACTTGGCATGTTGTCATCATTTCACGAACATGGTCTGTGGTAAAAGTTTTAGTGGATTACTATACAAATTAGATACACTTCGTTCACAAATCCGGCGATTCAGTTCGAAGTTTCAGGGTTTCGATCGGAAACAATCACAACACAAGGACATCTCGTTATTCTTTAATCCTTCAAACCCCAATCTTTTTATATGATCATTATTAAGCATTCACACTAACATACTGAAATTTCAAACGTTTCTAACTTCATTTGCAAATTTAAATGCATATAATGAATTATTTTTAAGCATAATGGCCTTGGAATTGAAAATCAATTCAAATGAACTCCAAAAAGGATGAGACTTGACATACTGTCATCATTTCAAAAACATGATCCGTGGTAAAATTTTAAGTGGATTACTAGAAAATTAGATACACTTCGTTCACAAATCGGACCATTCAGTTCGAAGTTTTAGGGTTTCGATCGAAAACAATCACAACACAAGGACATCTCGTTATTCTTAAATCATTCAAACCCCAATATTTTTATATGATCAATGTTAAGAATTCACACTAACAGACTGAAATTTCAAACGCTTCTGACTTCATTTGGAAATTTAAATGCATATAATGAAATATTTTTTAGCATAATGGCCTTGGAATCGAAAATCAATTCAAATGAACTCCAAAAAGGATGAGACTTGGCATGCTGTCATCATTTCACGAACATGGTCCGTGGTAAAAGTTTTAGTGGATTACTAGACAAATTAGATACACATCGTTAACAAATCGGACCATTCAGTTCGAAGTTTCAGGGTTTCGATCGGAAACAATCACAACACAAGGACATCTCGTTATTCTTAAATACTTCAAACCCCAATCTTTTTATATGATTAATATTAAACATTCACCCTAACATACTGAAATTTCGAACGTATCTGACTTCATTTGGCAATTTAAATGCATATAATGAATTATTTTTTAGCATAATGACATTGGAATATCTCGTAAACGATAGTGTAGGACGCTGGCCATTGGATTTAACCTGCGCCGAAAGATAGTCGGTTGATCTTATTGCGATCCGTGAGAAGCAGGTTATGCGACCTGATTGGCTGGATATTTGTTCAAGTATATTACACACAGATAATTATGTAGAAACATTTGCGATACCACTTACCAAAAAATATCGTTGGCCGCGTTAATATCTAACCCGCCCATCTCTCCATCCACCACCAAATTTTCAATGTTCCCGTATCATCTCACTCAGGTAAAAAAATTCCCCGTTTGCGATAAGACGGTAGCCCATACGGATTTATTTCTAGTTTCGTCTGCGATACCACTTCTCCCGCCTATATCCTCCCACCCTACCCAAAAAAAATTCCAGCCGCGAGAATATCTAAGCCACCCCCTCCATCCTTCCACCACCAAAGGCCGCATTCCCCCCCCCTTCTTGTTCAAACCCTCCCCGGCTCCTCATAGTGTTGCGCCCTAGACGGCGCAGGAAACTCCAGCTAAGTGCTACACGGCGGAGCCTCGCCCATGTTCCGCACACCAGGCGCGGCAGCCTACACGGCACAACCCCCCCCCCCACCCCATTTCGCATACCGCGCACAGCGGCCTAGACGGTGTACGCCGGACGCCCCCTCCCTGCTAGCCGCGCCGCTCGCCCTGTTCCGGTAAGATCCCGGCCGCCCTCCTCATGCGCATGCTCTTGCTCCTCCATCGATCCTGATGCTTATGTTATAGTTACTTGATCGTCTTTCCATGTCTTGAATCTTCTCGATTGTATGTTTTTCTCGAGATACCATTGTACTATGTTTAGACTATGAGCATTGCAATATTGAAGTAATTTTCAGTTTCATATCATCCATTCTTAGCTATTTGCTTTCTTTTTCATGAGCTTGAATGTTCTCTTTGTGCATGATATTCGTAACACTGTTCCAATACTCATTAGATCCGATCGTAGCTACTTAGCTGGGATTTCCATGTCTTGAACCTGATCATTTGTATGGTTCATTTTGTTTGAATGAACCTCTTATCATTGATTTCCCCCAATTCGTACATTACTAAACCATTTTATACTTCATCAAATTGCAGGTTAGCAATGGTTGGCTCTGAGACTTACAAACGAGGTATGCACTTGGTCTAAAGGTCTTATACTCATTATTATACAATCAGATGAAAAATGACAGTGTTTGGGGTCTAACATTTACATCTTGCTTGTAGCTCCTTTTACAAGATGTTTAGATCCACTGTTCGACCCATTCTGCATCTGGGGAAACGAGGTCACCATGAACATCAGCCAAGTCAAGAAACTTAGAAAGATTGTTAGTATAAAGAAACTTGCCATGAAAGACATCAAAATATTTGTCTGCACAATGAACAAGACTTCAGTTTGCTGTAAGATGGTACTAATTTACCCCCTACCATATTTTTTCACGTGCAAACAATTTCAATATCGATAAACGATATTTATGCCCATCTTTGCATGCAGTCTTTTCCGAAGCAGTTCACCGATGATTACCTCTCAACCCACCTCTATGGTCAAGAGGAAAGAAAGGTTTTTTTACAACACCGACGCTAATTGAAGTATTCCCGAAGAGGACGATGGATGGACGAGCAATCATCAACAATCACTGGGCTAAAGTCGCACATGCATTCAACATTATCGTATGGTCAATTTTTGCATTCCGCTTCCACAACTTCCCAGACGAGATTCATCTGTCTATCTACAGACTATGAAACTGTACTTCGCAAAGGTTGTAATAACAAAGATTTGGTGCTTCTATATTGTGGCTGGTTGTACTACCTGCTGGTTGTACTGTCATTTCAGTAACACTGTGTTATATATATATATATATCTGGTGGGAACATTTTTGTTATAAATTTCCTTCTTACAACAATTAAAAATGACTAAAATGTTTCACATTAATATATTGCTAAATAATCCTTTTTGTAGTTACAACATTGCACACGGTTCTGCACATAATTTCCCCACAGATAGGTGTGTACATCACACACGTTCGATAAGAAATGAGCGTCGAGGATTTATTTCTAATTCCATACCATATTTTGTGCACAACCATTTGTAATGTTCAGCGTATATCACACACAGTTCATCTGAAAAGAACGTTTACGATTTATTTCTGAAACCACACGATCATTTCTGCACAAATATTTGGGTTGGTGTTAACAAAACATGTACTATATGCAAACTGTATGGAATAGCTTCGGCTATCCCACACAGTTCCTGACACACCCGCGTTTGGGATAGTATAACTAAGCTCAAACGTAGTTTATGGATTAAACGTTTTCCATAGGATCATTATCTCAGACGGACATTCGTGGATAAGTGTTAGCGATAAAAAGGTCAACACAAACGTTCGATTTATCATGTACATCTGCGCGGACTAGTCCACTGGAAACGGTTTCTGGCTATCGTGCTAAATAGCCCCGCCCCCCCTATCACAATTGAAGGCAAGGCGACGGTTCCGATTCCCATAGGCGATAGGGGTCAAACCCCGTTTGGATAGCTACGGTGCGTGCTTCTCTGTGGTTGTCGGGGTCATCTGCACCGCGCCTTTCATCTGAAGTTGGTGCACGGGTGTCTGCCATGAACACTTTGAACGGCGACCTGGTTGCTAGTTTTTTCTTTTTTTCCTTCTGCTTTTTCCACCCGGGGCACCGCTCTCGCACAGTCGCGAGTGGCGCAGTGGGTCAAGCTGAGGTGGTTTGCGCGGAGGACTCGAAGAGTCGTTGGGTGGGAGGGAGTTGATTTTTTGGTTGACGCTGCCTTGGGTGTTGTTGTTGTTGTGAGTGCTCGAGAATCATCTGTGAGGCGAAGGGTGCCCCAATGGTTGATGTAGGTCTTGTGCTCACCGAAAGTCCGGTCTGCACCTGCGCGGAGATCGGCGCAATCTGACTGCGATACGGGAAGATGCGCGATGAAACCGAGGGAATCAAACAAATCCGACTCTGTTCGAGTCGCAAAGGCGTCGAGTGCTGATGTAGTCGACGGGCTGTCGATTGCTGGTGAAAAGACCTCCGAGATCGTTGTTCCAACCTGCGTCTTCCCCACGGTCGGCGCCAATTGACGAGGATTGACCTTGGAAAATCCCATGGTTAGGAATACTGGGTTAGAGCGTAGAGAAGAGGTTCAAGTTGGCGATACTCGTCGGCTAACAGGAGATAGGGATTTACCCAGGTTCAGGGCCCTCGATCGGTAAAACCCCTACTTCCTGCTCTTTTGTATTACGACGAAGGAGATTACAGTGGCGGTCGAGGCAAGTTTGATTGGGACCGGGGGTGTTTCTGTGAGATTGTATGCCCTAGACATCCCCTCTCCCAGCCTTCATATACTAGGCTGGTCGCAAGGATTCCATCTAGGTTTACATAGACAATTGCCAAATCTAGTTTTCGTCTTGGACACCAAGTCGTAGCTTCCTTAGTCGTCGAGGACTCCTATGTCGATGCCTCGAGTGGGCCAGTCGTGGGACCGTCGAGGCTTTTAGCGGGCTTTCTTTCTTGATGCGTACCAGGTACCCTCATCCGTAGGAGTCGGTGGGATACCCCCTCGTCACATACTTTCGAGTGTGAGTGAACAAAGCCTTTATAGCCACGCCTGCTACGGGTGGTGTTTGGACAGAGTCAAAATCCACCCTCCGATATGAAGGTACCTAACATTCTCATGGTCTATAAGGATACATGCAAATGTCAACTCATCTGATGATTTAACTCATAATACAATGATGATGAAATCTTAAAGAAAATCAAACAATTGGGTCGGTTCAACACCCTTATTCTGGCAACAATATGCTCCCATGTATTACCTTCATATTCAATGCCCTATGTCAGGAAAACATGACATCCATAATACACAAGTTAGTCCTAGAGGCATACTAAGAACACTTTGTGTTTATACTCCACACATGCATATTGGTTTTCCTCCGAAGGAAGTTAACATGCACTTGGCAAACCTCCGCATAGGCCATTGCAGTAATAGCACAGACTTATAAACATTATTAATGAACCTGGAATTATAATAATATAATTTATTATTGCCTCTAGGTTATAATCCCAACAGTCTCCCACTTGCACTAGAGACAATAATCTAGTTGCATGGTTTGCTTAGACCAATGGCACTTTGGTCTTCATGCTCTCTTGTGGTACAGACTTCGTCAATGAGCTTAACGCTTTTAGGCTCGTCTCAATCCTGCATATCTTAATGTACCCCTTCATCTTTATGAAGTATTTGAAGATAGGGCACTATCGCTCAACATGTTTGGAATAAAGTGAGCTCTTAGCTTACTTTTCTTTGATCATGATGCTCATATCAAAATACAGTTTGTGTAGATCAAGCGTTCTGAACTATGCCAATCACTATGATGGTGTTCCTGATCCAAATACCCTCCTATGCAAGTTCCAAAGTTGCCATGTTTCACGTCTACGTTGCAGAAATCTCGCTATGTGCCTTAGCTTGAAAAACAATTTTCAACATCCTATTTTTCTACTTAAATATAGACCGATTAAAAAATACTACAAATCATTATGAAACTTTCTTTCATCTATTTGTAATGACTCTTTATTCTTCCTCTAAGAACCTTTCTTCATCTGAGGTACTTCAAGAGAACTAATCCACTATTTAGATTACTTTGGTGCTTGTTGCACTTTTAGGACATCCAATGCCATAGTGCTTTATTTTTCTAAAAAATTTATTCACAATCACTCATATGTTATTCACATATATGGTTAGAATCGTGCTCCCACTTAACTCCATATCTTATATGATTATTGATGAAATAATAACCTTTGTAATTTCATCAAAACTGTTACTCCAGCTCTGTGTTATTTGCTTCAACTATGGACAATCTTTGGAAGCATTCTCACTTTTACTAATATCGTATAGATCATTAAAGCCTTTCAGGTTGTATCATGCATAAACCCTTCATTTAATTTTCTCAGAAGCAAGATCCATATGTCATACTTCAAAAGTATGTTGCGATTATCAGTAATTTTCCATATGAACATTTGCATCACTACACATATCGTAGTCAACCTTTTGAACTCTATCAGAAAACTTATTTCGCGATAAGTCCAGCGTTATCAATGATGAAGCTATCATCTATGTTCATATCTATGAAAAAACCAATCCACTCTAATGATCAGGTATCCTTAGGAGGGTTTTATTAAGTTCTCAACTTGATTTTGGTCGATGACTTTCATTTTGTTTTTCATGGTGTTTAAACCATATAGTGGAGTTAGTCCCCGTCATGGGTTCTTGTAGTTCACAGGTTTATCGCACAATAGAACCACATTGGTTCAAGGTGAATTTATAAAGTTTTGTGATACAACACCAGACTTGATCATTTCATCTTTGGAATGTATTTCAGAGTTTCATCATTCCTTTTCATCAGATGTAGGAATTTCTCGTTTGGTCACATAATTGATCTCTAGAACAAATTTCCAAGTTTCATTCTATAGAACCAAATGATTCAATGTAATCATTATCAAGCTATTAGTCCTCCCACTTAATTGTTTCAAGAGAGTTGTTTTCTCATGAAAATCCCATGTCCCGTGATAAACATTTTTCTAGGGTATGGTAGTGGAAGTGTTGTTCGTAACATGATGTTTCTACAATACTTATATTCGGAATCGAGTATATTCTAACTATATACCTCCAAAATTATGAAACAACAATTGGATTTATTATCCATGCCATATTCTTATAGGGCACTATTTCAACAGTCATATGACGACACTCTATTTAGTTCGTAAGTGGTTTCTCTAAAGCGTTAAGCAGTATAGTGAATGGGAGTGTGGTTTAAATACATCACCAACCTCACCATTTCATGTTGGAATTCAGAGTAGAATTTTTTTAATTCCAATATGTCATATAGGGCTTGGTTGTGTGTCACGATACTCCGTAGCTATACGGGGTCTCGGGTGACGCTACTTTATGAACTAACTTCATACACTCTATGATATTTTATGAATTCTTTAACTCATTTATTTTACGATCAGATCGTCAAATATTTGATCTATGTGTGATGATGATTCTCTTTGTGTTGAATTAGTTTTGAACTTATTCAAAATTTCAGACTTTTATGCCTTGTATAAATATCGGTATATCTATACAAGTCATTTATCACATAATTTTATGTAAAGTACTATTTATTGGTTTTTCATACATCAATATGTGTTATTACCAATAGTTTACTAAACACTTGAACAATTCATTTAATCAACGATTTTGTCTATTAGAAAAACATTGCATGTGTCAAATGACTCAAAATCAAGAGATTGAATGACTTCATCGATATGAAGCTTCCGCATGTGCTTTGTTCTAATGTGACTAAGTCATTAATGCTACTGCAATTTTAGAATGATCATCACATAACTTAATTTATTTGGCAATCAAGAAAATAGACATAACATCAAGCTTTCAACTTAAATAAATCACCACGAAGGGTGAAATTCAGAGAGAATTAACTTTGAACAACCATTATTGAAACTGCGGATAAGGTATCCACCGTGTAGACGACATAATACGATATTAATGTTTTACACAACCTCTGAATCAAATAATATTTACTAAATTCTAAGTTAAATCCTGATAGACGAACGCCGACGACCTTGGGTGACTTGGGCACCACTTCCGACGCGGACTTGCACTTCATTCGCTCTTCTCCTTTGAATTCTGAGAATTCCCTCTACCGAGTTGCAAAACAAGTGCAATGAACATGGTATCAATTATACCTATGAAGGTGAAATAATGAAATTTTCTATTAACTTAGTATAACTTATTTATACCTTTTGTGATCAGACCACTCTTCATATCTCCCATATACTTCTTGCAATTTCTCTTCCAGTGCCCCTTGTTCTTGCAGTAGAAACACTCAGTGTCTTTAGTCGGGCCATTCTTAGACTTTCCTTGAGTTTTGGTCTTACCACCACTCTTGGCATTTCTGCATTTTCCCTTCTTCTTGAAATTGGTAGTGTTCATCACATCCAACACGTGGTTGGGATCCTTCTGCATAGATGCTTCCACGGTCTTAAGCATAGAGAACAAGTCGTATGTGGTCTTGTCAAGCCCATTCATGTTGTAATTCATGATAAAGCCGTTGTAAGACGGGGGAGTGACGCAAGGAGAATGTCAGTGCCGAGTGTCGTAGGGATCGAAAATCCCAGAGCACTCAGCCTCCGTGCGTAACCAACAAGTTTGATCATGTGCTCATTTATTGAGCAACCTTCTTCCATCTTGCATTCCCACAGCTGCTTCGTTATCTCGTAACGTTCAATTCTATCTTGCTTCAGATACAGAGCATTTTTTGTGTCACCATGTCGAAAACGTTAAAGTTCTCAAAACGTTTTTGGAGCTCAGTATCCATGCATTTAAGAATCAAGCATTGTACTGTGGTGTGGTCATCCACTGGGATGCATCCTCTGCGGGAGTTGCTAGGAGAGCTTAGTTGAGAACATAGTCCTTCTTAGCAACTTTGAGGACAAACCCAAGATTACAGAACCAGTACGCATAATTGCCCCCATTTGCAGCAAGCTTCTCTTTTTCAAGCATCGGTCCTAAGCTAAAGGCATGGTTGTTGCGGGCCATCTCTCTACAACGATATAAACATATTGGTTTAGACATGGTTCAAAATTAATTGCATTAATCTTAAGAAGTTTAATCTAATACTCCCACTAAAACCAATATCTCTCTACATTGATCTTAGGGTAATCAAGACACATATCAATACATCTGCCACCGGTGTAACACACAGCCATGGAGGAGATCAACCCGGTAGGTCAAACAAAACCTATCATAACCATTTTATGACTCTTGTATTAGTCTTTCGACACTTGTGCGCCGAGCTCAGATCTGATAAGCTAGAACGTCAAGACAACCAAGAGCTATTGTTGTGGAGACAACTCAATCCACCCGCCTCTTTGTTAACTTTCCGTTGGTACTCGTGTGACACGACGCACCTCGGGTGGCATTTATTACAGATGGTTGCACGGTTGTGAGAGCATGAACTTCTTGAAATTTAAGAGATATCTACCTATTAAAACACGACTACTTGCGCATTCAAACAGGCAATGAAAAGGACTAACATCACAGGAAGTTTAATGTGTGTGATATGGTATAGCGTTTTCCCAAAGAAACTCCAAGTACTTTGCTTCTTTTCTTCATCTTCTTTTGGTGGAGAGCATCACCTCCACTCACGGCTTGTCGTCAAGCACCATGACGTATGATCATCATCTTCATGTAGATACTACAACTATTGCTAGCATCTATTCTACTAAAATAAAATTACATAAAGTTTGGCACGCAGGCCAAATAAATGACAATCATATGGCTTCAACCATCATTCCGTACCATGAAATGCAAGTCATGAAACATAACATTTATAAAGTATAATCATCTCATACAACTTTTATCATGACGAAGACTATACCACATCACATGTTCCTGCAAAAACAAGTTAGACGTTCATCTACTTGTTCTTTGCATCTTTTACGTGGCTACTAGGGTTTGCAAGGAAAACGTTTTGCTAGCTACATAACCACAAAAGGCACAATCTTCAAGTTGCAAGATTAACACTCGGGGCGTATCAACCATGAGACTACAATTTAATCTCATGACCCATACTGAACAATCCTAAATACGCGTGATCCCCGTGTTAGATCAACAATCTAACACGCCCCTTTTGTTACACAATTTCTCCACACCAAAAGCAAGCCCCAAATCATCTTCGCATGACCATCATACCCAGGAGCAGCATAGAAGGACCCCGAGGGGCAAGATGTTTGTAACAAAATCAAGAGATACAGGAGGGATCAACTTGTGCAATTAGAGGGGAAGCAACTAGAAGATTTAGTTTAGGTTTATTATCAAAAAACTACAGACAATGAAATTTTTGTGCAATGCCCGTTCATCACTATTAACTCTAGATCGAACCAGCATCTATTAATAGAACTAGCTCATGATATCTCTGTTGGGATTCGGAGTAGAAAACAAAAAAAAATTGGCACTACGAAACCAAGTCCCAAGATTGGATCTAGATAGATGAAAACACTGGTAGTGATCTTGTTACCTTGACAACCGTTCAACGGTAGTTCTCTCGAAGTGGAAGATGTAGATGGAGAATTGGTGACGAGGGGGTGTCCCCACAACTCCTGCGGATGAGGGTACCTGGTGCGCGTCAAGACAGAAGGCTCGCTGGAAGCTTCAACCGAACCATGAATGGCCCACCCAAATCACCGATGTAGGAGTCCTTGGCGTAATGGAAACCAAGACTTGGCGTCCAAGACTGAAGTTAGATTAGGCAACTGTTTCTGTAAAGCTAGATGGACTCCTTGCGACCCAGCTTAGTATATAAAGGCCGGGAGAGGGGATGTCTAGGGAATCCAATCTCAGAGCATCACCTCCGGTACCGAGCGATCTCTCCTTGACCGCCACTATAATCGCCTCCATCATAATACAAAAGAGTAGGAAGTAGGGGTTTTACAGATAAAGGACCTTGAACCTGGGTAAATCCATGTGTCATGTTAGCCGACGAGTATCGCCAACCTGCACCTCTCTCTCTGATTTAAACTCAGGGTACCTTACCATGGGATTTCCCAGGGCCGATCCTCTTCAATTGACGCCAGCCGTGGGGAACACGCAGGTTGGAACCACGATCTCGGCGATTCTGTCATCAGCAACCAACGACTCGTCGACTACCGCAGCACTCGACGCCTCCACGACTCGAGCAGAATCTGATTTTTTCGGGTCCCTCGGCTTCATCGCGCATCTTCCCATCCTGCGGTCAGCTTTCGCTCATGTCCGCACAGACATGGACCTAACCTTCGGAAGTTACCAGATCTACATCAACCACTAGGCACTCTTCGCCTCAAAGATCGTGCTCGAGCACCCACAACAGCAATCGCAATGACGACAACAGCCAAAGACGAGTCACCCGCCCGCGCGGTGAATTTTGGAGTCAACCGCGCAACCCACCTCAGCCCGATCCACCACACCGCCCGCGACTGTGTGAGTATAGCACTCGCATGGAAACGACACACCAGGAAGGAGACAAGGCCGGCAAGCAAGACACCGTTCTAGGTGTTCATGGAGGACACCCAAGCCACAACTTCAGACGGCAGGGACAAAGAAGATGACCTTGGCAGGCAGAGAGGAGCCGGTACAAATAGCAAGGACAGTGAACCCGACAATACCGGGCAACTAACAATTACCCTCAGCGAACCAGGAACCATAACAAGGAAAGTGTTCAGGAGACAAGGAAAAAGCACTCAGAAGGACGATCAACCTGAGAGCAGCAGGCGCCACGCCTCAGAAGTTGCAAGACAAGCACAACCCACAGAAAAAATCATCCTATCCAAAGAAGCGATTGCCAGAGTAAAAAACGCAGTAAAACGTGGAAAGCTCCTCCCAGAGGATGCAACACGCGATGAACTCAGAGCATACAAAAAGTTAGCAAATGACGTTAACAGAAAAACCAGACGGCTGAGGCTTGAGCTCGAGAATCAAAGAAGAGTCGCGGATGAATTCAGGGCTGACCGCAAGGCACCACCCAAACCCGTAGACGACTCCTCCAATCACAGCTCACCCTAACGGCACAGGTCCAGATTCAACAAACTACACCGAACGGACAAGAAAAAAGTTTCCCGCAAACTGGACGACGCTTTCCGACTCGAAGACGAGGATGAAGAAGAAGAACGGCTCACACCAGCAGAGTCTTTCATCGCCGCCAAACCATATCTACACTCCGCCCTGAACGGATAAAAAGATGACGCCGACCGAAACACCGCAAAAGCACTCAAAGTGATGAACGACGTGATCGCAGCATCAACACCCAAAAAAGCAAGAACAAGACGAGCAACTCGCAAGCATTCGCCGGACATGGATCCAAGCGCACCCGATGACGATGATGACAGCGATGATGATCGGCGCAACTACCCCGACCAAACAAGAGACCGAGACAGGGACAACCGAGGCAACCGACGCAACAACGATCGACAACGTGACGCACAGGACGACATCACACATAACAAGATCAACCGAGGACGACGCAGACGTGCAGCTCGCTAAGAATACTCAGACGAGCAAGAGTCCGACGGGGACCTGGAACCTTGTGGGTCACTATGTTTCACACGAACAATACATGAAACACAGATGCCCACAGGTTTCAAGCTAAATTGAACAACACACAAGTATGATGGGCTCGAATAACCAGAAGGATGGTTGGACGACTACCTAACAGCCGTCAAGTTCTAGCGAGGCACCAACACCACAGCCATTTAGTATGTACAACTTATGCTTGAAGGGTCAGCAAGGCACTGGATGAAAACCTGCAGCGAGGCTCCATTAGCTCATGGAAACAGTTCCTCAATGCTTTCATCGAGAACTTCAAGTCAACATACAAACGACCAGCGTCACTCGAGGAACTGAGAGCCTGCAAACATGAAACCCGAGAGTCCCTAAGAGCATACATTCAACGATGGACTATACTGAAAAATTCAGCTAAAGACATGTCGGAAAAAAGTGCAATCGACACATTCAGACGAGGGTTACAGCGCTTAGACTTCAAAGAACAGCTCGAACATCTCAAAGTCCGAACACTCACACAACTACTGGAAAATACTAATAACTGGGCCGACGGAGAAGATGCCATACGAAACAAGTAAGATGCCCTGACAACTCACGTCGACCGTGATTACGACTACTACGATGGAGACAGGAGTTTCGACCGAAGAAGAAAGCGACCCAGGCGCAATTTCTATGGCGACGGGGGACCTGACATGGTCACGGCTGGAATCCCAGGAGACAGAGAGGGCAGACGCCGTGATGAGAACAGACCACAGCAGAGGGACAACCAAGACGACCCACTACACATCCAAAAGCGCGAGTGGAGACCACGACAGCCACGAGACTATACCCGAGCACCCCGCTGTCGGGACCCGGGGTTAGCGTATGCAAGTCCAGCTAAGACATAGTCATATGGAGAGCCGAGAACCGTACCCACTTGTCTAAGCAGACAAGGCCAAGCATAGAACGTTCTCGGAAAGCATCGTACGTGAGGGGCATCCCATCCAGGCCGGATGATCAATTGAGATGGGTCCTCATCATCCGCACACAAGTCTAATGATATGGGTGGTGAACTCCCATATTCAAAGACAAGTCGCCTCAACCATACTATCGACTATCTCATAACTCTTACATAAACTTACTCCAGCCCGATCACTTAGTTGGGGTCTAGGGCGGGCTCGATCATACCACAAAGTGTGCACGAGACGGAGTCTCGAGCAATCGCATCGCGATGCCCCAAGCTGCGCACATCTAAGGGCCACTTGGTGTATGAAAGACCGCCAGCAAGAACACAACTAAGGTCTCGAAAACCATACAAAGACATGCATGTTATAAACATACACGCAGCACACATGCCTTGTATGAACAGCAGGTACCATTGCAATTCTCTACAAAGTGTACATTTTTATTGATAACTCTTATAGAGTGTACACAGAGATCACAAACATGTGATCCAACATTACAACATAAGCGGAAGCAAATTATGTCTGAGTAAAGACAAGTTTAACAAATGTCTTAAGAAGCCTTATTTAAACACAAGCCCTCCACGAGGGAACCAGTCGTCTGACTGGGACTAGACTAGCTTGATCTTCAGTCATCCAGCTCGATGAAGAAGCCACCTTCGGGGTCAGTGGTTTCATCTAAAACATAGATTAAGCAAACGTGAGTACAAAGTCGTACTCAGCAAGACTTACATAGGAGCTATACTACTGATGCACATGTATCAAGGTAAAGGGAGGTGGGGTTTCACTTGCAGAAATGCCAGCTTTGACTTGGCTTGTCCTGAACTACGAGTACCAGACTTGAGGTAAGAAGCGTACACGAGTCCACTACTTTCTCCAACCAATTACACCACTATGGTGCCTTCCTCGACTTCCCCACGAGAAAGCACGCCATAGCACTCACACTTATCTTGGTGTGTTTTAGAAGTATCCAGTTCAAGTTGTCTAATAATCAAGCTAAGCTTTCCAAGCAGTCCATAACCGCGGACGCGGGTATTCGAATAGTTTTCTTAACCCTGCAGGGGTGTACCGCTACACACACATGATCATCATTTACCGCCTTTGTACTCGACACCGTTTAAGAAGTGTCGGCGAGGATGCTCACCACAACTGTTACCTCATAGCCGATCTAGTCCGAGAAAGCCGCCTACTTGGGTTGGTTACCACTATCGTGAACCCGGCCGGTTTACCGAAGTGGACCCAAGTGATGTGTGCGTGGTGCATAAGCCGGTCTCGGATGAGCCGTTCTCTCACTTAGCATCCAGGCCACAAGCCTACCAGAACTCCGAACTATTGCGACATCTGGACATCGAAAGGGATGAGTTAGTAAGTTGAGAGGGGTCAGTGAGCCCAATGTGTGGTTGTACTCTTCATCTTGGATCACCACACAAGAACTCAGACTTAGGGCGGTGTTCAACGAGACAACCCACCGTGTACTCCTCCACAGGCTCCCATCGTTCACCTTGTATTAGGGTCGATTCACCAACACTTTTCTACCAACATCAACATGATCACTACCATCCCGACTCACATCACAGTATCATCATGGTATTATACTAAGCATGCAATAAGCGATAATCATTTGCAGGGGCCACATGATATCAAAAAACTCCTACATTTGCTAGGATTGTGGTTTGCTTACTACTGTGACAAAATGATAGGTCATGCAAAGGAATGGGTTCATCTATGCGGTAGAAACGAATCATGGTGATCATCCTAAACAATGCGTAAGCGAGACATGAGAGGGAGGTGGGATTTTATCGACATGATCAATGGGGGTTTGCTTGCCTTGCTGACGAGGTTCGGGTTCTGGGTCTTCAGCGAAGGGGGCAGCCTCCTGCTCCGGTTCCACCTCTACTCGACAAAAAACAAGCAAAGTAGCAAAGTAAATACAATGCACAATCACATGATGGAAGGTTGAAACTTGATGATGTGTGAAGCAATTCCATTTAAATGGAGTATATTGCAAATTGAATTGCAAATTCAAACTCCAATTTGAATTCAAACTTGACCAAGTTACATGTGACATTGTTTGATCATTTTGAACCTTTTGGAAATGTGTATGATATGCCTCTGAAGTGTGGTTGAAATATAGCATAATTCCATGGTCCAAGTTGCAAAAGCATTTGATTTGAATTTGAATTAATTCCAAATAATTCAAATGACATATGCTACTGGTCCCATTTTAAAATCAACTCAAACATAGTTGAAAGTTGCATTTTTGGATAGCTTATTTTCTCCTGATCATTTTTCATATATTATTTGTCCAATTTGGAGTTAATATGAATTTTCTATGAATTTCCAAAGTTTGAGCTATTTTCTAGAATTTTCTGAAATTCTTTAATTCAATTTGATTTCTGGAAATTCATTTAATCGACTTATTGCGCCAGGCTGACGTCAGGGGGGGGGCTGACATGTGGGTTCACTCTGTCAGTGGCTGAGTTAACTAACCCGGCTGGTTAATCTAATCCAGTGGCTTAATTAAGCCACTGGGCCCACTTGTCATTGGCTCTGGGGGGATCATTAGGGGTGGATTAGGGCTAACCCACCGGCGGCTAAACGCCGGCGACCTGGCCACGGCGACGCACTCGCCGGAATGGCTAGGGGCCACGGGAGGCTACGGGGAGGACACCATCGGGTGCAGCATCGTCGTCCGCGTCGTCTAGAAGCAACAGGGGGTCACGGGGAGCTCGGAATCGACGGCGGCGACGTCTTTGGCGGCAACAGAATGGCGGCAAGATCGTAGTTTTCGCTGCAGTGCACGGATTGAGCTGATTTGTGGCGCGTTCGAACGCTAGTACACGCAGGAGTCAAACGCGTGCACTGGAGCTTCACGACGGGCACTGGAGCGAGGAGGGCGACGACCATGGCGTCGAGGAGCTCGGGTTCTCATGGCAGACATGGCTAGAGGAAGCAATCGAGGGGTTAAAGTTAGGGGTTTTGATCCCGCGCTCACCAGGAACTCAGCAGAGCAGACGGTGAGGCAAACGGCGGCGTGATGACGACGAATTCGACGATGAGTCCTTGCGGGTCCGGCGGCGGCTCGAGCTCGATTCCGGTGACTAGGAGGGCTCCGGGCTCGCCTTCTCATGCAGATCGATGAAGATCTTGAAGGGGAACACGGGGGATAGCTCAGTGAAGGTCCTCGTCGTCGTTGGCTGCGCGTGCTCGGCGTCGCGCTCCGGCGGTCCTCTCGGGCGTCGACGAATCGGGCGAGGGAGACGGTGAGGGAGCTTGTGGAGGGGGGGAATGGGCGTGGGCGTCTCCAGGACGTGTCCAGAAGCACCAAGGAGGCCGGGGAGGCGCCAGGCAAGCAGGTGGCGTGGCGGCCATGGCATGCCGGGCACGCAGCTGCCTGGCTGCCTGAGGAAGACGACATCCCGGGAGGTGGGCTGGGCCTGCTGGGGAACTAGTTGGGCCGAAAACGAGGTAAGTCCCTTTTTTTCTTTTCTTGTCTGTTTTCTTTTCTGACATTTGTTTTGTCTTAGCTAAATAAATAGCTAGGCATTTTATTAAATGCTGAAAAAATTTATATGGCTTCATATCAATATAGACTAGCCACTTATAAAGTTTCAACATTTTTAAAATTCAAATAATTTGAATCTTAACTCAAATAGGGGTTTTTCATTAAATCCAAGGCACTGTTTGAATATTTGAAAAATCTATGAGCATGGGGTGGATCCCACATCACTTTATATGTGATCACACTCATTTATAAGACTTTTCAAAAATCTAACATGAATTTTTGGAGAAGATTTTTATCTGGCCTTTTGAATTAATTCATCTGGGGGGTTCCTTCTCCCATATTGCTTTTGATTTTGATTTCAAAGATTTCTTTTGAAATTTTGACATGATGCAAGAGTACTGGCTAACCCTAGCACATTACCTAACAGAGGGTTCTGACAACTCGCCCCCACTCATCAGAATCTCGTCCCGAGATTCAGAAGTCTGCGGGAGGAAGGTGGGGTACTCGGCATTGAGACGGTCTTCTCTTTCCCACGTAGCTTCTCTCTCAGAGTGGTTTGACCATTGCACTTTCAGAAACCGAATCTTCTGACGACGAGTGACATGCTCTGCGGAATCAAGAATACGAACAGGGTATTCTCGATAAGAAAGGTCATCTTGGAGATCAAGCGTTTCATGGTCGACTTCGCGGATGGGGTCCTTGAAGCAACGCCTGAGTTGGGACACATGGAATACATCATGTACTCGGGAAAGGTGCGGGGGTAGTTCAAGTTGGTAGGCAACTTCTCCACGTTTAGCAATAATGCGGAAAGGTCCGATGTAACGTGGGGCCAACTTGCCTTTGATACCGAAACGTTGGGTTCCCTTCACAGGAGTAACCCGAAGGTAAGCCTTCTCATCCAGATTGTAGCTCTCTTGCCTATGATGACGATCATAGTAGCTTTTCTGACGAGACTGGGCTTCTTTCAATTGATCACGAACAATGCGAACTTGCTCTTCTGCTTCCTTGATCATATCCGGTCCAAAGAATTGTCTTTCACCGGTTTCTGACCAGTTTAGTTGTGTTCGACATCGTCGTCCATAAAGGAGTTCAAAAGGAGCCATCTTCAGACTAGATTGAAAACTAATGTTATAAGCAAATTCGGCAAATGGAAGAGACTTCTCCCAATTCTTTCCGAATGAGATAACACAAGCTCTGAGCATGTCTTCAAGAATTTGGTTAACCCTTTCGACTTGACCGCTAGACTGAGGATGGAAAGCTGTACTAAAGGAGAGATGAGTTCCCATAGCCTTCTGAAAGCTTCCCCAAAATCTAGAGGTGAAAAGGCTACCGCGATCAGAATTGATTTCCAAAGGAACACCGTGAAGTGATACAATTCTAGAGACGTACAAGTCTGCTAACTGGCTAGCAGTTATAGAATCGCGAACCGGAAGGAAGTGTGCAACTTTGGAAAGCCTATCTATGACAACGAAGATGGCATTGTTTCTTTTCTGGGTTTTTGGAAAGCCGGTGATGAAGTCCATACCGACTTTGTCCCATTTCCACTCGGGAATAGACAAAGGTTGAAGTGTACCAGCAGGTCTTTGATGTTCTGCCTTAATGCGACGACAAACATCACATTCGGCAACAAATTGAGGAATGTCTCTCTTCATCCTAGTCCACCAAAATCTCTGGCGTAGGTCTCGGTACATTTTTGTGCTACCGGGATGAATCGAGAGGGGTGTGTCATGGGCTTCCTTGAGGATGAGTTGCCTTAGTTCCCTATTCTTAGGTACTGCCAAACGATTTTCAAAGAATACCGTTCCCTTGCTATCTGTGGAGAAACACTTAGCAACTCCGCTAGCAATGTTCTCCTTGATTCGGCGAACACCTCGTGCATGCCTTTGGGCAACTATGATTTGATCCTCAAGAGTTGGTTTCGCCACCAAGGTAGAAAGATAGCCATGAGGAACAATCTCAAGGTTGAGCTTGCGAAATTCCTCATGAAGAAGTGGTTGATACTGTTGTAACATAAGGTTGTTACAATACGACTTACGACTTAGTGCATCAGCCATGACATTGGCTTTGCCTGGGGTGTAAGAAATTCCTACGTCGTAATCTTTTATCAACTCAATCCAGCGTCTTTGCCTGAGATTAAGATCTGGCTGGGTGAAAATATATTTGAGGCTTTGGTGGTCGGAATAAATCTCGCAACGGTTACCAAGGAGGTAATGTTGCCAAGTTGTTAGGGCATGAACTACGGCAGCGAGTTCAAGGTCATGGGTAGGATAGTTCTCTTCATGTGGCCGCAACTGGCGTGAAGCATAAGCTACCACATGTCGATCTTGCAGAAGTATGCATCCTAACCCTTGCCGTGATGCATCACAATAGATCTCGAAATCCTTTTTGGTGTCTGGAGGTGCAAGTACAGGTGCAGAAGTCAATCTTCTTTTTAGCTCTTGAAAGCTTTCCTCGCACTTGGGAGTCCATAAGAATTTCTTATCTTTCTTGACGAGTTCAGTTAGAGGCTTTGCAACTTTAGAAAAGTTCTCGACGAAGCGTCGGCAATAGCTGGCTAGGCCAAGAAAACTCCTAACTTGCTTAACCGATTCAGGTGGAGTCCAGTCAAGGACGGCCTGAACTCTCTCGGGATTCACAGCAATGCCTTTTGCAGAAATCACGTGGCCTAAGTAGGTCACTTCTGGTAGCCAAAATTCACACTTGGAGAATTTAGCATACAGGTGATGCTCTCTAAGTTTCATCAATACCAACCTAAGATGTTCTGCGTGCTCTTCTTCGTTCTTCGAGTAGATGAGAATGTCATCAAGATAAACTACAACAAATTTATCTAGGTACTCCATGAAGATCGAATTCATCAAGCGCGAGAATGTGGCGGGGGAATTGGTTAAACCAAAGGACATGACGGTGTACTCGTAAAGACCATAACGAGTAGTAAAAGCCATTTTGGGAATGTCCTCGTTTCGAATTTTGATTTGATGATAACCTAATCTCAAATCCATCTTGGAGAAGACAGAGGATCCTGCAAGTTGATCATAAAGATCATTGATCCTGGGCAGTGGGTATTTGTTCTTTATCGTCGCTAAATTTAGCGGGCGATAGTCTACGCACATCCTTTCTGTTCCATCTTTCTTCTTTACGAACAGAACGAGGCAACCCCATGGCGATGAGCTAGGGCGGATGAAGCCTTTTGCCAACGAGACATCAAGTTGGATTTTTAGCTCAGCTAACTCATGTGGGGCCATTTTGTATGGGCGTCTGGAAATTGGTGCGGTTCCTGGCACAAGATCCACTATAAACTCTACACATCTGTCGGGTGGCATGCCCGGCAGCTCTTCAGTAAAGACATCCGGGAAGTCACGAACCACCGGAATATCTTCAAGTTCGGGAAGGGGAAGTACATTCAAAGAATGCACTTGGGTTCTTGTTCTGGGTGAGGTGTAGTTGACGGTTTTGCCTGAAGGGTGGTTGAGTTTCACGGATTTGCCTTTGCAATCCAGGTAGGCATTCTGTCTTGATAGCCAATCCATGCCAAGGATGACATCAATGTCTGAAGACTTGAGGGCTATGAGTGAAGCAAGGAATACTAAACCCTCAATTGCAATCTGATTACCATGGCTTACTCTATTAGTTTGCCATCTTGACCCTGGAGTTTGAATAATCATTGGGGTGAACAATTCAACAAAGGACAACTCATGAAGAAGTGCATAAATTTCCGACATGAATGAATGAGATGCTCCTGGGTCGAATAGAACGGAAGTAGGAACATAATTGACTGGGAGCGTACCAAGAATGACGTCAGTGGTGTCGTCAGTCTCTTCGGCAGCGATCTGGTTCACACGTCCACGAGTGGCGGGAGGAGCGGGTTTGGCGGTGTAGACCTTCTGGGGTGGCTTTCCACGACCATTGTTGTTGTTGCCTCCGGCACGGGGTGGAGCATTCTGATGATGGATCTGGTTCTGGGGACACTCACGAGAATAGTGGCCTGCCTGACCACACTTGTAACAGGCTCCGAAAACAGTGCGTGGAGCTGGGTTGTTTGGTGGAGCTGGGTGGAACTGGGTGGGTGGACGAGGCGCCACATAGGATGGCCTCGGTGGGTTGTTCTGGCGGAACATACTGTTGGGGATCCAGATCTTGCGCTTCTGGGAGCCAGAACTGGATGAACTGTCGTCTCTAGGGTGTCTGCGGAAATCGTTGGGGGTGTTCATGTCCTCGTCCTTGATGGCCTTGTTGACAAGGACCTGGAAGGTGGCAAAGTCATGAAGGTTGAGCTCACAACGAAGTCCAGAGTTGAGGCCACGACGGAACCTCTCTTGCTTTTTTGCGTCTGTGGAGACTTCTTCGGTAGCATAACGAGCAAGTCGGTTGAACTCACGACTAAACTCATCAACAGTCCTTCTGCCTTGAGTGAGGTTGCAGAACTCCTCACGCTTGCGGTCCATAAGACCCTTGGGAATGTGGTGCTCGCGGAAGGAAGTGCAGAATTCATCCCAAGATGCAGGCGGTCCAACGGGACGCATATTCATGAAGTTCTCCCACCAAGAGCTAGCTGCACCTTCAAGGTGATAGGTGGCATAGCTGACCTTGTCGCCATCTGCAACATGGCCTGCTTGGAGCTTCCTCTCGATGCTGCGAAGCCAGTCATCGGCGTCAAGGGGCTCGGTGGAGTAACTGAAAACCGGGGGATGAAGCCGGATGAAGTCATTCAGGGACACCAACTCATTGCGCTGCTGAGTGGTGTTGCGAGCAATGACTTCCAACAGATGGTGAGAGTCTCGGCGGTTCCTCTCAACCTCCATCAGAACCTGAGCCATCGTGGGTGGGGGTGGAAGGTTGCCTTCCTCCTGGTCATTCCCACGACCTTGGTTACGACCAACCTGGCCACGGGTTCCTTGAGACATCCTGAAGGTAAAAACCAAAGTCAAACAGAGTTGATTTGAAGAGTCTAATCAAGGTATTGAAGTACTGGAAGGATTACAGAGAAAAGGAAGTAATCATCTTGACAACATGGTGATAAAAGCATACAAGCCATATATTCACAAGCTGTCATACAAACCATACATCGTTTTAGTACAAGCACCAAGCTAATACAAACGTGATGAAGATGATACATCCTTCAGAGGCACTCTGACTTCCTATACATTATTTATCTAAGCCTCTGGAACTTAGACCCTTGCGTACAATACACTAAGATACTACTACATCATCACTAAGTAAGACCACAGGCGGTCTCACTCATCTCCATCTCCATAGTAGTCCTCATAAAAGTTACCCGCGTATCCCGGTAGCTGGAGGTGGCCATCGGAAAACACGGAGGCCTGTGGACCCTGATATCCATTTGGGCAAGGACGGGGCCTAGGTCCAGCGTAGGGTGGAAGCAAAGGACCACAGGGTGGAAAAATGCCTCCAATCTCGGGCCAAGCAACTCGAGAAGGCATCTGAGTCCTCACTGGATAGATAGCATCATGCTCAACTGATCCAACGCTCACAAAGGGTGCCAAGAGTGTTAGTGCTCGATACAGACGAACACGGGTGGCGTGAAGCTCGAAACGGAGAGCGCGTGCATCACGATCTCGATCACTAGCAAACCTAGCAGTCACCTGAAGTGCTGGATCCTCTGCAGAGTGATCTGAGTAGAGTCCGGTGTAATATCCCTCTTCTCCTGGAAGTGCAGCAGGGATATAGCGGAAAGAAGTCTCTATCAGCATAGTGTGCTCCTCTCTCAGCAGGGTCATACATGAGTATGCAGCATCCTGCACAGCCATGTTCTCGGTAATGCCAATGCCATGTCCAAAGTGGATAGGCTGAGTGACTCCAAGGTGGTGCGGGTAGATCCGAACAATGCAGTGGAACTGCGTCTGGTTGAAGTCGTGAAACTGCTCCTCGACGGTGTACTCAGGATACCACCGATATCCCACATAGGACATCATCTCGATCAACGTGGCGGGATGGCCACGCACACCGAGGCACCTGGTCAAACGAACAATCTGCCGAGGGGGAAGATCTGCCATCTGAAACAGAAAGGAATTTGCAAATGCATCAGATTATGAGATAAACCTGGAATGACTCGGACATCATAACGGTTGTAATTGTAAGAAATGACGATTTCTTCCAACATAGAAACAACACTTACATACGATGTAATAAATCAGCATTACAACAATGCTAGGAAAACCGGACACAACTTTCCTACGGCTATAAGGAAGCAAACAACGAGATGTGCTAATCAGACAGAGGAGAGCCTAGTCCTATCTTCCTGTAGAACAAGATGAGGGTGACTCAGAACTCAAAACGAAGGGGGTAAGGAGAAAAAAGAAGCCTTACGTTATTCCCTTATATACCCAGAGTAACTATATAACTATAGCAAGCTAGACTCGACTTCGGCCAAGGCTACTAGCCCTACAGTCAGTCCTGCTCTAATACCAAGTCTGTCGGGACCTGGGGTTAGCGTATGCAAGTCCAGCTAAGACATAGTCATATGGAGAGCCGAGAACCGTACCCACTTGTCTAAGCAGACAAGGCCAAGCACAGAACGTTCTCGGAAAGCATCGTACGTGAGGGGCATCCCATCCAGGCCGGATGATCAACTGAGATGGGTCCTCATCGTCCGCACACAAGTCTAATGATATGGGTTGTGAACTCCCATATTCAAAGACAAGTCGCCTCAACCATACTATCGACTATCTCATAACTCTTACATAAACTTACTCCAGCCCGATCACTTAGTCGGGGTCTAGGGCGGGCTCGATCATACCACAAAGTGTGCACGAGACGGATTCTCGAGCAATCACATTGTGATGCCCCAAGCTGCGCACATCTAAGGGCCACTTGGTGTATGAAAGACCGCCAGCCAGAACACAACTAAGGTCTCGAAAACCCATACAAAGACATACATGTTATAAACATACACGCAGCACACATGCCTTGTATGAACAGTAGGTACCATTGCAATTCTCTACAAAGTGTACATTTTTATTGATAACTCTTATAGAGTGCACACAGAGATCACAAACCTGTGATCCAACATTACAACATAAGCGGAAGAAAATTATGTCTGAGTACAGACAAGTTTAACAAATGGCTTAAGAAGCCTTATTTAAACACAAGACCTCCACGAGGGAACCAGTCGTCTGACTGGGACTAGACTAGCTTGATCTTCAGTCGTCCAGCTCGATGAAGAATCCACCTTCGGGGTCAATGGTTTCATCTAAAACATAGATTAAGCAAACGTGAGTACAAAGTCGTACTCAGCAAGACTTACATAGGAGTTATACTACTGATGCACATGTATCAAGGTAAAGGGAGGTGGGGTTTCACTTGCAGAAATGCCAGCTTTGACTTGGCTAGTCCTGAACTACGAGACCAGACTTGAGGTAAGAAGCGTACACGAGTCCACTACTTTCTCCAACCAATTACACCACTATGGTGCCTTCCTCGACTTCCCCACGAGAAAGCACGCCATAGCACTCACACTTATCTTGGTGTGTTTTAGAAGTATTCAGTTCAAGTTGTCTAATAATCAAGCTAAGCTTTCCAAGCAGTCCATAACCGCGGACGCGGATATTCGAATAGTTTTGTTAACCCTGCAGGGGTGTACCGCTACACACACATGATCATCATTTACCGCCTTTGTACTCGACACCGTTCAAGAAGTGTCGGCGAGGATACTCACCACAACTGTTACCTCATAGCCGATCTAGTCCGAGAAAGCCGCCTACTTGGGTTGGTTACCACTATCGTGAACCCGGCCGGTTTACCGAAGTGGACCCAAGTGATGTGTGCGTGGTGCATAAGCCGGTCTCGGATGAGCCGTTCTCTCACTTAGCATCCAGGCCACAAGCCTACCAGAACTACGAACTATTGCGACATCTGGACATCGAAAGGGATGAGTTAGTAAGTTGAGAGGGGTCAGTGAGCCCAATGTGTGGTTGTACTCTTCATCTTGGATCACCACACAAGAACTCGGACTTAGGGCGGTGTTCAACAAGACAACCCACCGTGTACTCCTACACAGCCTCTCATCGTTCACCATGTATTAGGGCCGATTCACCAACACTTTTCTACCAACATCAACATGATCACTACCATCCCGACTCACATCACAGTATCATCATGGTATTATACTAAGCATGCAATAAGAGATAATCATTTGCAGGGGCCACATGATATCAAACAACTCCTACATTTGCTAGGATTGTGGTTTGCTTACTACTATGACAAAATGATAGGTCATGCAAAGGAATGGGTTCATCTATGCGGTACAAACGAATCATGGTGATCATCCTAAACAATGCATAAGCGAGACATGAGAGGGAAGTGGGATTTTATCGACATGATCAATGGGGGTTTTCTTGCCTTGCTGACGAGGTTCGGGTTCTGGGTCTTCAGCGAAGGGGGCAGCCTCCTGCTCCGGTTCCACCTCTACTCGACATACAACAAGCAAAGTAGCAAAGTAAATACAATGCACAATCACAGGATGGAAGGTTGAAACTTGATGTATATGCTTCGATGTGTGAAGCAATTCCATTTAAATGGAGTATATTGCAAATTGAATTGCAAATTCAAACTCCAATTTGAATTCAAACTTGACCAAGTTACATGTGACATTGTTTGATCATTTTGAACCTTTTGGAAATGTGTATGATATGCCTCTGAAGTGTGGTTGAAATATAGCATAATTCCATGGTCCAAGTTTCAAAAGCATTTGATTTGAATTTGAATTAACTCCAAATAATTCAAATGACATATGCTACTGGTCCCATTCTAAAATCAACTCCAACATAGTTTAAAGTTGAATTTTTGGATAGCTTATTTTCTCCTGATCATTTTTCATATATTATTTGTCCAATTTGGAGTTAATATGAATTTTCTATGAATTTCCAAATTTTGAGCTATTTTCTGGAATTTTCTGAAATTCTTTAATTCAATTTGATTTCTGGAAATTCATTTAATCGACTTATTGCGCCAGGCTGACGTCAGGGGGGGGGCTGACATGTGGGGTAACTCTATCAGTGGCTGAGTTAACTAACCCGGCTAGTTAATCTAATCCAGTGGCTTAATTAAGCCACTGGGCCCACTTGTCATTGGCTCTGGGGGATCATTAGGGGTGGATTAGGGCTAACCCACCGGTGGCTAAACGCCAGCGACCTGGCCACGGCGGCGCACTCGCCGGAATGGCTAGGGGCCACGGGAGGCTACGGGGAGGACACCATCGGGTGCAGCATCGTCGTCCGCGTCATCTGGAAGCAACAGGGGGTCACGGGGAGCTCGGAATCGACGGCGGCGACGTCTTCCGCGGCAACAGAACGGCGGCAAGATCGTAGTTGTCGCTGCAGTGCACGGATTGAGCTGATTTGTGGCGCGTTCGAATGCTAGTACACGCAGGAGTCAAACGCGTGCACTGGAGCTTCACGACGGGCACTGGAGCGAGGAGGGCGACGACCATGGCGTCGAGGAGCTCGGGTTCTCATGGCGGACATGGCTAGTGGAAGCAATCGAGGGGGTAAAGTTAGGGGTTTTGATGCCGCGCTCACCAGGAACTCAGCAGAGCAGACGGTGAGGCAAACGGCGGCGTGATGACGACGAATTCGACGATGAGTCCTTGCGGGTCCGGCGGCGGCTCGAGCTCGATTCTGGTGACTAGGAGGGCTCCGGGCTCGCCTTCTCCTGTAGATCGATGAAGATCTTGAAGGGGAACACGGGGGACAGCTCGGTGAAGGTCCTCGTTGTCATTGGCTGCGCGTGCTCGGCGTCGCGCTCCGGCGGTCCTCTCGGGCGTCGACGAATCGGGCGAGGGAGACGGGGAGGGAGCTCGTGGAGGGGGGGAATGGACGTGGGCGTCTCCAGGACGTGTCTAGAAGCACCAAGGAGGCCGGGGGGCGCCAGGCAAGCAGGTGGTGTGGCGGCCATGGCATGCCGGGCACGCAGCTGCCTGGCGGCCTGAGGAAGACGACAGCCCGGGATGTGGGCTGGGCCGGCTGGGGAACTAGTTGGGCCGAAAACGAGGTAAGTCCCTTTTTTTTCTTTTCTTGTCTGTTTTCTTTTCTGACATTTGTTTTGTCTTAGCTAAATAAATAGCTAGGCATTTTATTAAATGCTGAAATTTTTTATATGGCTTCATAACAATATAGACTAGCCACTTATAAAGTTTCAACATTTTTAAAATTCAAATAATTTGAATCTTAACTCAAATAGGGGTTTTTCATTAAATCCAAGGCACTGTTTGAATATTTGAAAAATCTATGAGCAACTCGACGGACCATGCACACTCCACAGATTCAAAGACGAGCATGGATAAATAAGGTCAGGGCACACCTTGAGAGACTGCAGACGCTTCACCGAGCTCTCGGAGGAAAAAAGACGGACCACAACACCAACCTCGCAACGACTTGCAAGCGTAGCAACAGGGCCAATCACACAACGGGTCGCCCGCCCCTGCCATACCTTCAAGACATGTAGCAGCCATCCAGCAATGACGCGTGGCATCCAAAGAAGAGGAAGAATACCCAACGACGCATGGATGAATCTTCATGATCCAGGAAGGAAGGTGATGACCCTCAACGTAAAGGGATCTATTTTAGCATTTTCGATAAGTAAGTGTGTCGAACCCAACGAGGAGCGAAAGGTATTGATAGGCGATAGTAGGCAAGGAATAACTGCAAACACTGAAAGGTACCTTTTTAGGGGTTTTCGATATAAGCAACGATAAGACAAAAGCAAGCAAAGTAAATAGCACTGAGGAGCAGCAAGTGGCCCAATCCTTTTGCGCAAAGGATAAGCCATACAACCAAACTTATAAAGACTAAAGCGTTCTTGAGGACACATGGAGAGGTAGTCACGTGCTTCCGCCATATTCCGTATCGATAACAAGTGTTGTGCTGATAAGTGTTGAGTGGGTGGATCTATGCTAGCACACCTTCTAGACTAAGATAAGTGCACTCTTATGATTAAACATCTTGCAAGCATCCGCAAATACAAGATAGAAATTAAGGCAAAGCCTAACCACAGAAATAAGATCAAGGATCCATTATTCCCTTGTGCAAAAGTGTGCAAACTGGGGTTCAAGTTTCTGTCACTCTGGCAACCCACCGTAAGCATTCTTAATACACAATGCATTCCCCTAGATCCTTAAGAAGGTGAAGTGTTGAGTGTTCGACTCACACAACACCACTAGGAAAATAACAACACAACTTAAATATCAAACAACACAAATTACTTCAACATCATATGACTACTAGAAACTAGACTTCTCCCATGTCCTCAAGAACTAAAGTAACTACTCACAAGACATAAAAGAGATCATGATCAGAGGTGGTAAATATATAATTAACAATCTGGACATAATGGTATTTCTCCAACAAAATTCAATAGCATTCACAAAGGAGTAATCAACACCGGTAGAGTAGAGAGGATAGACAGTACGGATTACAACACAAGATGAACTTGTGAGGTGAGATTGGATGGTGGTGGAGATGGTGCTGATGTTGGGGATGATGTTGATGATGATCTCGATGATGCCCGTGACAATTGTGATGACGATGGCGTTGATCTCCCCTTTCGGGAGGTGATCTCCTCGGCGGAATCTGCTCGCCGGAGAGCCCTTTTCTTCTCTGTAAGTTTCCACCACGGAGCGGCGGCGGAAATCCGTGATGGCCTCCTCTTTCGGGTTTTCGTGTAACGAGGAGTATATAGGCCAGAGGGGGGAGCCGCGCCAGGTGGCCGCTTGGGTCTCCTGTGGCCCCCCTCTGGCCCCTCTTTGGTGAGTCTTCGTTATTCTTTTGGAAAATACCCCCCATCGATTTTCAGGTAATTCTGAGGTATTCTTCTTCAGCAACTCAGCGTCCACTTTTTATCGCTGAATCCTGCGTCTGCGGCTTCGGCACCGGAGAGTTGAAAACTGTGTAAAATAAGACAAAACAACATAAGAACATCATTGTAACATGAAATATATCAATGAATAAGGATGAATTACGATATAAAATAGTGATGCATTTTGGACGTATCAACTCCCCCAAGCTTAGACCTCGCTTGTCCCCAAGCGAAAGCTGAGCTCGGTAAACCTGTCCACTAGTTTAGGGAGTGAAGTGTCGATAAATAAAATACGGACAAGAAGCATCATGATCTTTTCACCAAACTCAAACATCCTAAACAGCAATCTCCAACTCATAAAGCCCTTATGAAAGAGTAATAAAAATTATAATCAAAAGTAGGGCTAAGGAAACTCATCAAATCATGGCAAACAAGTCCTTTGGTCAAGGGACAACTAAAAGCTTTTATCTTTGCTCTTTCTCTTTATATTTTGAAGAGACAATTTTGAACTTTTTGAAATAACAAGCTATTAGTCATGAAGTGCAAATGTTAACACAAAGGAAGATGTTTGCTTGGCAAAGGCTTTTGCAAACAACTTACTTATCAAGAGATAATGTCAACAATGATATGGCATGGAAAAAATTTAATGCAGCATTATAATGATGAATCTTTATCAGCATCAAGTGTCTGTTCTCTTTGGGAAAGGAGGAAGTAGGGAAAACTGACTCAACACAAAAGTAAAGGAACTAACAGCCTTGTTAAAGGCAAGCATGGAAAACTCAAGTGCTATCCTTAGATCAAACAGAATGAAAACAAGTTTTGAGAGGTGCATGATTTGTCAACGAATGCTAATAGATAACTCGATTTCTTCTCAGGTTGGACAAGTTTCGAGAACGGCTCCCAAACGGGGACGATCACATCCCCGCAATATCCTTTCTTTATCACTGCTGGAGTTTTCTGATTTCTCATGAACAAAGCATGAAGGAGGGTTTGATTGTTGTATTATGTTTTGTGAGCTGGGCGCAATCATGCCAGTTCCTCCTCGTATTAGGGGTTTGCAGATTAAACATGCAATCCCGGGATAAAACTTGTCCAACTTAAGAAGTTCATGAATTAACTACTACTTCCTCATGAGCTAAAACAGGGGCACAAAACAGAAGATTTTGAACATCTAAGGATAACACAAAAATTCTATGCTTTAGGAGTCTTAGTGGAATACCACGAATAGGAAGGTATAGTGGACTCATCTGGAAGGTACTTGTTTCAGGGTATGGATGCACAAGCAGAATTCCGCTTAGTATAGGGGTTTGGCTAGCAAAGGCTTTGAGAGAACAGACAATTGATGATGACTTGGATGCAAAACAATATAAAGCATAAACATTAAAAAAAGCATAACATATGATGATGTCTTCCTTGTCAACATAACACTACAAGCATAATAACAAAGAGGGTTTTGGCTATGTCGCTACTTTGAGAAAAATAACATGCTTGTTGTTATGACCAAAGCTATGTTTGCCAAGATTAAATAAAGTTTTCAAAGCCATACCTGATATAAGGTCAATACTCCCCATAAGAATCATCATAAGGTCGATTGCGTGAAGAGAATACCGAGTGCAACGAAGGGATCAATTGACTTCTCATTAATATTCCATCAAAGACGACAACACACTCACGGATACATAACTCCCCAGAAAGGAGTGATAGACCTCAAAGCAAACACCTATTTTATAAGATAACTTCAAGGGACATGATACGACTCTACTTGACTCTAAAAGACACAGATAAAGATAAAGATACCGGGCACTCCCCCAAGCTTGGAACAAGCTAAGGGGATGCCATTACCCAAGGAGATTTACTCCTCATCCTTGTTCTTGTTGGTCACGTACTTCTTGGCGAAGCGCTTCCATGGCAGATGCTCTCCGGTCTCAAAGGACATTCCCGTCTCCAAGATCCTGCACTCAGCACCCAAACCCATGCGCGGAAACTTTAGTTCATACTCACAGTTCTGGTTCTGCAGATCATAGATCTGTGCTTGGAGCCCATAAACTTTTTCTTCTAGTGCGGCCAAACTTGACCACATCTCCTTCATCTCCTTCTTGTGGGAAGCCTCGATCTCGTTCATGATGTCGAAGTTAGGTTCAACACCACGCTCCACCATCTTCTTGAACTTGAAGAATTCATGTTCCATCTCCTTCAGCCGCTCCTCGGTGCTCCCCTTCTTGACTGGTCCCTTCAG
The DNA here is from genome assembly GCA_950022295.1 of Bromus sterilis. Taxonomy (NCBI): domain Eukaryota; kingdom Viridiplantae; phylum Streptophyta; class Magnoliopsida; order Poales; family Poaceae; genus Bromus; species Bromus sterilis. Next base: position 157,950,280 of record OX465597.1, read on the forward strand.
ATCCTCCTTATGGAGGTCACCTTCCTCCACACGAAGGATCTGGGGGTGCTTCTTCACCTCAGCGGGGTAAGGGTTGATGACGTTGACGACGAACTTGTCATTCGGGGAACTTGGGGAAGCCATGGCGCCTAGGTCTAGCTGAAAGTTTTCTTGGCAGAAACAGCTCAAAAAGAAAACACACGAGATCACGAGATATGTTGCCGGAACAATCCGGGAAAATATATAGAAAAAAGATTCTGCACAGAAAGGAAGGTAACAGGTCAAAACGGAGTCGGAGACGGGCTCTGGGGTGCCCAGGCGGCCTCCCGGCGCGGCCAGGGGTGGGGCCGCGCCAGGGGGGCGCCTGGGCCCCCTGGAGCTGGTCTCCGGATCCACTTAGGCCTCAAATGGTCTATATTTTTCAAAAACTCATAATCTGGAACTTTCATGACGGTTTCGCGATGTTTCCTTACCGTAATACATACATTTTCTTATTCTGCTTCTGCTGGTGTCTGAAACGGGGCTGCTACATGTTCTTCATGAGACTTTGTGTATACCAAATCCACATCAACATTGACAGGATCTCCTGCTATGTAATGCTTAAGTCTTTGCCCATTCACCACTTCAGGTTTGGTTCCTTCGAAATTGTTAATCTTGATCGCACCCAAGCGGTAGACTTCCTCAATATGAAACGGCCCTTCCCACCTGGAAAGTAATTTACCTGGAGAAAACCTAAAACGGGATCTAAACAACAAAACTTTATCACCGGCATTAAATTCACGTTTCAAAAACCTCCTATCATGCCACTTGTTTACCTTTTCCTTGAACATTTTAGCGCTCTCGTAAGCTTCACTTCTCCACTCATCTAGAGAACTCAAGTTCGTGAGACGCTTTCCACCAGCTAATTTCGGGTCGGCATTAAGCTCTCTAATAGCCCAGAAAGCTTTGTGTTCTAATTCTAATTTCAAATGGTAAGCCTTGCCATAAACCATCTTATAGGGAGACATGCCCATGGGGTTTTTGTAAGCAGTTATATACGCCCACAAAGCATCTCCTAACTTATTTGACCAATCCTTTCTATTTCTATTGACTGTCTTCTGTAAGATCAACTTGATCTCTCTATTGGTGAGCTCAACTTGCCCACTAGTTTGGGGGTGGTACGGTGAAGCAATTCTATGATTGACATCGTACTTGGCTAAAGCTTTTCTAAAAGCTCCTTGTGTAAAGTGTGAACCCCCATCAGTCATGAGGTACCTGGGTACTCCAAACCTAGGAAAAATTACATCCTTGAGCATTTTCAAAGATGTCTTGTGATCAGCACTTTCAGTGGGGATTGCTTCTACCCACTTGGTTACATAATCAACAGCAACTAAAATGTGAGTGTACTTGTGTGAGGAAGGAAAAGGGCCCATAAAATCAAAACCCCAGCAATCAAAAGGCTCAATCACTAGAGAGTAATTCATAGGCATCTCATTCCTCCTACTAATATTACCAACTCTCTGACACTTATCACAGGATAAAACATAATTTCTAGCATCCTTAAAGAGAGTTGGCCAATAAAAACCTGATTGAAGAACCTTATGTGCGATCCTCTCACTAGCATGATGTCCTCCATATGGACTATCGTGACATTGTTTGAGAATTTCCTTCTGTTCGTGTTCCGGTACGCATCTTCTCACGATCCCATCTGGACCTTCTTTGAAAAGATGTGGGTCATCCCAAAAGTAATGCCTCAAATCATGAAAGAACTTCTTCCTTTGCTGAAATGTTAAACCTGGAGGAAAAAACTTTGCAACGATAAAATTAGCATAATATGCAAACCAAGGATCGGAGAGATATTGTACTTTAACAACAGCTAGCTGTTCGTCTAGGAAATTGTCGTTGACTAGAATGGGATCATGCGGTATATCTTCCATCCTTGCGAGATTATCCGCCACCGGATTGTCTGCTCCTTTTCTATCGACAATCTGCAAATCAAATTCTTGAAGAAGGAGTACCCATCGGATAAGCCTTGGTTTAGCATCCTTCTTCTCCATGAGATATTTAATGGCAGCATGATCAGTATGAACAATAATCTTAGAATCAACAATATACTTCCTAAACTTATCACAAGCAAACACTACTGCCAAGAATTACTTCTCAGTAGTAGCATAATTCTTTTGAGCACTATCAAGGGTTTTGCTAGCATAAGATATAACATTCAACTTCTTATCAACCCTTTGTCCTAAAACAGCTCCAACGGCAAAATCACTAGCATCACACATAATTTCAAAAGGTAAATTCCAATCAGGTGGTTGTACTATAGGAGCAGTTATTACAGCTTTCTTAAGAACTTCGAAGGCTTCCTTACAATCTTCATCAAAAACAAAAGGAACGTCCTTCTGGAGAAGATTAGTGAGGGGTCTCGAAGTCTTAGAAAAGTCTTTAATAAACCTTCTATAGAAACCAGCATGACCGAGAAAACCACGAATACCTTTGATGTCCCGTGGATAGGGCATCCTTTCAATTGCTTCGATCTTGGCTCTGTCCACTTCAATTCCCCTCTCGGAAATTTTGTGGCCAAGAACAATTAACTCGTTGACCATAAAGTGGCACTTCTCCCAGTTAAGCACCAGATTTTTCTCCTCACCTCTCTGCAAAACTTTATTAAGGTTGTGGAGACAATGGTCAAAGGAGGTTCCATAGACGGAGAAATCGTCCATGAATACCTCCACAATTTCTTCACAAAAACCATGAAAGATAGCAGACATACACCTTTGAAAAGTAGCAGTGGCATTACATAAACCAAAAGGCATACGTCTGTAAGCATAAGTACCATAGGGGTAAGTAAAAGTGGTCTTCTCTTGATCAGCAGTGTTAATATGAATTTGAGAGAAGCCAGAATAACCATCTAGATAGCAAAAGTGAGTGTTTTTGGATAACCTTTCAAGCATTTGGTCGATGAACGGCAACGGGTAGTGGTCCTTCCTGGTTGCCTTGTTCAGCTTCCTTTAATCAATACACATTCTATATCCAATAATAATTCTCTGAGGTATTAGTTCATTCTTATCATTAGGAACTACAGTTGTTCCTCCTTTCTTTGGAACACAATGAACTGGGCTTACCCACTTACTATCAGCTATAGGATAGATAATACCTGCGGCTAGAAGCTTGAGAATCTCAGTCCTTACAACTTCCATCATTTTCGGATTCAACCGTCATTGATGATCAACAACTGGTTTGGCGTCAGGTTCAAGGTTGATGGTATGTTGACAAATAGAAGGACTAATCCCCTTAAGTTCATCAAGGGTATAGCCAATTGCACCTCGATGTTTGCGAAGTACTTCCAATAAACGCTCCTCTTCATATCCTGAAAGGTTAGAATTGACGATAATAGGATATACTTTATTTTCATCTAAATAAGCATATTTGAGCGTATCAGGAAGAGGTTTAAGATCAAACACTGGATCTTCTTTTGGTTGAGACAAAATTCCCAAAGGCTCAACTGGAAGGTTGTGCTTTAGGATAGCAGGTTGTCTTAGGAATATTTTGTCCAGCTCATTTCTCTCCTGCATGTGCAAATCATTCTCGTGGTCCTCCATATATTGCTGCAAGGGATCGTTAGGAGGGATAGCAATGGAAGCAATATCTTCAATAATCATATCATTACTAGGAAAATTAGTGCTACGAGGCTGCTTAGAGAACTTAGAAAAATTAAATTCATAAGGCTCACCATTGAATTCAACAGAAACTTTACCTTTCTTGCAATCTATTATAGCTACACAAGTTCTGAGAAAAGGTCTACCGAAAATAATGGGACAAAAATTATCCCTTACCGAACCAAGTACTAGAAATTCGGTAGGATACTTTACCTTTCCGCATAATACTTCAACGTCTCTCACAATTCCAATGGGAGAGATAGTTGCTCTGTTTGCAAGATGAATAGTGACATCAACTTCTTCAAGTTCGCAAGGTGAAATTTCACCCATGATCTCTTGATAAAGTGAATACGGGATAGCACTGGCACTCGATCCCAAATCGCATAGCCCATAATAATTATGATCTCCTATTTTAACAGATACTACTGGAGTACCTGAAATTGGGACCTTATTCTTGGCTGTGACAAGGTTAGTGGAAACAGCACCAAAATTTATATTGGAATCTAAAGCATCATTAGTAATAAGATCCTTAACCAATGCAACTCGAGGATCGACCTTGATCTGGTCCTCGAGTTCATCGATTCTTCTCTCACTCTTATTCATTATGCCTGTAACAAAAGAGTGCTCCCTTAGTCTTACGGGAAAAGGGGGCTTTTCATATATAACTGCAGGTACAATAGGGTCAGCAACATGAATATCAATAGATGATTCCTTGAAGGGTTTATGATGCTGGCTCTTCTTCTTCTTAGAAGAGTCGATATGAGAGGCAAAGTCCTTACAAAAATCAATCATTAGATGGGAATCAAGACCAATCTTAGAGCAAAAGGCATTAAAGGAATCAGTTTTCACATAGCTCTCTATATAATCATGCTCATAATTTATAGTAGGTTCAATACCTTCGTCTATTTCCCAATCTTCGGTATTCCTCTGGATCCTTTCAAGGAGATCCCATCTTTCTTCAACGCTTTTCATCTGAAATACCCCACTAGAGGAGGCATCCAACATCTCCTTATCCTGACAAGAAAGTCTGGCATAAAAGTTTGTAAGTATAGTTTCCTTGGGGAGCTCATGAATAGGACATTTGAGCATTAGAGATTTCAATCTCCCCCAAGCTTGAGCGATGCTTTCTCCGTCACGAGACCAAAAGTTATAGATATAATTCCTGTCTCGATGAATTTCATGAGGAGGATAAACTTGGTGTAAAAGAGAGACATAAGTTCATGCCAATCAAGGAAATGAGAGTTATCGAGAAGCTTATACCAATCTGAAGCTTTATCTATAAGCGATACGGAGAACAATTTCTTCATGACAAACTCCTTTGATACACCTGCAAGCTTAAATAGCGAACATAGTTGTGATAAATATAGCAAGTGTTCACTGGGGTGTCTATCTCCTGCATAACGATTAGCCAAGACACAATCGATAATACCAGCTGGTATTTTATAAGGCTCAATTTCAGTAGGGGGAGGTACAACCACCACAGATGTGGGGCGTTTCCCCATAAGCAACGATCCAATAGCTAGGTTGTCCATACGGACAAAGGACAGCAGCAGCAAAATAAAAGAAACGATATAAAAAATTCCTTACCAGCTTCACTTACCAATAGCGCTATGCTCCCTGGAAACGGCGCCAGAAAACGTAGCTTGATGACCCTCAACGTAAAGGGGTCTATTGTAGCGTTTTCGATAAGTAAGAGTGTCGAACCCAACGAGGAGCGAAAGGTATTGATAGGCGATAGTAGGCAAGGAATAACTGCAAACACTGAAAGGTAACTTTTTAGGGGTTTTCGATATAAGCAACGATAAGACAAAAGCAAGCAAAGTAAATAGCACTGAGGAGCAGCAAGTAGCCCAATCCTTTTTTGCAAAGGATAAGCCTGACAACTGAACTTATAAAGACTAAAGCGTTCTTCAGGACACATGGAGAGGTAGTCACGTGCTTTCTCCATACTCCGTATCGATAACAAGTGTTGTGCTGATAAGTGTTGAGTGGGTGGATCTATGCTAGCACACCTTCTAGACAAAGATAAGTGCACTCTTATGATTAAACATCTTGCAATCATCCACAAATACAATATAGAAATTAAGGCAAAGCCTAACCACAGCAATAAGATCAAGACCCACCGTAAGCATTCTTAATACACAATGCATTCCCCTAGGTCCTTAAGAAGGTCAAGTGTTGAGTGTTCGACACACACAACACCACTAGGAAAATAATAACACAACTTAAATATCAAACAACACAAATTACTTCAACATCATATGACTACTAGCAACTAGACTTCTCCCATGTCCTCAAGAACTAAAGTAACTACTCACAAGACATAAAAGAGATCATGATCAGAGGTGATAAATATCTAATAAACAATCTGGACATAATGGTATTTCTCCAACAAAACTCAATAGCATTCACCACAAAGGAGTAATCAACACCGGTAGAGTAGAGAGGATAGATAGTACGGATTACAACACAAGATGAACTTGTGAGGTGAGATTGGATGGTGGTGGAGATGGTGCTGATGTTGGGGATGATGTTGATGATAATCTCGATGATGCCTGTGACGATGGTGATGACGATGGAGTTGATCTCCCCTTTCGGGAGGTGATTTCCTCGGCGGAATCTGGGGCTCATGTGGCCCCCCCTCTGGCCCCTCTTCGGCGAGTCTTCGTTATTCTTCTGGAAAATACCCCCGTCGATTTTCAGGTAATTTGGAGGTATTCTTCTTCAGCAACTTAGCGTCCACTTTTTACCGCTGAATCCTACGTCTGCTGCTTCGGCACCGGAAAGTTGCAAACTGTGTAAAATAAGCCAAAATAACATAAGAACATCATCATAACATGAAATATATCAATGAATAAGGATGAATTACGATATAAAATAATGATGCATTTTGGACGTATCAGAAGGCCATCAAATAGGTAGCAGAAACATGTATCCAAACAAGTCTTCCTCGCAGTCTCCTCGCGCCTAGCCATCCCGGAATACCTTTGCAGGTTGGAGACTGACATCACCTTCTCCTTGGAGGACCACCCACCAGCTATCCCTCGGCCAGGGCACGCCGCGCTGGTGCTCGAAGCAAGAATCAGGAATTATGACATGTCGCGAGTCTTCATGGAAGGAGGAAGTGGCATTAACAACATATTCACCAAGACCCTAGAAGAGATGTTCATCCAAACCTCAGCACTCAAAACATCGGGCACGACCTTCCACTGAATCGTACCAGGCAATGTAGTCTATCCACTTGGCAAGATAAGCCTGGAAGTTGTCTTTAGAAACGAAGCAACTTCATAAAAGAGACACTAGATTTCAAAGTGGACGACTGGAAGTCACAATACCACGCCATCCTTGGTTGACCAGCCTACGCACGCTTCATGGTCGTACCCCACTACGGGTACCTCAAACTGAAAATGTAAGGGCCAAAAGGAGTCAACACCATCAATGACAGCTTCGTCAGGTCCGATCGTTGTGACAGAGAATTCCACAAGATATCGGAAACCTTCGAAGCTCACCAAAGCAGCAAAGCAGCCGAACAAGCAGAAGCACTCAAATAGCACCAAGTCAGAGCCAGAAGAATCCCGCAATGAGGAGAACAAACGAGAAACCGACGCTTCAGGCTCCGCCTACCAACTATCCGAGCAAAAAAAATTCATTCCTAGGGCTACCAAGCCATCGATACAAATAAAGGTTGTTCCTCAGCCCCTTAGTGTAAGAACATCGGGGAAACATCAGAACAAGGAAATTTTTCCAAAAATATCTTACGCGGCTCAAAACTGGCACTTGGGGGCTCGCTCGCAGCAGCCACCCTCCAAGGCGTTATTCGCTTACACAACCTAAAACTAGAACTCGGGGGCTCGCTCGCAGCCGCCACCCTCCGAGGCGTTATTCGCTTACGCGACCTAAAACTGGCACTCGGGGGCTCGCTCGCAGGAGCCACCCTCCGAGGCGTTATTCACTTACGTGACCTAAAACTGGCACTCGGGGGCTCACTCGCAGCAGCCACCCTTCGAGGTGTTATTCTCTTACGCGACCTAAAACTAGCACTCGGGGTTCGCTCGCAGCAGCCACTCTCCTAGGCGTTATTCGCCCACGTGACCTAACTCGGGGGCTCGCTCGCAGAAGCCACCCTCCGAGGCGTTATTCGCCTACGCGACTTAAAACTGGTACTCAGGGGCTCATTCACAGTAGCCACCCTCCGAAGCATCAGTTGGCTCAAACACTCGGCGGCTTGCGTGCGATAGCCACCCCCGCTGTGTTAATCACTTACGCGGCCCAACTACAGCATTCCCACATGCATTACACAAGGGCAAGACCCATACATACAAGTATTTAGCAAAAGAAGGAGATTCTACAAGCTACAAGAAGTCATATACACCTGGCTTCTCCTTAACTTTACAAAGCGCACCGAGTACGCGGTCACTCTCCTCGCAAATTTTCCTCACAACCAAATGCGAGGGTGCATCAGCCGCCTCGTAGTGCTCCCCCATCGGCTCATCTCGACCACCAGGAGGACCATGAGCCGCCAGCATAAGATCTATCCCGGTCCAGTTGTTGTGAAAAAAAGCAAACACGCAGAAGGCCCCCACATGAATTTGATGATTCAGAACGCGGCAAAGCTCTGCAGGTAGAGAAAACACTCGGCAAAGCTTCTCGAGGATCATCGGAACAGGATCCAAGGGATAAACTCGGAGAAAATAGCACCAAGCACATTGCATCAGTACTCAAGAGTTCTCGGAACACTGCCGACTCACAAACGAAGAACATCAAACGCCCGTGCATGAACTCTATCAATCCAAAGTGGATTTTTAGACTGCACGGCCGGGTCATCCAGGCGCGACAACTCCGACTGCACAGCCTCCTTTTCCTCGCGGTAGCGGCCGGGCAACACTTCACATTAAGTAAAGGACAAAAGATCAACCAGAGCAAAAGAAGAGGCGCTCGAACAGTCAAACATCGAGACTCACCCTTCAGCAGATCGGACAATTTTTGTATCCAAGCAACCAAATTGTCCAGCGCTGCCTCCACACGTTCGCGCTTCGAGCGATGGATAGCAACAACACCTTTGAGCCGGCTAATCTCGCGCTCCGCGTCTCGAAGTCTCAGGCAGAGGGACTTGTATGCACCCTTGCGAGCGTCCTCCTTCAACGAAGTACAAGCCCTAGAGACACCCGGAACGGCCTACCGCAGGAAGAAAATCAAAAAAGGAGTAAAAAACTGAAGTAAAGCACAGACACAAGGACAAAACAACATCGCCAGAAGAATCAAACATTTTTTTCTCCGGAGGAGGTTTAGTACAAATTAAAAAAGTCAAGCATCAAGGAAACCAGACTGTCTCCATCTACTTAGCACCCTCAGACTTGCGGATGTCGGCTTCTACAACCAATTACGGTCGGCGGGCAAGTTCGGTGGCTCGAATGCTCTGCTCCTCTGTATAATCGGGCACGGTATCCACCATGTCATCCTCAATTGTCACACCGCACCCTAAGAGAACAACAAAAGATGTCGTGAGCCCACTCACCACGGTTTGATGAACAAAACTCTCCAGGAGTGGACCACCCAAGCCAAAGGCAGCAACCAGCAGATCAAGACCTTCAGGCCGATCCTCCTCTTCTGGATACACGTTCTCATGCATAAGCTCGAGGAGAGTAGAAGCTCGATCAGTCACGGCCTTGATAGCGTCTGTAGAACTTGACACGGTATCAACAACACCACAAAGAGTGCTCGAGTCCGCAGAGCCAGCTGATGCAATCTCAACACCCACGGAGCCTACACGCCAGGAAAACGATGATCAGAATTCAAGCCAAAAGCCACAACTGAAGAAAACATACAAGAGTAAATTATCTACCTGTCAGATCACCCGCCAGGGCACGCAGGCGATCACCCTCTGTCATCTCGACCTACCGAAGCTGCTCCTCCAACTGTCGAAGCCGCTCAGCCTCGCCAAGGTGCACCTGGAGCTCCTTCTCTTTTGACTGCAAAGTGCCCCGAAGCAAGGAAAGCTCTTTCTCCTACACGGCAGCCCGTTTCTCGGCCTCTTTCTTTCGACCTGCATTAGAGGCATCATAAAGCAAGAAAAGCAGCAACAACAAACAACATGAGCATAGAAAGGAACGAAGTTACTCATGTCTCATGACAGTAAGCTTCCCATGGATAGCATCCTGGACACACCTAGACCGATCGACATCAGTTAGCACGCGCTCGCAAATCCGGAACAACGGCTACATCAGCAGAGAAGCAAAAGATAAGGTCATACAAAGGAAAACAGTCAAAGGCCGCGACCAACCACAAGTGGTTGCTCGCATCCTCGGGGGCTACTCCCATCGGGAGCGCTGTCGCGCCCCCAATGAAATTCAGTAAGCAAGGATCAATACCTGTTCAGCCATCCTATCAAAGAAAGCAGCTTTGTCCTCAATAGGTATGCCTTTCTTCTCCATGACATACCCTTCAACAACAACAGGCTTCACATGCGAAGAATAATTTCCCTCTGTAGCTTCTCCAGAACCACCCGAAGGAGCGATCGCAGGAGTCGTACCCGCACCCGAGACTGCAGGAGTAGCCGCAGGACCCTACTGCTCGGCTACAGTGCTAGAACCAGTCGAGTGAAGATCAGCAGCAGAAGCACTCGTCGAAGAGGCAGTTGGGACAGGCAGAGTACTGCAGCATAACAGTTTTCAGCACAAGAACCAAAAATATAAACAAAGATAAGCATAAGAGGGACGAAGTACAAACCCAATTTGTGCAACACCCGGACGAAGAAGCATCCCAAACTTCCGCTTTTTCGGAGCAACTGGAGGTGCATCTGGCGCCACCGATGGAGGCACTCCACCGCCACCTCCGTCCGGCTGCCCAGTAGGAGCCGAGGAGCGGCCCCACCTAAAACACAGCGGCACCAGGCAATCATCATCACCATCATCAACTGAATGCTGACCAGCACCATCTCCCTTTGCAGGCACATGCTCCACCAGCATCACATCAGGCTCCTCCCGCATCTCAGCATCCTCAGGCTACGGTGGGTTGCTAAGAACAGGAACATGGCCCTACAGGACAAAGTAAAGTTAGCAAACAACATATTTCAACAACTTCAAAAAAGACGACCAAGGCACAAAGAAAATACCTCAGGCAATGGCACGTCGGACGTATAAGGAAATACAGAGCTCTCGAGGCCATCACTCGTACACTTGTTAATTTGCTGGATACGAAACAGGAGATCACTACCCGAAATATCTACAGGAGAGCACCTAGTCGGGTCCTTGAGTCATGTGTACTGCCACATGGGATGCACTCGATGCTGCAAGGGTTGGATGCGCCTTCTCATAAAAACAGCAATGAGTTGTCCACCAGATATCCTCCCTTTCAGATTTGCGAGTGTTCGCACCAAGGGCTCCACTGCCACCACTTCATCAGCAGGCAGAACATGCCCCCAAGATGACTGCTTAGTCACTCACGCAACCAAATTAAACGGCGCAAGACCGAACTGCTGGCCAGCAACAGTTTGGTCCTTCACGTAGAACCAGCTTTTCCGCCACGTATGGACGGAATCCAGTTTCTCAACATCATAATAGGAATTTTTATCCTTAATGGAAATGCCCACACCACCAATGGCATATTCAGAGTTAGTCACCTTCACATTGAAGAGTCATTTCTAGAACCCCCATTGGGGATAGATTCCAAAGAAGCACTCACATAGAGTGATGAAGCACGATATGTGCAGTATCCCATTGGGCGTCAAATCATGCAACTGATGATGGTAGGCAAAGGGCATCCCACGGACGAACGGGTGAACCGGAAGAGAAAATCCACGCGGGAAAAAGCTGTGAAAGCATACCCGCTCATCACCAAGGGGCGCAGGCACCTCCTCCTCAGCAGGGATCCGAGCAGCGCCTTCAGCGACGAGCCCATCCGCCACCAACGCATCCATATCAGCAACCTCAAAAGATGAACGCTCCCATCTTCCGGTAATCATCGCTGAGGACGGCTCCTGCGTCGTGCCCTTGGCCGCCCTTGAGCCCTCCATGCGTTTGGACATGGTATTCTTTTCCGAAAACCGTGCGGAGCAGAGGAATGAGGAGGCAAGAAGTAGAGGAAGAAGAAGAAGCGGAAAGCGGGAGCAGGGTAAACCTAAACTTACCCTGGGCCTCTCGTATTTAACTAGTGGCGATGGGCTATCCACCCACCATCGATTTCGGAACCAACCCGATGTGGCACGATCACACGATGACCATGAGGAATGGAAATCTCAACCGGAGCAATGACCACACCGCCCATTTTGCACACAAATCAAAGAGCCATCATCATGCGCTGTGAAATTACCGCGGCATAATACATCACGTCACATCTGACCACAGCGCACACCTGTCCAGAACTGTCAGACCTTCCCGTGGCGTCCCATCCTAGCAGAGTGTGCTGAGCGCAAGCTAGCGTAAAGGATTTTTACCGCGGACCACTCCTTATCAACGGACCAAGAAAGCAGGTTCTCTCAACAGAGTTTCCCTCTTTCAATTTTTGCCTTAAACCAAAATTTTACTCCCATTGGGAGTGCCCTGCCATTACTAAAGCAGAGTACAAGACAACATGGCCTAAGCTTCGAGGGTGCGAGTGGCTACTCCCCTACAGCAAGAATAAATATATCTATAGAGTTTGTGTGCTCCCTCGCCCAGGTGACGAAGTGCTCGAGTGACTACTCGCACTAACAAGCAAGACTCGACAGACAAGCATAAGGACAATGCACCCGAGCACTCAAACTCTCCACGGGTTCTCACGCTACTAGTCCACTCGACGACTTTCCGAGTGGGTGCATCTCGTACTTATTCCTCGCCTGAGCTCGCAAACGCTCTGCGAGTGAGTGTTATTAGTCCACTCGATTGCTTTCTGAGTGGGTGCATTTTATTTTGGCACTACTCGCCTACAAACATTGCCTGGGCGGCGATACACTGCACCCCATATGCCTCGCAAGCTCGCGCGTAGGTAAGACCCTGCTGGACAGACGGCCGGGCCAAGACTTGTCACAGCACAACTTCACTCCCGACGGTTCCATGCGTGATGTGTGATGAAATTTAACCACTAACAAATGTGTTAGGGTCATATTTGCTAAGACTGGCAGCATCAATCCTGTAAGCCCTGTAGGGGCATGGACCTTGCTTGACACCAGTTGTATCCAAGTTCATGTCGAGGGGCGCGAACTTGATTGGGCTACCGAGGTATTTGCCGCTACCACAGTTCACCAAGGCTCGACTAGTCAAGTGCTTTGGGCCCTTTCAGCTTAGCATCCCTCGAAAAAGCTACTTCTCATGAATAATAGTCGACAACTCGCGACAAAGCGACACGCAAAACTACAACTGATTATGGGCTTGAGTCCCTGCGCGACTCTTCGAGTCCCCAGTGTTGGGGGTTCTTCCTTCTTCTCTCCATTCTTTTCGTTTCTCCTCCTTGCCTGTCTCTTCTTCTTCTTGATGATTTCATCTCTGTCCCCCCCCTTTACTGATGTGGTTGGCGTCTCCCTTTAATAGATCAAGGGGCTCGCCACAGTCCCACTGATAGTTACAGTAAGGGTGGTTATCTTATACTTGTGGATGCGAGGCGTTCTGCGATCTTCCGGGAAGCTCCCGTGGCGTCGCGGGGATGACTGGTGCATGCATGGGCTGAGTAGGTGCGAGGGAGACCGCCAGGTGTTGGCTACCTCCTATCAGAGGCACATGCTTGTCTTCTAGCGCATTGAATGTTTTGTGCTCTTTTTCAGGCGGTGGGAACCACCTGGAGGGCTCCACCGTTCCGGAAGTGGTGTGAAGCTCTCCTCCGCGTGCCTTGCGTGGTGTTCCCGGCATCTCCTTGCCGGAATTCTCCAGGGTTTCTCTTGAACAGTCCGGGAGGCGCTGCCGGAATCCAGGGAAATGGGGTACCTCAGTATCCGGTTACGGACAGTAGCCCCTGGGTTCGGCTTCTGATGAAGGCTTCCGGAATCGAAGTCGAGTCATCCGAGAAGGTCTTGCAGTCTTTGCACTTGATGTCATGTCACGGGGACAGAGAAGGCCGTGCCACACGTTGCGCCTGCAGTCGGATTTGACGGATGATGATGATGCCCCTGAGAAAGATGGCAAGACTCGCGGTAATGCAGCGGCTGGCCCACGTTAATTTAATGGTCTTGTGACAGAGTAGAAAATTACTCCCCTTCGAGGGTCCGTTGGGTATTTAAGTGGGCTGGTGTGAAACGGAGGAGTCCATTCCTCTTCTCAGTCTCAAACTTCTCCTTTCCGGCTGCATGCTCCCATGGCGCCTCCGACGTCCCACAACACTCTAGGTGCAGCGGCTCAGGCGATCTTGGGAGTGCGAGGCGGCGCGGCCAGGGTCGAGGCCGTGGCGGGGCGTCGTCTTCGGCCCTGATGAGGGCGCACACGGCGGTGCCGGCCCACGAGTTCTTCGTGACGGCGACCGACCCTGCGTGCGGTTGTCTTTGGCTGTTGGAGGCATTTGCGTAGGCAATGGCGGGGCGCAAGCCTTAGGGCTTGTACCTCCGGATGGAGGGATGCCCTCAGGGCTCCAAGTGGGTGGCTACGGTCTTTGACAGTGACGGTGCCATGTACCTGTACCAGGGATGGATGGTGTTTGTATGCTTGAGAAACATCCAGCAGTTCCAGTCCATCTCTTCCGCTTCAATGGCCTGGACACCCTGTGGCTGGATGTCTTCCATCTGTGGGGGAACCACACGGAATGTTGTGCAGAGGTCGTCGGCAATGGTCCCGACGAGCAAGGTGCTGCGGGAGTCGTCCACGACTTCATGGGTGCTGAGCCCGCCGCCGAACACCGAGGAGGAGGGACGCTGCTGGAAAGTTTCCGGCGAGGGCTACAGCTTCAATCCGGTGGTCCACCCCTGTAGGGCGCTCTCATTTTGGCCCAGCACTTTTGTACTTAGCAGTTGTTGGAACGTGGTAGTGGTTTAACCACTCCGTCCGGTTAGGGCAAGATGTAAATATCGATCCGGAGAAACCCAAGCAGTGCTTTGGTCTGGAAAAATCCCCTACGATGTAGTAGTAATGAATGTAGTACTTTAGAGAACTTGTCCCTTTTCATACCTGTTGGATACCTTTTATGTGCCGGTGTCTCGGATTAAACGTCCGAACAGAGGATTCTGGTAAATTTGACTTGACCTTTTTTCACGGCGTATCATAGGGGCACTAAGGGCATCCTCCTTTGCATGCGGTAGGTGCAGTTAGTGAGGAAACAGGTGGCAATATGTGCAACGGGTGCCCATTTCCATCGGTTATTTCACGGAGAGAGCAAACCCGAGAACAAAGAGGTTTAGGGGAGCGCAATCCCTCATGGGTGTTGTGGTGAAGCCTCGGCACGAGGTCCGAGTTGTGCGATTCGTTCCAGTGGGTCTTTTCGGGAGACTGGTACATCCACCCGCATGGATGCTTGACGGGAACTCCATCTCGGTCTCTCTGGGCTGGCTGGATCCCGAGAGGTGAGGACCATCCAGTAGAATCTTTTCCTGGGCAGGTACGGATCCTCCACAAGCTACTCGGAACGGAGCTTATCGGACGGACCGATAGTGAGAGCTCGTACTATCCACATGGAGTGGGTTGAGTCGTTCGAGTGAGGTTTATCTCGCAGAGAACCAATGTCGATGAACAGAGTGGTCTCTTGTGAGTCTCTTGCCAAGGTAAAGTGAGGGTGAGGCCTCGTGAAGTCTTCGCCTTGGGTGACATGTGTGTTCCGGGAATTATCATCCGGGAAGAGAAAACCATCTGGCACGATCGTCCAGGAATAATGAGATGGCCATCCCCTGGCGGCCAAGAGGCCGTCCGGGGAAGGCGTCCAGTAACCTTTTGGGAACAAACATCTGTCACAAAAACCATCCGAGATGTCATCCCCGAGATCCTTGGAGGCGAGGTTTCTCGGAATGCCTGCTAGGAAGCGTTGAGAAGCCCCCGAGCGTGAAAACCATATAACCATCGTGAGGGGCAGGGAGGGCTGCAGCCCGTAACAATTCCCACCTTGATGGCACTTGCTGAGATGCGGTGAAGACGCGGATAAACTTTGGAATCTGCACAGGGAACAAACGTTATGGCCGACGTGATCACCTGCCCTCCTTCTAGCGCCATCTGTCGGGGTACGCTTCTGAGGCCCTCCTTCTAGCGCAGGTGTCGGCGGGTCCGTGCCCGGCCTTCTCCTAGCACCTGAAGTCGGGGAGAACAGCGGCGATGCTTCCCCGAGGACACCTCCCGGAAGGACTGCTCCCGGAAGGGCACGGCCCGGAGAGCGTGCGGGACGGGGAACATGTAAGGTTCTCGCTTGCTTGATATGAACGAAGGTTTTTGTGGCATCGAAACGGAAATGAGCTGGTACTAAGACACGCTGGGATTTACCCAGGTTCGGGCCGTCCGAAGACTAAAAGCCCTACTCCTGCATGTCTGATCTTCTTTGCTGGTGATGAAGTAGAATACAGTACAAGGTGATATTCAAGGAGAATATACCCTATGCTACACTCCACTACCCTCCTCTCCTTTTTGTGGAACTAGGCTACCCTCCCAAGGGGAATCCTTGAGAGGTCTCTCCAGAATTTCTATGGATGAACTCCTCCTTCTTTCTGTGGATTCATCCAGGGATGAATCCACTTAGGTGGTGGCTACTCCTTCCTCTTGTTCTTCCTTCTTCTCTCCATTCTTTTCCTTTCTCTTCCTTGCCTCTTTCTTCTTCTTCTTGATGATTTCCTCTCTGTCCCCCCCCCCTTGATGATGTGGTTGGTGTCTCCCTTTTATAAAGAAAGGGGCTCGCCACAGTCCCACTGATAGTTACAGTAAGGGTTGTAATCTTATACTTGTGGATGTGAGGCGTTCCGTGATCTTCAGGGAAGCTCCCGTGGCGTCGCGGGGACGACTAGTGCATGCATGGGATGAGTAGGCGCGACGGAGACCTTCAGGTGTTGGCTACCTCCTGTCAGTGGCACATGCTTGTCTTCTAGCACATTGAATGCGTTGTGCTCTTTGTCTGGCAGTGGGAACCAGCTGGAGGGATCCACCCTTCCGGAAGCGGTGCGAAGCTCTCCTCTGTGTGCCTTGCGTGGTGTTCCCGGGATCTCCTTGCCGGAATCCTACAGGGTTGCTCTTGAACTGTCTGTGAGGCGCTCCTGGAATCTAGGGAAACGAGGTACCCCAATATCCGGTTACCGACACCCAGGCACTCGGGGGCTACTGACGAGGGGGTGTCCCGACAACTCCTGCGGATTAGGTTACCTGGTGCGCGTCAAGATAGGAGGCCTGCTGGAAGCTTCGACCAGCCCACGACTGGCCCACTCGAAGCACTGACGTAGGAGTCCTTGGCTTCATGGAAACCAAGACTTGGCATCCAAGACTGAAGTTAGATTAGGCAACTGTTTCTGTAAACCTAGATGGACTCCTTGCGACCCAGCCTAGTATATAAAGGTTATGAGAGGGACGTCTAGGGCATCCAATCTCATAGCCTCCCCTCCGGTCTCGAGCGATCTCGCCTTGACCACCACTATAATTGCCTCCATCATAATACAAAAGATCAAGAAGTAGGGGTTTTACCGATCGAGGGCCCTGAACTTGGGTAAATCCCTGTATCCTATTAGCCGAGGACTATCCCGAACCAGCACCTCTCTCTATGATCGAAACCTAGGGTACCTTACCATGGGATTTGCCGAGGCCGATCCTCGTCAGTTGGGGAAGCTTGATCTATCACAACCCCTCGAACAGATCAGATCCGTGTGACATCCCATGAATAGATCTACTCCGCGGAAGAAGATGCAGAAGTCCCTCGAATGAAAGATCGAACGTACGATCTCTCTATGGTTGATTCGCACGTATGGTGTGGAATATCCGACAGGGCTCCACCGTCCAGAGCTCGGCACCTCCGGAGTAGAGAGGAGGGAGGAGCAGCCCTTCGGCGTAAGTTGGAGATTAGATCTAATGCAGAAGAGAGAGGGGCAGCCCAGAGGCAAGACAATCTTGACAAGTTCACATCTTAGGGGCTGCCTCTCCTCATCTATTTATAGTGGGCGATGGAAGGGACCATCTTGTAGGAGGGGGCACCCTAGGGTTTACCTCCACCTAGTGGAGGAGCCCTAGGGTTTCCTCTAAGGGGGCCTTGGCCCTCTAGGTGGAGGCACCACCTGATGCTGAATCCTTGTTGGTTACCCCAAGCAAAAGATTGAGATGTAGCGTAGAGTAATTTCCCTCAGTGAATATAACAAGGTATGTCTCCCATAGGACTCCAACAACCACAAGTAGGTGGTTTGCAAAGTGATGCGCCGTCTGAATAGAATCACCTGCTTAACCTGGATCTGCACACAGATACAAATAACTTTGCTCCCAACGAGTACAGAGAGGTTGTCAATCACTCCGGCCTTGTTGTTTACAAAGTGTCAAACACAACAGATAAAAGATAGTGATAGCTATAACTAGAAAGTAAAAGCAGGAAGTAAATTGACTGTGTAACAGTGGTGGAAATATGGACCAAGCTCCCATGATGTTCACTAGTGATGTCTCTCTCCCAAAAGATGATAAAACTGCTATGCGAGGTAAAAAAATCACAACTGGGCAATTGATAGGATTACGGGCGCAAACCAATGGTAACGATGCTACAAATAAAGGAAGAGGCTCAAAAGCATGGGCGGTACCCAAAATAAGTAGACCGATATCCATTTGCATCTACTAATAATCATCCACCTTGAGATATCTATCCAGAACATCTCGCTGGTATTAAGTTGCGATCCCCACCCAAAGTGTAATTCCAAAGCAACAGACAACTGCATTAAAAAAAACTATGCGTAAAGTAAACAATCCTTGCAACCGCAGCTATAAGCACCGTTTTTTCCCCTTGTGGAAACAACACATCCCCTAGACTCATGTTTCTGTCACTCAAGCTAGTCATCAAGGGGCATGAACCCACAATCATGCATAACGCTCCCTCTTGGAGTCACTACTTACTACTTGGCCAAAGCAATAAATAGCAACGGAGAACATGCAAGAATTACTCAAGAACAAAAATATAAAAGATAATAAACAAATATATTACTCAATCACAATCTAAACATAGTCTCATAATCCATCAGATCCCAACAAACTCAGCATAGCAATAGCAGAAAGAATTACATATGTGCCTTGATCATGTAGGGAAGCTCACAAGGTCTAATCCATGAAGAACAAAGAGGGGAGGAGAACATCACATAGCTACTGATCATGGACCCATGGTCCAAGGTGGACTACTCAAGGATCATTCGGGAAGCGTCCATTATGGTGGAGAAGCTCGCGGAGGTCAATCCTCCCTCCGGCAACGTGCTGGGAAGAGGTCTTCTAGCGCTCCCGATCTTGGAAGCGTGGAGGCGGTGGAACAGAGACGAGATAGCAAAAAGGGTTTTTTCCTCGAGGGTTTCGGAGGACAGAGAATATATAGGCGAAGGGGGGCACCCAGGGGGCCCACCAGGGGTCCAGGCGGCCCCCTTGCGCGGCCCCACTCCTGGCCGCGCCGGGAGGGCGCCTGTGGCCCTGGTGGGTCCCCTCTGGCCCCCCTTGGGGATTCTGGAAGCTTCCGACGCGCTAATTTTTTATTGTATTTTCCCGGAATTTTTGGAGCATTTTTAATACGAGGGAAACCTGAAATAGAAAAACAGCAGAAAACAGAAACTGGCACTGGGGTGCACTGAGTTAATAGGTTAGTCCAAACATGATCAAAAGTGTATCCAAAACATAGAAATATCACACAAAACATGCATGGAGCAAGCATAAGTTATAGATACATTTGGGACGTAACAACATCCCCAAGATTAATTCCTGCTCATCCTCGAGTAGGTAAATGATAACAAGCATAATTTCTGTGGTGACATGCTAACAACCATATAAGAACTTTTAAGTAAAGCAATCAAGGTATGTAATTCAATTCAAGTCATAACAAGCAAGAGTCTACATTAGCATTGAAACAAGCAACATAAGAACATAAAGGTGCAAGAGCTCTTGTTGTGCGTGACTCGAATGTCTCCAGATAGTATTCACATGCAAGAAGTGGGAGATGGGAATACGAGAGAGAAAAATATATATTTATTGAGAACTCAATCTACTAAAGTTTCACACTTAGTGTTCTTTGGAATCTTATCTTGCCTCGTCCCAAGACCACTAGCCAAGTAAAAGTCAATTTGATCCAATCCCTTTTGATATTTTGAGCACTCATGCAATGGATGAGCGTAAGCACGAGAGTTGACACTTAGGATGGCAAAGAGAGAGAGCTGGTGGAGGAGGAAGACAAAAAGGGTGTGAAAGGCTCACATACTTAAGGATAATCATAGGCGAGAGAAGGCCAAATGATAGATATGATGTGAGGAGTAGGGATTGCCATGCAACGGATGCACATACGAGCTAAGAAAAGCTCTCCAATGGAACTAGTGGGGGTGCATCCAACTTGGTCGCTCAAGAAGACCTAGAGCTCATTTGAGGAGGCTCATCATTGGAATAGACAAGCCAAGTTCTATAGTGTGAAGGTCCCCACGTAGCTATATGCATATATGATCATCTCTATGGAGTACAAGGTATAAGAGGGAGTACATTTGTGGATCTTTCAAAAGGAATAGTAGTGTTGCCCCCTTCTCTCTTTTTTATTATTTTTCTATTTTTTCTATTTTTTGTATTGTTTGGTGGCCTCCATGGCTCTTTCTATTTAACTCTCATTGGTCCTCTTTTGGATCTTTTAAATTTGTCCTCTTTGGAATCTTTTCCCCACTTAAGGGCAACACTCTATTTTACAAGAAGTATAGAAGATCTTGCAGCCTTTACAAGGTAGTCAACATAAACAAGATATAGCTATCATGATGTATGCAAATGTATGTCTCTGCCAGTGTAGCAGGAACATGTATGACATGAAGACCAAGTCATGAGAAGATTGATGTTGCATGGCAATATATCTCGGAAAGTCTATGGAAATGCCTTGATAGGTAGGTATGGTGGTTGTTTTGAGGAAAGATATAAGGAGGTTTATGATGACAGAGCGTATCATGCCAAGGGTTTGGATGCACCGGCGAAGTGGACGCCAACTCTTGGAGTGAGAAGAGGGCAATGCATGGTACCGAAGAGGCTAGCAAATATGAGGAGGTGGAAGTGTCAACTTTCAATACTTACACTGGTCCGAAGAACTCATGCACTTATTATCTGTAACTCTTAATCTAATCAGGAGGTTTACAAAGAGAAAAGTACCCCAAGGAGAAGTGTATGGGGGTTTGGTTATCCTTGCACATCCTCGACTCATGGTACGTGAGTGTACTCTAATATCCGATCCCTCCAAAGATTAGTGATCCATCTTGTAGCTAGAGTTCTCAACTAGTTTTTGTAGTTTTTGAAAATAAACACGGATTGCCCAAAATACGACACCTATCACTAATAGGCTAGAGCTCTTGACACCAAAAGTTCAAAAATTACACACAACAATACCTCAAAACTATTGCAAGTTACTACTACAATTGAATAGCAACCTCAATTACCTACCTAAATATAAGACACAACTTAGTGCAACAACCAACTCACTTAACAAGATAAACATGAAAACTAAAGAGAGTTCCAGCAACAAACTAAAATAAAGCTCTTGAGAAAGATAAAAATGAAAAATAAGAGCTAAACATGACAACAGCTATGAAAAGATAAAGAACACACAACAAAACAAAGATAAGCATGAAAATACTATGATGTGTTCTTGTTTGAAGTGGAGCGTGTATCTCTCCCACGAAAAGAAAGATGGGTTCTAATTTGTTATGAACAGAAAACAAAGCAAAAGAAAACTAAAGAGCGAGACGCTCCAAGCATAGCACATAACGCATGAAGTGATAAAAATATAATGAGACTAAGGACGAACTGATGATTGTTGATGGAGAAGGGGATGCACGGGCGCATCCCCAAGCTTAGACTCTTGAGTCTCCTTGAATATTTATTGGGGATGCATAGGGTCTTCCCCAAGCTTGAGTGTTTGACACTCCCGGATCTTCTTTCATCATCTTCCCTCGCACACTTGACAACTCCCTTCATACATAATTCATCATAAGCTGATTAGAGAGGTTCGTACCCTTAATAAAATAATTTTCCTCTACTGGAAATAAATATTTTCTCGAAGGGCTACTATTTCTCAAAATTGCCAAAAAGTTTTTGCAAAGAAAAAGATAGCACAAGACTTGCAAAAGTGAGGAAAGGCAAAACGTGGCAGAATCTATGAAAAACAGACCAGAAGGTAGTAATTAATTTTTTCGGGGTACTTCTGCAACTCAAATCAAAAAACTCAGAACATACGCACGAAAGCCAATTGTATAGAGCATGCTTTCAAAAAATCAGATCAAAAAGATGATCTCGTGATTTTAGGAGAATTTTTCCGTCCAAGGACAGAATCTGTTTTCTGGACAGCATGTCACAACTTTTGAACTTTCTTGCAATCGGAGGCTAAACTTGGCACAAAGCTTTAAAAATAAAGATACAATGATGTTGCTACAGTAGTAACAATCATCAAGACCGTTAAAAACAGAAGTAAAAACATCTTGGGTTGCCTCCCATTAAGCACTTTCTTTTATGCCTTTAAGCTAGGAAAAAGCAAAAAAAAAGAATCGAGTTGTATCAATCGAACCATCATCAAGATCATCAAAAAGATCTTCAATTGTACAACTAGTTTTAAGAGGTCTTTCAAATAAAGGCCTAATGAAGATACTTCTAGGGATAAAACCAAAAGGCAGAAAATCAATTGGAGTTTCATAAATAAATTTATCTAACAGTGGTATTTCTTCCAAAGTTTTCACGGTTTCAACTCCCTTGGCAATGAGTGGACTATTTTTAGGTTGGGGAACCTTAGGGACATAATTGAACTTAGGTTCCTTCCTTGCCGGAGTTCCTACCCTTTTTGATTTGATTGAGGAGAAAGTAGTTCTTAAAGTGTCAATGATTTCCTCAATATTATCTATCCTAGAAGGATCCAAATCGTGGGATTTGATGGTCTCCAAAGTTTTGATAATTTTATGCATGGAGCTATCAAGTCTATTCAAATTCCCTTGAATCTTGCGATCCAACTCATTTATCTTATTGATGCTTGGTATTTCTAGCTCTATCTTTTCAAGTTTTTTCATAATATGAACTAGAGTGATATCCTCTTGAATGCTAGCAACAGGGATGTTTCCAACAAGATTTTCAAAAACATTACGAGACTCCCATATTGGGGATTATAGTAAATTCCCATTGATAGCAGTATCTAGAACGAACCTATTTCAAGGAGTAATTCCAACATAAAAGTTTCTAAGAAGGATAGTAGTGGATTTCTTCTTGGTGGCTCTTTTCTGAGAATCATTAATTCTATACCAACCATCTTTTAAACTTTCACCACCTTTTTGTTTAAAGTTGAGCACTTCTGTCTCAACAAAGGCAAAAGGACCAGACATAATGACAACTACTAGCAAGGTAAATAATTTTTTTGTGATTTTTGATAAAGGACACGAAGATAAAAGCTGAAAGGTAAACTAGCAAGGCTAAAAAGCAAAGGTAAAAGATATTGTGCAACTCCCCTATCTTGAAGATTGAAGTCCCCGACAACGGCGTCAGAAATTTACTTGATGTTGATTCCTCGTTGGTTACCCCAAGAGGAAGGTTGAGATGTAGCGTAGAGTAATTTCCCTCAGTGAAGATACCAAGGTATGTCTCCCGTAGGAATCCAGCGACCACAAGTAGGTGGTTCGGCAAGTCATGCGTCGTCTGAATAGAATCACTTGAATAACCTGGACCTGCACACAGATACAAATAAATTTTCTCCCAACGAGTATAGAGAGGTTGTCAATCTCTCCGGTCTTGCTATTTACAAAAGGTCAAACGCAACAGATAAGAGATAGTGATAGCTATAACTAGAAAGTAAAAGCAGGAAGTAAATTGAGTGTGTAACAGTGGTGGAAATATGGACCGGGGTCCCATGATGTTCAATAGTGATGTATCTCTCCCAAAAGACGATAAAACTGCTATGCGAGGTAAACAAATCACAGCTAAGCAATTGAAAGGATTACGGGCACAAACCAATGCTAACTATGCTACAAAGAAAGGAAGAGGCTCAAAAGCATGGGCAGTATGCCAAAATAAGTAGACCGAAATCCATCAACATCTACTACTAATCATCCACCTTGAGATATCTATCCAAAACATCTCGCTGGTATTAAGTTGCGAGCCCCATCCAAAGTGTAAACCCAAAGCAATAGACAACTGCATTAAAAGAACTTTGCGTAAAGTAAACAATCCTTGCAACCGCCGGTACAAGCCCGTTGTTTTCCCCCTTGTGGCAACAACAGATCCCCTAGACTCATGTTTCAGTCACCCAAGATAGTCGCCAGGGGGCATGAACCCACAATCATGCATAACGATCCCTCTTGGAGTCACTACCTACTACTTGGCCAAAGCAATAAACAGCAACGGAGAACATGCAAGAATTACTCAAGAACAAAAATATAAAAGATAAGAACCAAATATACTACTCAATGACAATCTGAACATAGTCTCATAATCCATCAGATTCCAGCAAACTCAGCATAGCAACAATAGAAAGAATTACATATGTTCCTTGATAATGTAGGGCAGCTCACAAGGTCTAATCCATGAAGAAAAAAGAGGGGAGGAGAACATCACATAGCTATCATGGACCCATGGTCCAGGGTGGAATACTCACGGATCATCCGGGAAGCGTCCATGGTGGTGGAGAAGCTCCCGGAGGTCAATCCTCCCTCCGGCAGGGTGCCTGGAAGAGGTCTTCTGGCGCTCCCGCTGTTGGAAGCACGGCGGCGGCGGAACAGAGGAGAGATCGCGAAAAGGGGTTCTGTCCTCGAGAGTTTCGGAGGATGGAGAATATATAGGCGAAGGGGGCAGCCAGGGGGCCACCAGGGGTCCAGGCGCCCCCCTGGCATGGCCCCACTCCTGGCCGCGCTGAGAGGGCGCCTAGGCCCTGGTGGGTCCCCTCTGGCCCCCCATCGGGATTCCGGAAGCTTCCAAAGCGCTGATTGTTTATTGTATTTCCAAAAGTAGAAAAACAGCAGAAAACTGGAACTGGCACTGGGGTTTTTGCGATATCCCCTCGTTGAATCTGAGCCTGCTCTCGATCAGTTTCTCGCGCCTTTGGAAGTTTCTTCTCCGATATCGGCATCTCCAGGCAGGTTGGATCCTGACGGAGGCAAACATCATTGTCACGATGAGCGAAGCCTATGTTGGTGGTGTTGGGAAATTTCACCTCTCGATCGATCTTCCTTCTTGCAACATCTCGGTCCCTTCCCCCGGGTTATGCCGGATCTCGGGACGAGATCCTCTGTTGGTGGTGGCGAGTTGTATCAGCCCAAAACTAGCAAAATCCATATAAATTTGCATTTTTATTTTACCCATTGGGGATAAAAATTTGCACATTTACTTTTGCAACCATGTGACAAAAAAACAAAATTGTTTTTCATGTCATTTAAAAGGATTTTTGGAATTATTTCTTCTCTCCCTTGTCTGGCCTTGGCCATTTTTCCCAAGAATGTTCAATTCTCCCCTAAGCTTGACCTTTGGCATTTATTCATGTTTTTCCATGATTCAAGTCCCTGCCAAATCCCAAGAATTTAGCCCTTCCAGAAAATGGCGTTGTAGTTCAAAATGGCATTTGAATGAATTTAAATGTCATGTGAATTACTTAAATATTTTGACCTAATTCATATTCTGAAAACTCCTATAAATCATGTGGATCAGCAATCATATTTTTATATGAATTTTGGGACTCATTTGCTATTTCTTTTAGCCTTTTTTCTCTGCTGTCTTTTGTAAAAAGAATAAACGCAGAGTTTCTTTCTAGCCAATTGGACCCAATTCTCTCTCTAACCCAGCCCACCTCCTCTCAACCAGCCCATTCCACCGAGCCCCCTCTGTCTTTTTTTTCTTTTCTTCCTCTCCTTCCCCCTGGCCCCACCTGTCATCCCCCTCCTTCCTCACCTTTTCCCCTCACGCACATGGCGTGGCCGTGGAGGAGAGGAGCTCCTTGAGCCACGTCGCCCTCCCTCCTCTCCTTTATCTAGCCTCCCCACTCGCCCCTCTTCTCCCCCTCTAGGGTTCCCTCACGCCGCCGCCACTCCTCTCCCATCCATCTTCTTCTTCCTCCCCTATCTTTCTCTCGATCCCAAGACGCAATGGACAGGAGGCCAGGGGCATGATCGTCGCGCTGCGCGTCATCGTCTCCATTCAAGAGCTTGTAGGTGTCGTCCTACGGTCCCAAGGCCATGTCTGCGTACGCCTTGTCCGCAGCCCGGCATCCCCGCGATCGTCGTCGGCCTCTCCTCTGCTTCTTCTTCACCTTCGTCCTCGTATCCGTTGAGCCGGCGTCGCCCCAAGCCCGGTCCACTCCGCCGCCACCCCCTCGGTGAGCTGCACCTTCCCCTCCTTCCCATGCTCTTTCTCTCGCGTAGGAGCCGTGGTAGTTGTCGCTCAGGACCCGGTGTGCTCCATGCGTGTGCGTGCGCTCGTCCGTTCTGGCTCACGAGCTGCATGTGCATGCGCGCCCTCCAGCGCGTGCCAAGGGAAACCACGTCCTTTCAACGTGCGTGCCAGTGTTCCCTCTCGCGTGCCCGGGTGTCCGCTGCTTGGCTTCATGAACGTCTGAAGATCGATTCTTCAGTTTCGTCGGACTCGCGGTACTGTCGATTTCTTCAGTTTTAGTTTGCTGCGTAGGTCATTTATCTACAGTCGAAGCGATGCACTGCCGAGATCCTATGGCGTAGTGCATTGGCTTGGTTGTTTGGTTAGCAACCGTGAGGTTGTGGGATCAAATCCTAGCTGGGCAAAAGGGTGCCTCTTTTCCCATTTTATTTTCTGCGTCGCTGCCAAGTGAGTTCAGCCGGTCAGTGGACCAGCCTCCTTTTATTTATTTATTTGTAGCGCAGCAGTGCACAGATGGGCTCAGCACAACTCTCCTCCTCGCCCGTGGGCGTCTCTATTGGCGCCAGGCTGCTCACCTGGCCGGGCCAGAATGGCCGAGGGGAGCCCAGAAGGGTTTCTCCTCCATTTCTTTTTCCAATGTTGATTCTATGCTAGCCATTTTTGCATACTAGCTCAATGAGAACATGCCTACATTTATTTGGGGAAGAAAAATGAGAGTAAGATGATGGTGATGTCCATTTTGTTAAATGGGCATGCTTTATTTTGGTGATACAGCATTTTTGCACGTAAACCCCTCAAATGTTGCACTTGGCTTCGCGTGTTTCGATCACCGTAGTTACCGGTAGCGTTGTCTTGCTCTTTATTTCATTTCTTGCAATAGAAAGCATTAATTAGGTGCACCATACCATGCCATGTCATTTTCATATATTTAATTTAAGGAAACCTGTCTCGAGGTCTATCTTCGTGAGTGGGCAATTCTTATTAATGTCTTGTTCAAACTTTTCTGATGGCATGACCATGTATTATAATTACGATAACATAAGGATCCTTCGGATCCATTGATTACCCACCTAATGCATATGAAGATTGTCGGGAGCATTGCACCGTGGTTCTCGAGCTTCATTAAACTTGTCCAATCTTTTGTTCATACCATGCTATTAAAATGACATGCATCATACTTGATCATGCTTGATTGTGCATTTCTTGTTGTTGATTGCTCCGTAGTGATAGTGGAATCTACGTTGATTGTCTTTTCAGTGTTTCCTTCTTGTGTGCTCTCGCGGTTACTCTCGGATTCGATGCGAGTTTGCGATCGACTACACCTTCGGAACCCGACTTATCAATAGGCAAGGACTATACATTACTTATGATCCATTCTATTATAACCAGCGGTTTGCATGATAGTCTAGGTTAGGTTCGATGTTTGATCGTACCACATGTTTACAACCTCTCTTAAACCAATATAGCCATGTCCCCTCCTAGCAAACCATGTACTGCTATGTTACTATTGCCCGTTGCTTAGCCCCTGCTTAGTATGCATGCTTAGGATACTACGAATGTTACCCTGTTACTCCTTGGTTTGGGCTATCACTTTATTATATTGTTGTGAAGGATATGATTATTATAATGTTGACTATATTCTACGAAGGATGGAAGTTCTAGGCTATCCCGCCACGACGCTTTGTTCCATTCAAGTCACCTAGAACCCGAGTTCCGGGTATTGTGTCTCTTGACGAGCGTGTCTAACCGCGTGTGGCATTTTTTGGGGTCCCCTTTTCTTACCTACCTAGCTTCAAACATTTCTAGTGGTGGCCCAAGCTGATTTACCATTTGAAACTGTGTGTGTGTCTGTTGGGTCACTCCTGGCAGATATTCTTGAAAACAACCTGGGCCAACGGGGACATGGTTTCCTTGTTGGTCCAACCTGTCCGGCTGAGGACCCGGCCTCATGTGAGAATTTACTGGCAATCCAAACCTGCGACAGACGGTAGAGACCAGATCGAGAGCGCGACCGGCTCCTGAGCTGGATGTCGACTCACTGGGGGCCACCCAGATTTGTTCGTTGTTAGCTAGAGGGACCTATCGTTTCGGATCTCTCAGAACTAAATCATAAAATGGCTTCCTGTGATGGGTAGAAACTGAGAGAGATGGGTGTGCGTGCAGAGCCTTGTAATGGGCAGTTGGTACACCCCTGTAGGGTTAAATATTTTCGAGAAGCCGTGTCCACGGTTATGGACAACTTGAGACCTACTCCTTGTTCATAGACAACAACAACTTAGATAATCTTAATAACTTGATCAATATGTGTGTGCCTTGACTGTTTCTTCTTAGTCGGGATGCGAAGGGGAGGACAAGGATAGGATAGGTGTTACGTTTGCGTAAGTAGCTGATAGCAAGACTTGTTGGAGGCGATTCCTCATTGAATGCTTGGCTTCTCATCTTACTCTCTAGATCGTTAGCCACTCCATAAATGCTAGTGCGGAAGCAACCTCACCACTTACCCCATCCTTACCGTAAACTACTAGATATCCTAGAATGACGAGTGATGAAGTCCTTGTTGGGTCAGTTGACAACTACAGTTGGATGATGAGTACTTCTGTACTCATGATACTACCCCCAAACTCTTTTCAGGGTTCTTGATCGACAACAGGTATGGTGATCGACCTTTCACGTGGAGACTCGACGACGACTAGTTAGGCGGATCCCGGCGGAGGGCCTGGACCCATGTGGTTATGGGGATCAATGATTTTCTCTTTCCCCTAGGCATTTCATTGTAGTCTATACTCACACATGTATCTTCCGATGATGTAATGTATTAAGGCAGTTGTATGCCGATTGTATAAGGTGGTGTATCCTTGTAGCTGTAATGTTGTGATATCAAGTTGGAACTTCGGGGCATATGACATTGTCATATGTCGCGGTGGGACCGATATGTGCTTCGTCCCCGGATCTGAATGGAAAAGTCTAGATCTGGAACAGTACCACATATCGGGCCGTACAACTTGGTATCAGAGCCTTACCGACTGTAGGATCCCTTTACTGGTCAAAGTTGAGTCTAGACAAAAACTATTTTGTAGTTACTAAGTTAGTTATTGGAGAGTAGGATTGTTTTTACTCCTTATCCCCTCCCTCTGGTAAGTGCGACGTAATGTTTTCTCCTTCAACTTATCCTCTTCAAAACCAAATCTAGGTTCTCATTTAGGAGATTTCAGTCGGACCAATACTTTATCAGCAGCGGGTTGGTCGACGTACTTCGAATTGGCTGAGCATGGCTCGTGGGCTTGTCACTCTACATCGAAAAATGTGTGGCCCACCTGAAACAGCGAACCAGGTTCCCTGGTTATTATCCAACTAATGGATTATGAACCTCCTGCTTCGTCTGTCCCCCTTTGTCCGCTATAGTCGGCACTGTGTGTGGATCCTCCTATGTCACGTCTCGTTGTCCAGGTTTTCGCACCTTCCTTAGTGATGCTATTGTAGAAATGCTGCTATGGTATTGTTTCCATTTAGATTCTCATTTTCGTGGACTCCAGTAGTACCTAGGTAATCTTTTGCGAAAACTTTGAGTTTCATTCCTGAGTGGATTCGGTTTTTGCGATATCCCCTCATTGAATCCGAGCCTGCTCTCGATCAGTTTCCCGCGCCTTCGGAAGTTTCTTCTCCGATATCGGCATATCCAGGCAGGTTGGATCCTGACAGAGGCAAACATTGTTGTCACGATGAGCGAAGCCTATGTTGGTGGTGTCGGGAAGTTTCACCTCTCGATCGATCTTCCTTCTTGCAACATCTCGGTCCCTTCCCCCGGGTTATGCCGGATCTCGGGACGAGATCCTCCGTTGGTGGTGGCGAGTTGTAACATCCAAAAACTAGCAAAATCCATATAAATTTGCATTTTTATTTTACCCATTGGGGATAAAAATTTGCATATTTATTTTTGCAATAATACATGTGACAAAAAAATGCCAAATCATTTTTCATGTCATTTAAAAGGATTTTTGGAATTCTTTCTTCTCTCCCTTGTCTGACCTTGGCCATTTTTCCCAAGCATGTCCACTTCTCCCCTAAGATTGACCTTTGGCATTTATTCATGTTTTTCCATGATTCAACTCCCTGCAAAATCCCAAGAATTTAGCCCTTCTAGAGAATGGGGTTGTAGTTCAAAATGGCATTTGAATGAATTTAAATGTCATGTGACTTACTTAAATATTTTTACCTAATTCATTTTTTGAAAACTCCTATAAATCATGTGGATCAGCAATCATATTTTTATATGAATTTTGGGACTCATTTGCTATTTCTTTTAGCCTTTTTCTCTATTGTATTTTGTAAAAAGAATAAATGCAAAGTTTCTTTCTAGCCAATTGGACCCAATTCTCTCTCTAACCCAGCCCACCTCCTCTCAACGAGCCCAGTCCACCGATCCCCCTTTGTCTTTTTTCTTTTCTTTTTTCCACTCCTTCCCCCTGGCCCCACCTGTCATCCCCCTCCTTCCTCACATTTTCCCCTCACGCACATGACGTGGCCGTGGAGGAGAGGGGCTCCTTGAGCCACATCGCCCTCCCTCCTCTCCTTTATCTAGCCTCCCCACTCGCCCCTCTTCTCCCCCTCTAGGGTTCCCTCGCGCCGCTGCCACTCCTCTCCCATCTATCTTCTTCTTCCTCCATTTTCTTTCTCTCGGTCCCAAGCCGCCATGGACAAGAGGTCCAGGGGCATGATCTCCGCGCTGCGCGTCGTCGTGTCCATCCAAGAGCTTGTAGGTATCGTCCTACGGTCCCAAGGCCATGTCCGCGTATGCCTTGTCTACAGCCCGGCATCCCCGCGATCGTCCTTGGCCTCTCCTCTGCTTCTTCGTCGCCTTCGTCCTCGCATCCGTCCAGTCGGCGTCGCCCCAAGCCCGGTCGACTCCGCCGCCACCCCCTCGGTGACATGCGTCTTCCCCTCCTGCCCATGCTCTCTCTCGCGTAGGAGTCGTGGTAGTTGTCGCTCAGGACCCGGTGTGCTCCATGCGTGTGCGTGCGCTCGTACGTTCCGGCTCACGAGCTGCATGTGCATGCGCGCCCTCCAGCGCATGCCAAGGGCAACCCCGTCCTTGCCCCATGCGTGCCCGTGTTCCCTCCCGCGTTCCCGGGTGTCCGCTGCGAGGCGTCATGAACTTCTGAAGATTGATTCTTCAGTTTTGTCAGACTCGCGGTACTGTCGAATTCTTTAGTTTTAGTTTGTTGTGTAGGTCGTTTATCTTTAGTCGAAGCGATGGTTTGTCGAGATCCTATTGCATAGCGCATTGGCTTGGCTGTTTGGTTAGCAACCGTGAGTTTGTGGGATCAAATCCCAACTGGGGAAAAGGATGCCTCTTTTCCCATTTTATTTTCTGCGTCGCTGCCAAGTGGGGTCGGCCGGTCAGTAGCCCAGCCTCCTTTTATTTATCTTTTTTCAGCGCAATAGTGCACAGATGGGTTCGGCCCAACTACTCTCCTCGCCTGTGGGCGTCTGCTGGCGCCAGGCTGCTCACCTGGTCGGGCCAGAATGGCCGAGGGGAAGCGAGAAGGGTTTCTCCGCCTTTTCTTTTTCCAACGTTGATTCTATGCTAGCCATGTTTGCATACTAGCTCCAATGAGCACATGCCATACATGTATTTGGGAGGTGAATCCATACGGCATCATCCCAATCTCTCCACCGCTCCGCTCCCACCCACCGCTCTCCTCTTCGGTTCTTGTCTTATCCAGAGTTTTTGACGGACTGCGGCCTCCTCCCTCCTGCTCCCTCCGTCGGCGTTGCCTGTTGGAGTGGAGTAGGGGGGAGATGTGCTCGCCTGTAGGTAGTTTTTTCCTCTTCTTGTTGAGATTTCACCTCTCGCCGGCGAGCGGCGGCAGGGTTGGATGGTCTTGGTCTTATCTCTGGCATTCATGGAGGATGAAGGAGCAGATCTGGGCGATTCGAAGCTCTCTAAATAAGTTCGCCATAAATCTCGGGGAGGATCTTTCTGGGCGCGTTCCTGCCCCCTTCCTCTTGCTTCATCATGGTGATGAACTGCGAGGTAGGAGGTGGCCGTCGCCTGCAAGATTCGTCCACGGGAGACCCCTTGCTGCTGATCCCCCACGAGCTCTTCCTCGACGGCAACTCCATGGCGCCTATTCGTCGTCTCGCCGCCGAATCTTCTTGCCAAATGGCGGCATGGATTATGAGCGCAAGAGGCTTCTTGCCGGCGCCAGTTTTACCTCCAGGCCAGTGAGCCAAGAAGGAGGCCCTCAAGCTCCTGCAGCACGGCAGGCTTCGGTGTCACAGCCCCAAGTGGTTTCGTCCCCGGCGGCGGTGGTGCTGGCCGTGACAGGCAGCTCCGGCGACACTGCGGTGTAGGGGGGCCCGATTGCTTTTAAAACTTTATTGCTAGGGTTCTCTCTGTTATTTTTAGGACCTCTATTGTCATTCCTATTTCTTTGAGGGGCCTATATGTAAGATGTGCCTCTTTTATGGATTAATGCAGTTTAGGGTCTTCCAGACCCTCCCCGTTCAAAAACAATACATGTATTTGGGGAAGAAAAATTAGAGGAAGGTGATGGTGCTGTCCATTTTGTTAAATGGGCATGCTTTATTTTGGTGATACAACATTTTTGCACGTAAACCCCTCACATGTTGCACTTGGCTTCGCGTGTTTCGATCACCATAGTTACTGGTAGCATTGTCTCGCTCTTTATTGCATTGCTTGCAATAGAAAGCATGAATTAGGTGCATCATAACATGCCATGTCATTTTCATATATTAAATTTAAGGAACCCTATCTCGAGGTCTATCTTCGTGAGTGGGCAATTCTTATTAATGTCTTGTTCATCCTTTGCTTATGCCATGAGCATGCATTATAATTACTATAACATAAGGATCCTTCGAATCCATTAATTATCCACCTAATGCATATGAAGATTGTCGGGAGCATTGCACCGTGATTCTCGAGCTTCATTAAACTTGTCCAATCTTGTGTTCATACCATGCTATTAAAATGAAATGCATCATACTTGATCATGCTTGATTGTGCATTTCTGGTTGTTGATTGCTCCGTAGTGATAGTGGCATCTACGTTGATTGTCTTTTCAGTGTTTCCTTCTTGCGTGCTCCCGCGGTTACTCTCCGAGACGATGCGAGTTTGCGATCGACTACACCTTCGGAACCCGATTTATCAACAGACAAGGACTATACATTACTTATGATCCATTCTATTATAAACAGCGGTTTGCATGCTATACTAGGTTAGGTTCGATGTTTGATCCGACCACATGTTTACAACCTCTCTTAAACCAATACAGCCATGTCCCCTCCTAGCAAACCATGTACTGATATGTTACTATTGCTTGTTTCTCAGCCCCTGCTTAGTATGCATGCTTAGGATGCTAAGCATTGTTACCCTGTTACTCCTTGGTTTGGGCTATCAGCTTATTATATTGTTGTGAAGGATATGATTATTATAATGTTGACTATATTCGACGAAGGATGGAAGGTCAAGGCTATCCCGCCCCGACGCTTTTTTCCATTCGAGTCACCTACGAGCGTGCCTAACCGTGTGTGTGATTTTATGGGGTCCCCTTTTCTTACCTACCTAGCTTCAAACATTTCTAGTGGTGCCCAAGCTGATTTACCATTTGAAATCGTGTGTGTGTCTGTTGGGTCGCTCCTGGCAGATATTCTTTAAAACAACCTGGGCCAGCGGGGACATGGTTTCCTTGTTGGTCCAACCTGTCCGACTGAGGACCTAGCCTCATGTGAGAATTTACCGGCAATCCAAACCTGCAACAGATGGTAGAGACTAGATCGAGAGCGTGGCCGACTCCTGAGCTGGATGTCGACTCACCGAGGGCCACCCGGATTTGTTTGTTGTTAGCTAGAGGGACCTGTCGTTTCGGATCTCTCGGAACTAAATCATAAAATGGTTTCTTGTGATGGGTAGAAACTGAAAGAGATGGGCGTGCGTGCGGTGCCTTGCAATGGGCAGTTGGTACACCCCTGCAGGGTTAAATCTTTTCGAGAAGCCGTGTCCACGATTATGGACGACTTGAGACCTAATCCTTGTTCATAGATGACAACTACTGATATAATCTTAATAACTTGATCAATGTGTGTGTGCCTTGATTGTTTCTTCTTCGTCGGGATGCGAAGGGGAGGTCAAGGATAGGATAGGTGTTATGTTTCCGTAAGTAGCTGATAGCAAGACTTGTTGGAGGCGATTCCTCATCGAATGCTTGGCTTCTCATCTTACTCTCTAGATAGTTAGCCACTCCATAAATGCTAGTGAGGTAGCAACCTCACCACTTACCCCATCCTTACTGTAAACTAATAGTTATCCTAGAATGACGAGTGATGAAGTCCTTGTTGGGTCATTTGACCACTATAATTGGATACTGAGTACTTCTGTACTCATGATACTACCCCAAACTCTTTTCAGGGTTCTTGATCGACAACAGGTATGATGATCGATGTTTCACATGGAGACTCGACGACGACTAGTTAGGCGGATCCCTGCAGAGGGACTGGACCCGTGTGGTTATGGGGATCGATGATTTTCTCTTTGTCACTAGGCAATTGATTGTAGTCTGTACTCAGACATGTATCTTCCGCTAATGTAATGTATTAAGGCAGTTGTATGCTGATTATATGAGATGTTGTATCCTTGTAGCTGTAATGTTGTGATATCATGTTGGAAATCCGGGGCATATGACATTGTCATATGTCGCGGTGGGACCGATATGTGCTTCGTCCCCGGATCTGAATGGAAACATCTAGATCTGGAACAGTACTGCATATCGGGCTTTACATGTATCTAAAACATAGCAATATCACACAAAACATGCATGGAGCAAGCATAAATTATAGATACGTTTGGGACGTATCACCACCTATGGGCCTCCTTGGTCCAAGTGGCTCCCTCCCCACTTGGGCCTTCCAAGTGAGAAGGGGGCATTGATATTTAATCCATTTTATAACATCTAAAACAATTCAAGAATTCACAAGAAATAAATATTAAACGTATTTATACCATCCCGGAACTTTTCCGGCCCTCCAGTCTTACCCAGTTTTCTCAAAACTCTTCCCGGTACTTTACCGGTGCCCCGAAACGATTCCGGTTTTCTCTCTGATTAAATCGCAAGCACTCCGAAACTTTTCTGGTGTGTTATACTCGTGCTCCTATCATCTAGTACTCAACAAATCTACCACCCTTAAGTGTGTGAACCCATAGGTTCGATAGAATATGGACATGAATCGGAAACCGACTTTCCTCGGATCAATAACCAATAGCGGAGTCATGGACACCCATAATGGTTCCCGCACCTACACGAATATGAATTCGGGTGAACCTCTGGTTGACATGCAAATCCCTTTGCTTCACGATACTTTACAAAACACGAGGTGAGATTATATAGGTATCCGCATGATCAACTCATTAATCATTGTACCAATTATCCTCATATCGGTTTTGTTCTTTTCTCGTTCACGTATTCCGTATCCCATGTGATCTGTTCACAAAATATCTGGCTGGATGTTGGTGGATACGTAATACTGAGAGGGCCCAAATAATATCTCTCCTGAGAAGGGGGATCAAATCCCAACTTGAATCGTTAAGTCCCTAGACATACTTTCGAGTGTGAGTAAACAAAGCCTTTATAGCCACGCCTGTTATGGATGATGTTTGGACAGAATCAAAATCCACCCTCCGGTATGTAGGTCCTTAACATTCTCATGGTCTATAAGGATACATGCAAATGTCAACTCATCTGATGATTTAACTCATAATACAATGATGATGAAATCGCAAAGAAAATCATACAATTGGGTCGGTTCAGCACCCTTGTTCTGGCAACAATGTGCTCCCATGTTGACGAGGGGGTGTCCCCACGACTCCTGTGAATGAGGGTATCTGGTGCGTGGCAAGGCAAAAGGCCCACTAGATACTTCGACCAGCCCACGACTTGCCCACTTGAAGCATCAACGTAGGAATCCTTGGCATTATGGAAACCGCGACTTGGCGTCCAAAACTAAAGCTAGATTAGACAACTTCTTTTGTAAACCTAGATGGACTCCTTGCGACCCAGCCTAGTATATAAAGGCTGGAAGAGGGGACGTCTAGGGAATCCAATCTTATAGAAACATCTACGGTCTCGAGCGATCTCGCCTCGACCGCCACTGTAATCGCCCCCATCATAATACAAAAGAGCAGGAAGTAGGGGTTTCACCGATCGAGGGCCCTGAACCTGGGTAAATCCCTGTCTCCTGTTAGCCGACGAGTATCGCCAACCTGCACCACTTCTCTACGATCTAAACCCAGGGTACCTTACCATGGGATTTGCCGAGGCTGATCCTCGTCAATTGGCGCCGACCGTGGCGAAGACGCAGGTTGGAATCACGATCTCGGCGGTCCCTTCATTAGAAACCAGCAACTCGCCGACTTACGCAGCACTGGATGCCTCCCCGACTCGAGCGGAATCCGATCTGTTCGAGTCCCTTGGGTTCGTCGCGCACCTTCCCGCCTCGCGGTCAGCTTCGCTGATCTCCGCGCAGGCATAGACCTAACCTTCGGAGGGTACCAGATCTACGTCAACTACTGGGGCACTCCGCCTCGCAGATCGCTCTCGAGCACCCACGATAACAACTTCATAGACGGCAATGGCCAAAGAAGAATCACCCGCCTGCGCGATGGCTCTTTGAGTCCATCGCACAACCCGCCTCAGCCTGGTCCATCACACTACTCATGACTGCGCGAGTGCGCCCACCTGGAAAAGGTAGAGAAGAAAGGAGATAAGGCCAGCAAGCAAGACACCGTTCCAGGTATTCATGGAAGACACCCACTCAACAACTATAGTTGACAAGGGCAAAGCAGATTTCCCCAACAGCCACAGGGAAGCTGGCAAAAATAGCAGGAGCAACGAACCCGACAACACCGGGCAACTAACAGTCACCCTTGGCGAACTAGCAACCATACCAAGAAAAGTGTTCAGGAGGCAAGAAAACAGCAATCATAAAGATGATCCACTTGAAAGCAGCAGGCGCCACATGTTAGAAGCCGCAAGACAAGCTCAACCCACAGAAAAAAATCATTCAATCCAAGGAAGCGGTCGCCAGAGTAAAAGACGCAGTAAAACGCGGCAAGCTCCTCCCAGAGGATGCAACACGCGGCGAACTCAGAGCATACAACAAGCTAGCAAGTGATGTCACCAAGAAAACCAGACGGTTGAGGCTCGAGCCAGAGAAGCAAAGAAGAGCTGTGAATGAATCAAGGGCCGACCGCAAGGCACCACCTGAACTATCGGACGACTCCTCTGATCACAGGTCCCCTCATAAGCGCAGGTCCAGATTCAAGAACCTACGCCGAATGGACAATAAAAAAGATGCCCGCAAATTGGACGACGTATTCTGACTCGAAGACGAAGACGAAGAAGAAAAGTAGCTCACACCAGCAAAAGACCTCATCACCGCCCAAGCATACCTACGCTGTGCTCAAAACGGTGAAAAAGGTGACGCATACCTCAACACCGCTCGAGCACTCAAAGTAATTAGCGACACGATTGCAGCGCCAGTACCTAAAAAAGAAAGAACAAGGTGAGTGACCCACGAACATACACGGAACATGGATCCAAGCTCACCCGATGAAGATGATGACAACAAAGATGATCGTTGCAACTACCCAGGCCGAAGCAGAGACCACGACAGGGGCGACCGCGGTAACCGACGCAACAACGATCAATGACGCGATGCGCGGGACGACATCACGATAACAAGATCAACCGAGGACGGCACTGACGCGTAGCTCGCGAAGAGTACTCGGACGAACAAGTGTTCGACGAAGATCTGGAACACAGCGGATCACTATGCTTCGCGCGAGCCATAAGCGAAACACAAATGCCCAAGGGCTTCAAGTTGAACTGAACAACACACAAATAAGACGGGTTGGAAGAACCAGAAGCATGGCTCGCCGACTATCTAATAGCCGTCAATTTCACGCGAGGCACCAACACTCCAGCCATGCAATACGTGCAACTCATGCTGGAAGGGTCAGCACGACACTGGTTTAAGAACCTACAACGGGGATAGGAGTTTCGACCGAATAACAAAGAGACCCAACCGCAACTTCTACTATGACAGGGGACCCGACATGATTGTTGCTGGTTTCCTAGGAGATAGATATGGCAGACGCTGTGAGGACAACAGACCGCAGCGGAGGGACAACCAGGATGACCTGCCACACATCCAAAAACGAGAGTGGATACCACCATGGACGGAGCCAGGCCCCAGGCTGCCAGGGCCTTGGCCTGGGGCGTAGCAATATAACTCTTTGTTGAGTACTAATGGATGAACAGTGAATGTTACTGTAGTTACACTATAGATACAATGTTGCATGGGTCGTGCCCTATTTCTAACCTCACTACTGGATACCACGGCAGCCGCGAGATGACACCCGAGCACGCCGCTTGGCCAAAGGGAAAATGGACGGGCATTGGCCCGTTCCGTATCCTCTCTACATTGGCCCGTTCTGTATCCTCTCTAGAAGTGGACCAGTGGCATACCGTTTGGAGTTGCCGTCAAACCTCTCCCAAGTCCATGATGTCTTTCACGTGTCGCAACTCCATCGCTGCTTCAAGGATCCTATCCGAACAGTGGATCATGGAATGCTGGAATTTCAACAGGACTTGTCTTATAAAGAACATCCGAGCCGCATTCTTGATCAGTCTGAACGTCGAACCCGCAACAAGGTAATCAAGTTCCTCAAAGTTCAGTGGTCGAATCATTCTGAAGACGAAGCCACTTGGGAACGCGAAGATCGTCTTCGTGAAGAATACCCCGACCTTTTCCCCTCTACCGCTTAGATTCTCGGGACGAGAATTCTTGTAGTGGGGGAGATTTGTAACACCCTCACTGTCATGTAACAGTAATCATTTTTCTAATGACCATTACTGTTGCTAATCATGCCTTGATTAACTTTGCATTTGATCATATCCAAAAACCCTTTTGGACGGTATTAAAAATATTGTGGCAATTAAAACCTTGTCCAAAAATTGTGCAACCAATTTTGTTAAATGCCTAAAAATCAGTGGACCATGTTAAACCAACCTTGGGTATTTATTGCAATAAATAACTATTACAAAAAAATTCAAACCAGTAGAAAAACAACCCCATTTGCTAGTTGCAGTTCAAAAATAAATATCAAATGAATTTATAAAAGTCCTAAACTTTTTGTGGCACTGCTACATAGTGCAACACAAATTTACAAACAAGTTTCATCATTAACAAAAATCATATGGTGGTCCAACCAATTAAAACAGCTTGAGGGTTTTGTCAAACCTAAACTACGCCTAGGGCGAAGCCCACCCAAGGCCCAACTCTCTTCCCATCTGTTTCTTCCACCTCGCTACAGTGGGGGGAGGCTAGCCATGGCGTGGCGTGCATCCCACAATCGGTCGTCACCATGCCGCCGTGGAGGCCATCCAACGGATGCCGTCGAGGGTAAGTAACCCCCGCACCCATGGGAACCCTAACCCTAGCCGCCCCCTCCATTTTTCACCTCCCTCTCTCTGGACCGACTTCGCCCGCGCAGCCGTGGACGCCCCGTCGTCACCGGCGCGGCCAACGAGTCCCCCTCGCCCGTCCGAGCTGTCCCCCACGCTCGTCGTCGTCGACTTCGTCTACCTGCCGAAGGATTCGTCCCCGGAGCCTTAATAGGGCGCGAATCGAGCTCGTCTTCTTCCTCAAAGCCGTCGGCGAGCTTCTCCAATTCCGGCTGCTGCGAGCCCTCCCCGAGCCCACTGCCATTTAATTAGTAAAATTGAATTATTAAAAATGTGAGGCTGACCAGTGGGACCCACTGGTCAGGTTTGACTAGTCAACCCCTACACTGTTCTGGATAATGTTTGAATTTATTAAATAAAAAGAAATCCAGAAATTCTTTTAATTGATTTGAAGCTTTTAAATTGAATATCTTTTAAACCGTAACTCCGATGAAAATATTGTATACATGAAAATTGATCAGAAAAATATAACGAATACGGATACGCTACCGATACCCACACCACACCCCTCTAACATACCAAACATGGAACCTTCCCCCTCCGGTTGCACTGTCGGTAATCACCCGAAGTTGGCAGTTCATCCCCGGATGTATTCCTGCTCCGAGCAATCAACTAGTACTGCATTAGGAAAACCGTTAACGTTGCATCTGTTATGTCATGCAACTGTTTGCATATGCTTTCTTTGTATTTACTGTTTCTCCCACCTTATTCTACGGTAGACCCCGTTGCTGCCGCCGACTACATCGCTGCTGAGTACGAGTACTTCGTCGACGACTGTACCCCTACCGTCGAGCTTCCAGGCAAGCAGAGCCATTTTCCTTCCCTAGATATCACCTATCTTTCCGGACATTTCTTGCACTAGGCATTGTTGCTGCTGCTATGTTGCTTACCTATTCAATTGCATAGCCTGTCATTGTCGCCCCTTGATTTACCTTCCTTTATCCTATGCTGCCTATCAATTATATATTATATTCAGTAGTGAGCCATGCGCATTGTTAGTCAGCTTGGATTAGATAGCGGGCCGTGATCATTCCGGGGAGTGAATGCGGGTACAAGTTATTATAACTGCATAGGTACGACACAAAGTAGACACCGCCTAAGGCCCCTACCTCGGCTCTGCCGAGCCACATCAAGTGTGAGCTATCGAGGAGTAACCGTCGTACTCCACTCGTTGTTGACTCTGTATAGCCGCCCTAGGGTCCTGAGCCACGGTTGTCCTTAAAGTTAAGAGTCGGGCGACCCAACGTGCCCGCGAGCGGTATTGTGACGGGAACGACAGGGAGGGTACGACCGACGTACCGGCGTGCTTGGCCCCTTCTCGTATTTCGCGAGAGTTATCAAACCACGAAAGTCGAGCTCCTCCAGGAGCACACGCGAGATAAGGTAAGGAGTCGATTCACCTTGTCGGTAACCACAGAGCTTTGACGGGACGACATGGCAGGCACCGATGTACTGGTGGTCCTGGCTGATGTTCATTGTCCGCTGTGTGAATTAGTTAGGCAACGATAACGGTTGTCTGCGAGATAATATTAAAACGCTTAAACGGTTTGGTGGATGACTTGAGTGGCCGCAAAGGCCTGTATGCACTACCTACACGTGGAATTACGGTGTGGGCCCTCCGAGTCATAGTTCGTCCGAAATCTCTTCAGACGTCAGCAGTGCCGCGGCCTGATTGCCGGGAAGTGGTGTCTTCTTTGCTCGCGAGCGGTGGTATATGATTTTTGCTTCCCCGGCCAGACTCGCACCGTGCAGGAGCGTGGAAGGGTGAGGGACCTAGACCCCTGAGCGCATAGGATTTAGTCCGGTGGATGACCTCTCTGTTGAGCCTAGGATGGGTTGCAGCGTGTCGGATAGCTTCGGTGGGGTGTTCCCTGACAAGGTATACGCGACCCTGGAGATCCGAGCGTGCATGCTGAACAGTAGTGCACCCCAACAGTAATAGGACGTTTTATGCTAAAGTCGGATCCTACTACTACAAACTACTACTATTAAACTGTTGGTTCTGAGTTTTCTTCCTCGCAGGGAAGTCAAGGAGGGATTCTCAGAGACATTTATAATTGTTAATTATTACAACTTACTATTATACAATACTGCAACAACTTCTGCTGCATTGTTACTTTATGCTTTATATGAACTGTTCGTTGTTCTCTTCTTGTGATGCAAGACTCGTCAGAAGATGCTAGTCTTCGATAGGCCTAGCTTCTCATCCTTATTCTGACTTTCTACCCTTCAGTCCACTATATACAGCCTCCCCTTTCCATTTGATAAAAATGCATAAATGCTTAGTAGCGGACGTAAGACTCGCGGGTATGCTAGATACTCAACCTTTCTTTATTTCCCCCCTTTGTTTTATATACCCGGATTGCTGCAACCAGACGTTGGAGCCAAGGAGCAGGAGAACCCCGGAGACGGATACTAATACGTCGAGACCCCCACTGACCAGGACCAGGAGTAGTTTAGGAGGTTCCCAGGTAGGAGGCCTTTCCTTTTCGGTCTGTATCTCTGATATGATTTGTGCTAGCCTTCTTACGGCAAAACTTGACTAACTATGTCTGTACTCAGATATTATTATTGTATAACTTATGTATTCGTATCCTCGTGATCGCTGTTTGTAACTTAAAGATTTATCTTATTTGTGTCTAGTGTAGTGATGTGATATTCTCACCGTGGCACCCTGATTTCGGCCGTGTACCCTGCGTGTATGATTACTATACATGGCTTGATTTTGGGGGCGTCACAGTTTTCCTCACAGTCTCCTCGTTGCCGGCCATCCCAGAATACATTTGCGGGTCCGAGACTGAGATCACCTTCTTCTTGGGAGGACCACCCACCAGCTATCCCACGACCAGGGCACGCCGCACTCGTACTTGAAGCAAGAATTGGAAATTATGACATGTCGCGAGTCTTCATGGACATTGGCAGCGGCATCAACATCATATTCACCAAGACACTAGAAGAGATGTTCATCCAAACCTCGGCACTCCAAACCTCGGGAACAACCTTCCACGGAATCGTGTCAGGAAAATCAGTTTATCCCCTTGGCAAGTTAAGTCTGGAAGTGGTCTTTGGCAACACAAGCAACTTCAGAAAGGAGACGCTAGATTTCGAAGTGGTCGACTGGAAGTCACAGTACCATGCCATCCTCGGTCGACCAGCCTTCGCACGCTTCATGGTACACTACACCACAACACGAATGCAAGGGCAATTAAACTGCCAAGATAAGTCACTTCAGGGGGCAAGTAAACTGCCGGGAGAGGATTTCTCCCGGCAAATAGAACTGCCACAAGAAAGGCTGCCGGCAATAGGTTCTCTCGGCAGATAACTATTCCCGGCAGTTTATCTGCCTTGAAGAATGTACTTGCCGGCAGCTTTACTGCCTGCACAAACCACTTTACCTGGCATATAATATGCCATCATGTTTTGTTTGACCAACAGTCCTTTTTATTCTAGGCAACATGTGCCCAATTTAACATGCAATCAAAATACACTCATGTCTTATACAAAAATAAACTTCATTCAATAAACATGAACAGACAAAATACATTTGTTTTTAGATACATATATGAGGACGTTGTGCCACACAAGCAAAATTACATATGTTATAGGAAAATTGTGCCTCACAAACAAAATGAGTACAGTGGCTGTTGTGCCAAAAAAGAAACCAAAATGAACAGAGTAACTAGCCAATGTCTCTAGGTCCAAGATATAAACAAGGCATATTACATATTGACTATCACTCCACAAACTTGTAGGTCTTCCAAACCTCCAGCAACTTGTAGATTTTCCCAAGCTCCAGCAACCTCTGTATCTTTGAGGAACCTGCAATGGATCAAATGAAAACCATATGCAACATTAGTATACTGGGAGTATGACTGCAATTAACTAATTAACTTGGTAGTAAACCTACAGTAAAATCAAGCCTGGAGCATATACATGATGGGATCATTATGTATTAATGTAAACGTAACTTCATAGACACAAGAAAAAGAACAAAAAATTCCATGCAGATAGAATCAATCATCATTCACATAAGTGTTATAAAAATTAGTTGATACCCCGTACGTTGTTGCGAACATATAGATGATTTTCAGGTATGCAGAAAATAGCATGAACAATTTATGGTAATATTTCTTATGTGAATGTATTGTTAATATGATTACCATACTGTAAAGAAGCTTATCCATGAGAATTTATCGCTTCGCGTACTATGGCCCTACTGGAAAGAAGATGACCAATACTAATTTTGCGAGCAGCTCTATCAAACTTCATCGATACTGAATGAAATAAGCCCAGGCTGTGCATAAAAGAAGTAAGAGACTTCATCTGTTGTCAACCTTTAACTGACGAATAAGGCTTACTGCTGCTGCAGCGTGAATCACAGCTGCAGATGCCACATAATTATCTAACCTAACTATAGAGCAGCTTACGAAAAAGGTTGAGGAATAAAATATGTAACTTAGCAACGAGATTAAATCAAGAAGAAAAATAAATTGGGCAATGACATCCATAGAGTATCTCTGATTTCTCACATTCACCATGGCATAGGCGACCATCACTGACAACTCATGACTGCTTGGTTGGAAGTCTTGCAAAGAAGGGAAGCATAGATTATTTACTTATTTCTAGAATGTTATTTATCTCCTACTGCACAGCCCTCAGTGCATGCACTTGATTTGGGCATGGTCAACAGTGGACAAACGACTCCTACTCATGGAGCAGTGAAGTTCCAAGGCGGGTAAAAGGGCACAGTTGCCAAGAGGGTAGGCTAAGACTGTGTAATGAAGCAATCAGGTTGCACCCAAGACCAGACTCTGCTCGTGGATGTGTAGGTACGTAGAGCATGCGGTTGTGCCCAGATTTCAACATATGTTTCAAGAACAATTTGCAACAACTTCAATGAAATTTCAAGATCACGGTAAATTCAAGTTAACACTTCACTTATTCATTGTTATTTTGTAGTGTGAGTAAAAATAAAGAAGGCTGGTACAATCTGCAAAGAAACAGAAACTATACTGGCTAATAGTGTTCATCCTTTACTTCTTTTTAATTTGTAACTCTACAATAAATGTGAGTACAAAGGTTTTTTTTAATCCAAGCACTAACGAACATGATCTGTCCTTCACTAACTGAAAGATGGCTCATAAGGCATAAAAAGGACTACATGTCTCAGAAAAAACAAATATTCATTAATAGACTGGTACATTGTTAAAATTCCATCAAAGATACGTAAG
Organism: Bromus sterilis; assembly: GCA_950022295.1. NCBI lineage: Eukaryota > Viridiplantae > Streptophyta > Magnoliopsida > Poales > Poaceae > Bromus > Bromus sterilis. The sequence continues at coordinate 157,995,066 of OX465597.1, forward strand.
CTTTGAGCTAAGAACTGATAAGAGGAAATATATAGAAACGACATCTGGTATTGTGGTTATCCCGTACCTGAACTAGCATTGTGAGCTTGCTGACACGGAATGGGACATGTGAGTCACCATAGGCAATCGACTCAACCAGAGCTAGTTTGTCCTGCATCTTCATTTTTCCCAGAGCCAGCCATGTCCACCAGCATGAGCGTTCCTCCCACTGACGGCATATCCAAGATTATCTACACAAGCAACAGAAAATACTATACTGCATTACTGGCTTTTGTCACAACCCCAAAATTTCATGTTACATATTAACACTTCCATGCATGACTATCACAAAATACAGGCATTGCTGCAAGGGATATGTATACTTCATTCCTGGCTTTTGTCCCCTAGTACAAACCCACAAAATACACATTCTCTGTAAATATAATTGTCAACACATCTTTGTCTTAAGTTTCACTTAAGTTTTAGCACACATATATACCTCCATGTTATAACTGATATAAACACCCACTTGTAATAGACACGCTATATTTAGGACACATCAACCACCATGTTATAACTGGTCTAAACAGGCACATTTTTATAACCTAAATAGGCACAGTAGATCAACTGAATCAAAAAATCCCTGGGAGGGAGACAGGCAGGGTTGGGCAGGAATAGGATTTCAGATCAGCGGAGGGAGTCGGTGCCGGAAAGCGCGGTCGTGGGTGGAGGGCGTCGGCGGTCGTGGGCGGAGGGTGTCGGCGGCGGCGATGGTTGGGGACTAGGGTTGGGAAGAAGGGTTCGATTTGGGGGAAACTGGTCGGGGCGGCGGCTATAATTCGTTTGCTGCGAAAACAATCCCTTCTTGCGCGCGCTTTGGTCCAATTATTTTTCGTTTCCCGCCAGAGGACACTCCCGGCAGACATAGTGCCGTGGTTTACTTGTGCTGGCAGATAGGATGGCTTTAATAATTACCGGCAGTTTGCATGCCTTCGTTTCTACACTTCTCCCGGCAATTTATCCATACTTAAGTATTTCTACCGGCAGTAATAAAATCTCCGGCACATGATTTGCCCTTGTTTCCATATTTCTCCCGGCAGTTAATTGCCCCCAATCAAATGTTGTGGTGTAATGGTAGTATCCAGGGATGAAGCCAGGATTTCGATATAGAGGGGCCAAGTCAGGTTAATAAAAAAAATTGTAGAGTGAAAAATGAACTACAGTAACATAATACTAATTTGTCACTTTTACCGTATAAAAACATAGTTGCATTTATATTAGTTTAAATTTATCTCTACGATTACCAATAAAATGAAAAGGTATACGGATTTTATTTGAATGTACACTAGCCGCTAATTCGTTCAATGTATATGAGTCGTCTCCCATTTTAGCAGCCCTTAAAAACTATTCTTTAGAGTATCTGTACTATTTTTCTATTCAAAACTAGCATCAAACGCAACCAAAAGAACTACAACCCGGTGTATAACACACGGCAGGGCAGAAACTAAAATCGGATGTATTACTTCAATACGTACAAGAACTAAAATCTCCATTAGAATTAGCATCAGAACACCAAAATTAAAGAAAATTTATACTACCATAATCGCTAGTGCTACTGCAGTACTACTAACCTTGGATCTTGGCTATTCTATGGCCGGACGGAGAGAATGAATGAGTGCGGCCTCAGGGTAGCCGATCGCTCCATCCAGCACATGTGATCCCAATCTGATCTCCAGCACGGAGGACGGGAGGAGTGGAGGCGGAAGCAGGGCGCAGGGTTTCAGAGGCGCACCCTCATTCATATTTTTAGCTAATCTAACCACACATAAATTATGGGACAACCTAATTACGCATGGACCTGAGAGGAGGAGGCCAACCGGCCACACATGGGTTGTTTCATGGGCCTTTTCTATTTTAACTACGCTTACATGGGAGGGGCCACATACGTTTAATCGCCTGAATTTGACGCTAATTACTCGTATCAGTACATTTTCCTTCGACCATTAGGGGGGCCAGGCCCCTGCTCGCCCCCCTTGTCTCCGCCCCTGGTAGTACCCCACTACGCATACCTCAAACTGAAAATGCCAGGACCAAAGGGGGTCATCACCATCAACGGCAGCTTCGTCAGACCCGATCGACGTGACAGAGAATTACACAAGATATCAGAAGACTTCGGAGCACACCAAAGAAGCGGAGCTACCGATCAAGCAGAAGCACTCAAATAGCACCAAGGTAGCGCCAAATGAATCCTCGAACTGGGAGAGAAAGGGAAAACGGGCGCTTCATTCCCAGCTCCAAATTATCTTAGCAGCAAATTTTCATTCCTAAGGCTATCAAGCTATCGATCCAAATAAAGGGTTGTTTCCTCAGCCCCTTCATGTAAGAACATCAGGGAAGCATCCGAGCAAGAAAGTGTTTTCCCAAAATATCTTACGCGACCTAAACTTGGCACTCGACGCCTCGCTCGCAGCAGCCACCCTCCGAGGCGTTATTTGCTTACGCGACCTAAACTTGGCACTTGGGGGCTCGCTCGCAGCAGCCACCATCCGAGGCGTTATTCTCTTACGCGACCCAAACTTGGCACTCGGGGGCTCGCTCGCAGCAGCCACCCTCCAAGACGTTATTCGCTTACATGACCTAAACTTGGCACTCGGGGGCTCGCTCACAGCAGCCACCATCTGAGGCGTTATTCGCTTACACGACCTAAAGTTGGCACTCTCGGGCTCGCTCGCAGCAGCCACCCTCCGAGGCGTTATTCGCTTACGCGACCTAAACTTGGCACTCTAGGGCTCGCTCGCAAAAGCCAACCTCCGAGGCGTAATTCGCTTACGCGACCTAAACTTGGCACTCGGGGGCTCGCTCACAGTAACCACCTTCCGAGGCGTTATTCGCTTACGCGACCTAAACTTGGCAATCGGGGGCTCGCTCGCAGCAGCCATCCTCCGAGGCGTTATTCGCTTATGCGAACTAAACTTGGCACTCGGGGGCTCGCACATAGCATCCACCCCCTGAGATGTTATTCTCTTACGCGACCTAAACTTAGCACTCAGGGGCTCGCTCGTAGCAGCCTCCCTCCAAAGCACCCAACAACTCAAGCGCTCGGGGATCGCTCGCAGCAGCCATGCTCCGAAGTGCTCAACGACTAAATCACTCGGGGGCTCGCACACAATAGCAACCCCCAAGGCGTCAATCGATCACGCGACCCAACTACAACATGCATCACACAAGGAAGAATCCCACAAAATCTCCAACAAACAAGGAAGAATTTACCAAGACACAAGAAGTACTATACACCAGGCTCCGCCTTCACTTTACAAAGTGCGCCAAGTATGCGGTCGTTCTACTCACAAACTTTCTTCACAACCAACTGCGAGGGTGCATCCGCCGCCTCATAATGCTCCCCCATCGGCTCATCTCGAGCACCAGGAGGACCGTGAGCCGCTGACATAAGATCTATCCCAGGCCAGTGACTATGTACAAAATCAAAAGCGCAGCAGGCCCCTGCATGAATCTGATGATTCACAGCATTGCGAAACTCCGCGGGCTGAGAAAACACTTGACAAAGCTTCTCGAGAGTCGTCAGAACAGGGTCTAAGGAATAAAATTCAGAGAAAACACTACCAAGCACCCTGCAACAGTACTCAAGGGCTCTCGGTACCCTGTTAACCCGCAGTCAAAGACCAACAAACGCTCGTGCACGCGCACGATCCATCCAAAGTGGATTTTCAGCTTGCACGGCTGGGTCGTCCAGTCGTGACAACTCCGACTGCACAACATCCGCCTCCTCGCGGGAGCGACCAGACAACAGTTCGCAACAAAGCAAACAAAGAACTAAGATCGGCCAGAGCACAAAAAGAATTACTCGAATAGTTAAAACAACAACGCTCACCCTTCAGCAGATCGGACAGCTTTGGTATCGAAGCAAACAAATTATCCAACGCAGCCTCAGCATGCTCACGCTTCGAGCGATGGATTGCAACATCACCTTTGAGCTGGACAATCTCACGCTCCGCGTCTCTAAGTCTCAAGTAGAGGGACTCGTAGGCACCCTCGCGAGCGTCCTCCTTCAACAAACTCCAAGCCCGAGAGACGCCTGGGACGGCCTACCGTAAGAAGAAAAGAACTAAGAGTCAAACATGGAAGGAAAGCACAACCACAAGGGCAAAGAAATATCACCAGCAAAATTCAGCATCTTTTGCTCCAAAGAGGACTTATTAAAAAAACTCAAAAAGTCATCCAAGCACAAGGACAAACAAAGTTTTTCCCCATCTACTGAGCACCCTCAGACCTCCGGATATCAGCCTCCACAACCAATTGCAGACGGCGGCCAAGGTCAGTGGCCCGCCTACTTTGCTCCTCCATGTAATCGGGCATGCTATCCACCATGTGACCTTGAATCGGCACACCACGTCCCAAGTGAACAACAAAGGACGTCGCAAGTCCACCCACCACAGTTTCACGGAATAAGCCTTCCAAGCGGTCACCATCTGGGCCGAAGGCAGCAACCTGCATATCAAGACCTTCGGGACGATCCTCCTCTTCCGGATACAAGTGCTCATGCAAAATTCTGAGGATGGTCGAAGCTTGATCACTGATGGCCTTGACGGCACCCGCGGCACTCGATAGGGCATCCACAGCACCACGAAGACTGCTCGAGTCCGCAGAGGCAGCCGTCGCAATATCAACACCCACGGAGTCTACATCATTAGAAAATCGATGATTAGCAATTCGAGTCAAAATCCACCGCTAAAAAAAAGGACAGGAACGAATCTTTTACCCGTCAAACCACTCGCCCAGGCGCGCAGACGATCACCCTCCGTCATCTCGACCCGCCGAACTGCTCCTCCTCCTGCCGAAGTCGTTCAACCTCCCCAAGTTGCACCTGAAGGTCCTTATCCTTCGACTCCAAAGTGTCCCGGAGCAAGGTGAGCTCTTTCTCCGCAGCAGTAGCCCGCTTCTCAGCCTCCTTCTTGTGACCTACAGCAAAGGCATCATAAAACCACGCAAATGAACAACAGCCGCACAAAAAGCAACAAAGCAGCTTACGCCTCATGAGGGTAAGTTTCCCCTGGACAACATCGTGGGCACGCCGGGACCGGTCAGCATCAGCCAGCACGCGCTCGCACATCCGGAACAATGACTATAGCAGCATGAAAGCAAGAAATAAGGTCATGCAAAGGAGAACAGTCAAAGGCTGCAACCAACCACAAGTGGTTGCTCGCAGCCTCAGGGGCTACTCCCATCAGGAGCGCTACCGTGCCCCCAATAAAATTAAGAGGACAGAAAGATCAATACCTGCTCAGCCATCTGGTTGAACAAATCATCTTTTTCCTCAATAGCGAGGCCCTTCTTTTCCAAGACGTACACTTCAGGAACTATTGGCTTCACATCCGAGGAAGAATTGCCCTCGGTAGCTGCTCCGGAACCACCAGATGGAGCAGGAGCAGGGGTCATACCCGCGCCTGAGACTTTCGGAGCCGTCGCAGGGCCCAACTGCTCCACCGCCACGCCAGAATAAGTCGACTGAAGATCATCATCAGCAGCACTCGTCGAGGAAGCAGTCAAAACGGGGACGGTACTGCATCGCATAAATCATAAGAATAGGAATTCAAAGTAGAAACTCGGAAAGTCTGAAGAAGGAAGAAGTACAAACCCAACGGGTGCAGCACTCGAACGTAGAAGCATCCCAAATTTCTGTTTCTTTGGAGCAGCTGGAGGGGGGCAAGGCGCAACATCTGGTGCCGCCGGGGGAGGCACTCCACCACCAGCCCCAGCTGGCTGCCCAATAGAAGTCGAGGAGAGATCCCGCGTAAAATGAAGCGGGGTCTGGTCATCTTCATCATCTTCATCAACCGGGGGTCGATCACCAACACTAGGACCCGAGGGCTCGCCAGCCTTAGCTTGCAAAAGCTGACCAACACCTTCGCTGCTCGCGGGCACGGGATCCACCAGCATCACGTCGGATCATCCCGCATTTTAGCGTCCTCGGGCTGCGGCGGATTGTTCAGCAGGGAAAGATGGCCCTACAAACAAAGCACCGTCAGCAAACAATAAGATCTCAGACAATTTCACAAGATGGGCAAGATACGAACAAATACCTCAGGCAAAGGCACGTTAGCTGCATACGGAAATACAGAGCTCTCGAGACCGGTACTCGTGCATTTGGAGAATTTTCGGATCCGAAAAAGGAGGTCACTTCGTGAAATATCTACGGGAGAACACCTAGTCGGGTCCTCGAGTCCTGTGTACCGCCACATGGGATGCACCCGATGCTGCAGTGGCTGGATGCGCCTCCTCATAAACACAACAATGAGTTGCCCACCAGTTATCCCCTTTTTCAGATCCGCGAGTTTTCGCACTAAGGGCTCCACAGTAGCTACTTCGTCAGCAGACAGAACATGCCTGTCGAGGGGATTACTCACAGTTAAGACCCGGCCAGAAGGCAGCACCCAAAAGTAGGACTCAGGCAGAAGACATGTTCTGAAGAGTAGACCCGGATTTGCTATAGTGCGCACATAGGGACTTTTACCTAAGTCGGATGCTACAGTGCGCACATGGGGACTTATACCTGAGTCGGTTTTTCTAACATGGACTCCTCTACAGGATCCATGAGTCGGCCTTTTACAGTACCGATGTGGATTCCTCTATAGGAGCCTGAGTCGGCCTTTTACAGTACCGACATGGAGTCCTCTACAGGAGCCATGAGTCGGCCTTTTACATTATCGACATGGACTCCTCTACAGGAGCCATGAGTCGGCCTTTTACAGTACCAACATGGACTCCTCTACAGGAGCCATGAGTCGGCCTTTTAAAGTACCGACATGGACTCCACTATAGGATCCATGAGTCGGCCTTTTACAGTACCGAAATGGACTCCTATACAGGATCCATGAGTCGGTTTTTCTACAGTAAAAACAGGGTCCGCTACAGGAAAGAAGTCCCGATCTTGGAAGGAGTCCACTTAACTTGGAAGGTTACAAGACTTGGAGTAGGACCCAGATTGATATCCGACTTGTAATACAAGATGAGACTAGTTTGTATTAGGATAGGACTCTACATGTAAGCCTCCCCCTTCCACTTATATAAGGAGGGGTAAGGCGCCCATAGAGGGCAAGTTCGAAATAGACCGAAGTAGGTTTTTAGACAAAAATATGCCGAAGTAGGTTTTAGACAGAGCTAGAATCAACAGACTATAATAGGCTCTGGATTAGAGATTAGTCCCATGTCATCTAGACTGGGGCAACTAGACACAACTATAGGAGAGCCGACGACACGCCAGGCGACTCGCCGTGAGCAAAGGAATAAGACATAGCCACAAATAGCATGTAGGGTTTTTACCGGATGATGTTTCCCGGGCCCTAAAGCTGTATAAAATTGCGTCTCTCTCCCTGTGTGACATTTTTCTTCCTCGTACACTCGTAGCAAAGGCCCCGTAATCAAGTTCTCTCCTGAGGACATCTGCCGTGACTTTCCCATGAAAGTTGGCACCCACCATGAAGGGTGCATTGCACCATTATTCATTGCACCATTATCATTATGCATTGCACCATTATTTTACATCATTAATGCATTGCACCTTTATTTTACATCATTCATGTATTGCACATTTATTTTACATCATTTTGTATTGCATTACATTCTTGCATTTCAATCCATGGCACCTGGAAGGCTGATCATCTCTTCACTGGAACCTGGCGTGTATATTGTTGTATTTAGGGACCCTAGGGTTTGAAGGTCTTTTAACTTTAGATCTTCAACTGGGGACTCAGCATATACATGAAGTTAGCCTACCATGGCTTATCTTGCCTGTAAGTTGATGCAAACTCGTACTTATATGACCTACGTGACCCATGATAGTTTAAACATCAGCATGCTCTACCAAAAGCCTGTTGAGTTTAATTCTTTTACAAAGAACACTAGAATATGTCATGCGATGCCTGCTTCCAGAGAAGTTTCGACTCAAGCGCAATTAAGTGGCCAGCATTTCTTTTCTACGAGACAAACATAATCCTCCTATTCGAGGAGTCGGTTTTGTGTTGAGCTCTTATTGGTAAAGGATGTTGAGACAGTCACGCGTACGGTTGACTTCTATATTAGCTATTTACAATTTTTTCATTTCATAAGCATACCTTTTTTTTTACTTTTTCAGCATATACAAGTGTATTAATATTTCCCTCCATCAAAAACCGACTTTATTAAACATCATAAGAAAAACTAAAAGTCGGTATTTGGGGGTTATGGTTTGGCTCTACTCGACATGAGAGTAAATTAATCATGCCGAATCATGGAGGCTACACCTTGAACTTTGCTTCTATGATTCGACATGAGAGTAAATTAATCATGCCGACTCATGGGGGATATAACTTGATTTTTCTAACCTTGGATCAGAATGAAAGTGGATTAATCATGCCGACTCATGGGGGCTACACTGATTCGAAGCAAATTTCACAAGTACAAAGTTCCAGGTTGCTGCAGGCAAAACAACTCGGCACTTGGGGGATACACCAGTATGGCTATTTTGTATACAAAACTCCAACTCATCACGAGGTGATAAACTCAGAACTTGGGGGCTACAGGTCATATGGATATAAATTGCCCGTAAATTTTCCGAGTCCTTTGACAAGACCCGGAAGAGCAAGAGGCAACATTGGACTCAAAGGTGGAAGAGCCCAAAACTGAGTAATATCGGGTTCGCTAACATGAATCAGTGGAGAAAATTTCCCTAACGGTTTGGCCTCGAGACCCAGTATTTTCCCTTATTATTCATTATATTGGAAGTTTACCATGGACGCGCACCTGGTATTCTCTTCTATGAAAATCTCATTGACAAGGACAAGCGGAGAAAAAATGAAACCAACACCAAGATTGCGTCCAAGCTAAACTTGGGGGCTACTATCGGGGGGATTACTCACAGTTAAGACCTGGCCAGAAGGCAACACCCAAAAGGAATACTTAGCCAGAAGACATGTTCTGAAGAGTAGACCCGGATTTGCTACAGTGCGCACATGGGGACTTTTACCTGAGTCGGCTGCTACAGTGCGCACATGGGGACTTCTACCTGAGTCGGTTTTTCTAACATGGACTCCTCTACAGGAGCCATGAGTGGGCCTTTTACAGTACCGACATGGACTCCTCTACAGGAGCCATGAGTCGGCCTTTTACAGTACCGAAATGGACTCCTCTACATAAGCCATGAGTCGGCCTTTTACAGTACCGACATGGACTCCTTTACAGGAGCCATGAGTCGGCCTTTTACAGTACCGACATGGACTCCTCTACAGGAGCCATAAGTTGGCCTTTTACAGTACCGACATGGACTCCTTTACAGGAGCCATGAGTCGGCCTTTTATAGTACCAACATAGAATCCTCTACAGGAGCCATGAGTCGGCCTTTTAGAGCACCGACATGGATTCCTCTACAAGATCCATGAGTCGGTTTTTCTATAGTAAAAATAGGATCCGCTACAGGAAAGAAGTCCCGATCTTGGAAGGAGTCCACTTAACTTGGAAGGTTACAAGACTTGGAGTAGGACCCAGATTGATATCCGACTTGTAATAAAAGATGAGACTAGTATGTATTAGGATAGGACTCTACATGTAAGCCTCCCCCTTCAACTTATATAAGGAGGGGTAAGGCGCCCATAGAGGGCAAGTTCGAAATAGACCGAAGTAGGTTTTGAGACAGAAATATACCGAACTAGGATTTAGACAGAGATAGAATCAAAAGACCGCAATAGGCTCTAGATTAGAGATTAGTCCCAGGTCATCTAAACTGGGGCAACTAGACACAACTATAGGAGAGCCGGCGACACGCCAGGCGACTCCCAGTGAGCAAAGGAATAAGACATAGCCACAAACAACATGTAGGGTTTTTACCTGATGATGTTTCCCGGGGCCTAAAGCTGTATAAAATCGCGTCTCTCTCCCTGTGTGATCTTTTTCTTCCTCGTACACTCGTAGCAAAGGCCCCGTAATCAAGTTCTCTCCTGAGGACATCTGCCGTGACTTTTCCACGACAATGCCCCCAAGATGACTGCTTAGTTACTCGCGCAACTGGGTCAAACGGAGCAAGACCAAATAGTTGGCCTTCAACATTCTCATCTTTCAAATAGAACCGGCCTCTCCGTCACGTATAGACATAATCCAGTTTCTCCAGATCAAAATAGGCATGTTTGTCCTTAATGGAAATGCCGACGCTACCAATGGTGTACTCAGAATTAGTCCTCTTCACATTGAAGAGGCGTTTCTAGAGCTCCCAGTGGGGATAGATCCCTAGAAAGCACTCACATAGCATGATGAAGCACGCTATGTGCAGCACCCCATTGGGCGTCAAATCATGCAACTGAACCTGATACGCAAAGAGCAACCCGCGGACAAACGGATTAACAGGAAGAGAAAATCCACGAGGGAAGAATCTTTAGAAGCATACCCGCTCATCGCCACGGGGCGCAGGCACCGCCTCTTCACCAGGGATCCGAGCAGCGCCCTCCGCGACAAGCCCATCCGCCACCAGCGCGTCCACATCAGCAACCTCAAAGGAAGACCGCTCCCATCTCCCGGTCATCCTCGCTGATGACTCATGTGACGCACCCCTGGACACCCTTGTGCTCTACGTACGCTTGGACATGGCCCACATAGACAACCACTTGGAGCAAAGGAGCGAAGAGGCAAAAGGCAGAGGAAGAAGACGAAGAAGGGGAGGGAAAGGACTGGGTAAAACCTAAAACTACACGGGCCTCTCGTATTTAACCAACAGTGATGGCCCCTCCATACACCGTCAATCTCGGAACACAATCAACATGGCACGATCCCCATGTGGCATGTAAATCTCTACCGGCGCAGTAACCACGCCGCCCACTCTGCACGAAAATCAAGGAATCATCATCACGCGCCGCGAAATTACTGCGTCACGATACATCACGTCACATCTAAACACAGCACGGACCTGTCTACAACTGTCAAGCCTTCCTGTAACGTCCCATCGTAGCAGGACGTGCTGAACGCACGCTAGCACAAGAGATTCTTTGACTGTGGAACACTCCTCATCAACAGATCAAGCGAACAGGTTCCTTCAATTTTTGCTTTACATCAAAATCTTACCCCCATCAGGAGCGCCTTGTCATTGCTGAAATAGAGCACATACAACATGGACCAAGCCTCGAGGGTGACAGTGGCCACTCCCTTCTAAACAAGAACAAATACATCTACAGAGTTCAGGTGCTCCCTCACCCAGATGACGAAGTGCTCGAGTGGCTACTCGCACTAACAAGCAAGACTCAAAAGGCACACAGAAGGACAATCCACCCGAGCAGTCAAGTGCTCCATGGGTGCCTACGCTACTACTCCACTCGACAACTCTCCGACACTACTAGAGAAATAGCTATACATGGAAACCTTATTAGTGGCGTATTTTATATGTAATGCACCACTATGTTGTAAGGGGTGGCGCACTGGTAAAAAATGCGCCACCCATAAGCTCTTATAGGTGGCGCATTTTTTAAAATGCGCCACCCCTAAGAGTGGGCCAGCCCTGGATCCCCTTATACGTGGCGCATTTGGAGAAGTTCTCCATCCCTAAGAACCTTATAGGTGGCGCATTTTGGAAATGCGCCACCCCTAAGAGCTTATGGGTGGCGCATTCTGGAAATGCGCCACCCCTAAGGAATTATTAGTGGCGCATTCAGAATGCGCCACCCATAAGCTCTTAGGGGTGGCGCATCTTGCATATGCACCACTACTAAGCAAAAAAATGTGAGGGGAAATTCCCAAATACACCCCCCTGGACCGCCTTTTCAATTTGAAAAAGATAAAAGAAAATGATAGAAATGTCAAAAAAATAAAAGAAAATAAGTTTCCCATATGATATGTGGTCTAGTTGTTAGGAAAATTTACAAATATGAATTTCGACTTTTTTTGCAAAATCTCTCGAGAATTGTGTAAAATGGGCATAACTTTTGCATACGACCTCCAATGAAAAAGTTTTTTATATGAAAAATCATCTACTCGATCAGTTATATCCAAATTTTTAGAATCCGTTGAACATTTTTTAGAATCCTTAAAAACCCAACAGAAAAAAAGTTACGAGCATTTCAAGATCTGGAGACAAAGAAAATGAAAAAAATTGAATTTTTTTTAACTTAGTAGTGGCGCATTTTGTATATATATATATTTTTTAAATATATTTTATTTTATTTTTAAAATTCAAAATAGGCTAGAGTACCGATCGGGAAGTTTCAAAAAAAAGTTGAAAATTTTAGCTAGTAACATTAAAAAAATAAAAATAAAAAAATTTAAATTTTTATTTTCAAGTTTTTTTTAAAAAGTTCAAAATATGTTAATGGTCCCATCAAGAAAGTTTCAATTTTTTTTTTGAAAATTTTAGCACACCGATGAACATCAACATGGTTCAATAGGATTTATATGATAGATATATCAACAAGTGCCTGCTAGGTGAGATGGAGTGAGAGTTGAATAGAACCGAGAAGTTAAGCGTGCTGGGCTGGAGTAGTGCTAGGATGGGTGACCCTCGGGGAAGTTTCACCATGGAGGTTAGTTTGACCTGAGATTAAGCATAGTGACCGAGCATTAAGCATACTAACCTGAGATTAAGAAAAAAATAAAAAAATTGTTTTCCAGATTCAAAATTCAAAATTTTAAAATTTTTAATAGTGGCGCATTTTCAGAATGCGCCACCCATAAGGGCTTATGGGTGGCACATTTCGAAATGCGCCACGCATAAGATTTTTAAGGGTGGCGCATTTCAAATGCGCCACTATAAGGCCCTTTCCTAGCAGTGCGAGTGGTTTCATCTCTTGCTATTTCCTCGTCCGAGCTCGCAAACGCTCCACGAATGACTGCTATTAGTCCACTCGATCGTTATCCGAGTGGGTGCATTCTATTTTGGCAGTATGCCCCTACAAATATTTCCTGGGCTTCCACACACTGCACCCCAGATGCCGCGCAAACTCGCGCGTAGGTAAGACCACACTGCACAGATGGCTGGGCCGGGACTTGCCACAGCGCGACTTCACTCCCGGCGGTTCCATGCGTGATGCATGAAGAAAGTTGAGCCAATAATGGACGCGTTAAGGTTGTATTCTCTAAGACCGGCGGCATTGATCCTGTAAGCCCTACAACGACATGGACCTTGCTTGACACCGGTTCTATCCAAGTTCGTGTCGAGGGACGCAGACTTGATTGGGATACTGAGGTATTTGCCGCTAGCGCAATTCACCAAGGCACAACCAGTCGTGTACCTTGGGCCCTTTCATCTTAGCATCCCTCGAAAAAACTATCTCTTGTGGCTAACAGCCAATGACTCGCAACAAAGCAACACGCACAACTACCAACTGATTACAGGCTTGATTCCCTGCGCGACTCTTTGAGTCCCCCGAGCACTCGGGGCTACTGACGAGGGGGTGTCCCCATGACTCCTACGAATGAGGATACCTGGTGCGTGTCAAGGCAGAAGGCCCACTAGAAGTGTCGACCAGCCCACGACTAGCCCACTCGAACCACTGACGTAGGAATCATTGGCGTTATGGAAACCGTGACTTGGCGTCCAAGACTAAAGCTGGATTAGGCAACTGCTTCTATAAACCTTGTTGGACTCCTTGCGACCCAGCCTAGTATATAAAGGCTGGGAAAGGGGACGTCTAGGGCATCAATCTCATAGCAACACCTCCGGTCCCGAGCGATCTTGCCTCGACCGCCACTGTAATCGCCCCCATCATAATACAAAAGAGCAGGAAGTAGGGGTTTCACCGATCGAGGGCCCTGAACCTGGGTAAATCCCTGTCTCTTGTTAGCCAACGAGAATCGCTAACCTGCACCACCTCTCTACGATCTAAACCCGGGGTACCTTACCATGGGCTTTGCCGAGGCCGATCCTCATTACATGTATCACCGGCATATTCAATGCCCTATGTCAGGAAAACATGACATCCATAATACACAGGTTAGTCCTAGAGGAAGACTAAGAACACTTTGTGTTTATACTCCACACCTGCATATGGGTTTTCCTCCGAAGGCAGTTAACATGCACTTGGCAAACCTCCGCATAGGCCATTGCAGTTATAGCATAGACATATAAACATTAAAATGAACCTGGAATTATATTAATACAATTTATTATTGTCTCTAGGTCATAATTCCAACAGGTGTGAGCTAGAGCTGGGTCGGCGCTGACGTCCAGCGGTGTATGCAGGATGTTCTGCGTGGCTCCTACAACTGCTCTTTCCGCTCTTGCAGCGGTGTTGGTGGATTTGTGGTGACTGGACGCAGTTCCACCCATCATGACCTCCGCGTGGATGCGCGAAGTGGAGTTGTCTGCCGCTGCCAAGCATTCGACAGCAGGCAGTGTATATGTGACCACGATGAAGACGCAATGGTTGTCCAAGGGCAAAATGACGCCGCGCGGTAGGGGTGCTCCTGTCCCGAACCGTGAGGCGTTGTCGATGATGTAGTCGTACCTCACGAACCTGAGAACCAGGCCAGAAGAGAAACGCGTGCTCGATGAAAAGGATGGTCCCGCCCGGATCAAAACTCCAGTCGATGCCTCGGCTTGCCCCACGGTGGGTGCCAACTGTTGTCGTAATGTGACCAAAGATGCCATGGGGATGGCCAAGGAGGGGGAAAGGTCCGAGGGAGATGTCGATGGTACCGAAAACGAGAATGGGGACAAGCATAGTGAGACACTGCGATGTACTCAGGTTCGGAGCTCTCCTAAGAGATAAAACCCCTACTCCTGCCGAGCTAACTATGAGCACTAACTCGAGTTAAAAGGAATGCTGATACATCTAAAATGCATCACTATTTTATATCATAATTTACCTCTATTCATTCATATATTCCATATTATGATGGTGTTCTTCTAGTGTGTTGGCTTGTTTCACACAGTTTGCAACTTTTTGGTGCCGAAACAGCAGATGCATGAATCAGCGGGGAAAAGTGCACATCAAGTGGACATATCAGCAAATGACCTGAAATTCACGGGGTATAATTTTTGATAGAATTGACGAAGACGAGCCGAAGGGCACCCGGAGGGGGGCCACCAGGCTCCCAGGTGCCCTGGTGGCGCGCCCCCCTCCAAGTCGCGCCAGGTGGCCGCCTCGGAGGTGGCCCTCATTCCTAGGACCCCCCTTTGGCCTAAATCTTCATCGTGACCTAAATACCACAGAACGAGAAGATTTTCCGGAGTTCCATCGCCGCTCCGTGGAGGAAACCTACAGAGAAGAAAACACCTTTCCGACGAGCAGATTCCTCCGGGGAGAACTCCTCCCGGAGAGGAGATCGTCCTCATCGTCATCACCATCATCACGGGCATCATCGAGATCATTATTAACGTCATCCTCATCATCATCACCATCTTCATCTTCATCCCATCTCATCTCATCATTGCAATCGAAGTTGTAACTTGTACTATCCATCCCCTCTACTCTACCGGTGTTGATTACTCTTTGTGGTGAATGATATTGAGTTTTGTTGGAGAATTATTGTTATGACCAGATTGTTTCTCATATATTTATCACCTCTGATCATGGTCTCTTTTATGTCTTGTGAGTAGTTCCTTTAGTTCTTGAGGACATTGGAGGAGTCGAGTTGTTAGTAGTCATATGATGTTGAAGTAATATGTGTTGTTTGATATTTAAGTTGTGGTGTTATTCTTCTAGTGGTGTTGTGTGAACGTCGACTACACAACACTTCACCTTTTTAAGGACCTAGGGGAATGCATTGTGTATTAAGTATGCTTATGGTGGGTTGCCGGAGTGACAGAAACCTGAACCCCAGTTCACACACTTTTGCACGAGGGATTGATGGATCCTAGAGTTTATTGCTATGGTTAAGCTTTGCCTTAATTTCTATCTTGTATTTGCGGATGCTTGCAAGAGGTTTAATCATAAGAGTGTACTTATCTTAGTCTATAAAGTGCACAAGCAAAGGTTCACCCACACAACACTTATCAACACAAAACATAGTACCGAGACGGAATATGGCGAATGCACATGAGTATATCTCCCGTGTGTCCTCAAGAACGTTTTAGTCTTTATATGTTTAAATCCTTTGGCTTATCCTTTGCACACAAGAATTGGGCCACTTGCTGCACCTTATCACAATTTACTTAATCTTCTTTTATCTCCTTGTTACTTATACCAGAAAACCCATAAAAAGTTACCTTTTAGCACTTGTAGTTATTCCTATCTCAAGATCACTTGTCAATAACTTCTGCTCCTTGTTGGGTTCGACACTCTTACTTATCGAAAAGGCTACGATAGACTCCCTACACTTGTGGGTCATATGAATTTAACTTTTCTAAATTCTCCAAAAAACGCGTGGTACTAATTTGCCTAGTATGATAAGATTATTGAAGATATTGCCTCTATTGTTATTCCCCCTAACGATCCTTTGCAGCAATACATGGAGGACCACGAGAATGATATGCATATGCAGGAAAGAAATGTACTAATGAAGCCTTCTTGAGAAAACCTGCTATGCTGAAGCACAACCGTCTGATTGAACCTTTAGGAATTTGACCACAACCCAAAGAAGACCCGGTGTTCGATATCAAGACTCTTCAGGAGACGCTCAAGTATGCTTATTTAGGTGAAAAGAAAGTAGATCTTGTTATTATCAATTCTAACCTTTCAGGATATGAAGAAGAGCGATTATTGGAAACCCTTCCTAGACACCGAGGAGCTATTGGATATACCCTTGATGACCTCAAGGGGATTATTCCATCTATTTGTCAACATACTATTAATCTCGAGCCCGATGCTAAACCAGTTGTTGATCATCAACGATGGTTGAACCCGAAGACGAAGGATGTTGTGAGGACCGAGATCCTCAAGCTTCCAGCCGCAGGTATTATCTACCCTATAGCTGATAGTACATGGGTAAGTCCAGTACATTGTGTTCCTAAGAAGGCAGGTACAACTGTTGTTCCTAATGATAAGAATGAACTAATCCCTCAGAGAATTATTATTGGATATAGAATGTGTATTTATTACAGATAAGTCTCAAACGTATTGACTTTTCCAAACACTTTTGCTATTGTTTTGACCTCATTCTTGCATGATTTGAATGAAACTAACCCGGACTGACACTGTTTTTAGCAGAGCATGTATGGTTTTCTTGTGTGTAGGAAAATGGATTTTTAGGTGTCTCGGAAAATTCCAGGAAAAATTACCGAAAATCCACGCACCGGGAGGAGCCATATGCCAGAAGAGGGGCCAGAGGGGGGCTGCCCCTGGCCCAGGTGGCCAGGTGGCGCGGCCTGGCCCCTGGCCGCGCCACCAGAGCGCCTGGGAGGGCCCCATCCCCTCTAGTGCCCTACCAGGACTCCTATTTTTACCCTCGACGAGGAGATCCCAGAATATAAGACTTTTTTCCAATCCTCGCCGCGGAGCTGCCGCCACCCTTTGTTATTCTCCGGCAGAGCTAATTTGGAGGCTTTTTTGGCCTCCGGTGAGGGGGAATCATCGCCATCGTCATCACCATCGCCACTCCATCATCCCTCCATGACTTATCCTTTCATGTGTGAGTAATTCCCTGCTGTAGGCATAGGGGATGGTAGGGATTGGATGAGTTAGATCATATAATTGTTTATCAGATTGTTGGGGGCATGTTGCCTATCATCTAGTATGGTGTTTATCATCTTTTCTACAACTTGTTGTTCTTATTTCTTGTCACTTTGGGCTCGAGTGCCATGATTTCAGATCTAAACCCTATGTGTTTGCATGAATATATTTGTGTTCTTGATCCCATCTATGAGTTGTATGCACCTGTTATAGTCCGGAACCGGCAATCCCAATGGTGACAGCTTGGGACACCAAAGGGGTATAATTTGAGGATTCCATGTATCCATTGCCTGTTAATGCTTTGTTCCGGTGCTCTTTTACAGGAGCACCTTAATCTCCATAAGTTCCTTTTGGCCCCGTTTGTAGCAGGATGGTAGGAAAAAGATGTTGTGCAAGTTCTTATTGCAAGCACGTACAACTACGTTCGGGATACATGCCTAATGTTTGATATATGCCTAGATGATCTTTACTTTTCTGTGTGCCTTGCCCCAAGTGAAATACATGATGGCTCTCATCCATGCAGCGCCCAACCATCCGTCACCCTAGCCTACAGTATTTTAATTCTGCCTGTTGCAAGTTACTTTACTTTACCGTTTTTACCTTCGTTGTTTTGTTACCACTATTACTTCCATACCACCATTACCACTTATATTTCGTTGCCAAGAAAGTATCTTTCAGGCGCGGTTGAATTGAAAACTCAACTGTCAAAGCTTATAAATATTCTTTGGCTCCCCTTGTGTCGAATCAATAAATTGGGTTATCTTACCCACGAAGACTATCGCGATCCCCTACACTTGTGGGTCATCAAGACTTTTTTCTGGCGCCGTTGCCAGGGAGCATAGCTCTATTTACAAGTCTACTTGAAGCTATTTTGCTTGATGCAATTTATCCACTATGGGTAAGAAAGGAGACCCCAAGGTCACAATTTTACCATCCACTATACAAGAAAAGGTACCGCTCTTAGCACCAGTGCTACGCTTCATTCATCGTCTGTTATGAGTAAGCTTGTTTCACCACCACCACATGCTGCTTCTAATGAGTCCGTTACTATGTCTGATACTTTTGATGATGCTTCCACTACTCATCTATTTCTAAGGTTGCAAAATATTCCGACACTGAAACTCCTGCTACACATTACCCCACATGCAGATCCTTTGGTTACCCAGACTTGAATGAACTCAAGGAAAGAATCCTTGATGATGATTATGTTGAACTTGATGATGATTTATGCAGGGAACATTTAGAGTGTGTTGACTCTGACCTTGGTGCTATTAAGAAGATGCTTGAAAAACACTCCATGAAGAACAAGTTTACCTCAGATCCTAAATTTGCTTCATCTCCTATTTGCATTGAAGATGTTGAGTCTGATTTCTCTATTGATCTTTCACTTATATCTATAGTTGAAGCGGACCCCTTTTGTGGCAGAGAAAATGATGACGCTATAGCATACCTTACGAAACTCACTGATCTATCTGGCTTATTCGCTACAGAGGACAAGAAGAGAAACTATTATGTTACTAACTTTCTTCCTTTTTCTTTGAAGGAAGGTGCTATAGCATGGTATGACACACTACCTTATGGCTCTATTAAAATTCCTCAAGAATTAGCTCAATCTTTTGTTGCTAAATATTTTCCTGCTCATATGCAACATGCTTCTTTGCAAAGAATTTATAATTTTAAACAGTTGCAGGATGAGCACCTCCCTAAAGCTTGGGGGAGGTATTGCACTTTGCTCAAGGCTAGGCCGAGACATGGAGTCACTAAGAATGAATTGCTTGATATATTTTATGCTGGTCTAACCGATGAATCTAGAACCTATCTAGATAGTTTTGTTGGTTGTGTTTTCAGGGAAAGAACACCGGACGATGTTGAAGAACTAATGGGAAAGTAGCCAAAAATCATGAAGATTGGTCCGTCCCTGAACCACCTCCACCACCAAAGAAGCGGGGAATGCTTGTCTTGAACCCCAAATATATGCAAGAAGCCAAGAAGTGCATTAAAGAGAGATCTATTAAAACTGAAGATGTGAAGAATCTACCCCCTATTGAAAAACTTTGTGAGCCTACTACTCACCCTCCTACGGTAGAGGTACACTCTCTTTTACATTTCGATGCAAGTGACATCCCTCATGGTAAGCCTCATGATCAATGCTTAGATGAGCTTGATAATTTTATGATAAAGCAAAATCACTTTAATGAGAGGATTCAAAGTCAGTTGCATGATAATACCCTTGCTATCAAAAGTTTGCTTGATGTTTTAGGTAGAACTGTTAATGATGTTAATGGCCTTGTTAAGCATTTTCATATGGTTCAAACTCAACTTGAACAAATTTCTAATGTGCAAAAATATTTGCTTGCTAACAATGCCAAACATGATATACAGGCCTTCGGGATTAAAACCCGAGGGTGAACCCATACTCAAGATCCTCTTTAACCAGAGGGACATCCTAAGAGGATCAAGCAAGATTCTCAAATGAAGGATGAAGACATTGTCAGCTCCCCTAAGAAGAAGAAACACAAACAAGCTGACAATTCAAATGATCCCATAGTTGATGAACAACCTATTGTTGATCCTAATCACATATCTCCTTCCAACGCTGAAACTGAAGACGGTGATGAACCCGATAAAGATGAAGAGAAGAATGATCCTCGTGAAGCACGAGAAGAAGAAGCACCCGATAAACGCAAGAGATATACTAGAGAAGACTTCATCGCAAGGAAGCATGGGAAGGAACGAGAACCATGGGTACAAAAACCAATGCCCTTCCCAGGTAAGTCTCTCAAAACTAAAGAAGAAGAGCATTACAATAAATTTTGTGAACGGATGAAGCCTCTTTTTCTGCAAATTCCTTTAATTGATGCTATTAAGTTGCCTCTGTATTCGACGTATATGAAAGATATTGTGACTAATAAAAGAAAAGTTCCTAATAAGGCAATATCTACTATGGTTGCTAACTATTCTTTCCGTGGCAAGATTCCTGAGAAGCTCGGTGATCCAGGTATACCCACCATTCCTTGCTCCTTAAAGAATAATCATGTCAGAACTGCTTTCTGTGATCTTGGTGTAGGAGTGAGTGTTATGCCATTTTCTCATTACAAAAGACTTTGATTAGATAAACTAATCCCCACAGATATCTCTCTTCAAATGGCTGACAAGTCAACAGCCGTTCCCATTGGTATCTGTGACGATGTTCCTGTTGAAGTTGTTAACTGTTTGATTCTTACTGATTTTGTTGTGCTTGACATGCCCGAGGATGGGAGCATGTCTATTATTATTGGTAGACCTTTTCTTAACACCGCAGGTGATATTATTGATTGCAATAAAGGAAAGGTCACTTTCAATGTTAATGATAAAGAACACACGGTCTATTTTCTGAATAAGATTGATAAAAGGAATGGCCTTAACTCCATTGAGAATATTGAGACCGTGAAGATTGGTGATTGGGATTGTCCTCTACATGTGCATCACAAGTATAAAATAATCATGGTAGGGACAGTCTCCCTCCAAATAAAGGTACCATGAATGTTTTATAAGAAGTGAAACTTTTTGCTCGATATATCACTTGTTTAGTAGTAAGACTTGATCAACCTTGCTAATAAGCAAGTTTTATATAAGTAAAAAGAGGAGCTTGTTATATTTGCATTTCTTTCAGCTTTCATCTACCTTGTTGTACCAAAGTTTGAGCTTTTAAAACTTCATATGTTTAACCCCTGTTTCGAGCCTTCTGAAAGTTTTTGCAGCTTTCGCTACCTCCGAAATTTTTCAAAAATGAAGTTGTCAGAAAAAAAATCCAAAAAAAATATTTTAATTTTTTTCACAAAATAAGAAGCACAGGGGCACCTGGGGCTGACCAGGGGGGGCCACCCCTGGTCCAGGCGCCCAGGTGGCGCGGTCTGGCCCCTGGCCGCGCCACCAGGGCGCTTGGGCCCATCAGGCCCCCTTTTCAGGTATGTCTTCTTCCTCTCTCTCTCTCTATCACTCCAAAAACACGAGTTTTTCTGCTGGAACCCGTGTTCTTGCTGTCCTTGGAGACAAATTTCGATCTCTTCATTCAGCCCATCATTTGAGTTGAGATTTTGAGCATTTGCTCCCTGGTATGTGACTCCTCCACCCCTCCAATTAGAATTTTTAATGGTGGTCACATTTATGAGTATTTAGAAGTTTTTGGTGTTGTTCATATGAGCTTGCAAACATGTCTAGAAATTTATTTTTGAAGTTTTGATGCAAGTATATGCCTTGGGGAAGTGAGTAGAGTAGTTTGTCTCAACTCATTTTGCTTAGATGTTTGTTTTTGTAACTTGTCAAAAAATATCAGAAATGAGTTTATTTGGAAAGGCTACGGGATGGCTTGGGAAGAAGAGGCCCGAGCCTACAGATAGAGTAACTAGAGCTGCAGCTTCATCCTCTTCTGCGAGGATGAGTTACAGTGATGATATTGTGCCACCGGAGTTGCTCTACGAGACGGACACGACACGTCCTATGACGTACCCGCGTGCGGATTTTCTTACGGCTGCAGGTATTAAGAATGAGTTTGATAACCTTTGTGCAGCTGCAGGTTTGACACGCCTTGTGACACATCAGGTGCCACATTATCCGAAACTCACGTATTATTTTGTCAACTGGTTTAAGTATAATGAGAAATATGCCATGGTTGAATTTAGAATTTATGAGAAATTTATCACCATGCGGTGGGCAGACTTTTATGATACTTTAGGTGCGAGGAATGCCGGGAAGACAAAGATACCTTCTCACCCCATCGAGTTGCAGGCCCTTTTCACTTCTCTTTGCATCAAGGACCCGAAGGACGTGCACCGGGGGAAGATTTACAGCATTTTGTTTCCTCACATCAGGTATTTCGCGTATTATATTTCTCGAGGGGTGTTAGCTCGTGACAACACAAGCAACATTTCGGGGCCATATATTGCTATCTTGGCAGCCTCCCTCCCAGGAGATAGCCAGTATAATATTGATGCTTTGATTGCTCGCCGCCTTGGCGCTAATAGCGGCAAAGGACCTCACTTTGGTGGCGTTTACGCCACACTTATTCTTGAGCGGCTCAAGCTCTCTGCACATGCAGATGATGCGCCTTTTCCATTCTTACGCTTTGATATTGCTGTTATGAAGTGGCATGAGTTTGTTACTAGGACTTCCGAGTTTGGTAAACTTGTTTATATTATGAGATTTGGCGAGACCGCCACTCGCGAGATCCGTCTACCTGCACCACTTTGGTTTGATTATACTAGCAGGAACGGATGGTCTTTCACCGCGATCAAGCTGGACGAGTTCGTTGTTTAGCAGCAGTTACATAACCCCATGGAGGGGGTTGCTCTCGAGGAGGAGTAGGATATTCCGTACCCCCGGGAGGAGCCTGTCGCCCAGTGGGGTGAAGGACCTTCTTGGAGTGGGGAGCCTTTCGCTTGGGAGGATAGCAGGACATCCGTCTATGCACCCGAGACTTCATATGACGGATGGGCGTACCAGTACCACCCCCGAGCCGGATGAAGCTCCTGGGGCCCGCAGTAGCCGAGCCCAACTTAGGACAAAAGCCTAAGCTTGGGGGAGTACGTGCCTTCTCCCCTTCCATTGTATTATCCATTTGTCTTTGCTTTTATCTTTTCGAAGTTTTTGCTTGTTCTTGTTTGTTTTACTTAATTTTCAAAAACAACAAAAAGAGTTCTCTTTTCTTTTGCTTTAGATTAACCTTTGAAAAATACAAAAACATTTCCTTTCTCTCTTTATTTTTCTTTGTTTGCAGAGTTCAGATCACGTCCATGGTTTGATTTTCACTTGATTATATCTTTCCACGTTCGATTGTGCAAGCGACGAGGCAATAATGACGAAAATCGATGGAAGGGATGCAACAGGGAAAACCGATATGAACTCTTTTTGTTTCTACTTTTGTACATATGCATGTACTTATGATCTAGAGACCATCTTGTAGCGACATAGTGCTATGTTTACAATGTTTTCCCAGTAGTTCATGCTTTCTTGTGACTAGGTTCAAATAGCGGGAGTGCATAATGTGTTATTGAAATGATTTGCATGCATTGCATTGTTCATGACTTGGCATACTGAAGTGGTATTTCCATTCGGAGAATTTCTGGATTGACTTGGCACATGCTTACACATGTTTATGACTGAAATTCTATCAATCCTTGATGATCTTTTTATTTCAGAATATTTATATCACTTTCATGCCTGATTCAATGTTACTTTATCGCTCTGCATGATTATGACCGTTATTGCTCTCTAGTTGGTCGCTTCCCCGTCTTTTGCTAGCCTTCGCCCGTACTAAGCAGAATTCTGCTTGTGCATAAAAATTCCTTGAAACCAGTTGCGCCATATAAGTCCACCATATGTACCTATATATGGTATTTACCAGCCATCCTAATGAATATTTTCTTGTACCACCTCAAAATTATTCAAATGCACTTCTCTTTTTGTATCCGTACAAGCTCATGGGGCGTTAGAGGGAATCATTATCTTCCATGCTAAAAATGTTTTACTCCTTGAAAAAGTTTATTCGAGTGAAATTTACGAGGAAGAGGTCGGTCTGGAGAATGCCCAGTTCTCACTTATTTTACATTTTTATAAAAGCTTGCACTTTCCCTCCATACTTGATGACGGAATGAAATGGAACTAAATGTTGGCCACTAACTTCTAATGATAGATGGAGAGGGACTCACAATTTTCTCTTCCATACTTGAGGCAAGATAAAAGGCACCACGCAATTGTTGGCCATGGACCGTTTATGATAGATGGAAAGGGAACACAAGTGTAGGCATAATACAAAAGCATGGGAACCTCCATTAATATGGTTGGTATGGAAGATATTGAGAACCTCTAATGTTACCGTTGACTGGAAAGATACACTCTCAAAAACATTTTATCTCTGTTTTCAAAACCACGAGCTCTAGTACTTGTTTAGTCTTTTCTTCCAGCCACGGGTTTTGAACCTTTCCATCAAAAGCCACGGTTCGAGAGTCTCCACTTCTTTCTTCAAAGCACAAACTATTGAGAGCATAATTTTCATTCTGAGTGTAATGTGCATGGTCCCAAAGTACCACATTGTCTTCTGCAGGCTTGTGATATCACCCATTCTGAAATATTTAGTTCTAGTATCCTCTAAAACTCCGAAGGAGTTTCTGCATTTATGGTTTGCTTAACTCATGGAGGCTAGAGAGATACCACTCTAGTATGTTAAATTCATGTGCATTGTAATCTTATTTTGATTTTCAGTAGCATAATATTCATTTGTGGTTGTTTGAGACTTTTTACATGAAAGAAGGATTGTTTCGTGCATTGTCCTTGTAGAATGGTGACAACACTTGCCAGTCTTGTTCATAGTACATGCTTATATACATCTAATGAAGCAAAAGAAGTTTGTCAAAGTTTTCTTTGTCGCGTCCAGTTCATTGAATTGAATTGCTTGAGGACAAGCAATATGCTAAGCTTGGGGGAGTTGATACATCTCAAACGTATCGACTTCTCCAAACACTTTTTCTATTGTTTTGACCTCATTCTTGCATGATTTCAATGAAACTAACCTGGACTGACGATGTTTTCAGCAGAGCTGCATGTATGGTTTTATTGTGTGCAGGAAAATGGATTTTTAGGTGTCTCAAAAAATTCTAGGAAAAATTACAAAAAATCCACACACCAGGGGGAGCCATATGCCAGAAGAGGGGCTAGAGGGGGGTTGCCCCTGGCCCTGGCGGCTAGGTGGCGCAGCCTGGCCGCCCCACCAGGGCGCCTGGGAGGCCCCCACCCCCTCTGGTGCCCTACCAGGAATCCTATTTTTACCCTCGATGATGAAATCCCAGAACAAAAGCCGTTTTTCCAATCCTCGTCGCGGAGCCGCCGCCACCCTCTATTCTTCTTCGGGAGAGCAAATCTAGACGCTGTTTTGGCCTTCGGTGAGGAGGGATCATCGCCATCGTCATCACCATCGACACTCCATCATCCCTCCATGACTTCTCCTTTCATGTGTGAGTAATTCCCTGCTGTAGGCAAAGGGTATGGTAGGTATTGGATGAGTTAGATCATGTAATTGTTCATTAGATTGTTGTGGGCATGTTTCCTATCATCTAGTATGGTGTTTATCATCTTTGCTACTACTTGGTGTTCTTATTTCTTGTCTCTTTGGGCCTGAGTGCCATGATTTCAGATCTGGACCCTATGTGTTTGCATGAATATATTTGTGTTCTTGATCCTATCTATGAGTTGTATGCACCTGTTATAGTACGGAACCGGCAATCCCAATGGTGACAGTTTGGGACACCAAAGGGGATGGACTATAATTTGAGGATTCCATGTATCCATTGACGGTTAATGCTTTGTTCCGGTGCTCTTTGATAGGAGAACCTTAATCTCCATAATTTCCTTTTGGCCCCATTTGTAGCGGGATGGTAGGACAAACGATGTTGTGCAAGTTATTATTGCAAGCACGTACAACTACCTTCGGGTACATTCCTAATGTTTGATACATGCCTAGATGATCATTACTTTTCTGTTTGCCTTGCCCCAAGTGAAATACATGATGTCTCTCATCCATGCAGCGCCCAACCATCTTCCCCCCTAGCCTACAGTGTTTTAATTCTGCCTTTTGCAAATTACTTTACTTTACCGTTTTTACCTTCGTTGTTTTGTTACCACTATTACTTCCATACCACTTATATTTTGTTGCCAAGAAAGTATCTTTCAGGTGTGTTGAATTGACAACTCAACTGTTAAAACATATAAATATTCTTTGGCTCCCCTTGTGTTGAATCAATAAATTGGGTTATCTTACCCGCGAAGACTATCGCGATCCCCTACACTTGTGGGTCATCAATTACAGGAAGTTGATCAAGGCGACAAGGAAGGATCACTATCCGTTGTCGTTCATCGACGAAATGCTTCAAAGGTTATCCAAAAACACCCACTTTTGCTATCTTGGTGGATATTATGGCTTCTCTCAAATTTATGTTAACACTGTGGATCAAGAGAAGACCACCTTTACTTGTCCTTTTGGTACTTATTCTTATAGATGTATGCCTTTCAGCAATGCCCCTGCTACTTTTCAAAGGTATATGTCTGCTATATTTCACGATTTTTGTGAAGTAATTGTTGAGGTATTCATGGACGATTTCTCTGTCTGTGGAACCTCTTTTGACCTCTGTGTCCACAAACTTAATAAAGTTTTGCAGAGATGTAGGGAGACAAATTTGGTACTCAATTGGGAGAAGTGCCACTTCATGGTCAACGAGGGAATTGTTCTTGGCCACAAGATGAACGAAAGGGGAATTGAAAGTCCAAGTATGTGATCAGAGGGGGAGGGGGTGAATGATCACTTCAAATTTTCGAGTGAAGCTTTGAAGTGAAGCATAAACTCAACAGAAATAGATAACTGGGAAGCAAAACTAGTACCAAAACTAAACTCAGAGAATCAAAACATGTTGAATCTTTAACAGGAAGCAAAGGCAATGCGGAAAATAAATGCTTGAAGTAAAATGATGTCTTGACTCGGCGATGTTTGTTCGACCAGTTCACGCTCTGCAAAGCGCTACGTCTAGTTGGAGGGACTGGTGATTGAACACCTGGAGAAAAACTCTCTCCGTCTGTTACTCCACTGCACCAATCTCCTTGAGTTTGGCAAGTTTTGACTCGGGGTAGATTATGGCGGAAATCTCCGAAACCTTTGACAGACTTGAACTTTGAGGCGAAAATTACTCTTCGCTCTCCAAGACAACACTCTAACCGTCTAGGAGAATTACAGTTCTCCAAGATAAAAGGCTAGCAAGTTTTGACCTAAGTCATTTCGAATCTACTCAGATCAATGGGACTTAGGATTCGGTGGTCTAGATTTTGGGTTTTGCTTCGGTGGCGTTCTTGGGATGCTCTTTTCAATCCCTCTCTGGAATATTCTCAGAGCAGCCACCCGCAAATGGACACGGGGGCGTATTTATAGTTGGCGACCCCGAGGTGCGAAATGACTTATTTGACCTAAAGCGACATCTTGACGCGTGTCCACAACGGTCAGATTTTCCATTAATGCGCAACTTTACTTGCGAAAGAAGTAAAGCTGACTCACAGACTTAGTTCAGCTTCGGAAGCCAAAGAACGAAGTCTTTGCTACCGAAACTTAACTTAGTGCACATGAGATTTCTTCACTCTGGCTTCTCACTTGGTTTAGATTTGATCTTATCTCAATAACTTCGGCGTCCACAAACTAAAACCCCTCTTGATAGTACGGTTTGTCCTATGACTCAAAGAACAGAAAAAGAACAACACAAAAACATCTAAGTCTTGTGCCGTCTTCTTCATTTCCTTCGTTGAATTGGGCTTCAGGACACCTTCATTTTCGGGGGTCATCCTCCGTGATTAAGCTTCGCTCAAGGGGTAATGCTTCGATAACTTGAAAACCCTCCTTGAAGCTTAAGCATCTCTCTTGTCCTTCAGGAACCTATTCAACTGTTTATACTAGAAAACATTGTTAGTTCCTCTACTATCTTGTCCAACAATATCCAAAACACATGGGGACAAAACTTTGCTCTTACAATCTACCCCTTTTTGGACTATTGTTGACAAAACAGGCATAAAAAATGGATATTGAAGTTTTTGTGAAGTGATTGGACAAACTCTAAGATATGAAGTTTTTGGCTCCCCCTGAATGCAAGCATCAAAGATTTATATGATCGAAGTGAATGCTTGAGGAATATTTCTTCGTTGGAGATCAAAACAAATATCTTAGCGAAGGCAATTGCAAGTGAGAATAGAAATCCATAAGTATGAGCAATTCCTTCCAATGACATGTGACTTAATGTAATCTACCTACAAGATAGATGATACGAAGCAATACTTTTCAAGCAAGGGGTTATTAAAACATAAGTGTTTCACAGGGGTAGCACAACCGAATGTAAACTTAAGTTACAACCCAATCGAAGAGAATGGAATGTTTGTTGTAACTTAATAAAAAACGAATGCAAAAGCCCTATCCCCGATGCAAATCTAACTCATCGATGCCAGACGTTTTCCATTTTTGTCAATGATAGGACAAAATGTTGGGAAGTGGAGCGAGAGAACTATTTCGTGGCATCAGCACCCTTGGAACCCAACGATGCAGATCTTGACGTAGACTCGTCCGAAGAAGATTGATCTCCCGAAGATTCTTCTTCCGGATCGGGCGAAGGAAGAGATTCGAGGTTCTTCTGGGTGATGAGGTTGATGTCGAGGTCGCTGTCGTCGAGGCCGGCATCGTCGTTAGAAGTTACAGAGTCGTTGTCGGAGATGGTGTCGGGCCTGATAGGTTCTGGTTCATTGATGAAGAACACTTCATAAAATTTTTGCAGGGGCAGGAGCTTCTGATTTGGTCTGTCAATGGTGTCATCTCTTGAAAAGTCTCGCTGGAGGTGCTCATATTCTTTGTAAATGCGATCTTTGCGAAGACCTTTTACGGAGTTGAATTTTCTGAGTCCTTTCCAGGAGTGACGCTTCAGCACACGAAGATACTGGTTGTTGTTCAGGGCAATATTGCCGACACGGTTGATCTCATCAGCAAGAAACTGCATCTGCTGCTGATTTTCTTCAATAAAATTCTCGAGCATCTGCTGCGAGCAAAAATTTACTTCAAAGTGATGGCAGTCCTTCTGAAATTTCTTCGAGAGATTTCTCTCATTTACTTCATGGCGTACCCCAACATATGTGGAAAAGATATCATTGGGTTTTCTTAGCAATTCCAAAGTGTCACACACTGGAGGAGTGAAAAGCTTCGGATGATGTCTTGCCACAAAGTCGTCATTTCGGCCATAGTTTAAAACAGTCTGTAGCCAGGGAGCATATGGCTTCAGAGTGAAGGGAAGCTCGGCAGCATGTACCATGTTGCGAAGAAAACAGTCCTCGAAGTCAAACACCAGGCCATGAGTAAGCTTCATTATTGCATGCCTGACTTCAGGATTAAGGTTGGATTCTTCCGAAGCAGTACTCAGCGGGATCAAAGATTTTGACAAGATATAGAACCAAGTCTTGGAGATGAAAATCAAGTGCTTTGGGCGAATGTTTTCAGGTATAAAATCAGCCGTGACTTCAGTATCTAGCAAGGTTTCAAATTGTTCTTCAGTCAGATCTGGCTCCAAGTGAATCTTTTCTAGTTCTCCAGTTTTCCTTGGGATATTCAGAATTTCCATGAATTCTGTTGAAGACATTCTGAAGACTTCTCCTTGAATCATCCATTCAAGAGTCCAAGTGCTTGGCACATTTGCGTCACCAGAAACATATAGAGTGGCATAAAATTGTTTGATCAGTTCAGAATTGAAGGGAGTGCTCAAGGCAAAAAACCGAGTCAAAATCTGATTTTCAATTGTTTCGGTTATGTTCTGGAAGCATGTTGTAGTGGAAAGACTTTGCATATCAAGATATCTGTGGCGGAAAAGCACACCTTTCTGGCAGTAGACTTTGGTATAAAGAATTTGTTGTTCTGTTGTCCAGAAGCGAAGATCATCTGCAGTCCTGTCTGAAGCATATGGACTGACGCCAAAGAATCGGTGGCGCTTCTGATGTTGTTCAAGATTGAACTCTGGCCCATGGAGCGAAGAACAACCATCACCCTTGAAAATGAGAAAAGTTTCACGAGGGTAAATGGAGTTCATCTGAGTGTCTTGGCTTGGACGACAGGGAGGATGAGTCCTTTGCAGAGGAACAGTTGGAGCATCCTAAGAAGGGCCAGCAGTCTGAGCAACAATCAATGCTTGCTCTTGCAAAGAATTCAGAATCTGAACTTGTTATTCTTCGTCATGTGCTTCAGGCTGGGGCATATTTGCTTCCGATTCTTGAGCTGTTCTTGCAGGAGAAAAGTCTCGGGAGCCACGAGTTCTGGAGTTTGATGGAGTGGGATAATGTGCTACCGGAGGAGGTGATTGCGGTGGAGCATGAGCAGCAGGTGGGGTAGGAGCTCTTTGGGGTGTGGGGGATGGAACGGGAGTTGGTGTTGGAGCACGAGGTGGAAGTGGTGCAGGTGGTGGCGATGGGATTCGTTTGGGAGTTGGAGCTTTTGGAGTAGGTGTGGGATTTTTGGAGGGTGGAGCTGAAGGATTAGCCTTGGGTTGGGAAGGCTCTGGTTTGGGAGAAGGTGGAGTGGGAACTGCTTCGGTATTTTCCTTCGGCTAGCTAATGGGCTCATCACTTGTATCCATCTCAGCAGCCGAAGCCAGCGTGATCTTCCGCCTCTTGGTGGTTTTCTTCTTGGGTGAAGGGTCGGAAGGTTTTGCTTCAGAGGGCTTTGATGCAGCTGGTTCAGCTTCCAGTGTGGCCTTGCGATTCTTTGAATCTCTTTCCGTGATCTAAGCATTGTGCGTCTTGACTATTTCATTAACAGTAGCCTTGATCTTTTCTTTGTAGATCTTAATGTTGTCCTTGGTGGTGGTGTTCACATATGTCACCTTCTGAAGCATTTTCAAAGCATGCTCCTTGAAGTCTTCATCAGTTTCAGCTTCAGCGCGCTGTTGATAGTTTTGAATCTTTGCAGTTTCAGTCCTGTCCCTTGACTGCAAATCCTTCAGCTGGGGCTTAGGCTTCGTTGGGGCAGCAGTTTCCCAGTTTGCTGCTGCTTCGCTGGGTCGTGCCTCAGCTTTTAGCGCCTCTCCGTGTTAAGATTCTTTGCCGGTGGCTTGGATGCCAAAGGCTTCGCGACCACCAAGTTTGTCATGTCAATGGTGGGGTGAGCTGTGGGATTGTCGGTGGGATCCTTAATCTTTAGCCCTTTGGCAGCAGGTTTCTCTTCGGGTTTCTTCTTCAAGGTAACCCGAAGATTTTTCTTCTTGGGAGGAGCAGGTTCAGACTCATCATCTGCTTTAGCATTTCATTCGTCATCTGCTTCAACATTGGACTCATCATGGATTGAGTCTTCAAGAGCTGCTTGCTCCAGCTTGGCTCGATCTTCTTCATTAGTGAAGGCATGCGGGGGTGAGGCAGATTTCTTCTTCAACTTGCGCTTCTTTTTCTTCGAGCTCTGGCCCTCTCCATCAGCTTCAACATCAGCAAGCTTGGCTGCTTTCTTCTCAGCCTTTATTCGCTTCTTCTCAGCAGCGATTCTCAAACGCTTTTGCTCTTCTGGATAATCATCAGGAGTCTTGAGTGTATTTGGGTGAGGGACTTTCGGTGGGACTGGGTAGTATAGATGACGATTTTCTTCGGTATACTTGCCGCACATGTGCGAAGTATACAGGAAGGGTGGACTGAAGGCAAACTGCATTGCCCATTTCCAGTCAGGGATACTTTTGTACTTGTACCACCTGATGGCCCAGTAGCGCCGAATGTGATGAGGACATCTCTACTAATGTTACACCCACATCTTCACCAACTACACATACTGGACCAGTTACTAGAGCACGCGCACGTCAACTAAATTATCAGGTACTTTCGTTTCTTGCGAATCCTTCTAAGATTCAGGAACATATGATGCTGCCTAAATTAGATACTTTTGTTTGTCTTATGAATGAAGGACCTAGCATGGATAAGAAGGATGGTCATTGGAGCGGGATCAAGCATGGAGAAGGAGGTGCGCGCGCGGGAAAGGACAATGGAGCTTCCAGTGGTGATTTTCGTACTTTGAGGCCACCATAATGCGTGCATGAAGACTTGGACGAGAGACACAAGATTCCACATTAATATTTTCGTCCAAGGGTTATTATAGGTGCTGCGTCACCTTATTATTGGGCCAGGCCCATGTAATTTCGAAATACACTTAATAGGTTATTTTTTAGAGTCCGTATGTGTGGGGAAACCGAGTTAGGGTTGTTTTCGGACCCCTCCTCCAAGGGGCCATGAAATTCCCCTCTGTTCCCCCATATATACAGCCCTTAGGGCGTCGTTTAGACTTGGGTTTTAATTAGATTTAAGTTAGCCATAGCCGCAACTTCGAGCTCTTCGTTTGTGTCGTCCGACCAGGCCAAGACTGCATTGGAACCCCAACTTTCGTAATCATTCATCTTATATTCGCAATATCCAGATTGCAATTCTTAGTTCTTGCTTGTTCTTCGATTGCTTGCAAGAATTAGACCTTCGTGGTCAGGTTGATCGTGCATCCACGGGATCAATAACCTCTCGGAGTTGGTTTAGCGATCGCTAAGGCGCAACGTCTTCGCACATTCGTAGTCGGATCGTGAAAGTCGTCTCTACCATAATCGATCTCCACCATCTCATCGAAACATCGGGACACCTTCGCCTCTATCAAGTGGTATCAGATTTCCAGGTTGATCGGTGAGATTTACGAGTTTTTTGTAGTCTAGATTGGTTCTGTTCTTCATACCTACAGTCCACGAAAAAGCCAAAAAAAATTAGGGTTAGATCATCACGTCCCAAAACAGTCCGAGCCTTTGTCCAGTTTTCTTTGCAGTAGTTTGCTTTGCTGAATTTGCGGTTGCATCGTCGTGTCGAGTTGCTGATCTTAGCGTCTAGTTCCTTAGAGTTTCGAGTTCTGATCACAGTTTGTCACGCCACCGCCGCACTAGTTCCATCCGTCCACTGCCACCAATCTGAGTCCAGAAACACCACCACGTTCCGCCAACCTGAGTCCATATACACCACCACGTCCTACCAAGCCGAGTTGAGTTCCATCACCCGTTCGGTTTGAGATATATCCGTAGCCAGAATAGTTTTGAGTTGATTAGAGTCGGATTTCACCAATCTTTTGTCGTACGTAGAAGGGGGTGATTTCCAAAAAAAAGAGCAAAACAAAAATTCAGAGTGTGCTTCTCAGTTGTTTACGTGTCGCGTCGTGCTTTCGTTGGTGTTTTAGGCTCGCGTCTCTAGTACGGTCTAGCCTAGGATCAGCACAGTACCAACGTTGAGTGTTTATTCAGCTTTGTATCTCTGTCTTGATTACTGTTGAGCTTTTGCTACCATACTTGTCAGCCTTCCTACAACTCCACATATATTCTACATCGTGCATTTTGACACCTCCTGGCCATCGCTCTACCACATCTCTGAGAGTTTTGCCCCGTTGGTGTTACATCACCACCTGCTGCTAGGTAAGAATCGGGAAGAACGAAAGAAAAGCTTGACGGATTTGTGCTTTCCACCACCCCACATCCCATAGTAGAAGTAGGATCATAGTTCTGTGTGTTTTCTATTTCTGCTAACCATGCCAGGATCCCATGATGAAGTGGCGTGGGATGCGCCCGATTGGGAGAACATGACAAACAAGGCGCTACATGATAAATTTGCACAAATGATGTCTGAACAGGTGAATGACATCGAGAACAGATTTACAGAGGCGATTGATGGCGTGGAGAAGATGATCGACACCAAGCTCGACGCCAAGTTTACTGAGTTGATCGCACGCCTACCTACACAGCCTGCTGCCGCTCTAGCACAGCCACCGCCACCACGACGTGCACGACGTATTCTGTTTCCGGGCGTACAAGCTGCTGGTGCTCCTCCTGCTGCTGCAGTTTCTCCTACTGCTGCTGCTTCTGACGTCGTCCAGGACGACAACTACGAGGGTGATTACGAGGAGGAGGTGGAACAGGAAGCGGCCTATGAGCAGCCAGCTGGACGTCCACGTCCCAACATTCGCCACGGTCGACACCAACCACCCCCTCAGGTACGCGATGATGAACATGTGCCTACACTTAAATTGAATCTTAAGCCGTTTGAGGGTAGATATATTCCTGATGCTTATCTTACTTGGGAGTTAGAAACTGAACAACGCTTTACATGTTTACAATATCCTGAGAATAGACGTGTTACTGCTGCTGTTTGTGAATTCACGGGGTTTGCATCTATTTGGTGGTCTGAACATTGTAGATTGCATGCTAATAATATTCCAACTACTTGGGATGCTTTAAAAGATGCTATCCGTACTCGCTGGGTTCCTCCTTATTATCAACGTGAATTGCTACAAAAATTACAATGTTTGAGACAAGGAAAAAATTCTGTAGAGGAATATTATCAAGAATTACAAACTGGATTGATTAGATGTGGCCTAGTAGAGGATAATGAAGCTATGCTTGCACGTTTTATGGGTGGCTTAAACAGGGAGATACAAACTATTCTAGAATACAAGGACTATGCTACTATCACTCGTTTGTTTCATCTTGCTTGTAAAGCTGAACGTGAAGTGCAGGATCGACAGGCCGCTCCGAGACCTAACTTTTCTGCAGGACGAAATACATCATGGACATCGCATGGAGCTTCTACATCCACACATCCTGCTGCACCACCATCTACTTCAGCCGCTCATTCTTACAGGGAGCCACCAAAACAGCCAGCGTCACCATTCAAGGGTGCACAGAGTGGTCCAGCGGAGAGTTCTTCTTCATCCATGGCTTCCACAGGGCAAACACGAGATCGTGATATTAAATGTCGCAGGTGCCAAGGTGGAGGTCACTTCGCAAAAGACCGTACCTCCAAGCGTGTGATGACTATTACGGCGGATGGTGGGTATGAGTCAGCGAGTGACTATGATGAGGAGACTTTAGTTCTCATTGATCATGAGGAACAGGGTGCCCATGATGATGCTCATGATATAGAGTATATGGCTCCTGATGATGCAGATAAATATGCTAGTTTGGTTGCTCAACGTGTGTTAAGTGTGCAGGTAACGAAGGCCGAGCAAAACCAGAGGCATAATTTGTTCCACACAAAGGGAGTGGTGAAAGAACGTTCGGTTCGCATCATCATTGACGGAGGGAGTTGCAACAACTTGGCTAGCATGGAGTTGGTGGAGAAGCTATCTCTCACCACAAGACCACAGCCCCATCCGTACTATATTCAGTGGTTTAACAATAGTGGTAAGATTAAGGTAACGCGTTCTATTCGTGTGCACTTTAGCATTGCTGCATATGCTGATTATGTTGATTGTGATGTGGTACCCATGCAAGCATGCTCTCTTTTACTTGGTAGACCATGGCAATTTGATAGGAATGTTGTACACCATGGTAGGACAAATCAGTTTACTCTGGTTCATCAGGATAAAAATATTGCTTTACTTCCTATGTCTCCTGAACAAATTGTGAAAGATGATCTTGCTAGAGCTAGTAAAGCTAAACAGGAGAAAAATAAGAGTGAAAATGAGATAGCAGCTAAAGAATTTGAGCAACAACATAAGACTAATAGCTCTGCTATTTCTAATGAAATTAAATTGACTAGTCCAACTTTGCTTGCTAATAAGGTTGATATTTCAGATTTGGATGTTAGTCAATATGTGTGCTATGCTTTTGTGTGCAAAGAAGCTTTGTTTTCATTTGAGGAATTGCCTCCTTCTTTGCCTCCTGTTGTCACTGACCTTTTGCAGGAGTTTATTGACGTCTTTCCACAAGACGTACCACTGGGATTACCACCTATTCGAGGGATTGAGCATCAGATTGACTTAATTCCCGGTGCTTCGCTGCCCAACCGTGCGCCATACCGTACCAATCCGGAGGAGACGAAGGAGATTCAGCGTCAAGTACAAGAGCTACTCGACAAAGGTTACATACGTGAATCCCTTAGTCCTTGTGCTGTTCCTGTTATATTAGTGCCTAAAAAGGATGGAACATGGCGTATGTGTGTTGATTGTCGAGCCATTAATAATATTACTATTCGTTATCGTCATCCTATTCCTAGGTTAGATGATATGCTTGATGAATTAAGTGGCTCTACCATGTTTTCCAAAGTTGATTTGCGTAGTGGATACCATCAAATTCGCATGAAATTAGGAGATGAATGGAAAACGACATTTAAAACTAAGTTTGGATTATATGAGTGGTTAGTCATGCCTTTTGGGTTAACTAATGCACCTAGCACTTTCATGAGATTAATGAACGAGGTTTTACGTGCTTTCATTGGACGATTTGTGGTAGTCTATTTTGATGATATACTGATTTATAGCAAATCTTTGGAGGAACATTTGGATCATTTACGTGCTGTTTTTATTGCTCTACGTAATGCACGTTTGTTTGGTAACCTTGGGAAGTGCACCTTTTGCACCGACCGAGTATCGTTTCTTGGCTATGTTGTTACTCCGCAGGGAATTGAAGTTGATAAAGCCAAGATCGAGGCGATTGAGAGTTGGCCGCAGCCCAAAACGGTCACACAAGTGAGGAGTTTTCTTGGCCTCGCTGGATTCTATAGGAGTTTTGTGAGATATTTCAGCACCATTGCTGCACCTCTCAATGAGCTTACACGCAAGGATGTGCCATTTACTTGGGGTACCGCACAAGAAGAAGCCTTCACGGTATTGAAAGATAAGTTAACACATGCTCCTTTGCTCCAACTTCCTGATTTTAATAAGACTTTTGAGCTTGAATGCGATGCTAGTGGGATTGGTTTGGGAGGTGTGTTATTACAAGATGCTAAACCTGTTGCATACTTTTCTGAAAAATTGAGTGGGCCTAGTCTGAACTATTCTACTTATGATAAGGAATTATATGGTCTTGTTCGGACATTAGAAACTTGGCAACATTATTAATGGCCCAAAGAATTTGTTATACATTCTGATCATGAATCTTTGAAACACATAAGAAGTCAAGCAAAACTTAATCGTAGACATGCTAAGTGGGTTGAATTTATTGAGACTTTCCCTTATGTCATTAAACACAAGAAGGGGAAAGATAATATTATTGATGATGCATTGTCTCGTCGTTATACTATGCTTTCACAACTTGACTTCAAGATATTCGGTTTAGAGACAATCAAAGATCAATATGTAAATGATGCGGAATTTAAAGATGTATTGCAGAATTGTAGAGAGGGTAGAACATGGAACAAGTTTGTGCTTAATGATGGATTTGTGTTCCGTTCTAACAAGCTATGCATTCCAGCTAGCTCTATTCATCTTTTGTTGTTGCAGGAGGCGCATGGAGGAGGTTTAATGGGACACTTTGGCGTGAAGAAGACGGAGGACGTACTTGCTACACATTTCTTTTGGCCAAAGATGAGACGAGATGTTGAGCGTTTTGTTGCTCGCTGCACTACATGTCAAAAAGCTAAGTCACGACTCAATCCTTATGGTTTATACATGCCTTTACCTGTACCTAGTGTTCTTTGGGAGGACATATCCATGGACTTTGTTTTAGGCTTGCCTTGAACAAAGAAGGGGAGGGATAGCATATTTGTTGTCGTGGATAGATTTTCTAAGATGGCACATTTTATACCATGTCATAAAAGCGATGATGCTGCTAATGTTGCTGATTTATTCTTTCGTGAGATTATTCGCTTACATGGTGTGCCCAATACTATTGTCTCGGATCGTGATACTAAGTTTCCTAGCCATTTTTTGAGATGCTTATGGGCTAAGTTGGGGACTAAACTACTTTTTAGTACTACATGTCATCCCCAAACCGATGGACAAACTGAAGTAGTCAATAGGACTTTGTCTACTATGCCTCGGGCTGTTTTAAAGAGTAACTTGAAAATGTGGGAAGAATGTTTACCTCATATTGAATTTGCTTATGATCGTTCATTTCATTCTACCACTAAAATGTGCCCTTTTGAGATTGTTTATGGTTTTCTACCTCGTGCACCTATTGATTTGCTGGCTCTTCCATCTTCGGAGAAGGTTAATTTTGATGCTAAGCAACGTGCTGAATTGATATTAAAAATGCATGAGTTAAATAAAGAAAACATTGAGAAAATGAATGCTAGATACAAGCTTGCTGGTGATAAGGGTAGAAAGCATGTTGTGTTTGAACCAGGAGATCTTGTTTGGTTACATCTACGTAAATATAGGTTTCCTGATTTGCGCAAGTCTAAGTTAATGCCACGAGCTGATGGTCCCTTTAAGGTTTTACAGAAAATTAATGATAATGCATATAAACTTGAGCTACCTGCAGATTTTGGGGTTAGTCCCACATTTAACATTGCAGATTTGAAACCTTATTTGGGAGAAGATGATGAGCTTCCGTCGAGGACGACTTCAATTCAAGAAGGGGAGGATGATGAGGACATCTCTACTAATGTTACACCCACATCTTCACCAACTACACATACTGGACCAGTTACTAGAGCACGCGCACGTCAACTAAATTATCAGGTACTTTCGTTTCTTGCGAATCCTTCTAAGATTCAGGAACATATGATGCTGCCTAAATGAGATACTTTTGTTTGTCTTATGAATGAAGGACCTAGCATGGATAAGAAGGATGGTCATTGGAGCGGGATCAAGCATTGAGAAGGAGGTGCGCGCGCGGGAAAGGACAATGGAGCTTCCAGTGGTGATTTTCGCACTTTGAGACCACCATAAGGCATGCATGAAGACTTGGATGAGAGACACAAGATGCCACATTAATATTTTCGTCCAAGGGTTATTATAGGTGCTGCGTCACCTTATTATTGGGCCAGGCCCATGTAATTTCGAAATACACTTAATAGGTTATTTTTTAGAGTCCGTATGTGTGGGGAAACCGAGTTAGGGTATTTTTCGGACCCCTCCTCCAAGGGGCCACGAAATTCCCCTCTCTTCCCCCATATATACAACCCTTAGGGCGTCATTTAGACTTGGGTTTTAATTAGATTTAAGTTAGCCATAGCCGCAACTTCGACCTCTTCGTTTGTGTCGTCCGACCAGGCCAAGACCGCATTGGAACCCCAACTTTCGTAATCATTCATCTTATATTCGCAATATCCAGATTGTAATTCTTAGTTCTTGCTTGTTCTTCGATTGCTTGCAGGAATTAGACCTTCGTGGTCAGGTTGATCGTGCATCCGCGGGATCAATAACCTCTCGGAGTTGGTTTAGCGATCGCTAAGGCGCAACGTCTTCGCACGTTCGTAGTCGGATCGTGAAAGTCGTCTCTACCATAATCGATCTCCACCATCTCATCGAAACATCGGGACACCTTCGCCTCTATCAGAATGCCTTGTAAGCGAATCTTTCGTTGGTCCTTCATTTCTTCAGCAGGGGTATCATAGCCGAGTTGCTTGCGAATTGATTTGGGAATGCCATGTGCTATGGTTTTCTCCTTCGTTCTGCCTCCTCTCTTTCTTGGAGCAAGTTTTTCGACTTCGTTGATGTGATCAAGTACTGGGGACTCACCTCCGAAGCCCAAATCCTCACATCCTGTGAAAGAGCAAAGGGGAACGAGGGAAAAAGGAACAAGTATATGGATTGAGCACCAGCAAAAGTTTTGACCAAAAAGAACAATCTTGACAAGAGATTCGGTTTAATGTGGGTGATGATTTCGGCCTATTCTGAGCTAGACTAGGAAAATATCGATTGAGCAACGATAACTAGCATACCCTAGCACAGAACAGAGGACATCTAAACCCTAGCTCTAACCTGAATCGCGATGGGAAGATTTTTCTCTCTAAACAAGTTTCCCAAGATATCAAAGATAAAACGGATCGAGAAACCCTAACGAAAACAATCAAAAAACTCTAAGAATTTGCATCCAATCTGACAGAGGAAGCAAGAACAGAAGGGGAGCAGATTGGATCGAGCCCATACGTACCCTAACTCGGTGATGAAGGGCGGCTATAGCAGCGAAGAGCGGAGGAGGTGCTCGTCGTCGGCGTGAAGTCCACAGCGACGTCTGTCCGGCAGCAAAGCGGCGCAGACGACAACGGGGAGTAGGAGCTCGGCGGCATGCTCGGGATATTAGGGTTTCGGGAGAGTTTGGAAGTGAACGGGTGTTTGGTGTCGCTGGGTGGAGGCTATATATAGGGCTGGCTTTACAGGAGTTGTCAGATCAGATCGGACGGTGCTCAGCAACTGACTCTCCGCATTAACGATCTAGATATGGTAGCGAATCGCAAGAAAATCTCAACGACCCGGATATGACGGGATCTCATATGGGAGGTGGAAGTGTCAACTTTTGAATACTCACATTAGTCCGAAGAACTCATGCACTTATTATCGGTAACACTCAATCTAATCAGGAGGTTCACAAAGAGACAAATACCCTGAGGA
The DNA here is from genome assembly GCA_950022295.1 of Bromus sterilis. Taxonomy (NCBI): domain Eukaryota; kingdom Viridiplantae; phylum Streptophyta; class Magnoliopsida; order Poales; family Poaceae; genus Bromus; species Bromus sterilis. Next base: position 158,035,485 of record OX465597.1, read on the forward strand.
GGAGTGTATGGGGGTCTGGTTATCCTTGCGCATCTTCGACTCATGGTACGTGAGTGTACTCTAATATTCGAACCCTCCAGAGCTTAGTGATCCATCTAGTAGATAGAGTTCTCAACAGGGGTTTTGGTTTTCGAAAATCACACGGATTGCCCAAAATACGACATCTATCACTAATAGGCTAAAGCTCTTGACACCATAAGTTAAAACATTACTCTAATCAATACCTCAAAACTATTGCAAGTTACTATTACAAAGAGAATAGCAACTTCAACTACCTACTTTCTAGTCAAGACGCAAAGCTCAGTGCAACAGGCAAACTCTCTAAACAAGATAAAACATGAAATTTATAGAAAGTTCAACCTAAGACAAAAGAAAAGCTCTAGAAGAAAACTAAAGAATTATAACTAAACAGGGCAACAACTAAGAAAAGAAAAAGAACAACTCACAGCTAAAGAAATAAGCATGCAAATCCTATGAGGAGTTCTAATTCAAGCAGAGCGTGTTTCTCTCCCACACAAAAGAAAGATGGGGTCTAACTTGTTATGAACAGCAAACACAGAAAAAACAAACCTAAGAAAAGTAAAGAGCGAGACGCTCCAAGCAAAGCACATAACGCATGCAGTGATAAAAATATAGTGCAATGAGGGACGAAATGATAATTGTTGATGAAGAAGGGGATGCACAGGGGCATCCCCAAGCTTAGACGCTTGAGTCCCCTTGAATATTTATTGGGGGTGCACATGGGCATCCCCAAGCTTGAGCGTTTGACACTCCAGGATCGTCTTTCATCATCTTCCATCGCACACTTGAAAACTCCCTTCATACACAACTCATCATAAGCTTATTAGAGAGGTTAGTTCCCTACAACAAAAACAACAACAAAGCCTGTCAGTCCCAAACAAGTCGGGGTAGGCTAGATATTAAACCCAAAAGATATCGTAACTAAATCATGGTTCTTGCACGTGGATAGCTGACTTCCACGCACCCCTGTCCAGAGCTAGATCTTTGTTGATAGCCCAGTCCTTTAGGTCTCTCTTCACAAAATCCTCCCAAGTCAAGTTGGACTCCCCCGACCTCTATTCACATTATCAGCACGCCTTAACCACCCGATATGCACAGGCGCTTCAGAAGGCCTATGCTGGATATGCACAAACCATCTCAGACGATGTTGGAAAAGCCTCTCTTCAATTGATGCCACCTCAAATCTCTCCCGTATTACATTATTCCGGATCCGATCCTTCCTTGTGTGGCCACATGCCCATCTCAACATACGTATCTCTGCCGCACCTAGTTGTTGGACATGTCGCCTTTTAGTTGGCCAACATTCAGCACCATACAACATCGCAGGTCAAATCGCCGTTCTATAGAACTTGCCTTTTAGCTTTTGTGGCACTCTCTTATCATAGAGAGCACCAGAAGCTTGGCGCCACTTTAGCCATCCAACTTTGATTCGATGGATAACGTCTTCATCAATATCACCATCCTTCTGCAGCATTGACCCCAAATATCGAAAGGTGTCTTTCTGAGGTACCACTTGCCCCTCAAGGCTAACTTCCTCCTCTTCCCCATGGTTAGGAGTACTAAAACCGCACCTCATGTACTCAAATTTAAGGCTAACCCACTTCCAATGCATAGGCATCTTGTAAGAAAATAAATCAAAGAAGCACAAAGTGACATGCATAGGAAGGTGGAACAAGAACAACTTCGAAAGTTTCAGCTTAGAGAGAAGTGTTTTTGTAATATGGAAGTTTCTACAACCAAACTTCCCTCTCTCAAAATAATTTTCAGTAGTATCATGAACAACATCAAGAATGTAACTATCACATAAATCATGTTGTTCATGACCTACAAGCACACATGTATAGTTTTCAACACGGTCTTGAGGTGTTGGGATACGGGGCAGAAAACACAAAATTTTCATACCTACGGTACCCGAACCCAAGATCTATGCTATGGCGATGTAAAGTAACGGAGGCAATCGGTGTTCATACCTTTGAAGACCGAAAGAGGGAAACGTTCTTGCGAACGTGGCTAGCGTAGACTCGGAACTACGACCTCCCTGTCGTGTAGAAGACCACCACCGGCGAGGATGACTCCCGGTAAACCTCCAGCGACGAAGTAGCACCACAGGTGTAGTGCCTCGAAGAGATTATACACGTACGGTACAATCGATGTTCCTCCTGGGCCCCGAAACAGGCGAGCAGCGGAAGAAAGACGGCTACGGATCCCGACTCCAGCAGAACGACGCCCTGCCTTATGGTGGAGAACTCCAATCCAGGTGCAGACTCCAAACAAGGGGAGTCCACTTCCGGGAAGGAGGAGGAAGAAGGAGATATTGGTGTGTTGGAAAAAGGGGGGTCTACCCCTCCTTATATAGGCCAAGGGGGGGTGCCATCCTCCTCCCCTCCCCCATGTGGGACTAAACTCCCAAGGGGGGGGAGTGCGCCGGCCAAGGGGGGTGGTGGGCCCCACCCTTGGCGCCAAGCCCAAGGGGGGAGACCCCCTCCTCCCTTAATGGGCCCCATGGGCCCATTTAGCCTTTTTCCCATTTTTTAATTAATTTAATATGTTTTAAATATTTAATTCAGATAATTAATTTTTTTTTATTAAAACAATTAAACTTTATTTTGAACTATTCAAAATGTCCGAAAACCATTCCGTCCTCCTCCGGAACTATTCCGGTGATTCCTCCTATTTCACCGATTGATCCCGTAACTGTCCTATGCATCGATTGCCCTTAAGTGTAACACCCTAACGGTCCGGGAAACAGCAGACATGGTCGAGACTCTTCTCATTGACCAATTACTAGTCAGTTGGACCTGGTTACAATCCTTGACAGCCCCTGCGCTTCCATCGAATGAACTTCGATCGCTTTTGGAAACCGTTAACGATACGACGTAATCCCTTTGTGCTGCGGTACTTTGTTTGTCCGAGGTTTGATCGTCGATATCCTACATGCCGTGTTCACATCTCGTTCACAACAAACAACTTCTCTCGTCCATGATCATAGCATCTCTTGTGACCTAGTCACGTCCTTGCAAGGTGTTGATGCAATATCACCGAGTGGGCCCAGAGTACCTGTCCTGTCACAAGGACTGACAAATCCCGCTCTGATCTATTAACATACTCATCAACCATCTATTTCGGAATACCCAAAGTGCACCGTTATAGCCAGCATATTTCAGTCAGGCGGTGGGATACAAATCAAAGTCTCCTCATAGATGACAATTACGTATGATCGTTACGGTCTAAGGACTAAGCCATACGTTACAAAGTCATAGCAATGCTGAACTATGTGACTCGATCACATTGCAATACTTTAGGTGGGTGTACGTCCATCACATCATTCCCCTTAACTATATGACCTCATTGTCAATGGACTTAAGTGTCGCCATGATCAGGAAAGCTTGATCAATCAATTTCCCAATGAGATAGTTTACCCGAGTTAAACTACGGACCATGTTTTATACTACAGCTGTATTAGTATTTCCAAGTAATACAGTCATAGCACAATATAAACATATGAACAAAACGGATATGTGTCAAATATCTTTATTAATTTGTCTCTAGGGAACATATCCAACAGTCTCCCACTTGCACTAGAGTACAAATTACACTAGTTTACATCAGGTATGTATCTAACACCAATGGTCTCTCGGTGTTCTTCAAACTTGCCCCGTGGAAGAGGTTTAGTCATCGGGTCTGCTGCGTTCAGATACGTATGTATCTTGTGAATTCTAGTGTGTCCATCCCTGACGTAGTCTCGCGTCACAAGGAACTTTCGGAGGATGTGCTTGGCTGTAGAGTGAGTTCTTGGCTCCTTCGCGTTAGGAATGGCACCCGTGTTATCGCAGAAGATTCCCACGGGGTCAGTGCAGCTGGGAAAGATGCCAAGCTCGATCACGAACTTCTTCAGCCACAGCGCCTCGTTTGACGCTTCGCAAGCGGCAATATACTCGACTCCATTGTAGATTGGGCGACGACTGACTGTTTTCCGCTACTCCAGCTAATTGCGCCACCGTTCAACATGAAAACATATCCCGTCTGGGATTTGGAGTCATCTAGATCTGAGCCGAGGCTTGCGTCAACGTAACCCTTTACGGTGAGCTCCTCATCAACTCCTCCATAAACGAGAAAGAGATCCTTGGTTCTTCTCAAGTACTTAAGGATGTTCTTTACTGCTGTCCATTGAGCCATTCCCGGGTTACTCTGGTAGCGATTAGTCATACTAATGGCCAGCGCTAAATCCGGTCTGGTACATAACATAGAATACATGAGAGAACCTATGGCAGAGGCATAGGGATTTGAGGACATCTCCTCCTTCTCTTTTGCTGTGGTTGGGCATTGAGTCACGCTTAATTTGACACCTTTTATAACTGGCAAGAGGCCTCTCTTGGAGTTACCCATACTGAACCTTTTCAATATCTTGTCAATATAAGTGCTCTGACAGAAGGACAACCGTCGATTAGGTCTATCTCTATAGATCTTAATCCCCAATATGTACGCAGGTTCACCTAGGTCCTTCATGGAAAATTGTCCATTCAGATATTCCTTCACTTCCTCTAAGAATTTCTTATCGTTCCCTATTAGTAATATGTCATCTACATATAACACAAGGAATGATACAGAGCTCCCACTCAGTTTCTTATAGACGCAGAACTCTTCGACGTTTTGGAAAAATCCAAAAGCTTTAATGACCTCATCAAATCGAAGATTCCAGCTCCGAGATGCTTGCTTCAACCCATAGATGGACCGTTGAAGCTTGCACACCTTACCAGCGTTCCTTGGATCGACAAACCCCTCTGGTTGCATCATATACAACTCTTCCTAATGTTGCCATTTAGGAATGCAGTTTTCACATCCATCTGCCATATCTCGTAATCATGATATGCAGCTATTGCTAGTAGGATCCGAATAGACTTTATCATCGCTATAGGAGAGAACGTCTCCTCGTAGTCAACTCCTTGAATTTGTCGGAACCCCTTCGCGACAAGTCGAACTTTGTAGACAGATACGTTTCCGTCTGCGTCAGTCTTTTTCTTGAAAATCCATTTATTCTCGACGGCCTTGCGGTCCTCGGGAATATCCACCAAATTCCATACTTTGTTGGTGTACATGGAGTCTATTTCGGATTTCATGGCTTCAAGCCATTTCTCGGACTCAGGTCCCTCCATTGCTTCTTTGTAACTTGTAGGTTCATCCGACTCATCATTCGAGATTGCATTCACAAGCTGTCCGTAAAACTCAGTAGGTTGACGGAATCTTGATGACCTACGGGGCATAAAAGGTTCCTCTTCATTCTCATCATGATCATCATCAATGTCATGATCGTTATGAATGTCGTTCTGGCCATTCTCTTCAGCTCCCACTGTGGAAGATGGTTCCAGAACAATTTTTGTAGCCGTTTCTTCCAATTGGAGTGATTGGTCAGTCACTTCATCGAGGTCTATTTTCCTCCCACTCAACTCTTTCGCGAGAAACTCCTTCTCAAGAAAGTGTCCCGTCTTGGCAACAAACGTTTTGCTGTCAGACTTGTTGTAGAAGGTGTATCCACAAGTTTCCATGGGATAGCCCACAAAGATGCACTTATCCGCCTTGGATTCAAGTTTGTCAGGCTGTAGTTTCCTAACATAAGCCTCACAACCCCAAATCTTCAGGTGAGACAAGTTAGGTTTCGTGCCATGCCATTCTTCAAATGGTGTTGTCTTTACGGATTTGGATGGTGCCCTATTAAGAATATGAGCGGCAGTTTCTAATGCATACCCGCAGAATGACACAGGCAAATCAGTATGACACATCATCGATCGTACGCTATCCAATAGGGTTCGATTACGTCGCTTAGCCACACCGTTTCTCTGAGGCATGCCTGCCGGCGTAAGTTGTGGTACTATACCATAAGACTTCAGATGATTGCCAAACTCGTGACTCAAATACTCGCCACCTCGATCCGATCGAAGGTGCTTGATTTTCTTTCCGACTTGATTTTCGACCTCATTCTGAAATTCCTTGAACTTTTCAAAGGTTTCAGACTTGTGCTTCATCAAGTAAATATACCCATATCTACTCAAGTCATCAGTAAAGGTCACGAAGTAACAAAGACCATTGCGAGTGGGGACGTTCATGGGTCCACATACATCCGTGTGTATGATCCCCAATAAGTCATCCGCACGCTCCATTATCCCATTGAATGGAGTCCTTGTCATTTTTCCCATGAGGCATGGTTCACATGTATCAAGGGATCCAAAATCCAATGACTCAAGAAGGCCATCCTTATGGAGCTTCTCCATGCGCTTTATACCAATATGACCAAGTCGGCAATGCCACATCTTCATGTGATCTTCATCATTCTTCAATCTTTTGGCCTCAATATTGTTAATGTGACACACGTCACCATCAAGATCAAGTACGAATAAACCATGCAACTCCGGTGCGTGAACATAAAACATTTCATCCTTATAAATCGAACAACCAATTGTATCAGACTTAAAAGAATAGCTGTCTCGCTTCAAGCAAGAGCCACTAACGATGTTCACACTCAACGCGGGTACATAGTAGCAATTATTCAGAACTAAAACCAATCCTGAAGGGAGAGTAAGATGCTTCGTCCCGACCGCCAAGACCTCAATTTGACAGCCATTCCCCACGCGCATCGTCACTTCATCCTTGAGCAAGCGTCTCCTATTCCTTAGTCCCTGAATGGAATTAGAAATATGAGCGACAGATCCTGTATCAAGTATCCAGGATGTGTTCCCGGCGCTTGTCAAGAGAAGATCAACAATATGTATATCAAATATACCTTCGTCTCTCTTGGCGACCTTGCCAGCCTTCTTGTCCTTTAGGTACTTGGGGCAGTTGCGTTTCCAGTGACCTTCACCCTTGCAGTAGAAGCACTCCACTCCGGGTTTAGGCTTGGGTGCCTTGGGAGTAGCGGCAACTGACTTGCCATCCCTCTTGGGGCCACCTCTATTGGCCTTCTCCCGCCTGCTTGACTTCTTGAAGTCAGTGGTCTTGTTGACCATGAAGACGGCGTGCTCCTTCTTGATATCAACCTCGGCGCTCTTCAGCATGGAGAACAACTCAGAAGGGGTTTTGGTCATCCCTGCATGTTGTAGTTCAGCACAAAGCCTTTGTAGCTAGGGGGAAGCGATTGCAACACCCTATCAACAACAAGTTCATCTGGAATCTGGCATTCCAGAGCATTCAAGCACTGAACGTAGCCAGACATTTTGACTACGTGCTCACTCACGCTGCCGTGCTCGTCCATCTTTGCTGAGAAGAAGGCTTCAGAAGCCTCGTACCGTTCAGCCCTGGCTTGAGGTGCGAAGACCGCCTTGAGGTCAGTGATAATCTCATATGCACCCATCCTCTCAAAGCGTTTCTGCAGCTCAGCCTCCATGGAGTAGAGCATGCCACTATGGACAAGGTTGTAATCATCAGTCCTGGAGAGATAGACATTCTTCTCGTCTTGACTGGCATCATCTGCTGGTGCGTCACCTAACGCGCCCTCTAGTACGTATGCCACCTTGAGGGGAACGAGGAGAATCCTTAGGGTGCGGAACCAGTTGGTGAAGTTTGTCCCATCTGTTTTTAGCTTATCTTTCTCTAGGAATGATCCTAAGTTGAACGAGGGGCGAGGTGCTGCCATCTACAAGGTTGATTCACAAGGATACATATTTAGACTTTTGTTCATAATGTGGAGTTTCAATTTAATCTCAAAATTCTAGAAAGCTCCCACTTAGATAAACACCTCTCAATTTAACTAAGTGATTACACAATCCCAGCCCCCATACCTCCCCCGATCGTCACGGCCATCAGTATGCGAACCAGGTAGGCCTCTAAGCCAATCACATCAGGCATGTGACTCGTGCTCGACCTTTCGGTCTCCTGTGTTCCAGGCCCGCATCTACATACGTCAAGCCTGCCAATCGAACCTTGATGTTAGCTGTTTTGCAAGGCCATATCTACATATGCCAGGCTTGCCGAACCCAACCTCATGCGAATTCCGTTGAATATGTAGGACAACTCCGGTATGTACGGAGCATCAAGACATATGGGAGAACCTTCCAGGCGGTGCCCACCAAGGGAGAACACAATGTTGGTATTGTGAGAGATGGTCCTGTTTCGTGCTACCGTCGATATATCTAGCATACTAGCATAAAACAGGAAGTAAAACTGTAAATCATACAACCTATGACCCCCTTCATGCAAAGCAAAGTTAAACGCCTTTCTACTTTAGCTTGTGCAAGTTTTACGTGGCTGCTAGGGGTATCGAGAGAGAGAGAGAACCGTTTCTATCCTCCGAAAAACATGCCACAACACCGTCTCCCGTCCGTCTCTATTACACCCCTGTCGGGGCCCTCCGTTGCAAACATCTTCGCATCGCTAATGCAGAGAGACAGACACCCCCCCAGCCACTTTATATGGTACGGGCCATATGTCAAGCGTGGAACCAGTCTCGCGTAAACGCGTAAGGTCGGTCGGGGGCCGCTTCATCAAACATTGCCGCAACGCTAAATGAGTACACGTGGGAGGGTAACGAATGAAGATTCGATGCCCACATCCTAGATGTGTTCTACCTGTACAATACATCTACACATAGCTAGCTCATGATACCACTGTTGGGATACGGGGCTGAAAACACAAATTTTTCATACCTACGGTACCCGAACCCAAGATCTATGCTATGGCGATGTAAAGTAACGGAGGGAATCGGTGTTCATACCTTTGAAGACCGAAAGAGGGAAACGTTCTTGCGAACGTGGCTGGCGTAGACTCGAAACTACGACCTCCCTGTCGTGTAGAAGAACACCACCGGCGAGGATGACTCCCGGTAAACCTCCAGCGACGAAGTAGCACCACAGGTGTAGTCCCTCGAAGAGATTATACACGTACGGTACAATCGATGTTCCTCCCGGGCCCCGAACCAGGCAAGCAGCGGAAGAAAGACGGCTACGGATCCCGACTCCAGCCGAACGACGGCTTGCCTTATGGTGGAGAACTCCAATCCAGGTGCAGACTCCAAACAACGGTAGTCCACTTCCGGGAAGGAGAAGGAGGAAGAAGGAGATATTGGTGTGTTGGAAAAAGGGGGTTCTACCCCTCCTTATATAGGCCAAGGGGGGTGCCATCCTCCTCCCCTCCCCCATGTGGGACTAAACTCCCAATGGGGGGGGGGAGTGCGCCGGCCAAGGGGGGTGGTGGGCCCCACCCTTGGCGCCAAGCCCAAGGGGGGATACCCCCTCCTCCCTTAATGGGCCCCATGGGCCCATTTAGCCTTTTTCCCATTTTTAATTTATTTAATATGTTTTAAATATTTAATTCAGATAATTAAATAATAAAACATTATTAAAATAATTAAACTTTATTTTGAACTATTCAAAATGTCCGGAAACCATTCCGTCCTCCTCCGGAACTATTCCGGTGATTCCTCCTATTTCACCGATTGATCCCGTAACTGTCCTATGCATCGATTGCCCTTAAGTGTAAGACCCTAATGGTCCGGGAAATAGCAGACATGGTCGAGACTCTTCTCATTGACCAATGACTAGTCAGTTGGACCTGGTTACAATCCTTGACAGCCCATGCGCTTCCATCGAATGAACTTCGATCGCTTTTGGAAACCGTTAACGATACGACGTAATCCCTTTGTGTTGCGGTACTTTTTTTGTCCGAGGTTTGATCGTCGGTATCCTACATACCGTTTTCACATCTCGTTCGCAACAAAAAACTTCTCTCGTCCATGCTCATTGCATCTCTTGTGACCTAGTCATGTCCTTGCAAGGTGTTGATGCAATATCACCGAGTGGGCCCAGAGTACCTGTCCTATCACAAGGACTGACAAATCCCGCTCTGATCTATTAACATACTCATCAACCATCTATTTCGGAATACCCAAAGTGCACCGTTATAGCCAGCATATTTCAGTCAGGCGGTGGGATACAAATCAAAGTCTCCTCATAGATGATAATTACGTATGATCGTTACGGTCTAAGGACTAAGCCATACGTTACTAAGTCATAGCAACACTGAACTATGTGACTCGATCACATTGCAATACTTTAGGTGGGTGTACGTCCATCACATCATTCCCCTTAACGATATGACCTCATTGTCAATGGACTTTAGTGTCGCCATGATCAGGAAAGCTTGATCAATCAATTGCCCAATGAGATAGTTTACCCGAGTTAAACTACGGACCATGTTTTATACTACACCTGTATAAGTATTTCCAAGTAATACAGTTATAGCACAGTATAAAACGTATTATGAACAAAACGGATTGACAAATATCTTTATTAATTTGTCTCTAGGGCACATATCCAACATGAGGATCATAAGGTAAATGCAACCCATCACATTGAGCTTTGATAAGAGGAAAATTCTCCGAAGTTGGAGATTTCAAAAGGATAATAGGGAAATGAAGTGTGGGTGCAATAGCAACAATTTCATGCTTGTCGTAAGGAACTATAGCAAGTTCATCTTCGCAAGCATAATCCACATTGGCATCATGGCCATCAACAAAGCAAGTATGAAATTCTTAAGAAAGGGATATTTCAAGTGAGTCCTCGGAATCATGGGATTCCTCAAAGAAATCATTGGCCTCTTCTAGGGCAGCAAACATTTTATTTTTAAAATCCTCGATATAAGTATTGGAAGTATAATTCTCAAAGCAATAAGCAAGAAATGCAAAGTTTTCGGATTGGTGAATAGTATCGTGATACTTTTCAATCAAAGAAGCAATCTCATAAGCACCTTTAAAAGCAACAAACTCTTCAATCTTTTCAACATCAAAGTAACCATAAACACCTTTAGCATAAGAAGATAAGATCTCATTTTCATTAAACTCACATTGGAAAGGAAGGTGTTTATGATCTATATTAGAACAACAAGTAAAATCATAATTCTGGCACAAAAGTTTAGCATGGTAATAAGAAACATCTATTTGATCCCATAAGTGTTTCCCTTTCTGAGATAGGCGGTGTCGCGTATAATGAGCATGCTCATCCAATGATTTTGCCTCAACCAAGTCGGTTGGGTTTTTAGTGCGAGCACAAATTGATCGAAGACGATCCAAGTGAAACATGTCAAATATGTCCATCCTACCATATTTGGGTGGTTCAGCACCCATGGTGAGGATAGCATCACTAGGCAAAGCAAGACAAATGCAAAAGGTAGAAACTATTCTTTTGGTTTTTCAGAAAGACACAAAAGCAAAAACAAAAACTGGAAAGGTAAACTAACAAGACTAAAAAGCAAAGATAAAAGATAGTGTGCAACTCCCCTGTCTTGTAGGCTGGATTCCCCGGCAACGGCGCTAGAAATTTTCTTGATACGGTGAGGAAGATAGTTCTCTCACTTCTCGTTGGTTACCCCAAGTGGAAGGTGAGATGTAGCGTAGCAACAGATTTCCCTTAGCGAAGATGCTAAGGTTGAGTATCGAACCAGTAGGACTCCAAGAGATACAAGAAGGTGGTAAACTGAACAATGGCGCCGTTCACAACTCAGGGTTGCTTATTTCACCTGGACCTGCACACACAGAAAATAACTTTGCTCCCAACGAGTACAGAGGAGTTGTCAATTCCTCCGGCATTGCTGTTTACAAAGGATCAACGCAAGAGATAATAATAGTGGCAACTAAAAGTAAAGACTGAAAGTAAATTGAAGATGTAAACAATGGTGGAAATAAGGACCGGGGTCCCATGACGTTCACCAGTGATGTCTCTCTCCCACAAGACGATAAAAGTGCTAGCAAGGTAAAAAAAATCATAGCTGGGCAATTGACAGGATTATAAACGCACCGCAATGCAAATTATGCTACAAAAGAAAGGAAGAGGCTCGAAAGCAATGGGCAGTACGCCAAGGTAAGTAGACCGAAATACATCTGCATCTACTACGAATTATCCACCTTGAGATATCTATCCAGAACATCTCGCTGGTATTAAGTTGTGAATCCCACCCAAAGTGTAAAGTCAAAGCAACAGACAACTTCATTAAAAGAACTATGCGTAAAGTAAACAATCCTTGCACGCGCCAGTACAAGCACCGTTGTTTTATCCCTGGTGGCAACAACACATCCCCTAGTCCCATGTTTCTGTCACTCAAGCTAGACATCAGGGGGCTGAAACAACAATCAAGCATAACACTCCCTCTTGGGGTTGCAACATATCACTTGGCCAAAGCAAAATACGGCAACGGAGAACATGCAAGAATTTACTAAAGAACACAAATATAAAAGAGAACCAAATATATTACTCATCACAATCTGAACATAATCTCATAATCCATCAGATCCCAGCAAACACAACATAGCAACACATAAATTACAAAGGTGCCTCGATCATGTGAGGCAGCTCATGAGGTCTCAAAAGTGGAAGCACAAAGAGGGGAGGAGACCATCACATAGCTACTGGTCATGGACCCATGGTCCAAGGGGGACTACTCACAAGACATCCGGGAGGCGTCCATGGTGATGGATGGTCTCCCGGAGGTGATTCCTCCTTCCGGCAGGGTGCCGGGGCAGCTTCTCCTGGAAGCCCCGATGTTGAAACGGCGGCGGCGGCGGTACAAAGAGAAGAACGGGAATAGCAGACAGTATTAGGGGTTTGCATCGCGGGGGCTAAATATAGGCCAAAGGGGGCACCGAGAGGGGCCACAGGGCAGCCAGGAGGCCTCCTGGCGCGGCTTAGGTTTGGGCCGCGCCAGGGACCCTCCTGGGGCCCTGGTGGGTCCACCCCCTTCCATCTTTAGCTCTCCGGGAAGCTTCCGGGTCGCTGATTTTTTATATAATTTTTCCGGGATTTATTTGGCACTTTTAATGGCCGGAAAACCTAAAATACAAAAACAGCAGAAAACAGGAACCGGCAACTGGGTGCACTGAGTTAATAGGTTAGTCCAAATATGATCAAAATTGTATGAAAGTTCAAGCAAAACATGGCAAAGTCACACAAATCATGCATGGAGCAAGCAGAAATTATAGATACGTTTGGGACGTATCAACATCACCCAGCTTAATTCCTGCTCGTCCTCGTGTAGGGAAATGATAACAAGCATAATTTCTGTGGCGACATGCCACACAACCGTATAAGGACTTTTTAAGTAAAGAAATCAAAGCATGCAATTCAATTCAAGTCTTAACAAGCAAGAGTCTATATTAGTATTGACACAAGTAACAAAAGAACAAAGGGTGCAAGAGCTCTCGCTGTCCGTGACTCGAATGTCTCCAAATGGTGTTTGCGTGCAAGAAAGGGGATAGGGAATACGAGATAAAAAAGTTGTTGAGAACTACTATCTACTAAAGTTTCACACTTAGTCTCCTTTGGATTCTTATCTTGACTCGTCCCCAGACCACTAGTCAGGTACAAGTCAAACTGATCCACTGCCTTTCGATATTTTGAGCACTCATGCAATGGATGAGCGTGAGCAAGAAAGTTGACACCTAAAAGGCGAAACAGAAAGAAGGTGGAGGAGGAAGACAAAAAGGTGTGAAAGGCTCACATCAATGAGGACAATCATAGGCGAGAGAAGGCCATATGATAGATATGATGTGAGGAGTAGGGATTGCCATGCAACGGATGCACATGTGAGCTAAAATCTCTCCAAGGGAACTATTGGGGGTGCATCCAACTTGCTTGCTCAAGAAGACCTAGAGCTTATTTGAGGAGGCTCATCATTGGAATATACAAGCCAAGTTCTATAGTGTGAAGGGTCCCCACATAGCTATATGCATGTATGATGATATCTATGGAGTACAAGGGATAGAGGATGAAGTACTAGTTTGGATCTCTCAAAAGGAATAGTTGTGTGCCCCCTTCTCTCTTTTTATTTTTTTATTTTTCATTTTTTTCTATTTTTTTGTATTTTTTTGGTGGCCTCAATGGCTCTTTCTATTTCTCTCATTTGTCCTCTTTGGGATCTTTTGATTTTGTCCTCTTTGGGATCTTTTCCTCACTTTAGGGGAAACACTCTATATTTTACAAGAATATAAGAGATCTTTCACACTTTACAAGGGTACTCACATAAAGAAAATGTAACTATCATGATGCAAAAGTATGCCTCTGCCAGGATAGCAGGATATGCAATGATACTAGCGCGTCATGTAGCAATGATTAGGGCAAGGCCCAACTAGCATGCGGCTCATCGATCAAGCAAGTAGCATGTATGACATGAAGATCAAGTCATGAGAAGGTGGATGTTGCATGGCAATGTATCTCGGAAAGGCTATGGAAATGCCTTTATAGGTAGGTATGGTGGCTGTTTTGAGGAAGGATGTAAGGCGGTCTATGATGACAGAGTGTATCATGCCAAGGGTTTGGATGTACTGGTGAAGGTGGACGCCAACTCTTGGAGTGAGAAGGAGGCAATGCACGACACAGGAGAGGCTAGAAAAAATGGGATGTGGAAGTGTCAACTTTCGAATACTCACATTAGTCCGAAGAACTCATGCACTTATTATCGGTAACTCTCAATCTAATCAGGAGGTTCACAAAGAGACAAGTACCCCGAGGAGGAGTGTATGGGGTTTGGTTATCTTTGCGCATCCTCGACTCATGGTATGTGAGTGTACTCTCATATTCGAAACCTCCAGAGGTTAGTGATCCATCTAGTAGATAGAGTTCTCAACAGGGGGTTTGGTTTTCGAAAATCACACGGATTTCCCAAAATACGACATCTATCACTAATAGTCTAAATCTCTTGACACCATAAGTTCAAACATTACTCTAATCAATACCTCAAAACTATTGCAAGTTACTACTACAAAGAGAATAGCAACTTCAACTACCTACTTTATAGTCAAGACACAAAGCTCAGTGCAACAGGCAAACTCTCTAAACAAGATAAAACATGCAACTTATAGAAAGTTCAACCTAAGACAAAAGAAAAGCTCTAGAAGAAAACTAAAGCACTATAACTAAACAGGGCAACAACTAAGAAAAGAAAAAGAACAACTCACACCTAAAGAAATAAGCATGCAAATCCTATGAGGAGTTCTAATTCAACCGGAGCGTGTTTCTCTCCCACACAAAAGAAATCTGGGGTCTAACTTGTTATGAACAGCAAACAAAGAAAAAACCAACCTAAGAAAAGTCAAGAGCGAGACGCTCCAAGCATAGCACATAATGCATGCAGTGATAAAAATATAGTGCAACGAGGGACGAACTGATAATTGTTGATGAAGAAGGGGATGCACGAGGGCCCCAAGCTTAAACTCTTGAGTATCCTTGAATATTTATTGGGGGTGCACATGGGCATCCCCAAGCTTGAGCGTTTGACACTCCAGGATCTTCTTTCATCATCTGCCATCGCACACTTGAAAACTTCCTTCATACACAACTCATCATAAGCTGATTAGAGAGGTTAGTTCCCTATTAAAATATTTTTTTACCTTACTGTAAATAAAGATACTATTTAAGATCAACTTTTTCTCAAGATTTCCAAAAAGTTTTTGCAAAGAAAAAGCAAGCTTAAGGTTTGCAAAAGTAAGGAGACACAAAACGTGGCAGAATCTGTGAAAAACGGAATAGCAGGTAGTAAAGAATTTTTTAGGGTTACTTCTGCAACTCAAATAAAAAAACTCAAAACATATGAATGTTTCGCAATTGTATAGAGCACGCTGTGTAAATAATTCAGCTCAAAAAGATGAATTGGTAATTTTCTATGATTTTTCCCGTTACGAGGACAGAATTTGTTTTCTGGACAGCATGTCACAACTTTCACTTCCCTTGTCATATGAGGCTATAAATGGCACAAAGCTTTAAAAATAAAGATACAATGATGTTGCTACAGTAGTAACAATCATCAAGACCACTAAAAACAGAAGTAAAAACATCTTGGGTTGCCTCCCAACAAGCGCTTTCTTTTACACCTTTAAGCTAGGCATGAAGGATTATAAAGATGCTCTCACAAAAGAATAAGAGTTGAAGCGAAAGAGAGCATCAAGAAGCAAATATGAAACACATTTAAGTGTAACCCACTTGCTATGCATAGGCATCTTGTAAGAAAATAAATCAAAGAAGCACAAAGTGACATGCATAGGAAGGTGGAACAAGAACAACTTCGAAAGTTTCAGCTTAGAGAGAGGTGTTTTTGTAATATGGAAGTTTCTACAACCAATCTTCCCTCTCTCAAAATAATTTTCAGTAGTATCATGAACAACATCAAGAATATAACTATCACATAAATCATGTTTTTCATGACCTACAAGCACACATGTATAGTTTTCAACACGGTCTTTAGGATCATAAGGTAAATGCAACCCATCACATTGAGCTTTGATAAGAGGAAAATTCTCCGAAGTTGGAGATTTCAAAAAGATAATTGGGAAATCAAGTGTGGGTGCAATAGCAACAATTTCATGCTTGGCGTAAGGAACTATAGCAAGTTCATCTTCGCAAGCATAATCCACATTGGCATCATGGCCATCAACAAAGCAAGTATCAAATTCTTCAGAAAGGGATATTTCAAGTGAGTCCTCGGAATCATGGGATTCCTCCTCAAAGAAATCATTGGCCTCTTCTAGGGCAGCAAACATTTTGTTTTTAAAATCCTCGATATAAGTATTGGAAGTATAATTCTCGAAGCAATAAGCAAGAACTGCAAAGTTTTCAGATTGGTGAATAGTATCGTGATACTTTTCAATCAAAGAATCAATCTCATAAGCACCTTTAAAAGCAACCAACTCTTAAATCTTTTCAACATCAAAGTAATCATAAACACCTTTAGCATAAGAAGATAAGATCTCATTTTCATTAAACTCACATTGGAAAGGAAGGTGTTTATGATCTATATTAGAACAGCAAGTAAAGTCATAACTGTGGCACAAAAGTTTAGCATGGTAATAAGAAACATGTATTTTATCCCATAAGTGTTTCCCTTTCTGAGATAGGAGGTGCCGCGTATAATGAGCATGCTCATCCAATGATTTTGCCTCAACCAAGTCGGTTGGGTTTTTAGCGCGAGCACAAATTGATCGAAGACGATCCAAGTGAAACATGTCAAATATGTCCATCCTACCATATTTGGGTGGTTCAGCACCCATGGTGAGGATAGCATCACTAGGCAAAGCAAGACAAAGGAAAAAGGTAGCAACTTTTTTTTTGTTTTTCATAAAGACACAAAAGCAAAAACAAAAACTGGAAAGGTAAACTAACAAGACTAAAAAGCAAAGATAAAAGATAGTGTGCAACTCCCCTGTCTTGTAGGCTGGATTCCCCGGAAACGGTGCCAGAAATTTTCTTGATACGGTGAGGAAGATAGTTCTCTCACTTCTCGTTGGTTACCCCAAGTGGAAGGTGAGATGTAGCGTAGCAACAGATTTCACTTAGCGAAGATGCTAAGGTTGAGTATCGAACCAGTAGGAATCCAAGAGATACAAGAAGGTGGTAAAGTGAACAATAACGTCGTTCACAACTCAGGGTTGCTTACTTCACCTGGACCTGCACACACATCAAATAACTTTGCTCCCAAATAGTACAGAGGAGTTGTCAATTCCTCCGGCCTTGCTGTTTACAAAGGATCAACGCAAGAGATAATAATAGTGATAACTAAAAGTAAAGACTGAAAGTAATTGAAGATGTAAACAATGGTGGAAATATGGACCGGGGTCCCATGACGTTCACTAGTGATGTGTCTCTCCTAAAAGACGATAAAAGTGCTAGCGAGGTAAAAAAATCACAGCTGGGAAATTGACAGGATTATAAACGCACCGCAATCCTAACTATGCTACAAAATAAAGGAAGAGGCTCAAAAGCAATGGGCAGTACGCCAAGGTAAGTATACCTAAATCCATCTGCATCTAATACGAATCATCCACCTTCAGATATCTATCCAGAACATCTCGCTGGTATTAAGTTGCGAATCCCACCCAAAGTGTAAACTCAAAGCAACAGACAACTTCATTAAAAGAACTATGCGTAAAGTAAACAATCCTTGCACCCGCCAGTACAAGCACCGTTGTTTTATTCCTGGTGGCAACAACACATCCCCTAGTCTCATGTTTTTGTCACTCAAGGTAGACATCAGGGGGCTGAACCCACAATCAAGCATAACGCTCCCTCTTGGAGTTGTTGACACTCGTTTTTGGCACGACAATAAAGCTATATAGGATGACCTCAAATGAAGAAGTGCACTACATGAAAAAGTTGGGTATTGTCGATATGACCAACTTTGTAGTTCGAGCCATGATCATCCGATTCCATCTCAAGGGCCGAAAATATGTTGGAAGCGATAAGATCCTGGTATTCAAAGTACTATTCGGCCAATTAGGCCTTCAAGACATCATCAAATGGAAAATGTTCTACATGGCGCATCTTTTTCTCGTCGAACCGGTAAATTTTGGTTTTTGAATCATCTCAATCCGAGTTCGTATGCAAAAGTTACAGCCCTCGGAGTACAACCCTGTCAAAGAGCAAAAAGTGACGCCCGGAGCCAGACACCTATACGATTGATGTCTGATGGAAAGCGTGAGGATTTCGGCCATCAAGATGGCTCCGATCAAATAACATTCAACATGAAAGTTCTTGGAAATTTCGAGGGATACAACTTTGATGTTTTGAGTTTTTCCATCCGAGGTCATTTACAGCCCCAAAACTACCGAATACCGAACTACTGTCCCAGGCCCACTTGTAATCCGAGTTCGGTTAAGTTTGGAAAGATTTGGACGGGATTTGAAGTCCTTTTCTTGTACGGAAAGCCCAGCCTCCTCATATATAGATGGGGTGACGGCCGATTGAAACAACACAATCAATCGCAACCCGAACGCAAACCCTACTTTCGTCTACTTTTTCATATCTCATCTACGTGTTCTTTCTCTCGTTCTTCGTTGTTCTTCAAGTTTGGAGACATCGATCTACGGAGCTCCTTGGGCGATCAGGTCGACTCGGAGCAGCCCATAGCCGCCGAGCTCCCCGACGGGGTCCCTCCCGGGAGCTTGGGGTTTCGGGTGTCTCAAAAGCATCTGGCAGCTGTCTTGCGTATCGCGCTGCTTCTCGGATCTCCGTCGACGTGAGCTGCGGTGCATCACCCCCCGCGTCGAGGGTACACGTGACGTGTTCGTGTGTCAACAGGAGTTGCAACAAATCACTTGTCCAAAGCAAAATACGGAAACATGAATATAAAAGAGAACCAAATATATTACTCATCACAATCTGAACATAATCTCATAATCCATCAGATCCCAGCAAATTCAGCATAGCAACACAGAAATTAGAAAGGTGCCTCGATCATGTGAGGCAGCTCACGAGGTCTCAAAAGTGGAAGCACAAAGAGGGGAGGAGAACATCACATAGCTACTGGTCATGGACCCATGGTCCAAGGGGGACTACTCACAAGACATCCGGGAGGCGTCCATGGTGATGGATGGTCTCCCGGAGGGGATTCCTCCTTTCGGCTGGGTGCCGGTGCAGCTTCTCCTGGCAGCCCCGATCTTGAAACGGCGGTGGCGGCGGTACAGAGAGGAGAACGGGAATAGCAGATCGATATTAGGGGTTTCCGTCGCGGGGGCTAAATATAGGCCAAAGGGGGCACCGAGAGGGGCCACAGGGCAGCCAGGAGGCCTCCTCGCGTGGCCTAGGGTGGGTCCGCGCCAGGGACCCTCCTGGGGCCCTGGTGGCTCCACCCCCTTACATCTTTAGCTCTTCGGGAAGCTTCCGGGTCGCTGATTTTTTATATATCTTTTTCGAGATTTGTTTGGAACTTTTAAAGGCCGGAAAACCTGAAATACAAAAACAACAGAAAACAGGAACTGGCAAATGGGTGCACTGAGTTAATAGGTTAGTCCAAATATGATCAAAAGTGTATGAAAGTTCAAGCAAAACATGGTAAAGTCACACAAATCATGCATGGAGCAAGCAGAAATTATATATACGTTTGGGATGTATCAGAAGCCCAACACACAAGTGATCTTCCGAGGAAATGACAAGTGCCTGAAGTAGATTTCCTATCAACACGATCACCAGCCCAGTCCGAATAAAAAAATCCAATAAGATCAAACTGAGCTCCCTTGGGATACCACAAACCCAAGGTTGGTGTGTGAGTAAGATATCGAAGAATTCGCTTCACAACAGTATGATGTGATTCCTTTGGATTGGCCTGAAAGCGAGCACAAATACATACTGAAAGCATAATGTCAGGTCTAGATGCACATAAATATAAGAGGGAACAAATCATAGACCGATACTTCTTTTGACCGAATGCTTTGCCCTTCTCATCAGCATCTAGGAAGCCATTGGTAGGCATTGGAGTCTTAATCATCTTGCAATCAGTGAGTCCAAACTTCTTCAGGAAATCCTTGAGATATTTTTCTTGAGAAATAAAGGTGCCATTCTTCTGTTGACGGATTTTATGTCCAAGGATTAACTTCAATTCACCCATCATAGACATCTCATAATTCTTCGACATCATTTTGGCAAATTCTTCACTGATTTCAGTGTTAGTACAGCTAAAAATAATATCATCTACATAAATTTGACACACAAACAAATCACCATTGTAAGAGCGAGTGAAAAGAGTTGGGTAGTTGTTCCTGGTTTGAAGTATTTCTTCAGAAGGAAGTCCTTCAGGGTGGTATACCAAGAACAAGGTGCTTGCTTTAAACCATAAAGAGCTTTGTGCAACCTGTACACCATGTCAGGATTCTTCGTGTCTTCAAAACCTGGAGGCTGCATAACATACACTTCTTCTTCGATTTCTCCGTTAAGAAAAGCACTTTTCACATCCATTTGATAAAGCAGGATACCATTGAAATTTGCAAAATCAAGCATAACACGAATGGATTTGAGACGAGCAACTGGAGCATAAGTTTCGCCAAAATCGATACCTTCGATTTGGGTGTACCCTTATGCTACCAGTCGTGCTTTTTTTCTTACCACAATACCATATTCATCTTGCTTGTTGCGAAAAATCCATTTAGTACCAATGATGTTGTGCTTTGTGGGATCAGGTCTTTCAACTAAGGACCAGACTTTTTTTCGCTCGAACTGGTTAAGTTCTTCGAGCATGGAAGTTAACCAATCTGGGTCCTTCATGGATTCATCAAACTTTGAAGGTTCTAGCATGGAGACAAACGAAAAGTTTCCACAGAAGTTAGCCAAGCGAGTACGAGAGCGAGTTGTGGGACGACCTGGTTGTTCAATTTCTTCAAGGATCGAATCAACATCAACTCTTCTTCGCACTCGAGACAGTGCATTTTAATTTTCTTGTGGCTCTGGTTCTTCTTCAAGATCAACATTTCCTTCGGGATTGGCATTTCCTTCAGGATCATTTCCTTCAGCATCGACATTTCCTTCAGGAACTGCATTTTCTTCATTCGCGGGTTCTTCTTCATCATGTCCATCATTAGCTTCAGGATGTTGATCTCCAGCGCCCCGGTCTAGGTGTGGGAACATTGGATCATCATCATCTTGATTTGCTTGACGTGAATTTGCTTCGACAGGACGAATCTCTCCAATTGTCATGGACCTGATCACTTCATCAAGAGGAGGTTCATCTAGATCATGAGGCAAATTCTCCTTTTGAGAGCCATTAGTTTCATCAAACCTCACATTCACAGTTTCCATAACCTTCCCAAAGTGGGAGTTATACACCCTGTAAGTGTGAGAGTTTGAGCCATAACCTAGTAGAAAACCTTCATATGCCTTAGGGGAAAATTTGGAGCTATGATTCATATCTCTAATAAAGCAAGCAACACTAAATACCCTGAGATATGATACATTGGGCTTGTTACCAGTGATAAGCTCATGTGAAGTCTTCTTTAGAAATTTGTGAAGGTAAACCTTGTTGATGATATGACATGAAGTGTTAATTGCTTCGGCCCAGAACCTGATAGGAGTTTTGTATTCAGCAAGCATGGTTCTGGCCATTTCAATAAGAGTTCTATTCTTCCTTTCAACTACACCATTTTGTTGAGGTGTATAAGCAGCAGAGAATTCATGGGTAAAACCATGATCATCAAGAAAATCTTCAATATGAGTATTTTTTTTAATTCAGTTCCTTTATCACTTCGAATATGCTTCAGAGATAATTCATATTCAGTTTGAGCTCTCTTAGCGAATGATTTGAAGATTTCAACAACTTTGCTCTTGACATCCAGAAAGAAAACCCAATTATAGCGAGAAAAATCATCAACAATGACGAGACCATATTTGTTTCCTCCCACACTTGCATATTTTTGAGGACCGAAAAGATCCATGCGAAGCAATTCAAGGGGACGAGTAGTGGTCATGCTAGTCTTTGCTGAATGATGTTTCTTCATGATTTTGCTAGCTTCACAAGCATTGCAGAGACGATCCTTATCAAATTTTAGTTCGTTAAGGCCAATGTCATGCTTCTTCTTCACTAGAGTTTGAAGATTTCTCATCCCTGCATAACCAAGTCTTCGATGCCATAACCAACGAGATGAAGCTTTTTCCATTAAGCATGTGGGTACAACAGGGCCCGAAGAAAAATCAACAATATATAAATCTCCTTTTCGGTAACGCTCAAAGACAAAAGTGCAGTCATCCTGTGAAAAGACAACACAACACGAAGCAGAAAATAGAACAAGCATACCCATATCGCATAACTTTGAAATAGACATGAGATTATAACCAAGAGATTGAACTAGCATAACCTTGTCAATATGCTTATCTTTCGATATGGCAACCTTACCCAAACCTAGAACTTTATCCTTGTTGTTATCACCGAAGGTAATGTACTTCTGAGAAGATTGAGATAATTTTTCTTCGGTGAATAACTCCTTTTCTCCGGTCATATGATTAGTGCAACCAATGTCCATGACCCATTCGGATCCACCAGAGACATAGCCCTGCAGAAGAATTAGTTCTTATTAACCACCCACAAACGAGCAGGTGACTTAGAAGAGGTGGAAGCACTTGTTGAAGAAATATCAAATCGAACAAGTTTATATTTCCTAGGGGGACCATCAAGTACACCATAAATGTAATTCCTCTGCGTAGGGTTAGGATATGAATGAGCATATGCAATCTTATCATTATTATCACGGTGTCGATAAGTGTAAAGACTAGCGCGATAGTATTCCTTTTGAGGAACATTTGATTCGGGCACCAGTGGATCATTTCTCTCCTCGAGAGAATAAAAGTGTTTCAGTGGTACCGAAGACTTTCCCTGCATAGAATGGTTGGCAGGAAATTTCTCAACGAGTGACTTGTGCACCCAAATTTGTCTCTTATAGAAACCATTCTTTGGAGGGGCACCAATGTATTCGGCCGAAACCTTTCCTTTCGGGTCCTTGACAAACTTGTAGTCAGAATCAAGTGATTCATCAACAATTGCCTTGTCAATTTTGCAGTTCTATCCTGAAAGTTTAGCAATATCTATAGGCTTATCCTTCGCTAGGACCCATACAGTTTTTTGGTACTGCTCAGGTTCCCAGTAAGTGCCATCAGGGTTTAGCTTCCTTTCAAAGCCAACACCTTCATTCCTAGGATTCCTGTGAACGAGTGCCTTCTTCAGGATATCACAAAGATGCTGGTGTCCCTGAACACTTTTGAATAGTCCTGTTTCAAATAAATCTTTCAACCTGAGGAGTTCCTCGGTAATAGCAGAATTTTCCTCATCTGAGGCATTAGTATCATCAATGACAATTGCTGCTTTTCCTTTAGAATCAGTTTTGCTTCGTTCCAAACAAGTTAAGCAAGGTGAATCGGATTTTTTATTTGCTTTAGAACCTTGTTGAGCCATGAGAGAGAGATTGACATTTTCCAACTCTTCATGAGCCTCTTTCAATTTTTCGAGAGCCATTTTTCTTTGAAGAAATTCATAGGTAAGCTTCTCATAATCAACTGAAAGAAGATCATGCCGAGAGGATAGTTCTTCAAACTTCTCCTTCAGAGCAGCATGTTCATTAGTTAAAGTTTGACCTCTCTCTATCTCATCGATCAACAGGGCCTCTAATTTCTTAATGGTTTTGCTTAGAGAATCAAGTTCATCTTGTTGGATTGAAGCAATTTTAGCCAGTTTAGTGTAGCTTATCTTTGAGTCACTTTCATATGAAGAACAATCAAAAGTATCATAGGTAACTTTGGATGAAGATACCTTTTCTTTGTCCATGAAGCAGTATGCAGGAGTTTCATCTTCACTTCTGTGGTTGGTGAAGAATGAGCTCGAAGCACCAGCCGAAGCAAATGCCAGTCCAGCAACACCATCAGACTCGAATCCAGATGGAGATCTTGAGCCTGATTCTGCTTCGGACCCAGAGACTTCTTCTTCAGAGTTCATCTCCTTTCCCAGATAGGCCTTGGCACGATGAGAATTTCTTCGACGAGACGAGTGTGTCTTCGAAGAAGAACTCTCACACTTCTTGTGATACTTGTTTTTCTTGTCATCATCAGAATCTTTCTTCTTGTATCTTCTTGAACTGGAATCATGTATATTTGACTCATAGATTCTAGATGATCTGTGAGACTTGCTTGAGGATTCTCTGAGTGAATGCTTTGATTTGTTTTCAGCTTCCCACAATGGGCAGTCAGCAATGTAATGACCTGGTTTCTTGCATTTGTAGCAGCAGTTGTCCTTCGATGGAGAGCTTCTTGAGGATGAACGGTGGGATGAGTTACTTGAGTTCCTTGACGAGTAATTCTTATTCGGTGAAGAGAAACCTTTTCTCTGGAAGCGGTTGAAGCGTCTCATGATCAATGCCAAATCCTTCCCAATGCTTGCAGGATCATCAGATTCAACACCGGAAGTAGAACTGGCTTCGGGCGAAGAGTGGTGTGAAGCTTTTTCTTTTAGAGCATGTGATCTTCTTCGAGAGCCATTTATATCTCACTTCTCATCTTCTTCCATTTCAAAAGTAGTGAGTCTCTCAAGGATATCAGCAGCAACAAGATCTATAAAATCAATTCTTTCCTTGATCATCATGTCGGGACCCAGGGTTAGCGTATGCAAGCCTCGCTACAACACAATCATATGGAGAGCCGAGAACCGTACCCACTTGTCTAAGCAGACAAGGCCAAGCACAGAATGTTCTCGGAAAGCATCGAACGTGAGGGGCATCCCATCCAGGCCGGATGATCAACTTAAATGGGTCCTCATCGTACGCACACAAGTCTAAATGATATGGGTGATGAACTCCCATACTCATAGACAAGTCGCCTCAACCATACTATCGATTGTATTATAACCCTTACATAGACTTACTCCAGCCTGATCACTTAGTCGGGGTCTAGGGCGGGCTCGATCATACATCAAAGTGTCCACGAGACAGAGTCTCGAACAATCGCATCGCGATGCCCCAAGCTGCGCAAATCTAAGGGCCACTTGGTGTATAAAAGACCGCCAGCCAGATCACAACTAAGGTCTCGAAAACCCATACAAAGACATGCATGTTATAAACATACACGCAGCACACATGCCTTGTATGAACAGCAGGTATCATTGCAATTCTCTACAAAGTATACATCTTTATTAATAACTCTTACAGAGTGCACACAGAGATCACAAGCATGTGATCCAACATTACAACAGACAAGCGGAAGCAAGTAGGTCTGAGTACAGACAAGTTTAACAAATGGCTTAGAGAAGCCTTATCTAAAAAACAAGCCCTCCACGAGGGAACCAGTCTTCTGACTAGGACTACACTAGCTTGGTCTTGGTCTGAGTCTTCATTCTTTGAGCTTCGGGTAAAAGTCACCATCGGGGTCGGTGGGTTCATCTAAAACATAGATTAAGCAAACGTGAGTACAAAATCGTACTCAGCAAGACTTACTTAGGAGCTATACTACTCATGCACATGTATCAAGGTAAAGGGAGGTGGGGTTTCACTTGCAGAAATGCCAGCTTTGACTTGGCTAGTCCTGAACTACGAGTACCAGACTTGAGGTAAGAAGCGTACACGAGTCCACTACATCTCTTCAACCAATTACACCACTATGGTTACTTCCTCGACTTCCCCACGAGAAGTACCCCATAGCACTCACGCTTATCTTGGTGTGTTTTAGAAGTATCCAGTTCAAGTTGTCTAATAATCAAGCTAAGCTTTCCAAGCAGTCCTTAACCGCGGACGCGGCTATTCGAATAGTTTTGTTAACCCTGCAGGGGTGTACCGCTATACACACGTGTCATCAGTTACCGCCTTTTGCATGTCACCGTTCAAGAGATGATAGCGAGGATGCCACCACAACACTTCGCCCACAGCTCCGTTCTAGTCCAGAGAGTCGCCTATCTGAGGGGGATCCGTATGGAAGTCCGGCCGAGGTTCCAGTACAGCCTCAAACGATGTGTGCAGGGTCCCAAGCCGGTCTTGAAAAGCCGTTCATCCACTTCGCAGACCGTGCCACAGCCCTACCAGAACTCCGAACTACTGCGACTCTTGGGGTTCGAACGGGGTGAGGTACTAGGATGAGAGGGGTCAGTGAGCCCAATGTGTGGTTGTACTCTTCTTCTTGGATCACCACACAAGAACTCGGACTTAAGGCGGTGTTCAACGAGACAACCCAATGTGTACTCCTACACAGCCTCTCATCGTTCACCTTGTATTAGGGTAGATTCACCAACACTTTTCTACCATCATCATCATGATCACTACCATCCCGACTCACATAACAATATCATCAAGGTATCACTCTAAGCATGCAATAAGCAGTAACATTTGCAGGGGCCACATGATATCAATCAACTCCTACATTTGCAAGGATTGTGGTTTTGCCTACTACTGTGACAAATGATAGGTCATGCAAAGGAATGGGTTCATCTATGCGGTAGAAACGTAGCATGGTAATCATCCTAAACAATGCATAAGCGAGACATGAGAGCGAAGTGGGATTTTATCGACATGATCAATGGGAGTTTGCTTGCCTTGCTGACGAGGTTCGGGTTCGAGGTCTTCAACGAAGGGGGCAGCCTCCTGCTCCGGTTCCACCTCTACTCGACAAACAACAAACAAGGTAGCAAATTAAATACAATGCACAATCACATGATGGAAGGTTGAATCTTGATGTATATGCTTTGATGTGTGAGGCAATTCCATTTAAATGGAGTATATTGCAAATGGAATTGCAAATTCAAACTCCAATTTGAATTCAAACTTAGCCAAGTTACATGTGACATTGTTTGATCAATTTGAATCATTTGTAAAGGTGTATGATATGCCTCTGAAGTGTGGTTGAAAAGTAGCATAATTCCATGGTCCAAGTTGCAAAATCATTTGAATTGAATTTGAATAAATTCCAAATAAATCAAATGACACATGATACTGGTCCCATTTTAAAATCAACTTAAACAAAGTTGAAAGTTGGATAGTTGGATAGCTTATTTTCTCCTGATCATTTTTCATATATTATTTGTCCAATTTGGAGTTAATATGAATTTTCTATGGATTATTGAAGTTTTGGCCATTTTCTGTAATTTCTGGAATTCTTTTAAAAAGGAAAAAGACTTACTGCGTCAGCATGAGGTCATGCTGACGTGGGGGGGGGGGGGCTCTGACCAGTGGCCCAGCCTTGTCAGTGGCTCAGGGGTTAACACCGTTCTAATTAAATTAAACCGTGTTTAATTAGAGGGACTGGGCCCACTGTCATTGGGTCAAGGGGGGGATTAGCGAGGTCATTAGGCCAAATCGGACGGCGGCTAGCCGCCGGCGTCCTATGCGCGGCGGCGCTCTGTCGGAACAGCGCTACGGGCCACGGGGAGGGAAGAGGAGGGCACCAGGGGGTGCCTCTCGCTCGTCCGCTTCGCGTGGAGCACGCCGGGGACCTTGGGGAGGCCTGGAGCCATGCCGGCGACGAGGAGCGCGGCGGCCGGGCTCGGGCTCAGGTGGAGACGGTGATAGAGGCCACGGGAAGAGGATTTAACGGCACGGGCGCGTAGCTAGATGTCGTCTGCATCCAACGAAGCCAGCAGGGAGTCACGGGGGTGCTCTGGGCCACGACTACGACGATGGCGCGGCAGCTGAAGCTCCTGGTCATGGCGGAATCGACGCAGAGGGCACGAGAAGGGGAGCTAGGAGGGGGAAAAGTAGCGCAAAGCTCACCCGGTTCCAATGGTGGCCACGACGGGGTCGTAGGGGCTCTGGAGGCGACCAATTCCGGTGAGGTGCTCACGGCGGCCGGCGACGGAACCTTGAAACTGGCGTCACGCTTGGGGCTTCCGGGTTCGATTCCCTGCACTGCTCGACGAAGACGACGGCGGTGAACTCCCCGGACACGTTGGTTTGGCTCGTCGACGTCGTTGTCCGCGAGTCCGCACGGCTGTGCTCCGGTGAGTCTTCGGGCGACGAACAGAACGGCGAGGGGAGAGGGGGAGATGACCCAGAGGAGGGGGAAAAGGTGCGGGGGGGCTTCTGCAGCTGCTGCATGGCGCAAGGGAGAGAGGGGGAGGCCTAGAAGAGGCCGGGCGTCGCGGTGTCGTCGCCGTGGCCATGCTCTACTCCAGTGAGCAGCTTGGCTCGACGGGGAGGAAGAGGACAAGCGAGGGGCTGGGCTGGGCCGAGGCAGAGGTAAGTGGGCCTTCGCCTGTGGGCGTCTGGTAAGCTTCCTCTCTCTGCCTTTTCCTTTTTCTTTTTATTTCATTCTGTTCTATTTGTTCTGCCTAGATAAAAATACCTAGGCATTTTATTAAATGCCCCAAATTTTTATGTGGCCTCATAAAATAGAGAGCTAGCCACTCATAAATTTTGAGAACTTTTAAAATTCAAATAATTTGAATCTTAATTCAAATAGGGTATTTATTTAATTTCCAAGCCATTGTTTGAAAATTAGGAAATTCCATGAGCATGGGATTGCTCCCAAACCATTTTTAAAATGATCAGCACCATTTATAGGAATTTTCCAAATACTCAAATGATTTTTGGAAAAAGATTTTTATCTGGCCATTTGAATTAATTTCTCAGGGCTTTTCTTTTCCCCATTTTTGAATTTCTTTTTGAAAATTTGCATGATGCAAAGGGACTTGCTAATCCTAGCACATACCTAACTTGGGGTTGTGACAACTCGCCCCCACTCAAAAGAATCTCGTCCCGAGATTCAGAAGTCTGCGGGAGGAAGGAGGGGTACTCGGCACTGAGACGGTCTTCTCTTTCCCACGTGGCTTCTTTCTCTGAGTGATGTGACCACTGAACTTTTAGAAACTTGATCTTCTTTCGGCGAGTGACACGCTCTGCTGAATCAAGAACACGAACAGGGTATTCTCGATAAGAAAGGTCATCTTGGAGATCAAGCGTTTCATGGTCGACTTCGCGGATGGGGTCCTTGAAGCAACGCCTGAGTTGTGACACATGGAATACATCATGTACTCGGGAAAGGTGCGGGGGTAGTTCAAGTTGGTAGGCAACTTCTCCACGTTTAGCAAGAATGCGGAAAGGTTCGATGTAACGTGGGGCCAATTTGCCTTTGATACCGAATCTTTGGGTTCCCTTCAGAGGAGTAACCCGAAGGTAAGCCTTCCCATCTAGATTGTAGCTCTCTTGCCTATGATGACGATCATAGTAGCTTTTCTGACGAGACTGGGCTGCTTTCAATTGATCACAAACAATGCGAACTTGCTCTTCTGCTTCCTTGATCATGTCCGGTCCAAAGAATTGTCTTTCACCGGTTTCTGACCAGTTTAAAGGTGTTCGACATCTTCGTCCATATAGGAGTTCAAAAGGAGCCATGTTCAGACTAGATTGAAAACTATTGTTATATGCAAATTCGGCGAATGGTAGAGATTTCTCCCAATTCTTTCCGAATGAGATAACACAAGCTCTGAGCATGTCTTCCAAAATTTGGTTAACCCTTTCGACTTGACCACTAGACTGAGGATGGAAAGCCGTACTAAAGGAGAGATGAGTTCCCATAGCATGCTGAAAGCTTCCCCAAAATCTAGAGGTGAAAAGGCTACCACGATCAGAATTGATTTCCAAAGGAACACCGTGAAGAGACACAAATCTAGAGACATACAAGTCCGCTAACTGGCTAGCAGTTATAGACTCGCGAACTGGAAGGAAGTGAGCAACTTTGGAAAGCCTATCTATGACAATGAAGATGGCATCATTTCCTTTCTGGGTTTTTGGAAAGCCAGTGATGAAGTCCATACCGACTTTGTCCCATTTCCACTCTGGAATAGGCAAAGGTTGAAGTGTACCAGCAGGTCTTTGATATCCTGCCTTAATGCGACGACAAACATCACATTCGGCAACAAATTGAGCAATGTATCTCTTCATCCTAGTCCACCAAAATCTCTGGCGTAGATCTCGGTACATTTTTGTGCTACCGGGATGAATCGAGAGGGGTGTGTCATGGGCTTCTTTGAGGATGAGTTTCCTTAGTTCCCTATTCTTAGGTACTACCAAACGATTTCCAAATAATACCGTTCCTTTACTATCTGTGGAGAAACATTTAGCAACTCCGCTAGCAATGTTCTCCTTGATCCGGCGTACACCTCGTGCACGTCTTTGGGCAACTATGATTTGATCCTCAAGGGTTGGTTTCGCCACCAAGTTGAAAAGAGATCCACGAGGAACAATCTCGAGATTAAGCTTGCAAAATTCCTCATGAAGAAGTGGTTGATACTGTTGTAACATGAGGTTGTTACAATACGACTTACGACTTAGTGCATCAGCCATGACATTGGCTTTGCCTGGGGTGTAAGAAATTACTACTTCGTAATCTTTTATCAACTCAATCCAGCGTCTTAGCCTGAGATTAAGATCTGGCTGGGTGAAAATTTATTTGAGGCTTTGGTGGTCGGAAAAAATCTCACAACGATTACCGAGGTAATGTCGCCAAGTTGTTAGGGCATGAACTACGGCAGCGAGTTCAAGATCGTGGGTAGGATAGTTCTCCTCATGTGGCCTCAACTGGCGTGAAGCATAAGCTACCACATGTCGATCTTGCAGAAGTATGCATCCTAACCCTTGCCATGATGCGTCACAATAGATCTCGAAATCCTTTTTGGTGTCTGGAGGTGCAAGTACGGGTGCAGAAGTCAATCTTATTTTTAGCTCTTGAAAGCTTTCCTCGCACTTGGGAGTCCATAGGAATTTCTTCTCTTTCTTGAGGAGTTCAGTTAGAGGCTTTGCAACTTTAGAAAAGTTCTCGATGAAGCGACGGCAATAGCTGGCTAGGCCAAGAAAACTCCTAACTTGCTTAACCGATTCAGGTGGAGTCCAGTCAAGGACGACCTGAACTCTCTCGGGATTCACAGCAATGCCTTTTGCAGAAATCACGTGGCCTAAGTAGGTCACTTCTGGTAGCCAAAATTCACACTTGGAGAATTTAGCATACAGGCGATGCTCTCTAAGTTTCATCAATACCAACCTTAGGTGTTCGGCATGTTCTTCTTCGTTCTTCGAGTAGATGAGAATGTCATCGAGGTAAACCACGACGAACCGGTCCTAATACTCCATGAAGATCGAGTTCATCATGCGTGAGAAATTGGCGGGGGCATTGGTTAGACCGAAGGACATGACGGTGTACTCGTAAAGTCCATAACGAGTAGTGAAATCCGTTTTGGGAATGTCCTCTCTTCGGATCTTGATTTGATGATAACCTAATCTCAAATCCATCTTGGAGAAGACAGAGGATCCAGCAAGTTGATCATAAATATCATTGATCCTGGGCAGTGGGTACTTGTTCTTTATCGCCGCTAAATTTAGCGGGCGATAGTCTACGCACATCCTTTCTGTTCCATCTTTCTTCGTTACGAACAGAACGGGGCAACCCCATGGCGATAAGCTAGGGCGGATGAAGCCTTTTTCCAACAAAGCTTCCAGTTGGGTTTTAAGCTCAGCTAACTCACGTGGGGCCATTTTGTATGGGCGTCGGGAAATTGGTGCGGTTCCTGGGGCAAGATCTACTATGAATTCTACACATCTGTCGGGTGGCATTCCCGGCAGCTCTTCAGGAAAGACATCCGGGAAGTCACGAACCACCGGAACATCTTCCAGGTCGGGAAGGGGAAGCACATTCAAAGAATGCACCTGGGTTCTTGTTCTTGGTGAGGAATAAGCTATTGTCTGGCCTGAAGGATGTGTAAGTCTAACGGACTTGGCTTTACAATCAAGAAAGGCATGCTGTCTTGATAACCAATCCATACCAAGGATGACATCAATGTCTGAAGACTTGAGGGCTATGAGTGAAGCAAGGAATACTAAACCCTCAATTGCAATTTGATTACCATGGCTTACTCTATTAGTTTGCCACTTGGAACCAGGAGTTTGAATGATCATAGGGGTGAACATTTCATCAAAGGATATCTCATGTCAAAGTGCATAACTCTTCGACATGAATGAGTGAGATGCTCCTGGATCGAAAAGGACAGAAGTGGGAACAAAATTGACTGGGAGCGTACCAAGAATGACGTCAGAAGTACTATCAGTTTCCTCAGCTGAGATTTGGTTCACACGTCCAAGATTTTCTGAGGTGGATGGCTTAGCGGTGGAAACCTTCGGGGTTGGATTGGCACGAACAGTGGGGTTTCCTTTGGCATGGGGTGGAGCATTCTGACTGACGGGGCACTCACGAGAATAGGGACCAGGCTGGCCACATCTAAAGCAGGATCCAAAGATAGTGCGGGGAGCTGGGTTGTTTGGTGGAGCTGGTGGACGAGGCGGCACAAGGGATGGCCTCAGTGGGTTGTTTTGGGGAAACAAACTGTTAGAAATCCAGATCATGCGCTTCTGAGGGCGTGAACTGGAAGAAGGGGCAAGCTCAAGAGCATTCTTGCGAGACTTCTCGAAAACTTCATTGCCATGCTCAGCTCTGAAGGATCTGTTGACTAAATCCTCAAATGTGGCAAATTCAATGAGGTTGAGATCATGACGGAGGATGGGGCAAAGTCCCTTGCGGAACCTTGCCTGCTTTCTGGCATCGGTGGTGATCTCATCTTGGGCATAACGAGCAAGACGGTTGAATTCTCTCACATACTCATGAATGGACATCTCTCCTTGATTCAGATTGCAGAACTCTTCCTTCTTGCGCTCCATCAACTCATCCAGAATGTGGTACCCTCGAAAGGCAACACAGAACTCCTGCCAAGTCACTACGTGACCATCTGGCTGCATTGCAACATAGTTGTCCCACCACTGAAGAGCAGCACCTTCCAAGAAGTATACCGCGAAAATAACTCGGTCATCGAGAGCAACATGTGCAGTATCAAGCTTACGCTCGATGGAATGGAGCCAATCATCAGCTTCAAGGGGCTCAGAAGAACATCGGAATACCGGTGGCTTGAGGAGAATGAAGTCCTGAATGCTGACCACCACATTACAATGGTGGGCGGTATTCTGCTCGATGAGCTCCAGAAGGCGTGTTTGATCACGTCTATTCTGCTCAGCTTCCATCATGATTTCCGCCGCAGAAGGCGGGGTTGGAAGTTCATCATCATTTCGATTCCGATCACGTTCTCGATTCCGAAGAACAGCACTACGAGTTCCACCTGACATCCTGTGTGATAAAAATCAACAATCATAAAAGGTTGTACGATGAAGGCAAGGATAAAAGGATATGATTTCAGAAGGAGAAGACTATAATGCAAAGGCAATGATTCAAAGAAACACGGAACAAATCCGGCAGCATAACGGCTACACTGGGATGGAAAATGAAACAACCTCGAGGAGATTGGACAGAACTTCCTCAAGGAACTTAAAATACGGAGACTTTGGATAATCCCAACAATCCTACGGCTATAAGGAGGCAATCAACGAGATGTTTTATTCAGACATAGATGAGCCTAGTCCTATCTTCCCGTAGAATAAGATGAGGGTGACTCAGAACTCAGATCGATGAGGGTAAGGAGAAAAAGAAGCCTTACGTTGTTCCCTTATATACCCAGAATAACTATATAACTATAGAAGGCTAGACTCGACTTCGGCCAAGGTTGATAATCCGACAGTCAGTCCTGCTCTGATACCAAGTTTGTCGGGACCCGGGGTTAGCGTATGCAAGCCTCGCTACAACACAATCATATGGAGAGCCGAGAACCGTACCCACTTGTCTAAGCAGACAAGGCCAAGCACAGAAATGCCAGCTTTGACTTGGCTAGTCCTGAACTACGAGTACCAGACTTGAGGTAAGAAGCGTACACGAGTCCACTACATCTCTTCAACCAATTACACCACTATGGTTACTTCCTCGACTTCCCCACGAGAAGTACCCCATAGCACTCACGCTTATCTTGGTGTGTTTTAGAAGTATCCAGTTCAAGTTGTCTAATAATCAAGCTAAGCTTTCCAAGCAGTCCTTAACCGCGGACGCGGCTATTCGAATAGTTTTGTTAACCCTGCAGGGGTGTACCGCTACACACACGTGTCATCAGTTACCGCCTTTTGCATGTCACCGTTCAAGAGATGACAGCGAGGATGCCACCACAACACTTCGCCCACAGCTCCGTTCTAGTCCAGAGAGTCGCCTATCTGAGGGGGATCCGTATGGAAGTCCGGCCGAGGTTCCAGTACAGCCTCAAACGATGTGTGCAGGGTCCCAAGCCGGTCTTGAAAAGCCGTTCATCCACTTCGCAGACCGTGCCACAGCCCTACCAGAACTCCGAACTACTGCGACTCTTGGGGTTCGAACGGGGTGAGGTACTAGGATGAGAGGGGTCAGTGAGCCCAATGTGTGGTTGTACTCTTCTTATTGGATCACCACACAAGAACTCGGACTTAAGGCGGTGTTCAACGAGACAACCCAATGTGTACTCCTACACAGCCTCTCATCGTTCACCTTGTATTAGGGTAGATTCACCAACACTTTTCTACCATCATCATCATGATCACTACCATCCCGACTCACATAATAATATCATCAAGGTATCACTCTAAGCATGCAATAAGCAGTAACATTTGCAGGGGCCACATGATATCAATCAACACCTACATTTGCTAGGATTGTGGTTTTTCCTACTACTGTGACAAAGGATAGGTCATGCAAAGGAATGGGTTCATCTATGCGGTAGAAACGTAGCATGGTAATCATCCTAAACAATGCATAAGCGAGACATGAGAGCGAAGTGGGATTTTATCGACATGATCAATGGGGGTTTTCTTGCCTTGCTGACGAGGTTCGGGTTCGAGGTCTTCAACGAAGGGGGCAGCCTCCTGCTCCGGTTCCACCTCTACTCGACAAACAACAAACAAGGTAGCAAAGTAAATACAATGCATAATCACATGATGGAAGGTTGAATCTTGAAGGCAATTCCATTTAAATGGAGTATATTGCAAATTGAATTGCAAATTCAAACTCCAATTTGAATTCAAACTTAGCCAAGTTACATGTGACATTGTTTGATCAATTTGAATCATTTGTAAAGGTGTATGATATGCCTCTGAAGTGTGGTTGAAAAGTAGCATAATTCCATGGTCCAAGTTGCAAAATCATTTGAATTGAATTTGAATAAATTCCAAATAAATCAAATGACACATGCTACTGGTCCCATTTTAAAATCAACTTAAACAAAGTTGAAAGTTGGATATTTGGATAGCTTATTTTCTCCTGATCATTTTTCATATATTATTTGTCCAATTTGGAGTTAATATGAATTTTCTATGAATTATTGAAGTTTTGGCCATTTTCTGTAAGTTCTGGAATTCTTTTAAAAAGGAAAAAGACTTATTGCGCCAGCATGAGGTCATGCTGACATGGGGGGGGGGGCTCTGACCAGTGGGCCAGCCTTGTCAGTGGCTCAGGGGTTAACCCCGTTTTAATTAAATTAAACCGTGTTTAATTAGAGGGACTGGGCCCACTGTCATGGGGCCAAGGGGGGGGTGGGATTTGCGAGGTCATTAGGCCAAATCGGCCGGCGGCTAGCCGCCGGCGTCCTGTGCGCGGCAGCGCTCTGTCGGAACAGCGCTAAGCGCCACGGGGAGGGAAGAGGAGGGCACCAGGGGGTGCCTCTCGCTCGTGCGCTTCGCGTGGAGCACACCGGGGACCTTGGGGAGGCCTGGAGCAATGCCGGCGACGAGGAGCGCGGCGGCCGGGCTCGGGCTCAGGTGGAGACGGCGATAGAGGCCACGGGAAGAGGATTTAACGGCACGGGCGCGTAGCTAGATGCCGTCTGCATCCAACGAAGCCAGCAGGGAGTCACGGGGGTGCTCTGGGCCATGACTACGACGACGGCGCGGCAGCTGAAGCTCCTGGTCATGGCGGAATCGACGCAGAGGGCACGGGAAGGGGAGCTAGGAGGGGGAAAAGTAGCGCAGAGCTCACCCGGTTCCAATGGTGGCCACGGCGGGGTCGTAGGGGCTCTAGAGGCGACCAATTCCGGCAAGGTGCTCACGGCGGCCGGCGACGGAACCTTGAAGCTGGCGTCGCGCTTGGGGCTTCCGGGTTCGATTCCCTGCACTGCTCGACGAAGACGACGGCGGTGAACTCCCCCGACACGTTGGTTTGGCTCGTCGACGTCGTTGGCCGCGAGTCCGCACGGCTGTGCTCCGGTGAGTCTTCGGGCGACGAACAGAACGGCGAGGGGAGAGGGGGAGATGACCCAGAGGAGGGGGAAAAGGTGCGGGGGGGCTTCTGCAGCTGCTGCATGGCGCAAGGGAGAGAGGGGGAGGCCTAGAAGAGGCCGGGCGTCGCGGTGTCGTCGCCGTGGCCATGCTCTGCTCCAGTGAGCAGCTTGGCTCGACGGGGAGGAAGAGGACAAGCGAGGGGCTGGGCTGGGCCGAGGAAGAGGTAAGTGGGCCTTCGCCTGTGGGCGTCTGGTAAGCTTCCTCTCTCTGCCTTTTCCTTTTTCTTTTTATTTCATTCTGTTCTATTTGTTCTGCCTAGATAAAAATACCTAGGCATTATATTAAATGCCCCAAATTTTTATGTGGCCTCATAAAATAGAGAGCTAGCCACTCATAAATTTTGAGCACTTTTAAAATTCAAATAATTTGAATCTTAATTCAAATAGGGTATTTATTTAATTTCCAAGCCATTGTTTGAAAATTAGAAAATTCCATGAGCATGGGATTGATCCCAAACCATTTTTAAAATGATCAGCACCATTTATAGGAATTTTCCAAATACTCAAATGATTTTTGGAAAAAGATTTTTATCTGGCCATTTGAATTAATTTCTCAGGGCTTTTCTTTTCCCCATTTTTGAATTTCTGTTTGAAAATTTGCATGATGCAAAGGGACTTGCTAATCCTAGCACATACCTAAGTTGGGGTTGTGACACATCAGACGAAAGAGTCATCCAACGAGCGAAGCAAAGTCCTCACCACTAAGTGTGGGGTGATGTCATCAGCACCGAGAGAGATCAACTCATTGGAGAGAGTAGTGAGTCTTCTATATATGGAGTTGACCTTCTCTCCCTCAAGTATTTTGAATCGGTAGAATTTTCTTCGAAGAGTGTCTACTCTAGCATCTTTCTGAGTGGAAACTCCTTCTCCAATCTTTTGAAGATATTCCCAGACACCTTTGGCACATGGGATATTCTTCACTTCATGATATTTCTCTGGAGTCACATGATTGGTGATGAATACCCAAACTTCAGAATTAGTGCTAGACCTTTGATTTCATCAGCTGTGGGATTATCTTTGTCCTTGAGCTGAACTCCAATCTTGACAACTTCCCAGGCAGCAGAATTGATGGCAATGATATTCCTCGTCATCTTGTCCTTCCAGTATGGGTAGTCCTTCCAATTGAAAATAGGAATAGGTTCGCCGGAGCGTATAGTTCCAAACGACATACTTGAAAGCACTCCATGAGGTTAATCGAAAACACACAGAGTGTAGGGACTGACTAGCTCTGATACCAATTGAAAATCCAAGTATGTGATCATAGGGGGAGGGGGTGAATGATCACTTCAAATTTTCGAGTGAAGCTTTGAAGTGAAGCATAAACACAACAGAAATAGATAACAAGGAAGCAAAACTAGTACTGAAACTAAACTCAGCGAATCAAAACACGTTGAAGCTTTAACAGGAAGCAAATGCAATGCGGAAAGTAAATGCTTGAAGTAAAACGAACTCTTGACTCGATGATGTTTGTTCGACCAGTTCACGCTGTGCAAAGCGCTACGTCTGGTTGGAGGGACTGGTGATTGAACACCTGGAACAAAACTCTCTCCGTCCGTTACTCCACTGCACCAATCTCCTTGAGCTTCTACAGTTTTGACTCGGGGTAGATTATCAAGGAAATCTCCGAAACCTTTGATAGACTTGAACTTCGAGGCGACAATTACTCTTCGCTCACTGAAGATGACACTCTAACCATCTAGGAGAATTGTAGTTCTCCAAGATAAAAAGGCTAGCAAGTTTTCACCTAAGTCATTGCGAATCTACTCAGATCATTGGGACTTAGGATTCGGTGGTCTAGCTTTTGGGTTTTTCTTCGGTGGCGTTCTTGGGATGCACTCTTCAATCTCTCTCAGGAATATTCTCAGAGCAACCACCCGCAAATGTATGCGGGGGCGGCGTATTTATAGTTGGCGATCCCGAGGTGCGAAATGACTGATTTCACCTGAAGCGAAAGCTTGACGCGTGTCCACAATGGTCGGATTTTTCATTAATGCGCAACTTTACTTGCGGAACAAGTAAAGCTGACTCACGGACTTAGTTCAGCTTCGGAAGCCGAAGAACGAAGTCTTTGCTACCGAAACTTAACTTAGTGCACATGAGATTTCTTCACTCTGGCTTCTCACTTGGTTTAGATTTGATCTTAGCATTTTCTCAATAACTTCGGCGTCCAAAAACTGAAACCCCTCTTGATAGTACGGTTTGTCTTATGACTCAAAGAACAGAAAAAGAACAACACAAAAACATCTAAGTCTTGCGCCGTCTGCTTCATTTCCTTCGATGAGTTGGGCTTCAGGAAACCTTCATTTTTGGGGGTCATCCTTCGTGATTAAGCTCCGCTCAAGGGGTAATGCTTCGATAACTTGTAAACCTTCCTTGAATCTTAATCACTTGGCTTGTCCTTCAGGAACCTATTCAATTGTTTCTACTAGAAAACATTGTTAGTTCCTCTACTGTCTTGTCCAACAATATCCAAAACACATGGGGGCAAAACTTTGCTCTTACATGAATCGAGGTGGACCGGGCTAAGATCGAAGCAATTCAAAGGATGTCGTATCCAAGTGATATCAAAGGTATTCGTAGTTTTCTCGGTCATGCTGGTTTCTATAGAAGATTTGTCAAAGACTTTTATAAGACTTCGAGACCCCTCACCAATCTTCTCCAGAAGGATATTCCTTTTGTGTTTGATGAAGATTGTAAGGAAGCCTTCGAAGTTCTTAAGAAAGCTTTGACGACTGCTCCTATAGTCCAACCGCCTGATTGGAATTTGCCTTTTGAAATTATGTGTGATGCTAGTGACTTTGCTTTAGGAGCTTTGTTAGGACAAAGGGTTGATAAGAATTGAATTTTATACATTATGCTAGCAAGAACCTTGATAGTTCTCAAAATAATTATGCTAGTACTGGAAAGGAATTTTTAGCAGTAGTGTTTGCTTGTGATAAATTTAGACCTTATATTATTGATTCCAATGTCATTATTCATACTGACCATGCTGCTATTAAGTATCTTATGGAGAATAAGGATGCCAAACCTAGACTTATCAGATGGGTTCTTCTTCTTCAATAATTTGATTTGCAGATTGTTGACAGGAAAGGAGCGAACAATCCAGTAGCTGATAACCTCTCCAGGATAGAAAACATACCACATGATCCTATTCCTTTTAATGATATTTTTCCTGATGAACAATTAGCTGTTTTGAGGATACAATCTCTTTCTGGCCCTTGGTTTGCAGACTATGCTAACTTTATTGTTACGCGGTTTTTACCTCCAGGCTTAACATTTCAGCAAAGGAAGAAGTTCTTCCATGATTTGAGGTATTATTTTTGGGATGATCCCCATCTTTTTAGAGAATGCGCGGATGGAATCGTGAGAAGGTGCATACCCAAACATGAGAAGAAGGATATTTTGAAGGATTGTCACGATAGTCCCTATGGAGGGCATCATGTCGGTGAGAGGACCGCACACAAGGTCCTCCAATCAGGATTTTATTGGCCTACTCTCTTTAAGGAAGCTAGAAAATATGTTTTATCATGTGATAAGTGTCAGAGAGTTGGTAACATTAGTAGGAGAAATGGGATGCCTATGAATTACTCTCTAGTTATTGAGCCTTTTGATTGTTGGGGTTTTGATTTTATGGGTCCTTTTCCTCCTTCGCACAAGTACGCTCACATATTAGTAGCTGTTGATTATGTAACCAAGTGGGCTGAGGAAATCCCCACTGAGAGTGTTGATCGTAAGACATCTTTGAAAATGCTTAAAGATGTGATCTTTCCTAGGTTTGGTGTACCAAGTTACCTCATGACCCACGGAGGATCACATCTTATACATGGTGCTTTTAGAAAAGCTTTAGAAACATATGATGTTAACCATAGGATTGCTTCACCTTGCCTCCCTCAAACGAGTGGGCAGATTGAGCTCACAAATAAGGAAATCAAGTTGATCTTACAACAGACAGTGAACAGTTCTAGGAAGGAATGGTCCAAAAAAATTAGGAGATACCTTGTGGGCGTATAGAACTACCTACAAAAATCCAATGGGCATGTCTCCTTATAAGATGGTATATGGCAAAGCTTGCCATTTTCCTTTATAATTAGAGCACAAAGCTTTCTGGGCCATTAGAGAGCTTAATGATGACCCAAAACTTTCTGGTGAAAAGCGCCTCATGAACTTGACTTCTCTAGATGAGTGGAGAAGTGAAGCTTATTAGAGCGCGAGAATGTGTAAGGAAAAGGTAAAGAAGTGGCATGATAGGAAAATCTTGAAACGTGAATTTAATGTTGGTGATAAATTTTTATTGTTTAGATCTCGTTTCAGGTTTTCTCCAGGTAAATTACTTTCCAGATGGGAAAGACCCTTTCACATTGAAGAAGTCTACCGCTCCGGTGCAATCAAGATTATCAATTTTGAAGGCACCAAACCTCAAGTTGTGAATGGGAAAATATTGCAGCATTACCTGGTAGGAGACCCTGTCAATGTTGATGTGGATATGATACGCACAACCACTCATGAAGAACATGTTGCAGCCCGGATTCAGACGCCGGCAGGAGCAGAATAAGAATTGGTATGTAATACGGTAAGAAAACTCCGCGAACATCCATAAAAGTCTCGCATTACGTGTTTTTGAAAAATTGGGAAAATTCGGAGCCAAAGTGGAGACGAAGACAAGCTCCAGGGGCCCCAGGCGCCCTGGTGGCGCGGCCTGCTCCCTGGCCGCGCCAGGAGGCCTCCTGGGAGCCCCGGAGTCCGCCTTCGACCCCAAGGACAAGTTCCTCATCAACGTCATCAACCCGTACATCGCAGAGGTGAAGAGGCATCCTCAAACACTTTGGGTGGAGGACGGTGACCTTCACCAAGAATATCTGAAGTAACCGGTCAATGAGGGGAGAACCAAGGCCAGTCTGGAAGAAGTGGAGCAAGAAGTCTTCAAGTACAAGTTGATGATCGAGCGTGGTGTTGAGGCCAACTTTGGCATCATCACCGAGCTGAAGAAACAACATGAGGAGGAGATGAAAGAAGTGCATTCAAGGACACATCTTTGACCTCCAAAATCAGAACTGTGAGTATGAACTAAAGTTTTTGCGCTTGGGCTTAGCTGCAGACGACAGGATCCAGGAAAGAAAAGAATCATGTGTGGATGGGGGACGTTTGCCTTGGCAACGTTTTTATTTGACCTATCGGATGTTCAAGAATAGAGATCAAGAGTGAAATTTTCATGGGTAATGGCACCCCCTTAGCTTGTTCCAAGCTTGGGGGAGTGCCCGGTATCTTTATCTTTATCTTTGTCGTTTGTGGTCAAGTTTAGTGTCGTATCATGTCTAGGGAAGTTATCTTATAAAATAGTTGTATGTATTGAGGTCTATCACTCCTTTGTGGAGAGTCTTGTATCCGTGAGTGTGCAGTGTCTATGAAGGAATATTAATGAGAAGTCTATTGGTTTCCTTGTTGCACTCAGTATTCTCTTCACGCAATCGACCTTATATGCAAATTCTTATGGGAGTATTGATCTTATATATCCGGTATGGCTTTGAAAAATTTATTTAATATTGTCAAACATAGCTTTGGTCATAGAAACAAGCATGAGTTTTTCTAGTAGCGACATAGTCAATGTTCTTATGCTTGAAGTGTTATGCTGACAAGGAAGACAACTTGATGTTTCATGCGAATTCTTAATGTAGACTTTATAATGTTTTGCATCCGAGTCAACATCATTTGTCTTCTTTTAAAAGCCTTTGCTAGTCAAACCTTATACTAAGCGGGAATACTGCTTATGCACCCATACTTTGAAACCTCAACCTTCCAAAGAGTAAACCATACCTTTCCTATTCCTGGTATTTCACCGCCACTCCTAAAGTATATTATTCATGTGCTATCTTTAAACCTTCAAAATAGTATACCCCCTGTTTTGTGCCTCTGTTTTAGCTCATGAGGAAGTAGTAGGTAATTCATGATCTTCTTATGCCGGACATGTTTTATCCTGGGATTGCATGTCTAATCTGCAAACCCCTAATATGAGAAACTCGCGTGAGTGCACCCAGCTGATACGTCCCAAACGTATCTATAATTTCTGCTTGCTCCATGCATGTTTTGTGTGACTTTGCCATGATTTGCTTGAACTTTCATACACTTTTGAGCATATTTGGACTAATATATTAACCCAGTGCACCCAGCTGCCAGTTGTTGTTTTCTGTTGTTTTTGTATTTCGGGTTTTCCGGCCATTAAAAGTGCTCCAAAAAATCCGGAAAAATCAGATAAAAAATCAGCGACCCGGAAGCTTCTAGAATCAGCAAGGCAGCGGAGGTGGGCCACCAAAGGGACTCCAGAAGGGTCCCTGGCGCGGCCCCACCCTAGGCCGCGCCAGGGAGCCTCCTGGCTGCCCTGTGGGTCCCCTCGACACCCCCTCCACCTATATTTAGCCCTCGGGGTGGAAACCCCTAATATCGATCTCTTTTCCACGAACTCGCCTCTGTACCGCCGCCGCCGCCGTTTCTAGATCGGGGCTGCCTGGAGAAGCTGTCCCGGCACCCTGCCGGGAGGAGGAACCCCCTCCGGGAGACCATCCATAGCCATGGACGCCTCCCGTATGTACCGTGAGTAGTCCCCCTTGGACCATGGGTCCGTGACCAGTAGCTATGTGATGTACTTCTCCCCTCATGTGATGCCTCACATGATCGAGGCACTTCTGTAATTTATGTTGGTACTATGCTGAGTTTTTTGGGATCTGATGGATTATGAGACTATGTTCAGATTGTGATGAGTAATATATTTGGTTCTTCTCTTTTATATTTTGTTCTTGAGTAAATTCTTGCATGTTCTCCGTTGCAGTATTTTACTTTAGCCAAGTAGTTTGTTGCAACTCCAAGAGGGAGCATTATGCTTGATTGTGGGTTCAGCCCCTTCATGTCTAGCTTGAGTGACAAAAACATGAGACTAGGCGATGTGCTATTGCCACCAGGGATAAAACAACGGTGCTTGTATCCGCGGGTGCAAGGATTGCTTACTTTCCGCAAAGTTCTTTTAATGCAGTTGGCTGTTGCTTTGAGTTTACACTTTGGGTGGTATTCGCAACTTAATACCAGCGAGATGTTCTGGATAGATATCTCGAGGTGGATGATTCGTAGTAGATGCAGTTGGATTTCGGTCTACTTACCTTGGCGTACTGCCCATTGCTTTTGAGCCCTTCCTTTCTTTGCAGCATAGTTAGCATTGCGGTGCCTTCATAATTCTGTCAATTGCCCAGCTGTGATTTGTTTACCTCGCTAGCACTTTTATCGTCTTTTGGGAGAGAGACATCACTAGTGAAAATCACGGGACCCCGGTCCATCTTTACACTAGTGTTTACATCCTTAGTTTACTTTCATTCTTTACTTTCAGTTGCCACTATTATTATCTCCTGCGTTGATCCTTTGTAAACAGCAAGGCCGGAGGAATTGACAACTCCTCTGTACTCGTTGGGAGCAAAGTTATTTGTTGCTGTGTGCAGGTCCACGTCAACCGTCTAATTTCTGGCGCCATTGACACCTTCTTGTATCTCTTGGAGTCCTACTGGTTCGATAACCTTGCTATCTTCATCGAGGGAAATTTTCTGCTACGCTACATCTCACCTTCCACTTGGGGTAACCAATGAGGAGTGAGAGAACTATCCTCACCGTATCACCAGCTCGTAAAAGATGTAACAACCCAGATTTCACAAAAATTACAAATTTTGTTTTCGGTGTGAATTGTTAGATTGTCTGATTTTTTTGCGGTGTTTGCATCCCCGATCTATCGATCGGCGATTATTCCCCCCCCTATTATCTCGTACCGGACGGAGACCGACCCTTGCCATGCTGACACTCGACCTTTGCGACACCGGGTTTCACCCCATCGCCGTCGCGAAAACCAGCACAAGACCAGCCGTAGCCAACGGAACAAAAACTCCGTTTAATAATTAAACGAGTTATTTTTATAGCGCGCTGGAAAGTGTTCTCGGAACGGTTCCAGCGCGAGGTGAATGCCGTCGGCTCGACACGCTGATCGTGCAGTTCGAAGTTTTACCCGAATCGGAGGTCCTGCGGACCCTCGGCGGTTAGAAACGTAAACACAGCGCGCGCGAGAGAAAAACCGGGGATGTTTTTGCAAACTGCCAGCAACCTGGGCTATATAAAGACCACCACTCTCCCACCCCTTTCTA
The DNA here is from genome assembly GCA_950022295.1 of Bromus sterilis. Lineage (NCBI taxonomy): Eukaryota > Viridiplantae > Streptophyta > Magnoliopsida > Poales > Poaceae > Bromus > Bromus sterilis. The sequence continues at coordinate 158,080,085 of OX465597.1, forward strand.
GGGTTTCCCTAGCCAAAAATTGCAGCCACCCCCTCCACTTTGCCCCAAAATTAGTCTATTTTTGCAATTAGCCCATTTTTTTGCCCAAACCCTATCCAGGTCAATCCTGGACCGTCAGATCTTGCGATCCGACGGCCTAGGGAGCTCCCGACCAACCAGCCTTCTCCCTCCTCTCTCCTGCACCCGTGGAAACCACCGCCGCCTCCACGCCCGCGCCCGTAGCGGAGCCTCCGCGCTGCCGCACCTTGCCACCCCGGTGAGCCCCGCCGCCACGTGCCCTCCTCCCTTCTCCTCCTCACCTCTACTTCCCTCCCTCTGTCCCCGCAGATCGCCGGAGCCCCGCCGGAGCGCCTCCGCGCCATGGCCATGGAGCCCGAGGCCGCCGCCCCATGAGACCGTCCTCGTGCCGCCTCAAGCACGCCGCCGGCCATGCTGGATCCAGCCGGATCCACCTCCGTAGCCCCTCCCTCCGGCCTCCTCGCCTTGCGCCGCCGCTCGTCGTCGCCGGAGATGGCCGGCCGGCTGCCGCCAAGACCGTTCGGGAGGAGTCCCGATCGGCGCCTCCAGTGCGCCACGGGTGGGTCGGCCTCGCCCACCAAGGCCCACCATCTCGCCCCCTGGGCTGCTCGGCCCGTTCCCAGCACACCGCAGCCCAGCGCCAGCCGCCGGCCTCATGGGCCAAAGCCCAGGGTGAGGCCTTTTTATTTTTTTTGTTTTATTTTTTTCCCCTTTCCGTTATATTTTGCTAAGTCTAGAAATGTTTTGTTGCTGATTCAATTTTGCACTATAGATTGCGTGTAATCTGTAGCCCGGATCACGATGCACCCAAAAGGAAAATTGTTTAGAATTGTGTGTACTTCAATCCATCTTTTGTGAGCATTTTGATTTGTGGCCATCTTGATGTTGTTAATCACTGTTGAAGTTGGCATCAGACTATTAACTGTTGTTAATCTCTGGAAATTGTTGCTGCTGTTATTTTATTGCAAGTTTGATTGATGATTGTGACACATCCATGAGGCATATAGCATTGATTCTTGTTGCATATTGTTAATCATCATGTCTACTTCAATCCTATGCAATCTCTTGTCATGTATTCATGTTGTAGCTATATTATTTATTGCTCCAAAGTGGTGACCCTGATAACATGTGCTCAGTTTATATAAAGTTGCTACTTTGCTGCCCTATATCTTTTTAACCGTGCATCCTATTGAGCATTGCAATATGTCATTTTGATCTATGCCATGTCTACTTCCATTATATGTATTGCATTCTCATGTTTACATTTCTGGGCATAGATATGTTTAGCTCCAAAGTTTCTATGCCACTGTTTTTGAAAGCCACCTCTGTTTTTCTCTAAGTTTGTAACTTTCCAATGCCATGTTGCATGCTTAATATCTTTTGATCTGTTATGCCTATGACCTTGATTCTTGTTTGTACCTGATCATCATCATGCCTACTCCATGCTCATATATTGTTATTTCATGTTGCTTCACATCTACATATAGTTTTGCTCCTGTTTATATAGCATGAAAATAACAGTTTTCTGCCCTGTTTTCCTGATTTTCACTAAGTCCTTGACCAGTAATGTTTTATAGCTTTTTGTGTTGCTTATAACTAGTGAACCATGATGCCTATTTACATGATTCCTTTTGCCATGCCTTCCCTGCTTGTATACTTTAGTTGCATATCATTTGTGAGCATGTTTACATTCATTATCTTGTTTATGCATTGCTCTAAAGTGTGCTCCCTGATGTTAACAGCATGTGTACATAACTTGTATTGCTTGTATCTTTGTAACCGGAACTCCGTTTGGAGTGTTCTTTATATGTAACTTGATTAGAATTTCATTTACTTTGTGTTTATGCTATTGTTTGATGTTGTTAACCAACCTAAAATATGGTTTAGGGCAGAACAGTACCAAAGTTTGTATTGTCGTGGGGTACTTAGTGTTATGCCATGTTTAGGTTGTGCCTCACTTAAATTGACTAGCATAGATAGCTTAACTTGTGTTTCACCTCTTGTCATGTTTGTGTGTTATGCCATGCTTGAGTGAGATGCCATGTTAATAACCTTTTCTCACCTTGTGTAGCTAAATAACTTGAACCCTTGCTAAATGTGCGGTATCGTCGTGTGTGACGAGTACTTGAAAGCTCAAGAATGATCAGAGGGGGAGGGGGTGAATGATCACTTCTAAAAATTCTAAGGAACTTAGAAGGAATTCATGCAAACTGCGAAGGACTAAGGCATCTCGAAGGAAATACAGTGTCGAAAGTAATGCATGGCTCGAAAAGATTGGGAGCGAAGGAAAACATCGAAGACAAACAGGCAACGAGTAAATACTTAATGTAAACGCATGAAGGAAAACGAGCCTGACACGACGATGTTTGGTAAACCAGTTCACACTCTGCAAAGTGCTACGTCTGGTTGGAGGGACTGGTGATTGAACACCTGGAGCAAAACTCTCTCCGTCCTATTCTCCACTGCAACAAACTCCTCGAGCTTGTCTAGTTTTCACTCGTGGTAGATGATTCAGGACATCTCCGAGACCTTTACAAACTTCCTTCAGCAGTGACAATTTCTCTTCGACTGCTTGACAGGCGACGCCTAACCGTCTAGGAGACTTGCAGTTCTCCAAGATAAAAAGATCGTCTAATCTCAACCTAAGTCATAGTGAATTCCTCAACTCAGCTCAGACTTGGGATTTTTGTTTTCTCTCGATGAATCTCTCTTGGGATGCTCACAGACTTCTGTCTTAGAATCTTCAGTGGAGCAGCCAACCCGAAATGGCGGGTAGGTGTGGGGTATTTATAGTTGGCGACCCCGATGGGTAAAATGACTGAAGTGACCCGATGCGACAGCTTGACGCGTGTCCACAACGGTCGGATTCCAATCAATGCGCAACTTTACTTGAGGAAAAAGCAAGATGACTTACCGAGCGAGTTCTCTCTCGAAGGCACGAAGTGCGATGACTTTACCTTCGAGCTATTCACTCGACTCAGTAAGATTTCTCTCGGTAGGCTTTAGTGGGTTTTGGTTGAGCAGAGCAAATTCACTTCGACTAAGATCTCAACTAGCAAACCCCTCTTGATAGTACGGTTTTTCCTACGACTCAAGAAAAATAAAGAGAAACTAGTAAAAAGACTAAGTCTTCGACCAGCTTCAGCTTTCTCCTCGTTCCGCTTTTACTCGAGAGAAACTTTTTCTTCGACTACATTTTTAGGGGTCGTCTTCCTTCAAAGGGTTCGGTAGATGACTGCAGCTCTGCTGCAGTGAGTTGTCCTTCGACCTTCTACTTGCAAACTCCATTCTTTCGGAACCTAAGTATCTGTTTATTCTCGAAAACAATATTAGTTCCACTTCTGTTTTGTCCAACAATGTCCAAAACCTTCGGGGGAATAACTTGCTCTTACAATCTCCCCCTTTTTGGACGATTGTTGACAAAAAAGGCATCGATAAATAATTGAAAAAGTTTTGAGTTTTCGATGATAAACCAGTGCTAAGATCTGTCAAATACTCTCCCTTGATGTATGCACGGAAGATAAGAGTTTCCTGTGAAGTGCATATTTGACAAGTAGAGTCGAGGGAAAAACATCAATAATCTTAGCGAGTGAAATTGCATTCCAGATAATATCCAATGAGAAACATGCAATCTCCTCGAATGACCTGTGAACTTATATGAAAGATAACTTCCTGCAAAAGGTTAAGTATTGCAAGCAGCAGATAGATATCTTACGAAAAAGAGTAGCAGTTCACAGTCCTACTTAGAGTTAGTTACAACCAGATCGAATATGAATCGAAATTTTGTTGAAACTACTCAGAAAACCTCAAAGTTCAAAAGTTTATCGAATGAAAAGCAAAGCCCTTAACCCCGTAGGCAAACTAATTTCTTCGATGCCACTACATCTCCCCCTTTTTGTCACAACGTACAAAAAGTCGAGAGAATAGGGTCGAAAGAAATCCCTACTCGTTGTGGCGGCTCCGACGACGTCGAGAGGATTCGGCAAGCGTTGGAGCACGACGAATTGGGCGAGCGCCTGGAGGGGTGATCTTGGTGCGGAAAGAGTGTTGATCTCCAGAAGATTCCAGCTGCGATTCCGGAGGGGTCCTGGGGCTTCGAGGGTGTGGAGTATAAACTCTCTCTGGACGTCGAGGGGCTTCATCTTGCTTGGAGTCGGAGGAGAAGGTGTCTAAAGTGATGTGGTAATAGTCATCAACACTGAGGACATCTCTGTTCTTCGGCAGTCGAGGGATATTGGGATCCGGGCGATCTACTCGATCATCATTAGTCCAATTCCTGGTCAGATGGGGAGGATATTCTTCGAAGCCACATCGTTGAAGTTGACCAAGGGAATTGAATTTTCGCAGGCCTTTCCAATCTCGGCGAAGACATTCACGCAACATCTGATTGTTGTTCATGGTAATATTGCGCAAATGATTAATCTCGTCCATCAAAGCTTGCTTCTGAATGAAATCTTGGTCGATGTGATGTTGAAGCATTTGCTGGGACCGAAGAGAAACTTCCATGTGATGCACTGGCTTGATAAACTTCGAGCGAACATTACGCTCAGTCAAATGTGCGCGGATGCCAGTGTGCTCAGCATATTGATCGTTGGGTCGAGCAACAATCTGCAACACTTCCCTAACAGGTGGAGTGAAAATCTTCAGGAAAATTGACACGGGGAATGGCACGTCCCGAGAGTAATTGCAGATAGCCATCAGCCATGGTGCATACGGCTTGTGGGAATTGTGATCATCAGCACAAGACACCAAAGTTCTGATGAAGTAGTCTTCAAAATCGAAAGGGTGGCCATGGACTAACTTCAACAGAGCAAGTTGTACGTCATTGGGAATAGGAAATCATCGTGCACATCGAGCATTGGCATCAAAGTCTTTGAAAGAATATAAAACCATGCCTTTGCTTCAAAAACTAAGTGTCTTGGCTTCGGCTCAGTCGGATAGTTATCTCCTACGACATCTGGATTCATTATCGTTGAAAATTCAGCAGGAGTTGGAGCAGGTAAGTCATGAATCTTGTGTGGTAATCCTTCGAACCGAGGTAAATTAATGATGGCCAGAAATTGATCGACAGTCATATGAAATACTTGGCCTTGAATCATATAATCAAATTTCCACGTCTTCGGGTTCTCGGGATCACCAGTGACATAGAGTGTTGCATAAAATTTCTTGATAAGCTCGGGATTGTAGCCACAATCGAGAGAAAACATCTTGTGAGCATGCAGACCATCAATTGTTTCGGCAACATTCTCGAAACATGAAGTGGAGTACACCGAAGGCATATCGAGGTATTGATGTTGGAACACTCTAGCCTTGTTGTACAGCACACGAGTATAATAAATGGCTTGCTCTTGGGTCCAAAACCGAAGAGAATATGCACTTCTGGACTTCTCGTAGGGATTGGTCCCGAAGAAAAATGGCTTGTGTTCGCGCCTTTTGAAGATGGGGCCTCCTCGAGGAACATCTGAGCGGAACAGGGGCAGCATTTCTCTCGGATGAGCAGAATGGAGCAGCTCATCAACAGGAAAAACTTCGGCAGCATTTTCTGGCATCTGGTAAACAGGGTCAGCAGGGCGAGGAATTGAAGATGGAATGTTGACAATGTCCTGAGCTGGGATGGCTGCAGGAGCATTTTCCTTGGCCTGTGCTTCGACGGCAACTCCTTCGTCGGCATTAGCATTCTGAGCGGCCTCTTCATTTTCCATGGCCTCCAAATCTTCGTCTAGTTGTGCGAATGCATCAACCATTTCTTCGTTCGAGGAATTTGATGAGGAGGAGGAAGAACTGTCACTAGAACCGTCATCTCCAGAACTATTTCCTTCGACGACATCTTGACGAGAGGAAACTGTCGTGATATCAACATCAGCGTCTTCTCCTTCATGCAGAGTGTGTGCTGAGGAATAATCTTTCTGAGCAGAGGAGATGGGGGCTTGAGGTTCTTGCTCGACCTGAGCAAGTTTCTCGGTGGCTGCTTGGACTTGGGTCTCGATGGCTGGGGTGGTTGATGGAATGATGTTCAGTGGTGATGATGGTTTTGGTGGTGGTGACGAGGCATTTGGTGGTGATGGTTGACGAGGTGGAGGTGTTTGTTGGCGAGGTGGAGGTGTGGCTTGGCGAGGTGGTGTAGTTTTCTCACGAGGAGGAGTTGGTTGATTGGTGGGGGTTGGTGCAGTTTCTTGTCGTGCTGATGCATCAACGACCTCGGTAGACTTGGCATTCTTTGCATTCTTCTCGATCTCTGGCGTCCCACACGCAGAGGTTGGGGCAGCTGACTTTCTCTTACGAGATTGTCTCTTGTACAGGGCATCATTGTGCTCTTTGCATACGGCCAAGACAATTTGTCAAACCTTTTCATACACAGCGGTCAGGTTTTCCTTCTGAGCCCTTCTGGATGCTTCAGCGGTGGCAATCTTGGATTTGAAAAACTTACGGGACTCAATGTCCTCGGTTTCTTCTTGAAGTTGTCTGGAGTAAAAATTTACTTGCTCCTTGTCCTTGCGATCCTGGGTGATATACCCTTCCCAGCGAATCATGTATCGAGCGACATGCTCTTGGATTTCAGCAGGAACATCATCCTCGGCAGTGACTTTGCTCGGCGTGGTAGCCATCTTCCAGAGGATATGAGAAATATTTGCAGCATCCCAAGGAGCATGGGTGCCAGAATCTCCTTCGTTTGAACTCTCTTCATCGGCACGAGGGCCGGAAACAACAGGTGCAGCAGGTGCAGGTGCAGGAGCAGGTGCGGCTCGAGGAACTGGAACAGCCTGATCTTTTTTCCTAGCCTCCTTGGCTTTCTTCTCGGCCTCCTTGGTGGCTTTGGCAGCAGCAATGGGTTTGGTGACGACACTAGGGGCCGCAGCTTTATCCTTCGCAGCACTTGTGGCTGCAACCTTTTCCTTCGTGACTGTGGGAGTCACAATTTTCTCGGTGGCGCTGGGGGCCACAACCTTTTCTATCGTTGCATCAGGAATATTGCCTTCAGCAATTTGTCGACGATACTTTTCATTGACCAAATGTAAAATGCCTAGTTGTTGAGCAACCTGGGCCTTTTTATGCTCGGGATGGCTGTGGAAGTTCAGGAGCTTGGAATTTGTTAAGTCCTTTGCTTCTTGCTCTTTCTGCTTTGCCAACCTTTCTTTACGTTGAACAAGAGTTTCTTCATCCTCAGAAACTTGAGCTTGCTTTCCCTTCGATTTAGCCGAAGGTTTTGGTTGACGAGCCTGAACTGGAGGAGCAGATGAAATGGGCGGATCAGTGACCAAGTTGGTCAAGTCAAGATTTGCTCGAGGAGCCTGTGTAGCTGGCTCCTGGATCCTAATGCCTTTACTGCTCGGCTTCTTTTTCGGAGGAATGTCCTCGACATCAGCCTCTGTACCAGGGTCTTGATCATCTGAATTTGCTTCTTCATTGGAGCTTGCATCTGGTGGCGACACAATTACCACCCTTTTCTTTCGCTTGGCTGATTTCTTGCCAGCCTTCGATTTGGCACTGGGGCCAACATCCACGGTACCCTCAGCAGCAGCAGCGTCCTTTTTAGCTTTGGCTTCTTTTCTTTTCTGTGCTCGTTCTTCCCAAGCATCAACCAGCTCTTGAAAATCGGCAGGAGTTTTCAGAGAGGATGGATCATCAGCTGGAGGAGGTGGTCGATTATCTTTCGTCCACTTTGGCCTTAAAGCTTTAACATCAGACCAAGGATTTTTCATGGCAAACAGCCTCTCCCAGCGTGGCATAAGAGACTTGTACTCATACCAACGAAGCGCTCGAAGTCTTCGAATCTCTTGTAGACGGTTTTCTCTCGTACGTTCATCCTCAGAACCTTCAGGCGTTCTTAACTTCTTTTCAATGATCAACTCCTCTGATAATCCTTCAGAGTTGTTGGTGATTCTTGTTCGGCCTCCTACACGCTTGGGTGCTCTGACATTTCCTTCAATCCCAGACATTTTCCTGCGAAAAAGATAGGTACGAGGGAATATAGGAAAGTTGTGAACAAGTACCAGTGGTTTTCGAGGAAAATCATTTTGAGAGCAGTAAACTTATCGATAAGAAAGTCTTGCAGCGAGTTTTTCAAACAAGTGCTAGGCTAGATTTCCATCGGGTGCAAATCTAACGAAGAAATTGTATGAGCGAATTGCACAACACAAGTTTATCGATAATTTTCTGAGGAAATTGCTAAAGTGAGAGAAACCGAGGGATTTCTTACCTAGCGCAGAAGGGAATCGACAGAAAACGCTAGAAAACTGATTTCCCAAGTTTCAATGATCCAAACAGATCAAACAGACCTAAGAAAAAGAGAGAAAATCAAGAACAAATCTAGGACTCGATGAACAGCAAAGATTGGAATCGAGTCTTAGAGCCGTGCATACCCTAACTTGGTGATGTACGGTGACTACGGCGACGCGGATGAAGTTCCTCGTCGACGGGAAGGTCTCCGGCGGCTTCCTTCCGGCAGCAAAGCGGCGAGGGATTCGACGGCGACGAGCAGCACAGGGGCGCGCGAGAGAGAACTTCGGGAGCAGAGAGACGAAGTAGAGGAAATTGCGATGGCTGAGCCGGTGGCGAGGATCAGTATTTATAGGGAGGGGGGTCTGACATAACTGTCAGATCTGATCCAACGACGCAGATTTCGCGTCTCTCCGCATTCAACGGACGGATTTTGTGGCGGTAATCGCGGGAAAATCCCAACGAACCGAAAGAAAGTTGCTCCACGTCCGAGACCAAACTCATCGAACATCGAGTATAAAATTAGATAAACGTTCGATAGATTTTCCTTCGGAATCAATGAAATTCGAAGGGAATCTTGATCGAGTACATATATACATGTTCACGAGAGAAAAGCACAGATGGGGTAGCGATAGAATAGAGGGAAAACAGGGTCCGATGCTCAATCAATCCGAGGGGAAAACAGTGATAAAATTCGGAGTGGTAAGTGTATAGGACAACACCAAACGAACAAAAACAAACAAAAAAGAAACACGATAGAAAAATAACGTAAGTAAATAACATAGAAAGAAAACATATAATACATGGTACCGATAGTTATGATCTTACTGCACATTGCGTGAGTCCAATATGTTTAACTCACACCTTAGTGCACAGAACCTCTTTTCATCCAAGGGCTTCGTAAAGATATCAGCCAATTGATCTTCGGTGCGTACGTGGCTGATAACAATATCTTCTCGCTGAACGTGATCTCGAAGAAAATGATGACGAATGTCAATATGCTTCGTTCGAGAGTGTTGCACAGGGTTATGGGAAATATTGATAGCACTCTCGTTATCACATAGCAATGGAATTTTCTTCACAAGAATACCATAATCTTTCAGCGTTTGTTTGAGCCACAGAATCTGAGTGCAGCATGAACCGGCAGCAATATACTCGGCTTCAGCCGTAGAAATAGATACGCAATTTTGTTTCTTCGAAGCCCAACAGACAAGAGATCTACCGAGAAAATGACAAGTGCCTGAGGTAGATTTCCTGTCGACTCGATCACCGGCCCAGTCAGAATCAGAATATCCAACGAGATCAAACTGGGCACCCTTGGGATACCAAAGTCCCAAAGATGGTGTGTGTGCCAGATATCGAAGAATTCACTTGACAGCAATATGATGTGATTCTTTCGGGTTTTCCTGAAAACGAGCACACATACAAACTGATAGCATAATGTCAGGTCTAGATGCGCAAAGATAAAGAAGCGAACCGATCATCGAGCGATATTTATTCTGATCGAAAGGTTTGCCCTTCTCATCTGCATCTAGATGAACATTCTTAGGCATTGGATTCTTGATAGTTTTGCAACTGACAAGATCAAACTTCTTCAGGCAATCTCTGAGATACTTCTCTTGAGAGATGAAAGTCCCATTCTTCTGTTGACGGATTTGAAGCCCGAGAAAGAACTTCAATTCACCCATCATAGACATTTCATATTTCTTCGACATCATACGAGCAAATTCTTCGCTAATATCAGGGTTAGTACAGCCAAAAATAATATCATCGACATAAATTTGACACAAAAAAGATCATTTTTGTATGCACGAGTAAAAAGAGTCGGATCAGTTGTTCCTGGTTTGAAGCCCTTCTTCAGAAGAAAATCCTTCAGTGTTTCATACCAAGCACGAGGAGCTTGCTTTAACCCATATAGGGCCTTGTGCAACCTGTACACCTTGTCAGGATTCTTCGGGTCTTCAAAACCTGGTGGCTGCATAACATATACTTCTTCTTCGATTTCACCGTTAAGAAATGCACTTTTGACATCCATTTGATATAGCAATATACCATTATAATTGGCAAAAGCAAGCATGACACGAATGGATTCAAGTCGAGCAACTGGGGCATAAGTCTCACCGAAATCAATGCCTTCGATTTGGGTGTAGCCTTGAGCAACCAGTCGAGCTTTATTCCTTACCACAATGCCATCTTCATCTTGCTTGTTGCGAAAAATCCATTTCGTACCAATGATATTATGCTTCTTGGGATCAGGTCTATCAACAAGGGACCAGACTTTATTTCTCTCGAACTGATTAAGTTCTTCGAGCATTGCAGTCATCCAGTCTGAGTCCTTCATGGCTTCATCAAATTTTGATGGTTCTAGCATGGATACAAACGAGAAATTTCCACAGAAGTTAGCTAATCGAGTACGAGAATGAGTGGTGGGACGACCTGGTAAATGAATCTCTTCGAGTATTGAGTCGACGTCCACTCTTCTTCGAACACGAGGTAAAACTCCTTCATCATCTTGTGGATCCAATTGTCCTTCGGGATCAGCTTGGCCTTCGGGATCAGCTTGTCCTTCGGGTTCAGCTTCTCCTTCGGGTTGAACATTTTCTTCGTTTACGCTTTCTCCTTCGACCTGTACATCATTTTCTTCAGGATGTTGATCTCCAGCGCCTCGAGCTATGTGTGGGAACATTGGACCATCATCATCCTTGTTTGCTTGACGTGCATTTCCATCGACAGGTCAAATATCTCCAATAGCCATGTACCTGATAACTTCATCCAGAGGTGGTTCATCCAGGTTAAGAGGTAATTTCTCTTTTTGAGAGCCGTTAGTTTCATCAAATCGAACATTTACAGTTTCTACAACTTTGCCAAGATGAGAGTTGTAAACTCTGTAAGTGTGAGAATTCGAACCATAACCTAGGAGAAAACCTTCGTGAGCCTTTGGAGCAAACTTGGAGCTGTGATTCATATCTCTGATATAACATGGAGCACCAAAAACCCTGAGATATGAAACATTTGGCTTTTTACCAGTAATAAGTTCATGTGAAGTTTTCTTCAGAAACTTGTGCAGATAAACCTTGTTGATGATATGACATGCAGTATTGATTGCTTCAGCCCAGAACCTGATAGGAGTCTTGTATTCAGCAAGCATTGTTCTGGCCATTTCAATAAGTGTTCGATTCTTTCTCTCGACCACACCGTTTTGTTGCGGTGTATAAGCAGCCGAGAATTCAGGAGTAAAGCCATATTCATCAAGAAATTCTTCGATATGAGTGTTTTTGAATTCTGTACCATTGTCACTTCGGATATGCTTGAGAGATAATTCATATTCAGTCTGAGCTCTCTTTGCGAAGGTTTTGAAGATTTCAACAACCTTGCTCTTGTCATCTAGAAAGAAAACCCAAGTATATCGAGAGAAATCATCAACAATAACCAGACCATACTTGTTACCTCCAAGACTAGCATAATTTTGAGGACCGAATAAATCCATATGAAGTAATTCAAGAGGACGAGTAGTAGTCATTATAGTTTTTGCTGAGTGATGTTTCTTGGCAATCTTTCCCGCTTCACAGGCACTGCATAGACGATCCTTATCGAATTTCACATTGTCAATTCCAACGATGTTCTTCTTCGAGATAAGAGTTTGAAGGTTTTTCATTCCTGCATGCCCAAGTCTTTAGTGCCATAACCAACCAGAAGTGGCTTTGGCCATTAAACATGTGGACACTACAGGTCCCGAAGAAAAATCGACGACATAAAGATCACCTTTGCGATATCCTTCAAACACGAAGGAATAATCATCCTGTGAAAAGACAACACAACGAGAAGCAGAAAACAGTACAAGCATACCCATATCACAAAGTTTTGAGATAGACATAAGATTATATCCAAGTGATTGAACAAGCATAACCTTATCAATATGCTTATCCTTCGATATATCTACCTTACCTAAACCAATTACTTTTCATTTGTTGTTATCACCGAAGGTAATGTATCTCTGTGAAGATTCAGTAAGTTTGTCTTCGCTGAACAATTCTTTGTCTCTGGTCATATGATTTGTACATCCACTATCCATGACCCATTCGGATCCACCGGAGACATAGCCCTGCAGATGAATTAGTTCTTCTTAACCACCCACAAACGAGCAGGTGACTTAGAAGGCATGGAAGAGCTAGATGGGGCAGCAATATTATAGCGAACAGGATTGCATTGTCTATCTGGACCATCAAGCAAACCATAAATGTAATTCCTCGACGAGGGGTTAGAGTACTGGTGGGTAACAACAACTTTGGTGTTATTGTTACGATGACGATAAACATTTCTATCGATACGATAGTATTCCTTCTGGGGAACATTTGAAGCAGGCACCAAGGGTTCATTTCTATCCTTGAGAGAATAGTAGTGATTCGGTGGTACCGAGGATTTTCCCTGCATAGAATGGTTAGGGGGCAGTTTTTCTACGAGAGATTTGCGAACCCAAATCTGTCGCTTATAGAAACCATTCTTCGGAGGAGTACCAACGAATTCAGCTGACACCTTTCCTTCCTGATCTTTGACAAGCTTGTAGTTAGAATCAAGTGATTCATCGACAATAGCTTTGTCAATTTTGCAACTGAAACCTGAAAGATTAGCAATATCAATGGGCTTTTCTTTCGCAAGAACCCAGACAGTTTTAGGATACTGCTCGGGTTCCCAGTAGGTTCCATCAGGATTGATTTTCCTTTCGAAGCCAACTCCTTTGTTTCGGGGATTCCTGTGAAGAAGAGCCTTTCGTAGGATATCACATAAGTACTGGTGTCCCTGCACACTTTTGAACATGCCTGTTTCAAATAAATTTTTCAACCTGAGGAGTTCCTCAGTAATGGTTTCCTCGTTCGAGGGGTTAGTATCATCAATAACAATAGGTTGCTTTCCTTTCGATCTCTCAGAAATAGACTCAATTTTACTTCATTCCAAACAGGTTAAGCAAGGTGAGGTAGATTCATTTTTAGCTTCTGAGCCTTGTTGAGCCATGAGCGTGAGATTGACACTTTCCAACTCTTCATTAGCCTCTCTCAGTTTCTCTAGAGCCATTTTCCCTTGAAGGAATTCATAGGTTAGCTTCTCGTAGTCCACTGAGAGAAGATCATGCCGAGAGGAAAGCTCATCATACTTTTCCTTCAGAGCAGCATGCTCATTCGTCAAAGTTGGACCTTTCTCAATCTCATCAATCAACAAAGTCTCAGATTTTTGAATAGTTTCACTTAGAGAATCTAGCTCATCTGGTTGGATAGAAGCAATTTTGGCAAGTTTAGCATAACTTATCCTAGAGTTACTTTCATAAGCAGATCCATCAGAAGTATCGTAGGAATTCTTAGATGAGGATACCTTAGCCTTGGCCATGAAGCAGTAAGCTAGAGATTCATCTTTGCTGCTTTGGTTGGTGAAGAATGAACTTGAAGTCTTGTTCGAAGCAAATGCTAAACCAGCAACGCCATCAGATTCAGAACCAGAACCAGAACCAGATCTTGGGTTTGATTCAGCTTCGGAACCGGATGCTTCATCTTCAGAGTTCATTTCTTTACCCAGATAGGCTTTGGCACGATGGGAATTCTTTCGTCGAGAGGAATGTGATTTCGAGGAAGAACCCTCTCGAAGGTTGTGATACTTCTTCTTCTTGTCATCATCAGAACCGTCTTTCTTGTCTTTTCTGGACTTTGAATCATATCTCTTCGACTCATAGTTTTTGCTCGATCTGTGAGACTTGCTCGAAGAATTGCTGTGAGAATGCTTTGATCTATGTTCAATTTCCCAGAGAGGACAATCAGCAATGAAGTGACCTGGCTTCTTGCACTTATAGCAACAGTTATCTTTCGCTGAAGAGTTTCTGGATGATGATCGATGCTGTGATGAGTTGCTTGAATGTCTTGAAGAGTAGTTTTTATTTGGTGAAGAGGAGTTCCTTCTCTGAAAGCGATTGAATCTTCTCATTATTAGTGCCAGATCTTTTCCAATGTTCTCGGGGTCATCTGAGGCACAACCCGATTCAGAACTAGCTTCAGGAGAGGAGTGATGTGAAGCTCTGGCCTTTAGTGCATGAGATTTTCTTCGTGTCCCATTAATATCTCGTTTTTCATCTTCTTCCATCTCGAAGGTATTAAGTCTCTCGAGAATATCAGCGGCAACTAGATCCTTGAATTCAGTCCTTTCCTTAATCATCAGCACAATGTGATCGAAAGAATCATCAAGGGAACGGAGCAAAGTTCTGACAATAATCCGATTGGTAATGTCTTCGGCACCGAGGGAAATCAGTACATTTGACAGCGCAGTGAGTCTGCTGTATATGGAGCTAACTTTTTCTCCCTCGTGCCTTTTTTTCCCTGTCCGTTATATTTTGCTAAGTCTAGAAATGTTTTGCTGCTGATTCAATTTTGCGCTGTAGATTGCGAGTAATCTGTAGCCCGGATCACGATGCACCCAAAAGGAAAATTGTTTAGAATTGTGTGTACTTCAGTCCATCTTTTGTGAGCATTTTGATTTGTGGCCATCTTGATGTTGTTAATCACTGTTGAATTTGGCATCAGACTGTTAACTGTTGTTAATCTCTGGAAATTGTTGCTGCTGTTATTTTATTGCAAGTTTGATTGATGATTGTGACACATCCATGAGGCCTATAGCATTGATTCTTGTTGCATATTGTTAATCATCATGTCTACTTCAATCCTATGCAATCTCTTGTCATGTTTGCATGTTGTAGCTATATTATTTATTGCTCCAAAGTGGTGACCCTGATAACATGTGCTCAGTTTATATAAAGTTTCTACTTTGCTGCCCTATATCTTTTTAACCGTGCATCCTATTGAGCATTGCAATATGTCATTTTGATCTATGCCATGTCTACTTCCATTATATGTATTGCATTGTCATGTTTACATTTCTGGGCATAGATATGTTTAGCTCCAAAGTTTCTATGCCACTGTTTTTGAAAGCCACCTCTGTTTTTCTCTAAGTTTGTAACTTTCCAATGCCATGTTGCATGCTTAATATCTTTTGATCTGTTATGCCTATGACCTTGATTCTTGTTTGTACCTGATCATCATCATGCCTACTCCATGCTCATATATTGTTATTTCATGTTGTTGCACATCTACATATAGTTCTGCTCCTGTTTATATAGCATGAAAATAACAGTTTTCTGCCCTGTTTTCCTGATTTTCACTAAGTCCTTGACCAGTAATGTTTTATAGCTTTTTGTGTTGCTTATAACTAGTGAACCATGATGCCTATTTGCATGATTCCTTTTTCCATGCCTTCCCTCACCTGTATACTTTAGTTGCATATCATTGGTGAGCATGTTTGCATTCATTATCTTGTTTATGCATATCTCTAAAGTGTGCTCCCTGATGTTAACAGCATGTGTGCATAACTTGTATTGCTTGTATCTTTGTAACCGGAACTCCGTTTGGAGTGTTCTTTATATGTAACTTGATTATAATTTCATTTACTTTGTGTTTATGCTATTGTTTGATGTTGTTAACCAACCTAAAATATGGTTTAGGGAAGAACAGTACCAAAGTTTGAATTGTCGTGGGGTACTTAGTGTTATGCCATGTTTAGGTTGTGCCTCACTTAAATTGACTAGCATAGATAGCTTAACTTGTGTTTCACCTCTTGTCATGTTTGTGTGTTATGCCATGCTTGAGTGAGATGCCATGTTAATAACCTTTTCTCACCTTGTGTAGCTAAATAACTTGAACCCTTGCTAAATGTGCGGTATCGTCGTGTGTGACGAGTACTTGAAAGCTCAAGAATGATCAGAGGGGGAGGGGGTGAATGATCACTTCTAAAAATTCTAAGGAACTTAGAAGGAATTCATGCAAACTGCGAAGGACTAAGGCATCTCGAAGGAAATACAGTGTCGAAAGTAATGCATGGCTCGAAAAGATTGGGAGCGAAGGAAAACATCGAAGACAAACAGGCAACGAGTAAATACTTAATGTAAATGCATGAAGGAAAACGAGCCTGACACGACGATGTTTGGTAAACCAGCTCACACTCTGCAAAGTGCTACGTCTGGTTGGAGGGACTGGTGATTGAACACCAGGAGCAAAACTCTCTCCGTCCTATTCTCCACTGCAACAAACTCCTCGAGCTTGTCTAGTTTTCACTCGTGGTAGATGATTCAGGACATCTCCGAGACCTTTACAAACTTCCTTCAGCAGTGACAATTTCTCTTCGACTGCTTGACAGGCGACACCTAACCGTCTAGGAGACTTTCAGTTCTCCAAGATAAAAAGATCGGCTAATCTCAACCTAAGTCATAGTGAATTGCTCAACTCAGCTCAGACTTGGGATTTTGGTTTTCTCTCGATGAATCTCTCTTGGGATGCTCATAGACTTCTGTCTTAGAATCTTCAGTGGAGCAGCCAACCCGAAATGGCGGGTAGGTGCGGGGTATTTATAGTTGGCGATCCTGATGGGTAAAATGACTGAAGTGACCCGGTGCGACAGCTTGACGCGTGTCCACAACGGTCGGATTCCAATCAATGCGCAACTTTACTTGAGGAACAAGCAAGCTGAGTTACCGAGCGAGTTCTCTCTCGAAGGCACGAAGTGCGATGACTTTACCTTCGAGCTATTCACTCGACTCGGTAAGATTTCTCTCGGGAGGCTTTAGTGGGTTTTGGTTGAGCAGACCAAATTCACTTGGACTAAGATCTCAACTAGCAAACCCCTCTTGATAGTACGGTTTTTCCTACGACTCAAGAAAAATAAAGAGAAACTAGTAAAAAGACTAAGTCTTCGACCAGCTTCAGCTTTCTCCTCGTTGCGCTTTTACTCGAGAGAAACTTTTTCTTCGACTACATTTTTAGGGGTCGTCTTCCTTCAAAGGGTTCGGTAGATGACTGCAGCTCTGCTGCAGTGAGTTGTCCTTCGACCTTCTACTTGCAAACTCCATTCTTTCGGAACCTAAGTATCTGTTTATACTCGAAAACAATATTAGTTCCACTTCTGCTTTGTCCAACAATGTCCAAAACCTTCGGGGGCAAAACTTGCTCATACAGTACTCCACTTAACCTTCTAGTAACCGCTCTCGACGATAGATGCGATATCGTAGTTTGTTGTCTCGTGTTGCCTTCTTGTTGATACTTGCTCATGATTGCTTTGTAGTAATAGATGCTTGCTCGTCGATTGCCTTTTCGAGTGTTTCCTTCTTGTGTGCTTTCGCGGGTAGCTCTCGAATACGTTGCGAGCTTGCGATCGACTTAACCTTCGGTTTCGTCTTCTCATCAGGTAAGGGGGAGCATATATCATGCTTATAACTTTCAGCTCACTCGCGCCTAGGTGTAGGATAGAACGATTGCTTGATCCTGCCACTTTATATTCATGCCTCTCAAATAAACCCAAACAACCATGTCCTCCACATCCCAGCAAACCTTGTTCGGCTATGTTACTATTGCTCGATGCTCAACCACTGCTTAGTATGCATGCTAGGATGTTATCAACTTTTACCCCCTGTTACTCCTTGGTTTGGGCTATCACATTATTATATTATTGTGGATGTTATGATTATTATAATGTTGACTATATTTGACGAAGGATGGAAGGTCTAGGCTACCCCGCCCCGACGCTTTGTTCCATTCGAGTCACCTAGGACCCGAGTTCCGGGTATTGTGTCTCTTGACGAGCGTGCCTAACCGCGTGTGGGATTTTATGGGGTCCCCTTTTCTTACCTACCTAGCTTCAAACGTTTCTAGTGGTGGCCCAAGCTGATTTACCATATGAAAACCATGCATATATGTCTGTCGGGTAGCTCCTGGCAGATATTCTTTAAAACAACCTGGGCCAGCAGGGACATGGTTTCCTTGTTGGTCCAACCTGTCCGGCTGAGGACCCGGCCTCATGTGAGAATTTACCGGCAATCCAAACCTGCGACAGACGGTAGAGACCAGGTCGAGAGAGCGGCCGGCTCCTGAGCTGGATGTCGACTCAACGGGGGCCACCCGGATTTGTTCGTTGTTAGTTAGAGGGACCTGTCGTTTCGGATCTCTCGGGACTAAATCATAAAATGGCTGCATGTGATGGGTAGAAACTGAGAGAGATGGGAGTGCGTGCGGAGCCTTGTAATGGGCAGTTGGTACACCCCTGCAGGGTTAAATCTTTTCGAGAAGCCGTGTCCACGGTTATGGACGACTTGAGACCTACTCCTTGTTCATAGACAACAACAACTTATATAATCTTAATATAACTTGATCAACGTGTATGTGCCTTGACTGCTTCTTCTTTGTCGGGATGCGAAGAGGAGGACAAGGATAGGATAGGTGTTATGCTTGCGTACGTAGTTGATAGCAAGACTTGTTGGAGGAGATTCCTCATCGAATGCTTGGTTCTCATCTTACTCTAAATTATACCGTTAGCCACTCATATATTGCTAGTGCGTCTGCAACCTCACCACTACCCCCATCTTACCCGTGAGAAGTTAGTTACAAGACTTTTGATATATTCTCACCCCTTTCTTTTCTTTTCCCTTTAATATTTTGCCTGATCGGCCACTGTAGTTGATTACTACCTCGACTCTTCTTCTGGACGCCTTCGCGAAGACTCGACGACGACTAGTTAGGTGGATCCCGGCGGAGAGCCTGGACCCGTGTGGTGACGGGAATGGTGTGTTTTACCTTTGCCACTAGGCATCTGATTTTAGTCTGTACTCAGACATGTATCTTCTGCTGATGTAATGTACTTAAGGCAATTGTATGCCAATTTTATGAGATGTTGTATACTTGTAGTTGTAATGTTGTGATATCATGTTGGAAATCCTGGGCATATGTCATTGTAATATGTCACGGTGGGACTGATATGTGCTTCGTCCCCGGATCTGGATGGAAACATCTAGATCTGGAACAGTACCGCATATCGAGCCTGACAAAAGCTAATACAACAAACAAACCCTCCTTCGCGCTTTGTTCATGAGAGATCAGAAAAAAATGGGCAGTGATAAACAAAGGAGATTAAGGTGATGTGAACGTCCCCACTTGGGAGTCGTTCGAAACTTTCCCATCATAAGAAGTAATTGGGTTATCTAATAGCCTTCGTTGACGAATTATGCACCTCTCAAAATCTTATTTTATAATCTTTATTGATTTCAAAACCTCTAAAAGCTCTAGCACATGAGTTTCCCTACTTCCCTCTGTGGAGGGCTGAGCCTTTACTTTTATGTTGAGTCAGTAAACCCACTTCTTTGCATCCCACAAAGAGCACACACCTTATGTTGACAAGAGATGCACGCCTTTATATTGTTTCATTGAGAATTGTCATATTACATCTTTTTTGACATTATCATTATGATAAATAAGTTGTTTGTTGAGCCTTGCTACATCAAACATCTTCCTTTGTGTTAGTATTTTCACTTCTTGACTAATAACATGTTCTTTCAAAAGCTTCAAATGATCTCATCAAAATATAAAGGAGAGAGCAAAAGTTAAAAGTTAGTAGTTGTTCTTTGACCAAAGGACATGTTTGTCATGATTTGATGACTTTTCCGGGTCCTACTTTGATTGTAATTGAAATTACTCTTTCATAAGGGCCATATGAGTTGAGGTTGCTATTGAGGATGCTTGAGTTTAGTAGGAGGAGATTCCGTCGGGGAGAAGTCCTCCCGGAGGGGGAGATCGACCTCATCATCATCACCATCATCACGGGCATCATCAAGATCATCATCAACATCATCCTCATCACCAGCACCATCTTCATCTTCATCCCATCTCATCTCATCATTGCAATCCAAGTCGTAAGTTGTACTATCCATCCCCTCTACTCTACCGGTGTTGATTACTCTTTGTGGTGAATGCTATTGAGTTTTGTTGGAGAATTATTGTTATGACCAAATTGTTTATCATATATTTATCACCTCTGATCATGATCTCTTTTATGTCTTGTGAGTAATTCCTTTAGTTCTTGAGGACATGGGAGAAGTCTAGTTGTTAGTAGTCATATGATGTTGAAGTAATATGTGTTGTTTGATATTTCAGTTGTGGTGTTATTCTTCTAGTGGTGTTGTGTGAACGTCGACTACACAACACTTCGCCTTTTTAAGGACCTAGGGGAATGCATTTTGTATTAAGTATGCTTATGGTGGGTTGCCAGAGTGACAGAAACCTGAACCCCTGTTCGCACACTTTTGCACGAGGGATTGATGGATCCTAGAGTTTTTTGCTATGGTTAGGCTTTGCCTTAATTTCTCTCTTGTATTTGCGGATGCTTGCAAGAGGTTTAATCATAAGAGTGTACTTATCTTAGTCTATAAAGTGCACAAGCAAAGGTTCACCCACACAACACTTATCAACACAAAACATAGTACCGAGACGGAATATGGCGAATGCACGTGAGTATATCTCCCGTGTGTCCTCAAGAATGTTTTAGCCTTTATATGTTTTAAACCTTTGGCTTATCCTTTGCAAAAAAGTATTGGGCCACTTGCTGCACCTTATCACAATTTACTTAATTTTCTTTTATCTCCGTGTTACTTATACCAGAAAACCCATAAAAAGTTACCTTTTAGCACTTGTAGTTATTCCTATATCAAGGTCACTTGTCAATACCTTCTGCTCCTCGTTGGGTTCGACACTCTTACTTATCGAAAAGGCTACGATAGATCCCCTACACTTGTGGGTCATATGAATTTAACTTTTCTAAATTCTCCAAATAAACGCGTGGTACTGATTTGCCTAGTAATGATAAGATTATTGAAGATATTGCCTCTATTGCTATTCCCCATGACGATCCTTTGCAGCAATACATGGAGGACCACGAGAATGATATGCATATGCAGGAAAGAAATGAACTGATGAATCCTTCTTGAGAAAACCTGCTATGTTGAAGCACAACCGTCCGATTGAACCTTTAGGAATTTGATCACAACCCAAAGAAGACCCGGTGTTCGATATCAAGACTCTTCCCGAGACGCTCAAGTATGCTTATTTAGATGAAAATAAAGTAGATCCTATTATTATCAATTCTAACCTTTCAGGATATGAAGAAGAGTGATTATTGGAAACCCTTCCTAGACACCGAGGAGCTATTGGATATACCCGTGATAACCTCAAGGGGATTAGTCCATCTATTTGTCAACATACTATCAATCTCGAGCCCGATGCTAAACCAGTTGTTGATCATCAACGATGGTTGAACCCGAAGACGAAGGATGTTGTGTGAACATCGACTACACAACACTTCTCCTTTCTAAGGACCTAGGGGAATGCATTGTGTATTAAGTATGCTTATGGTGGGTTGCTGGAGTAACATAAACCTGAACCCCAGTTCACACCCCTTTGCACGAGGGATTGATGGATCCTAGAGTTTATTTCTATGGTTAGGCTTTGCCTTAATTTCTCTCTTGTATTTGCGGATGCTTGCAAGAGGTTTAATCATAAGAGTGTACTTATCTTAGTCTAGAAAGTGCACCAGCATAGGTTCACCCACACAACACTTATCAACACAAAACATAGTACCGAGACGGAATATGGCGAAGGCACATGAGCATCTCTTCTGTGTGTCCTCAAGAACGTTTTAGCCTTTATAACTTTAAATCCTTTGGCTTATCCTTTGCAAAAAAGGATTGGGCCACTTTCTGCACCTTATCACAATTTACTTTATTTGCTTTTATCTCCTTGTTACTTATACTAGAAAACCATAAAAGGTTACCTTTTAGCACTTGCAGTTATTCCTATCTCAAGATCACTTGTCAATACCTTCTGCTCCTCATTGGGTTCGACACTTTTACTTATCGAAAAGGCTACGATAGATTCCCTACACTTGTGGGTCATCAAATGCTCCTTGAGCTATTTCAGAGGAAAGAGGAGAAGGCCTAGAGCTATGCTCTCTCCTGCATCTTTGTGAAGTGGGTGGAATGGAAATAAATGTGGATCTTCCCCCGCACAGGAGGGGTTTCTGGGGTTCTTATAGGCTGAACCCGGGCTAGACTAGTAATTACACAAGGAGGAGGGACCCAGCTGGAAGCCTCTGGAATCTGGCTGGGGCCCGCCAATTGCGTGCTTTTCGGGTGCTAGGCGACGGAAAGCTGTAGACTTATCTTGTCGTGGGAATCTTGTAGCTAGTAGGTCTTGAGAGTCCTAGCAGGTAGGTCGGCGGTTGCCTCGGCGCCTAGTTTTTTCCGCTGTCCTTTCAGTCTGGCATGGGGAGGGAGACATCATGCGCCTGACAGGTCGGCGATGTGACTTGGCCTTCTGACAGAGCGGATCTCTCGGGATCTTCATTAATAACCTCGGGCCGGGTGCGCCCATCCGTCCCTAGTCAACGCTTGCTTCTGGTGCAACCATGATGGGCCGGTTGTGTTGTGGCCAGATGTTCGCAGCTGGCAGCTGATTGCGCCTCCTAGGCATTCAGCTGCCAATCTGACTAGGTCGGCCCAGCCGCATCCGACATCTTCCTCGAGGTAGCACTTTGTCTTGAAATGTTATTTCGTCTGGATGACCCTACCCTGGGGTCATTCCCCCGACAATCATCATCATGTTTGGATAATTACTTACCATGATCACGTAATGGTTCTTTAGAAAGTTTATTGTATAAATATGAGCAATGTTTCCTAAAAAACTCACATCATCCTCCACGGGAACATCCCTGTCTCTCGATAGCTTCCTGCATCTCTGCGTGACACTGAGAAAATTGCATCGTCGAACATGTGTTCTTCCATCGATTGAGAGTTCTAGGGTGTTGCATGCATAATCTGAAACGAGTATTGTTCTTTTCTCTTTTACCCATTCAGAAGCATGCTTTCCGAATTATCAACTATACAAATAGTAGTCTCCACCTTAACACCCAAGTATGTATTAAATCCGAGATCAGCACTATAAAAAAAGTCACAAGACTAGTAAGCTATTTAAAGGGACAGTTTTATAATCCTTAAACCATCTGCATAGCTACATCTCCAACCAGAGCATCGACAACAAAGTCTGTGACTTACAAAATCACAATACATGATCAAGCTCTTAGGTAAAACCAAGTAAAAGTTGGAAAGTTCTGAGCTACTTGGTTACCAGAGCAGGGACAACCTACCACGCCTCTACAATTACCAAGGGTCAATATGTTTGGGGAATCTTAAAATCAAATTACTACTGCCCCACACCCTATACAAGAAGATAATCAAGCAATGCACAGTAAAGAAGCAATGCAATGTCTGAGATTACATAAGGTAATCTTCAATGTTTATTGAAACAATCCCAGCCTAACAAACTGCAACCCACGTTTCATGCTTGTGTCAAAATGTTCACATGGTCTTGGAAACCCATCTAACAGATCATTCAGTTCAACATATATACTTGGATATAACCACCGGGCCACCTGCACAACAATCTTATAGGATCATCATCTCCTTGCCGCTCTATAGATGATGTGTTCACCGATGTTTGTGTCCATGTGCCCGCTCTAAGGGTTTTTTATTCATCCATCCTTCTACGTAAGACTCGTGGTTCTTTATGGAGCTTGCCCTTTCACCGTATCAATTATTAGCGCAAACAAAATTGATGATGCAAGAAATAATACAACAAGCAATCTTCTAACTGGGAACAAAACCTTTGATTGTTACAATGTTCCACTACACGTGATATGGGTACAGGAATCCTTACATCATAATAATCATGAAGTGTCAACATATTACCGCTTCATTGATTCCCTACCCTGATGAAGAAAGTGATGGGACAAGACCACTATGAGTAGCTTGATGCCTCGTTACTCGTGTTGGGCTAAGTAAACATTGATGTAGAAGATATGTGCTTAGATTGTACAGTCAAAGCGTGGCATCTTATGAAGGGACGCATCGACCTTTTTTGGATTTGATCCATGTAACCAAGAGTCTGATACATTACAAAATTCCCATATAGGAGCAGGGGATTGATACGTCCAAAACGTATCTATAATTTTTTCTTGCTCCATGCATCTTTTGTGTGATATAGCTATGATATTGATGCACTTCCATACACTTTTGATCATATTTGGACTAACCTATTAACTTAGTGCACCCAAGTGCCAGTTCCTATTTTTTGTTGTTTTTGTATTTCAGGTTTTCCCATTACTTAAAGTGACAGAAAAATTCCGGGAAAAATATAGGAAAAATCAGCGTATAAGAAGCTTCGGAAAGAGCCAAAGTGGGGCCAGAGGGGAGCCAGTGGTGGCCCAGGCGGCCACCTGGCGCGGCCACCCCCTAGGCCGCGCCAGGGGGCGCCTGGGGCCCCTGGTCCACCTCTAGCTTCGCCTATATATCTCTCTTGTCCCGAAACCCTCGAGGACAGAACCCTTTTTCGCGATCTCTCCTATGTTCCGCCGCCGTGGCTCTTCCAAGATCGGGAGCACCAGGAGCCCTCTTCCCGGCACCCTGCCGGAGGGAGGAACCACCTCCGGGAGCTTGTCCACCACCATGGATGCTTCCCGGATGAACCGTGAGTAGTCCACCTTGGACCATGGGTCCATGATCAGTAGCTATGTGATGTTCTCCTCCCATCTTTGTTCTTCATGGTTTAGACCTCGTGAGCTGCCCTACATGATCGAGGCACATATGTAATCTTTCTGCTGTTGCTATGCTGAGTTTGCTGGGATCTGATGGATTATGAGACTATGTTCAAATTGTGTTTGAGTAATATATTTGATTCTCCTCTTTTATATTTTATGTTCTTGAGTAATTCTTGCATAATCTCCGTTGCTGTTATTGCTTTGGCCAAGTAGTAGGTAGTAACTCCAAGAGGGAGCGTTATGCATGATTGTGGGTTCATGCCCCCTGATGACTAGCTTGAGTGACAGAAACATGAGTCTAGGGGGTGTGATGTTGCCACAAGGGAGAAAACAACGGTGCTTGTACTTGCGGGTGCAAGGATTGTTTACTTTACGCAAAGTTCTTTAATGCAGTTGTCTGTTGCTTTGAGTTTACACTTTGGGTGGGATTCGCAACTTAATACCAGCGATACGTTCTGGATAGATATCTCAAGGTGGATGATTAGTAGGTAGATGTAGATGGATTTCGGTATACTTGCCTTGGCGTACCGCCCAAGCTTTTGAGCTTCTTCCTTTCTTAGTAGCATAGTTAGCATTGGTTTGCGCACATAATCCTGTCAATTGCCCAACTGTAATTTGTTTAACTCGCATGGCTATTTTATCGTCTTTTGGGAGAGAGACATCACTAGTGAACATCATGGGACCCCGGTCCATATTTCCACCACTGTTTACACCCGCTATTTATTTTCTGCTTTATTTCCTTTTCTGTTGCTATCACTATCATTATTATCTCGTGTGTTTGATCCTTTGTAAACAACAAGTCCGGAGGGATTGACAACCTCTCTGAACTCGTTGGGAGCAAAGTTATCTGTTGTGTGTGCAGGTCAACGTCAACCGCCTAATTGCTGGCGCCGTTGTCACCTTCCTGTCGTTGTCGGAGTCCTACTGGAGACAAACCTTGGTATCTTCACTAAGGGAAATTTGCTGCTGTCTACATCTCAACCTTCCACTTTGGGTAACCAACGAGGGGCGAGAAGCCATCAGGGAATCCCCCCTTTGAAAGACTCTTCATCTTGGTGCATAAGCCATGGCTCCCAGTCTGATCGATACTCTTATGTCGGTTAAGAATTGTCACCCTATACCTCACCACCCCTATATAAGTCAATGAGTAGGGATAGCTTCACATCATCTGACTTCAGGGTATCGTCTCGTTATGACTAGATCCACCATATCGTACCCCCCC
Source organism: Bromus sterilis (assembly GCA_950022295.1). Taxonomy (NCBI): domain Eukaryota; kingdom Viridiplantae; phylum Streptophyta; class Magnoliopsida; order Poales; family Poaceae; genus Bromus; species Bromus sterilis. The sequence continues at coordinate 158,106,039 of OX465597.1, forward strand.
TTAAGTGAGTGTCTCTCTCATAATAAGAAAAGTAAAAGCAGAAATAGGGTATCACCTCTAGGCCCCGAACCTGGGTAAACTCTACGTTTGCGATCTCTTCTGCTATTTCCGGTCAAGCGCTCCATCCAATTGGGAATACTGGAGGTTTTTTATACCGCCAACATTATCCAAAGTTCTTGCAAAAATTGTTTTGGTGAGACCAAAATTGTCCATAACTCTAACTATAGCTTCATAAATGTTGTCACTAGTATGTGCTTCGCCACTTAATTGGAATCCTATGATTATTTTATACAGTTCTCACTCACAGACAACATAATGAGTGATCACACTAATGTAGTCTTTGCTTTTCCCGATCACTCCAGATATCAGATGTTAAAAAGACTGAAAAAGTGTGTGTAGTGAAGCCTTCTTTTATTCCCATAAGACCATTTTTTCATAACCTTTTCATATCCTAGTTGTAGTTTGTCTAGAAACTGGTTTGCAATTAGGAGTATGAGAAGTTTAAATATATTCGATAAAATCGGAAAACTTAACAAAACCTAATTATAAATCATTAGCAACAATTAAACAACAAAGAGCTTCTCTCTAAACATTAGCATCGTAGCTCAAATGATGTATGAAACCGTCGAGGTTGAACTTGAGTGTGCTTTGTTTTTGTGCAAGCTTCCCATCTTTCTTGTTGTGGGTGTCGAGGTGCCTCTTTAGGTGGAAAATTCTTCCTTGACACCCATATTCGTGCGTCTTTTGCACTTATCTCTACTGTGGCGGATACCTTCCACCTCAACTATTTTTCATCAAAGTGATCCCACACGTTCAAGGTTTTTCGACGAGCCTTTTTTACACCTTTCATGGTGAAGGAAGTGTTGACACTAGTGGAATGAGCGACGAATTACTAAAGGTGGTGTATTATCGCTGAAAAGAGCATATGTGGTATTGTGGGGATTATGATTGACATAGTTCAATATTTGAAGATCAAAATCACTTGTTTGAAACCGTGAGAACTGGTTAGGATCATTCATGTTTGAATGTGGGAAATGGGAGGAGTGGCCAACCATTTTATAGCAAAATTTTAGAGCAGTTCGGCCATTTGACGGTTAAATTTTTATAATATGCCTAAAAAGGAAAAAAAAACTAAGCAAACCAAAATGACGCATCTAACCTAAACATGACGTGTCCAATGACACGATGTTCCCGCGCCCAACTGTTCACTCCAATAACTCGCTAGTTCATAGGTTGTAACACCCCGGGTGTCACGCTACAGTAACCACCTTGTTAAATAGCATGACATCGTGATTAGGCATGTGATAAGCACCCTTGATAATGTCAAGTTCAAATTCAAGCTCTGATAAAATTCAAAATAAAGTGGAGATTAAAGTTGTTCTAAAAATGTTGGAAAAATATTCTAAATCTTGCAAATATTCCATAGGTAATGGAAACATAGCCACCACTATATAATAAAATATTTAGTTGGTCTATATAAATAAAACAGTACCAAATCAGACCCATTTAATCCTTTAAATAATTAAATGGAAATCAATTGATTTATTTTGGACCTCAAACTTTTTGTGGGCCTTTAGTAATATGCAATACTTCTTATGGAGCAAGTTACACATTTTATAAAAATGCAAAAGCCATTAAAGTAATTACTAACAGAAAAGAAAAGAAATAAAGAAAAACAAAACAAAATCCTAAAATCCGCTCAGGGCGAGGCCCACCTACTGGGCTGAGCCCAGCCCAACCGCCCAGCCCAACCCCCACCGTCCTCTTCCCCTGTTCACCCCGATGGCGTGTCGGACATCCTGCGGCGCCACGGCCGTCGTCGTCGCTGTCTCCACCATCGGCGGCTAGCCGACGGGTATAAGAGCCCCGAGTACCCCGGCAGAAAACCTAGGTCGCCCCTTTCCCCTATCTCTCAACCGCGCCGCCGTTTACCTCTCCCGCAGCCCGGCTGTGTGCAACCGAGCACCGCGGTGGGCGTACCTCACCGGAACTCGCGGCCATCGGAGTCCTTCCGTCCCCGCGTCTTGTCCAGGAGTGGCGTCGCACTCCTCCATGCCACCCCAGCACCAGGGATCGAGCCGGGAGCCCCTGCAATGCCCGAATCGCGTCGTCGTCTTCATCAGCTCCGACGGGATCAGCGATCAATTCCGGCCGCTCCAGCCCGCCGTCGAGCCCATTTCCACCCGTGTCGCGGTCCTGGTGAGCTAGGCCACCGCCTCCAACTGCCCTCGCCCCCTCCCTCTCGCCTTAGCACGTTCCGCCATGGGAGCAGAAGCTCGCCGCTGCCGTTGCGCTCGCCGCCGAGGCGTGGAGCGCGCGTTTGGCGCGCTATGCGCGTCAATCGGTTCCACGCGCTCCCAGTAGCTCGAACCCGTAGCGCACACTCGAGCTAACTAGCTAATACGCCGTTCTCGTCGTCGCCCGTGTTCGGGCCGCCGCGCGCACGCTCGCTGTCGTCACTCCGGCGCGCGTCCGGCGAGGATAGCACCACAAGTCGACGCGTCGTTCTCCCCTCTTTCGAACGCGCCCGGGCACGCCCCCTCCCATGGCTTGAATCGAGCGCAAGCTCGTCGCCGGCATCTCGGACCTCACCGGCGCCGGCGTGGTGTGGCTGACCTGTGGGCCCTCCCCGTCAGTTTTATCATTAGTGGCTAATGGGCCACTGTCAGGTGGGCCATGCCCCCTGTTAATTAACTCTGGGTTTAAAACAATGAAAAACAATTAGATTAACTCCACTGTCTATGACAGGTGGGCCCTAGCTATTAGTTAGATAAAATAACTGTTAGTTAGTCTCTGTTAGGATGACAGCTGGGTCCCACTAGATTATTAGTTTAATTTAAATGGATTGTTAAAATGAGTCACTGACATGTGGGACCCCACTGTTAATTAAATTATTAAAACGTTTTATTACCTGTGAGGCTGACCAGTGGGTCCCACTGGTCAAGTTTGACCAGTCAAAGATCTGTTGTGGATAATGTTAGGATTTAAATAATAAAAATAATTCAGAAAATGATTTAAATTGAATTAAACTTTGAATTTAAATATCTTTTAAACCGTAAGTCGGATTCAAAAACTTTATACATGAAAATTGATCAGAAAAATATAACGAATACGAATACGCTATCCGTATACCAACCACCCCCCTCTAACATACTGAACATCGAACCCTCCCCCTCCAGACCGTTTGTCCGATGATTTGTCCGGTACTGTTAAAGTATCCGGATGAATTTATTCTGAACACGAAATTTGTTCAGAATGTTTCAACTAGCACGGTTACACCATCCACACGTTTGTCGGATGTCCAGGACACCTCTGGCATGATCCCCCCCCCTCCGGGTCGTTTGTCGATAATCACACGGAGCCGGTATTTCATTCCCGAATGAATTCCCGCTCCGAGCAATACACCTTACACTGCGTTAGAACACCGTTGACCATGCATTTGACATGTCTTGTAATTGTATTGCTATTATTGGTGTGTATTTATTGTTTCTTCCCACCTTTATTCTCCGGTAGACCCTGCTGCTACCGCCGACTACACCGCTGCTGGGTACGACTACTTCGTCGACGACCGTACCTCTACCGTCGAGCTTCCAGGCAAGCAGAGCCGTTCTCTTCCCCAGATATCGCCTACCTTTTCCGTACATTTATTGCACTAGGCATTGTTACTGCTGCTGCTACGATTACAATCCTATTCAATTGCATAGCTTGTTTTTGTCGCCCCTTGATGTAACTTCCTTTATCCTATGCTGCCTATGATATTTATGCATTATATTCAGCAGTGATCCCTGCGCATTGTTAGCTAGGATTAGATAGCGGGCCGTGACCACTCGAATATATATACAACTGCACAGGTACGGTACAATGCAGACACTGCCTAAGGCCCCCTAGCTCGGCTCTGCTGAGCCACATCAAGTGGAGCTACCGAGGAGTAATCCTCGTACTCCACTCGTTGCTGACTCTGTATAGCCGCTCTAGGGACCTGTGCCCCGGTTGTCCTTAAGGTAAGAAGTCGGGCGACCAAACGGTGCCCGCGAGCGGTATATTGTTGGGAACGATAGGGAAGGTACGACCGACGTTACTGGCGTGCTTCGCCCCTGCTCGTATCTCGCTAGAGTTACCAAAACCACGAAAGTCGAGCTCTACCCAGAGCACACGCGAGACAAGGTAAGGAGACGGTTCACCTTGTTGGTAACCGCAGAGACTTGGTGGGACGATAGGGCATGCACCGATGTACTGGTGGTCCTGACTGCTGTCGTTGTCCGCAGATCAGTTAAGTCGAGGCAACGATAACGGTTGTCACGCGGGTTAATTAAAATGCTAAATGGTTTTCCGGATGACTTGAGAGACCCGTTGGTCTGTACGCACTACCTACACGTGGGATTACGGTGTGGGCCCTCCGCGTCGTAGTTCGTCTAAAAGCTCTTCAGACGTCAGCAGTACTGCGGCCTGATCGCCGGGAAGCCGTGTTGTCTTATTTGCTGTAGAAGGTGTGTTTGGATTTGCTTTTCCTTCACCGGCCAGACTCGCACCGTGCAGGAGCGTGCAAGGGTGAGGGACCTAGACCCCTTGGCGCATAGGATATAGTCCGGCGGATGGCCTCTCTGCTGAGCCTAGGATGAACTGCGATGTGTCGGATAGCCTCGGTGGGGCATTCCCTAACAAGGTGTACGCCACCCTGGAGATCCGAGCGTGCAGGTTGAACAGTAGTGCACCCCTGCAGGGAGTTTAATCTATTCGAATAGCCGTGTCCACGGTAACAGGACGCTTTATGCTGAAGCTGGACCTTACCACTACAAACTACTACTACTAAACTGTATGGTTCCGGGTTTTCTTCCTCGCAGGGAAGTCGAGGAGGGGAACTCGGAGGCATTATTATTATTAATCATTACAACTTATATTATACAATGCTGCAACAACTTCTGCTTCATTGTTACTTTATGCTTTATATGAACTGTTGGTTGTTCTCTTCTTGTGCTGCACGACACGTCAGAAGATGCTAGTCTTCGATAGGCCTAGCTTCTTGTTGGGTCTCGCAACAGAAAAGAATAATTTTTCTAACTAGCGTCGCCCTTAACCAAAGATCTATCTAGCTGTAATGCCGTAACGGAAAGACTTGCGGAAACATACCTCGGGGTGTCGAACGTTCCCGCAAACGTGGTTGATGAAGCCGTAAACCTTTCACATCCCCCTGGCTGTGTTAGCACCCTGATGGGGTGATAGTGCCGCACGTGCAGCACCTCGTAGTACTCGCACACGTACGGACTCGATGACGACCTCCGTTCTCCGATCCAGCGAAGGTGGCGGAAGTAGACCTCCCGGAACCGCAGTTTCAGCAGAACGAAGGTGTCCGCGTAGCAGAGAAGCCTCAATCCCAGCACAGGTTCCAGACAAGGGGACCCCGGCTTGAGAGAGACGAGAGAGCGGAGAAGACCGGTGAAAACCAATCTAAATTCGGAGTAATATTGAATTCTCCCCGAATTTCTCTGTGTAAAAGAAGTGCACCCCTGCCATCTATATATAGGCAAACGGAAGGAGTCAACCCCCATCCCCTAGCAATGTGGGACTAAAGTCCCTTTCCAGGGAGGGGGCGCCGGCCAGGGGGGAGGAGATGGTGGCGCAACCACTTGGGCCCAAGGCCCATGACGCCTCCCCCCTTTTTTTTCTTTTCCTTTTTTCTTTTTGCCTTTTTCCTTCCACTAATGGGCTTCTTTCAAAAATAAGGCCCATTGCACTTTTTAATCTGAAATAAATTATACATGGCGAGTGTAGCACCGTGTTTATAGCAAACTCCTCTGTGGTCCACGAGTTTCAGATGTATCCGATGCATCTTGGCTACGTGAGTTTTCAGACAAGTGTTCTCTTCCATCTTTGTAGTAAGAAACTCATTTTCTAACTCAAATCTGGCCACTCTGAACTGACGTATAAACAATGACTTCATCATGTCGATTGTATCAAACGTGTCCATATCCGCACATTGTTCACGTAAATCTTGCGGAAAGCTAGTTTCTATGACACTTTTAACCATGGCGTAAGTCCTTCGACGATTATGGTAATCAAGAATTACTTTTTCATCCATGTTGTCTACTGGAGGGTCTCCCATACGCTCTTGTATCACGAACAAGAGGTTAGCTCTCTTGAGCACATTCCTAAGGTATAAGTACCAATCAACGAAATTTGACCCATCATCTTCAAGTCTTTCACCACGTAAGAAAGTAACCAATCCATGATATTGATTCATGTCCATTTTAATTTTCTACAAAATATTTGCAAGGAAAACAATTAAGACTAATTCATAACAATGAGTTCATAATAATCATATTATAGATGAGCTCACACTAAAACAATCATCCCTAAGAAGTTTTAGTGATTACATGATCCAGATTCACTATCCGTCCTCGAATATCACAACGGCCGACGGATTAGTTTCAAAGGTAGACAACTAGTTTGTGCGATCACATCCTATATGTGACTCGTGCTCGATCTTTCGATCTCTAGTATTCCGAGGCCATACCTACATATGCTAGGCTCACCAAATTGACCTTAGTGTTATATGCTGCTTAGCAAGGCCATATCGACATATGCTAGGCTTGCCAGGCCCAACCTCATGCGAACTCTAATGTATGTATGACACCCGATCGTCACGGCCTGCCTATCATAAAGAGAACCTTCCAGGTGGTGCACACTTCGGTAGAATACTTATGTTTGGTATTTTATAAGGGATCATCTTATTTAATGATACCGTCGTGTATCCTATACTAGCAAGTTTTAAGATGTATGATCATGGTGGCACTAAGTCTACAGTGTCTCCATTTAAGTTTGTTTCATCATGATGAACGTTTACTACTTTCTAGTAACACATAGCAAAGCTATCACTACATCAAGATTAAGCAAACAACAATAGCCCCCTATGCAATCTAAAGTTAGACGCCTCTATATTTGTATATTTCATATGTTTACGTGGCTTCTAGGGCTTTTCATAGATCAACCGTTTCTACGAACATTGAACCACAACGCTGATTATAGATTGTCTCTATTACACCCCGTACGGGGCCCTCCTTTGCAAATGCCATATCCGCTAAAGTAAGAGAGACAGACACCCCCGAGAGCCACTTTATACGGTACAAGCCGTATGTCAAGCGTGGAACCAGTCTCGCGTAAGCGTACGCGTAAGGTCGGCCAGGGGGCGCTTCATCAAACAATGTCACAGATATAACAAGTACATGTGAGAGGGTAACAATCATAGAATCAACGCCCACATCCCCGGTGTGTTCTAACCGTACAGCAATACGAAGCATAGATCTAGCTCATGATACCACTGTTGGGCCTCGCAGAAGAAAAGAATAGTTTTTCTAACTAGCGTCGCCCTTAACCCAAGATCTATCTAGCTGTAATGCCGTACCGGAAAGACTTGCGGAAATATACCTCGGGGTGTAGACCGTTGAGCGGGAAACGTTCCCGCAAACGTGGTTGATGAAGCCGTAAACCTTTCACATCCCCCTGGATGTGTTAGCACCTTGATGGGGTGATAGTGCCGCACGTGCAGCACGTCATAGTACTCGCACACGTACGGACTTGATGACGACCTCCGTTCTCCGATCCAACGAAGGTGGCGGAAGTAGACCTCCAGGAACCGGAGTTTCGGCAGCACGACGGCGTCCGCGTAGCAGAGAAGCCTCCATCCTAGCACAGGTTCCAGACAAGGGGACCCCGGCTTGAGAGAGACGAGAGAAGGGAGAAGACCGGTGAAAACCAATCTCAATTCGGAGTAATATTGAATTCTCTGCGAATTTTTCTGTGTAAAAGAAGTGCACCCCTGCCCATCTATATATAGGCAGACGGAAGGAGTCAACCCCCCTCCCCTAGCAATGTGGGACTAAAGTCCTTTGCCAGGCAGGGGGCGCCGGCCAGGTGGGAGGAGATGGTGGCGCCACCACTTGGGCCCAAGGCCCATGGCGCCTCCCCCCCTTTTTTTCTTTTCCTTTTTTCTCTTTTTTCATTTTTCCTTTTTCCTTCCACTAATGGGCTTCTTTCACAAATAAGGCCCATTGCACTTTTTAATCTGAAATAAATTATTATTAATTATTAATTCACGTAATTAATAAATAATACATATTATTTCATCTCCCGATGATCCTGAACTCCCTCCAGCTCACAACGATCGTCCTTCGGACCAACACGGAACTTTTCCGGTACGTCTTTCTCTCTTCTCCGATAACTCCGATAGTTCCGAAAAGGTCTCCGATATTCATCGAGCCCTTAAGTGTGTTACCCTACGGTCCGAGAACACTCAAGTCATGACCGAGACAAAGGCTATGGCCAATGATCAATAGCGGGAACTGGATGCCCATAATGACCCCTGTGCATTCCGGAAGTAACCGATTGAACCGTACACGTTGTATACCATTACCTTTGTCATGCGATACTAGATTAGTTCAAGATTCGATCAACTGCATCCAATGCATTAGTTCTATCTTGTTACCGACAAATCTTATACACTCGTTCCGTGATATTCATCCTTGTGACCTAGTCACACGCTGCGCAGCTTTATGGATGCAATCTCACCTAGTTGGCCATGAAGTATCTTTCCATTATATGGATTGAAAAATCCCGCTCTTGAAACAACACTCCTCAACATATCCCATCGGATAGCCCAAGATACACCTTTATGGTCACCATGTTTCAGTGTGACGGTTAATGCACTCAAAGCATCCTCAGAAGATAGCAATTATGCGTGATCTCACGGTCAAAGTAACAGGATACTATGTTCTGTAATTACAACACTGAACTTTTACGATTTTATCATGTTGCAATGCTTGCATTGGGTAATGTTCATCACGTCATTCATTCAATGAGGTGACCTTACCGTCAATTGACTTGATTGTCCATGATCGTGAAACCACAATCATTAGTTGACGATAAACCAATCATCATGAGAGGCTGACTAGGAACTCTGGTTGTTTCTATAAAACACCTATATCATTGTTTCACTGATACAGTTCCAGCACAGTATGAAACTGGTCATGAACTTATTTAGATATATTGGAATAATCATATATTATTTTCCTCTAGAGCATATATCCAACAGTCTCCCACTTGCACTAGATACAAAATAATCTAGCTGCATATTTTCTCGATCATAATCATCGTATCATATAAGTGTTTATTGATCATGCTTGCTCATGGAAGAGGTTTCATCAACGATCTGTACCCCTTCAGATTCATATGTTACTTTGTAACAGGTATTGGTCAACTTGCTTGATATACCCTTAATTATCTAATAATGCTTGAATTATAAGTTTGGCGGGAGAGTGAGACTTCTTATTTTACAGTATTCTCTAATGACAAAATGGTTTTAGTCCCTAGGACTCCCATAGTCATGTATACTGAAAAATACACTCAGCCAGAAGTCTAAACTTCTTACGCTAAACTTTATTCAACCTTCTACTTCCTTAAGTAGATATTTATATTTTGTAGAGTTTTGGTTCATGAAATTATAGCTCACATTTCCTTTCTATTCCTTTTGGTGATATCTCTAATTCATATAGACCCATAATAAGGCTTGCAATCGTAATCTAGTATTACATTCAAGTATATTATCTTTTATATCATTTAGAGTATTGTCCTCAGTTTCTCTTCAGATACTGAATGCTTGGCCTTTGCTCAGGTTCTGTGTTTTGCCAACCAAGCACATCGGAACCTGTTCTTCTTCTAAGAACTTTTGAGTCATTCTGTTATTGGATTCACAACTTCCGTTTTATGGTAGAATCATCTGTCAAAGGTCATATAGGATCACATGTCTTGAGACAAAGTGCATCCCTATTCTTCCATTAAAACATTATTTTGTGATATTAAGGTTTTACATCCTTTATATAATTACTAGCCACAAGAACCTTTTCTTGTTTAGGATATCATTCCAATCCATTTGATGTTCATTACACGTGTCCTAATCTATCCTTATAGATTTTAGTGTGTGACACATCTGTATTTCGTTCATATAAGATTCTCGTAATCCTTTCATCTTATTAGCCTTAGTCTCCATGTATATCAACGTATATATATATATGAGATTGTTTTCACATATATCATCGTATATATATGAAATTGACATTGTGCTCCCACTCAAATATATCCGACATATATCTGTAAGTAAGCTTTTATTAAGTTTCTATTCTAATTATGTCAGACATAATAATATTGCTCCCAAAGCTCCCACTCAGAAAATGCTCTCTGCATTCCTAGTTTTCAGGAAGTCTCCAAAGCTCCCACTCAGTTTCATGAAATTGCAGTCCATCTCAATATTTTGATTACTTCAAAATCACTTGATCAAATCAAGGTTGAGAGTTTCTTCCTTGAGGTACAATGGTCCATCTTATCGAAACATTCTTTCGTTATGCCATTTGCTACTTAATTAATAAATAATACATATTATTTCATCTCCCGATGATCCGGAACTCCTTCCAGCTCACTCCGAACGTCCTTCGGACCAACACGTAACTTTTCGGTACGTCTTTCTCTCTTCTCCGATAACTCCGATAGTTCCGAAAAGGTCTCCGATATTCATCGAGCCCTTAAGTGTGTTACCCTACGGTCCGAGAACACTCAAGTCATGACCGAGACAAAGGCTATGGCCAATGATCAATAGCGGGAACTGGATGCCCATAATGACCCCTGTGCATTCCGGAAGTAACCGATTGAACCGTACACGTTGTATACCATTACCTTTGTCATGCGATACTAGATTAGTTCAAGATTCGATCAACTGCATCCAATGCATTAGTTCTATCTTGTTACCGACAAATCTTATACACTCGTTCCGTGATATTCATCCTTGTGACCTAGTCACACGCTGCGCAGCTTTATGGATGCAATCTCACCTAGTTGGCCATGAAGTATCTTTCCATTATATGGATTGAAAAATCCCGCTCTTGAAACAACACTCCTCAACATATCCCATCGGATAGCCCAAGATACACCTTTATGGTCACCATGTTTCAGTGTGACGGTTAATGCACTCAAAGCATCCTCAGAAGATAGCAATTATGCGTGATCTCACGGTCAAAGTAACAGGATACTATGTTCTGTAATTACAACACTGAACTTTTACGATTTTATCATGTTGCAATGCTTGCATTGGGTAATGTTCATCACGTCATTCATTCAATGAGGTGACCTTACCGTCAATTGACTTGATTGTCCATGATCGTGAAACCACAATCATTAGTTGACGATAAACCAGTCATCATGAGAGGCTGACTAGGAACTCTGGTTGTTTCTATAAAACACCTGTATCATTGTTTCACTGATACAGTTCCAGCACAGTATGAAACTGGTCATGAACTTATTTAGATATATTGGAATAATCATATATTATTTTCCTCTAGAGCATATATCCAACAGTCTCCCACTTGCACTAGATACAAAATAATCTAGCTGCATATTTTCTCGATCATAATCATCGTATCATATAAGTGTTTATTGATCATGCTTGCTCATGGAAGAGGTTTCATCAACGATCTGTACCCCTTCAGATTCGTATGTTACTTTGTAACAGGTATTGGTCAACTTGCTTGATATACCCTTAATTATCTAATAATGCTTGAATTATAAGTTTGGCGGGAGAGTGAGACTTCTTATTTTACAGTATTCTCTAATGACAAAATGGTTTTAGTCCCTAGGACTCCCATAGTCATGTATACTGAAAAATACACTCAGCCAGAAGTCTAAACTTCTTACGCTAAACTTTATTCAACCTTCTACTTCCTTAAGTAGATATTTATATTTTGTAGAGTTTTGGTTCATGAAATTATAGCTCACATTTCCTTTCTATTCCTTTTGGTGATATCTCTAATTCATATAGACCCATAATAAGGCTTGCAATCGTAATCTAGTATTACATTCAAGTATATTATCTTTTATATCATTTAGAGTATTGTCCTCAGTTTCTCTTCAGATACTGAATGCTTGGCCTTTGCTCAGGTTCTGTGTTTTGCCAACCAAGCACATCGGAACCTGTTCTTCTTCTAAGAACTTTTGAGTCATTCTGTTATTGGATTCACAACTTCCGTTTTATGGTAGAATCATCTGTCAAAGGTCATATAGGATCACATGTCTTGAGACAAAGTGCATCCCTATTCTTCCATTAAAACATTATTTTGTGATATTAAGGTTTTACATCCTTTATATAATTACTAGCCACAAGAACCTTTTCTTGTTTAGGATATCATTCCAATCCATTTGATGTTCATTACACGTGTCCTAATCTATCCTTATAGATTTTAGTGTGTGACACATCTGTATTTCGTTCATATAAGATTCTCGTAATCCTTTCATCTTATTAGCCTTAGTCTCCATGTATATCAACGTATATATATATATGAGATTGTTTTCACATATATCATCGTATATATATGAAATTGACATTGTGCTCCCACTCAAATATATCCGACATATATCTGTAAGTAAGCTTTTATTAAGTTTCTATTCTAATTATGTCAGACATAATAATATTGCTCCCAAAGCTCCCACTCAGAAAATGCTCTCTGCATTCCTAGTTTTCAGGAAGTCTCCAAAGCTCCCACTCAGTTTCATGAAATTGCAGTCCATCTCAATATTTTGATTACTTCAAAATCACTTGATCAAATCAAGGTTGAGAGTTTCTTCCTTGAGGTACAATGGTCCATCTTATCGAAACATTCTTTCGTTATGCCATTTGCTACTTAATTAATAAATAATACATATTATTTCATCTCCCGATGATCCGGAACTCCTTCCAGCTCACTCCGAACGTCCTTCGGACCAACACGTAACTTTTCGGTACGTCTTTCTCTCTTCTCCGATAACTCCGATAGTTCCGAAAAGGTCTCCGATATTCATCGAGCCCTTAAGTGTGTTACCCTACGGTCCGAGAACACTCAAGTCATGACCGAGACAAAGGCTATGGCCAATGATCAATAGCGGGAACTGGATGCCCATAATGACCCCTGTGCATTCCGGAAGTAACCGATTGAACCGTACACGTTGTATACCATTACCTTTGTCATGCGATACTAGATTAGTTCAAGATTCGATCAACTGCATCCAATGCATTAGTTCTATCTTGTTACCGACAAATCTTATACACTCGTTCCGTGATATTCATCCTTGTGACCTAGTCACACGCTGCGCAGCTTTATGGATGCAATCTCACCTAGTTGGCCATGAAGTATCTTTCCATTATATGGATTGACAAATCCCGCTCTTGAAACAACACTCCTCAACATATCCCATCGGATAGCCCAAGATACACCTTTATGGTCACCATGTTTCAGTGTGACGGTTAATGCACTCAAAGCATCCTCAGAAGATAGCAATTATGCGTGATCTCACGGTCAAAGTAACAGGATACTATGTTCTGTAATTACAACACTGAACTTTTACGATTTTATCATGTTGCAATGCTTGCATTGGGTAATGTTCATCACGTCATTCATTCAATGAGGTGACCTTACCGTCAATTGACTTGATTGTCCATGATCGTGAAACCACAATCATTAGTTGACGATAAACCAGTCATCATGAGAGGCTGACTAGGAACTCTGGTTGTTTCTATAAAACACCTGTATCATTGTTTCACTGATACAGTTCCAGCACAGTATGAAACTGGTCATGAACTTATTTAGATATATTGGAATAATCATATATTATTTTCCTCTAGAGCATATATCCAACAGTCTCCCACTTGCACTAGATACAAAATAATCTAGCTGCATATTTTCTCGATCATAATCATCGTATCATATAAGTGTTTATTGATCATGCTTGCTCATGGAAGAGGTTTCATCAACGATCTGTACCCCTTCAGATTCGTATGTTACTTTGTAACAGGTATTGGTCAACTTGCTTGATATACCCTTAATTATCTAATAATGCTTGAATTATAAGTTTGGCGGGAGAGTGAGACTTCTTATTTTACAGTATTCTCTAATGACAAAATGGTTTTAGTCCCTAGGACTCCCATAGTCATGTATACTGAAAAATACACTCAGCCAGAAGTCTAAACTTCTTACGCTAAACTTTATTCAACCTTCTACTTCCTTAAGTAGATATTTATATTTTGTAGAGTTTTGGTTCATGAAATTATAGCTCACATTTCCTTTCTATTCCTTTTGGTGATATCTCTAATTCATATAGACCCATAATAAGGCTTGCAATCGTAATCTAGTATTACATTCAAGTATATTATCTTTTATATCATTTAGAGTATTGTCCTCAGTTTCTCTTCAGATACTGAATGCTTGGCCTTTGCTCAGGTTCTGTGTTTTGCCAACCAAGCACATCGGAACCTGTTCTTCTTCTAAGAACTTTTGAGTCATTCTGTTATTGGATTCACAACTTCCGTTTTATGGTAGAATCATCTGTCAAAGGTCATATAGGATCACATGTCTTGAGACAAAGTGCATCCCTATTCTTCCATTAAAACATTATTTTGTGATATTAAGGTTTTACATCCTTTATATAATTACTAGCCACAAGAACCTTTTCTTGTTTAGGATATCATTCCAATCCATTTGATGTTCATTACACGTGTCCTAATCTATCCTTATAGATTTTAGTGTGTGACACATCTGTATTTCGTTCATATAAGATTCTCGTAATCCTTTCATCTTATTAGCCTTAGTCTCCATGTATATCAACGTATATATATATATGAGATTGTTTTCACATATATCATCGTATATATATGAAATTGACATTGTGCTCCCACTCAAATATATCCGACATATATCTGTAAGTAAGCTTTTATTAAGTTTCTATTCTAATTATGTCAGACATAATAATATTGCTCCCAAAGCTCCCACTCAGAAAATGCTCTCTGCATTCCTAGTTTTCAGGAAGTCTCCAAAGCTCCCACTCAGTTTCATGAAATTGCAGTCCATCTCAATATTTTGATTACTTCAAAATCACTTGATCAAATCAAGGTTGAGAGTTTCTTCCTTGAGGTACAATGGTCCATCTTATCGAAACATTCTTTCGTTATGCCATTTGCTACTTAATTAATAAATAATACATATTATTTCATCTCCCGATGATCCGGAACTCCTTCCAGCTCACTCCGAACGTCCTTCGGACCAACACGTAACTTTTCGGTACGTCTTTCTCTCTTCTCCGATAACTCCGATAGTTCCGAAAAGGTCTCCGATATTCATCGAGCCCTTAAGTGTGTTACCCTACGGTCCGAGAACACTCAAGTCATGACCGAGACAAAGGCTATGGCCAATGATCAATAGCGGGAACTGGATGCCCATAATGACCCCTGTGCATTCCGGAAGTAACCGATTGAACCGTACACGTTGTATACCATTACCTTTGTCATGCGATACTAGATTAGTTCAAGATTCGATCAACTGCATCCAATGCATTAGTTCTATCTTGTTACCGACAAATCTTATACACTCGTTCCGTGATATTCATCCTTGTGACCTAGTCACACGCTGCGCAGCTTTATGGATGCAATCTCACCTAGTTGGCCATGAAGTATCTTTCCACTATATGGATTGACAAATCCCGCTCTTGAAACAACACTCCTCAACATATCCCATCGGATAGCCCAAGATACACCTTTATGGTCACCATGTTTCAGTGTGACGGTTAATGCACTCAAAGCATCCTCAGAAGATAGCAATTATGCGTGATCTCACGGTCAAAGTAACAGGATACTATGTTCTGTAATTACAACACTGAACTTTTACGATTTTATCATGTTGCAATGCTTGCATTGGGTAATGTTCATCACGTCATTCATTCAATGAGGTGACCTTACCGTCAATTGACTTGATTGTCCATGATCGTGAAACCACAATCATTAGTTGACGATAAACCAGTCATCATGAGAGGCTGACTAGGAACTCTGGTTGTTTCTATACCACACCTGTATCATTGTTTCACTGATACAGTTCCAGCAAAGTATGAAACTGGCCATGAACTTATTTAGATATATTGGATTAATCATATATATATTATTTACCTCTAGAGCATATATCCAACAGTCTCCCACTTGTACTAGATAGCAAATAATCTAGCTGCATATTTTCTCGATCATAATCATCGTATCATATAAGTGTTTATTGATCATGCTTGCTCATGGAAGAGGTTTCATCAACGATCTGTACCCGTTCAGATTCGTATGTTCCTTTGCAACAGGTATTGGTCAACTTGCTTGATATACCCTTCATTATCTAATAATGCTTGAATTATAAGTTTGGCGGGAGAGTGAGACTTCTAATTTTACAGTATTCTCTAATGACAAAATGGTTTTAGTCCCTAGGACTCCCATAGTCATGTATACTGAAAAATACACTCAGCCAGAAGTCTAAACTTCTTACGCTAAACTGTATTCAACCTTCTACTTTCTTAAGTAGATATTTATATTTTGTAGAGTTTTGGTTCGTGAAATTATAGCTCACATTTCCTTTCTATTCCTTTTGGTGATATCTCTAATTCATATAGACCCATAATAAGGCTTGCAATCGTAATCCAGTATTACATTCAAGTATATTATCTTTTCTATCATTTAGAGTATTGTCCTCAGTTTCTCTTCAGATACTGAATGCTTGGACTTTGCTCAGGTTCTGTGTTTTGCCAACCAAGCACATCGGAACCTGTTCTTCTTCTAAGAACTTTTGAGTCATTCTGTTATTGGATTCACAACTTCCGTTTTATGGTTGAATCATCTGTCAAGGGTCATATAGGATCACATGTCTTGAGACAAAGTGCATCCCTATTCTTCCATTAAAACATTATTTTTTGATATTAAGGTTTTACATCCTTTATATAATTACTAGCCACAAGAACCTTTTCTTGTTTAGGATATCATTCCAATCCTTTTGATGTTCATTACACATGTCCTAATCTATCCTTATAGATTTTAGTGTGTGACACATCTGTATTTCATTCATATAAGATTCTCGTAATCCTTTCATCTTATTAGCTTTAATCTCCATGTATATCAACGTATATATATATATATGAGATTGTTTTCACATATATCATCGTATATATATGAAATTGACATTGTGCTCCCACTCAAATATATCCGACATATATCTGTAAGTAAGCTTTTATTAAGTTTCTATTCTAATTATGTCAGACATAATAATGTTGCTCCCAAAGCTCCCACTCAGAAAATGCTCTCTGCATTCCAAGTTTTCAGGAAGTCTCCAAAGCTCCCACTCAGTTTCATGAAATTGCAGTCCATCTCAATATTTTGATTACTTCAAAATCACTTGATCAAATCAAGGTTGAGAGTTTCTTCCTTGAGGTACTATGGTCCATCTTATCGAAACATTCTTTCGTTATGCCATTTGCT
This sequence comes from Bromus sterilis, assembly GCA_950022295.1. Taxonomy (NCBI): domain Eukaryota; kingdom Viridiplantae; phylum Streptophyta; class Magnoliopsida; order Poales; family Poaceae; genus Bromus; species Bromus sterilis. The sequence goes on from OX465597.1 coordinate 158,123,383, forward strand.
ACTTCTCTTCAAATTCCAAATTTGAATGTGATGCAACTTTCTTCAGGCTATGGTCCCAGTATAGTGTTTGTGAATGAAATGCCCATATTGATTTAGCATTGCTACGCTTCTGTAGTCAATCATTATTGAATTTAGCCATAATATTTTTTATGTGCCAAATCATGCCTTTATGTGTTGCATAATTCTTAATAACTTCCTGGTTATTCGGAATGTGAAATAACTACTTTATTTCATAGGATGTGAGCCATCCCATATGCAACTCAATATGATTTCATTTCTCCTAGTTTCCTAGGTAACCATCAATTTGTAACACCCTCACTGTCAGTGAACAGTAATCACAATTACTGTTGATCATTACTGTTCAAAATTTTGAATTGATCAACAGGGTTCAATTCAAATTTCAAATGCTTTTTATATTGTTGCAAGCCATGTGATCATGGACCTTGATCATCCAAAATTTCTAAACAAGTCCAAGCCATTTGGATTGAAATCAAAACAATGTTGGAAATGCCTTTGTGGAATATTAAAAATTGGTGCAAAATAAACCTTGCCCAAAAATTATGAAACCACTTTTATAAATTCACTAATAACTTATGGACCATGTTGGTATAGATGTGGTGATTTATTGAACTACCAAATAATTCAAATAATTAGAACTGTAGCTTGAATTTCCCGTTTTAATCATTTAATAATTAAAATAAATGTCTAACAAATTTATTTGGCTACAAAAACGTTGGTGGCACTGATATGCAATGCACTTTTAATTTAGAGGCAAATAACCCATTTTATAAAAATGCCTACGCTACTAAAACAATTACAAAATAATAATAACAAAAAAAATGAAAAAGGGGCTATACCCCGCCCCGGGGCCTAACGACCCCTCCTCCCCCTGGGCCAGCCCCAGCCAGCCCACCTCGGCGCTAGAAGAGGCTGAGCCTCACCCGGGGTCAACCCCCCCACTCCCCATCGATCCTCCCCACGACCCGAGCACCCCCCCCACCCTCATCGTTCTCCCTAGCCCCCCGATCTAGATCCCCTGGGTGCCCCCCCCTCCAAGATCCTGCGCCCCCTTCCAAGATCCGGCGAACTCAGGCCGCCTTCGGCCACCCCCTCCACCGCGGCCCCCCAGCGCCGCTCCTCCTTGTCCCGCCCGACGTCGGAGCAAGCCAGCCCCGAGCTCCACGACGCCGCACTGCCGCCTCGTTCTGCACCAGTCGCGCCTCCACCCCCTGCTCACAACGTCGCCGCCTCGGCACACCTTCCCCGACCCCCTCCGCGACACCCCCCCCCCCTCACAGTGAGCCATGGTCGTGAGCCCCCACCCCCTTGTGAATCCCCCTTCCTCTCCTGCCGAGATGCCCCCATGGCCATGGGAGCCGCCATGGCCAGGCCGGCCGCGAGCCCCCGCCCCCCCAAGTCCACCGCGCTGCGCCTCAGCTCCCCCTGCACCGCACGCTCCTACCCCGTTTCCCCCTCCCCAGCCCCAGCGTGGTCCCGTCGGTGACCACGGCCTCGCCGGCCTCCTCCGTGTCGTGCGCCATGGACAAAGGCAGAGGCTCCCTCCTCTGTTAACAGTGGGACTAACCCACTGACAAGGGGGCCCCACTCCCCTAATCCCCTTCATTAGCAAAGAAAATGTTAAATAAAAATGTTACTATGACATGTGGGGTCACCCCCTAAATTACATCTGTTAGTTAGATAAATTGTTAATTAATTTGTTGCTATGACATGTGGGTCAACCCCCTATTAATTAAGTAAATTAATTAAATTAAATTCGTTTAATTAATAATTGCCTGACTAGTGGGACCCACTGGTCAGTATTAAAAGGGATTATTAATTATATTAAATAAACAATAAAAGAAATAGAAAATGAAAAAGGAAATTAATTAAAATTGATTTAAATTGAATTAAACTAAAAAATTCAATATCTTTTAAACCGTGTATCAGATGAAAAAACTTTATACATGAAATTTGATCAGAAAAATATAACGAATACGGATACGCTACCCGTAGGTCCACCAAACCCCTCTAGCATACCGAACCCGAGACATTCCCCCTCCGATTGCACTGTCCGGTAATTGCCCGGAGCCGAAAATATTGCCAGTTAAAATTCCCGTTTCATCTGCAACGTGTACCACCGCGTTAGTTAACCTCTAGCTTAACGTTTGCCATGTCTTGTATTTGTATTGCTATTATTGCTGTGTATTTATTGTTTCTTCCCCCTCTCTTATTGTCCGGTAGTCTTGACGTCCGCTGCTGATGCCCCTGTGATCGACTACTTCGTCGACGACCGTACCTCTACCGTCGAGCTTACAAGCAAGCAGAGCCATTCTCTTACCCAGATATCGCCTATCTTTCCATACTTTCTTGCACTAGGCATTGCTGCTGCTGCTACATTACAATCCTATTCAATTGCATAGCCTATCTTTGTCACCCCTTGATGTACCTTCCTTTATCCTATGCTGCCTCTTATATATATATTATATTCAGCAGTTAGCCCTGCGCCTTGTTAGTCAATAGGATTAGATAGCGGGTCGTGTTCACTCTGGGAGTGAATGCGGATACGATACATTACAACTGATACATGTACGGTTCAGAGCAGACACCGCTTCAGGCCCCTACCCCGGCTCTGCCGAGCCACATCAAGTGTGAGCTATCGAGGAGAAATCCTTGTACTCCACTCGTTGCTGACTCTGTATAGCCGTCCTAGGGTACTGAACCACGGTTGTCCTTACAGGTAAGGAGTCGGGTGACCCAACGGTGCCCGCGCATGTTGTATTAGCGAACGACAGGTCAGGTGTATTCCACCGGTGTGCGGCGGGCCTGGTATTGTTCGTGGCCGAAGGATTTCCTGTTGTACGAAAGTCGAGCTCTTCGGAGCAAACGCGAGACAAGGTAAGGAGACGGTTCACCTTGTTGGTAACCGCACGACTTGGTGGGACGACAGGGCAGGCACCGACGTTACTGGTGGTCCTGACTGCTGTCCTTGTCCGCGACTCACCGAGAAAGGGGCAACGATAACGGTTGTCCCGACAGATAATAATAAAATGACTTAACGGTTCAGGTGGATGACTTGAGAGGCCGCAAAGGCCTGTACGCACTACCTTCATGTGGGGTTACGGTGTGGGCCCTCCGCGTTGTGGTCTCATTCGAAAGCTCTGAAAGACGTCCAGTTTCAGCATTGTGGTTGGGTCGGATCGTGCTGCGGCACTGGATCCACTTGGCGCACAACGACCCAGAGTGCGAGAGGTGATGGCCCATGAAGCTCTTGCGCTTAGGACTGTAGACCGGCGGGGACCTCTCTGATGAGCCGTAGGATGGGCCTTGACGTGTCGGATAGCCTCGGTGGGGCATTCCCTAACAAGGTGTACGCCACCCTGGAGATCCGAGCGTGCAGGCTGAACAGTAGTGCACCCCTGCAGGGAGTTTGATCTATTCGAATAGCCGTGTCCACGGTAACAGGACGTTTTATGCTGAAGCCAGAGCCTAATACTACAAACTACTACTATTAAACTGTATGGTTCCGGTTTCTTTTCCTCGCAGGGAGTCGAGGAAGGGAACTCGGAGGCATTATTAATATTAATTATTACAACTTACTATTATACAATGCTGCAACAACTTCTGCTTCATTGTTACTTTATGCTTTATATAAACTGTTGGTTGTTCTCTTCTTGTGCTGCAAGACTCGTTGGAAGATGCTAGTCTTCGATAGGCCTAGCTTCTTACCCTTATTCTGATTTCTACCTTGCCGTCCACTGTATACAGCCTCCCCTTTCCATTTGATACATGCATAAATGCTTAGTAGCGGACGTAAGACTCGCGGGTATGCTAGATACTCACCTTTGCTTTTTTTCCCTTTTCGCTTTGCCTGATCAGCCGCTGCAGTCGACGTTGGAGCCCAGGAGCAGGAGATTCTAGGAGGAGCCTACTACGACATCGAGTTCCCGTTGACCAGGAGTAGTTCGGTGGATCCCAGGCAGGAGGCCTCGCCTTTTCGATCTGTACCTCTGATGTTATTTGTGCTAGCCTTCTTAAGGCAAAACTTGACTAACTATGTCTGTACTCGAATATTATGTTTGTATGACTTATGTATTCGGGTCCGGGTGACCCCCCCCCCCCCCCCTTCATTGTAATATATTGGTTTATCCTTTTGTGTTTAGTGTTGTGCTGTGATATTCTCACCGTGGCACCTTGATCTCGATCATGTACCCTGCGTGTATGATTACTGTACATGATCGTAAATCGAGGGCGTCACGCAATCCTTCGTAATTTATGAGCAGTGTCCCTTTTGTTTCACTTAAGAAGACTCATGATTATTGTTCTGTACAAAACGTATTCATGACAATCTTCTTATTTCTAAACTAAGGCTTTAACTAATATACCATGATCATCATCAATAGCATATTTCCTCTTCTCATGGAGTCATTTCAGCAGAACGTTTTCCGTTGCGTTACTCTGTTATCTGGAGGCAGGGTCAATCACCCTGGTCAAAGAATTCACTTTTCTCCCATTGGCTTATCCATTGAGAACCATCTTCTCATTTACCAATTAAGAAATACAAGTTTTTCTATTTGAGAATGTGTGTTTTACAATTGCTCACAACTCTAATACAAAGAAAGTTATATCATATAAAACTTCTAGAAACTTTCTAACACCATCATCATATGGAGTCATTGGCTTCATTAAATTCAGAATGGTTTCCTTATTTCATGAAGTGGGTGTTTTAACTTAATAAATTATAACAACTTTGTTCATTCAAAATAGCATTAGCGTAAGGGGAATGTATTTAGACCATACTACATTTTAGTATGACTACGAATGGTTCAGGTGCTTCAACACTTTAAACTTCCATCGTAATTTGTGGCCTTATTTCCACAAGTCTCCCATTTATGTCAACTATAATACTCATCACTTTGATCACATCATGGTGATTTGTATTCTTATATCCAACTTCACTGTGATTCCGTAATCTCAGATTTATGATCTTAATTGAATGCCTTGTTCAATTAATCATGCGAAGCATCTTTAATGATTATTCATGCGCTTGGTTAATACATCATTTATGTACAATGTTTGGCGCAAGTTCTACTTTGCTAGAACTCCGTACATAGTCATCTTGGTTGATAATAAATTCATGAGTTAATAGATCGAGTATCTAATGACTTCATCATTTATGAATTCATCTCATGCATTTAGTATAGTTATGACTTTTGACCTTATTGTTATTCATAATAACTTAATCATTAAACATTGAATATCACTTGACAATTATGGTGTTTTATAAATGCTTCTATCATTTTTTCTATGACACTTTTAACCATGGCGTAAGTCCTTCGACGATTATGGTAATCAAGCATTACTTTTTCATCCATGTTGTCTACTGGAGGGTCTCCCATACGCTCTTGTATCACGAACAAGAGGTTAGCTCTCTTGAGCACAGTCCTAAGGTATAAGTACCAATCAACGAAATTTGACCCATCATCTTTAAGTCTTTCACCACGTAAGAAAGTAACCAATCCATGATACTGATTCATGTCCATTTTAATTTTCTACAAAATATTTGCAAGGAAAACAATTAAGACTAGTTCATCACAATGAGTTCATAATAATCATATTATAGATGAGCTCACACTAAAACAATCATCCCTAAGAAGTTTTAGTGATTACATGATCCAGATTCACTATCCGTCCTCGAATATCACAACGGCCGACGGATTAGTTTCAAAGGTAGACAACTAGTTTGTGCGATCACATCCTATATGTGACTCATGCTCGATCTTTTGATCTCTAGTATTCCGAGGCCATATCTACATATGCTAGGCTCGCCAAATTGACCTTAGTGTTATATGATGCTTAGCAAGGCCATATCGACATATGCTAGGCTTGCCAGGCCCAACCTCATGCGAACTCTAATGTATGTATGACACCCGATCGTCATGGCCTACCTATCATAAAGAGAACCTTACAGGTGGTGCACACTTCGGTTGAATACTTATGTTTGGTATTTTATAAGGGATCATCTTATTTAATGCTACCGTCGTGTATCCTATACTAGCAAGTTTTAAGATGTATGATCATGGTGGAACTAAGTCTACAGTGTCTCCATTTAAGTTTGTTTCATCATGATGAACGTTTACTACTTTCGAGTAACACATATCAAAGCTATCACTACATCAAGATTAAGCAAACAACAATAGCCCCCTCTGCAATATAAAGTTAGACGCATCTATATTTGTATATTGCATGTTTTACGTGGCTGCTAGGGATTTTCATAGATCAACCGTTTCTACGAACATTGAACCACAACGCTGATTATAGATTGTCTCTATTACACCCCGTATGGGGCCCTCCGTTGCAAATGCCATATCCGCTAAAGTAAGAGAGACAGACACCCCCAGAGCCACTTTAAATGGTACAAGCCGTATGTCAAGCGTGGAACCAGTCTCGCGTAAGCGTACGCTTAATGTCGGTCGGGGGCCGCTTCATCAAACAATGCCACAGATATAACAAGTACACGTGAGAGGGTAAAAATCATAGAATCAACGCCCACATCCCCGATGTGTTCTAACCATACAGCAATACGAAGCATAGATCTAGCTCATGATACCACTGTTGGGTCTCGCAGCAGAAAACAATAGTTTTTCTAACTAGCGTCGCCCTTAACCCAAGATCTATCTAGCTGTAATGCCGTAACGGAAAGACTTGCGGAAACATACCTCGGGGTGTAGACCGTTGCGCGGGAAACGTTCCCGCAAATGTGGTTGATGAAGCCGTAAACCTTTCACAACCCCCTGGCTGTGTTAGCCCCTGATGGGGTGATAGTGCCGCACGTGCAGCACCTCGTAGTACTCGCACACGTACGGACTCGATGACGACCTCCGTTCTCGGATCCAACGAAGGTGGCGGAAGTAGACCTCCCGGAACTGGAGTTTCGGCAGCACGACGCCGTCCGCGTAGCAGAGAATCCTCAATCCCAGCACAGGTTTCCAGACAAGGGGACCCCGGATTGAGAGAGACGAGAGAGGGGAGAAGACCAGTGAAATCCAATCTCAATTCGGAGTAATATGAAATTCTCTGCGAATTTTTCTGTGTAAAAGAAGTGCACCCTGCCCATCTATATATAGGCAGACGGAAGGAGTCAACCCCCTCCCCTAGAAATGTGGGACTAAAGTCCCTTGCCAGGGAGGGGGCGCCGGCCAGGGGGGAGGAGATGGTGGCACCACCACTTGGGCCCAAGGCCCATGGCGCCTCCCCCCTTTTTTTTCTTTTGCTTTTTTCTCTTTTTTCTTTTTGCCTTTTTCCTTCCACTAATGGGCTTCTTTCACAAATAAGGCCCATTGCACTTTTTAATCTGAAATAAATTATTATTAATTATTAATTCACTTAATTAATAAATAATACATATTATTTCATCTCCCGATGATCCGGAACTCCTTCCATCTCACTCCGAACGTCCTTCGGACCAACACGGAACTTTTCCGGTACGTCTTTCTCTCTTCTCCGGTAACTCCGATAGTTCCGAAAAGGTCTCCGATATTCATCGAGCCCTTAAGTGTGTTACCCTACGGTCCAAGAACACTCCAGTCATGACCGAGACAAAGGCTACGGCCAATGATCAATAGCGGGACCTGGATGCCCATAATGACCCCTGTGCATTCCGGAAGTAACCGATTGAACCGTACACGTTGTATACCATTCCCTTTGTCATGCGATACTAGATTAGTCCAAGATTCGATCAACTGCATCCAATGCATTAGTGCTATCTTGTTACCGACAAATCTTATTCACTCGTTCCGTGATATTCATCCTTGTGACCTAGTCACATGCTGCGCAGCTTTATGGATGCAATCTCACCGAGTTGGCCATGAAGTATCTTTCCATTATATGGATTGACAAATCCCGCTCTTGAATCAACACTCCTCAACATATCCCATCGGATAGCCCAAGATACACCTTTATGGTCATCATGTTTCAGTGTGACGGTTAATGCACTCAATGCATCCTGAGAAGATATCAATTATGCGTGATCTCACGGTCAAAGGAACAGGCTACTACGTTCTGTAATTACAACACTGTACTTTTACGATTTGATCATGTTGCAATGCTTGCATTAGGTAATGTTCATCACGTCATTCATTCAATGAGGTTACCTTACCGTCAATTGACTTGATTGTCCATGATCGTGAAACCACAATCATCAGTTGACGATAAACCAGTCATCATGAGAGGCTGACTAGGAACTCTAGTTGTTTCTATACCACACCTGTATCATTGTTTCACTGATACAGTTCCAGCACAGTATGAAACTGGTCATGAACTTATTTAGATATATTGGAATAATCATATATTATTTGCCTCTAGAGCATATATCCAACACTTCTTACCCTTATTCTGATTTCTACCTTGCAGTCCACTATATACATCCTCCACTTTCCATTTGATACAAATGCATAAAGGCTTAGTAGCGGACGTAAGACTCGCGGGTATGCTAGATACTCACCTTTGCTTTATTTCCTCTTTTTGTTTTGCCTGATCGGCCGTTGCAGTCGACGTTGGAGCCTTGGAGTCCAGGAGCAGGAGACCCCGATGCCGACCACCGCAACATGAAGATCCCCGATGCCTTCTACGACGTCGAGTTCCCCGTTGACTAGGAGTAGTTTGGAGGTTCCCAGGCAGGAGGCCTCGCCTTTTCGATCTGTTGTGATTTGTGCTAGCCTTCTTAAGGCAACCTTGTATTCTTGTGTCTGTACTCAGATACTGTTGCTTCCGCTAACTTTGTTCTTTCGAGCTGTTGTATTCGAGGCCTCGTGGCCCCTGGCTTGTATTAAACTGCTTGTATTATTTTATTTGTAGAGTTGTGCTGTGATATCCTACCGTGAGTCCCTGATCTCGATCGGGTATCTTGCGTGTATGATTACTGTACACGGTCTGATTTTGGGGGCGTCACATAGGTGTGCCGTGGGAAGTGCTTTGCAAAGGCGAGCCCATCTACTAATCGTTTCTTATCAAGCCAACATGCGAGCCTCACCTCACAGTCTAGACACAACATTCGATGTGCATATACCGAACACGATCCATTTAATCGTATACCTAATGAGGAGAACCTCCTAGTTGACGCTTGTGAGAGTCAACTAGGGGAGGTTTTGCTAAAGTATTTTCAAATCGAAAGGCTCATTCTTTCGGTAATCTTTTTTTTTTATTTTTCCTCTCTATTTTTTTAGAGGTTGTTATTTTTTAGGAGCTAGATATTTTAAGACACTATTAAAAATAAGTTATGTCTTAGAAAATTGTTCAGCATGTGTTTCTAAATAGGTTCCGTGTATATTAAAAAAAATCATCATATATTTTACGTATAAAATTTTCTTCTTATAATTTATTAATTTCATCATATATTTAAAACTGTGTCAATGCATATGATGAAAAAAATTCACTCGTGCTACTGGGCCGGCACGCCATGCCAGGCGGCCCAGTTTGAGCGTAGCCTATGGTGGTGCTCGACCTCTTGCCATTTTCCAGTTCTCAGAGGAGATATCCCAAATCCCTAGCTAAGCCCTCCTCGGCTCGCCGTGCTGCTCGGCCGCCATGGCGCTCTCGAAGCCCCTCTTGTCCCGTCTCCTTCCCTTGTCCCTCCGCCTCCCCATCCGCCCCCAACACCGCCTCCTCTGCCTCGCCACCCCCACCCCCACCGATCTCCCGGATGCCCCCACCGACGCCTCCGCTGAGCGCCGCCGCCGCAAGCGCCGCCTACGCGTGGAGCCGCCGTCCTCCCGCGGCCCGACTCCCCAGCGCACCCCTGGAGGCCCCCGCCCCTCGTCGAACCCCAACGCTGTCAAGCTCCCCGAGCCAGCGTCGGTCCTCTCCGGCAAGCGCCTCGACCTCCATCGCCGCATCCTCACGCTCGTCCGCGAGAACGACCTCGACGAGGCGGCGCTCCTCACCCGCCACTCCATCTACTCCAACTGCCGCCCAACCGTCTTCACCTGCAATACAGTGCTAGCTGCACTCCTCCGCCAGGCGCGGTACGCCGATCTCCTCTCCCTCCACCGCTTCATCACCCAGGCCTCCGTCGCGCCCACGGTCGCCACCCACAACCTCCTCCTTCAGGCCTACTGCGACTGTCGTCGCCCTGAAACCGCGCTCGACCACTTCCGTCTCCTACTCAAGGACGACTGCCCTGTCCTTCCCTCCCCCACCACATATCGCATCCTCGCCCGCTCCCTCGTCGACAACGGCAAGCTCGATCTGGCGCTCGACCTCAAGGACGGCATGCTCGAGCGTGGCCTAGTCGCTCCCGACCCCCAGGTCTATGCTTTCATCATGGGTGGTTTTGTGAACGCCGGGGATGGTGACAAGGCCATCTCACTGTACGAGGAGCTCAAGGAGAAGCTTGGTGGCGGGCTAATCCTTGATGGTGTGGTGTACGGGAACCTTATCAAGGGCTACTTTCTAAAGGGCATGGAGAAGGAGGCCATGGATTGCTACACTGAGGTGCTTGGAGAGGGATCCAAGGTGAGATTTGGGGCTGTTAGCTACAACATGGTGCTCGATGCGTTTGGGAGGAACGGGAGGCTAGATGATGCAGTCCAGCTGTTTGATAGGATGTGCAAAGAGCACGACCCGCCCAGGAGGATTTCTGTGAATCTTGGTAGTTTTAGTGTGATGGTTGATGCGTACTGCCATGTGGAAAGGTTCCAGGATGCACTTGTGGTGTTTGGCAAAATGGGTGAGAAGAGCTGCACACCTGATACACTCTCGTATAATAGTCTGATTGACTGGCTTGGGAAGAATGAACTGGTTGGCGACGCAGAAGGTCTGTACAAGGAGATGGGACAGCGTGGCATTAATCCTGACGAATACACTTATGTTCTGCTCATTGAGTCCTGCTTCAGGGTTGGTAATGTGGATGACGCTGTTGGATACTTCAATAAGATGTTTGATGTTGGTCTCAGGCCCAATGCAAATTCCTTTAACAAAGTCATAAGTGGTTTGCTGAAGGTTGATAGGATTGACGAGGCACAGGGCTTCTTTGATCTGATGCCTGAAAAGGAGGTCAAGCCAAACATTGCTAGCTGTGAATCTCTGTTGAGAGCATACATCGATGTTGCAAGGTTGGACGATGCAATTAAGATGGCCAAGGGTATTCTTCTGGATGAGAGTGTTGTGTTTACTGATGAATTGAAGGCACTTCTAGAGGGTTCATTGGAGAAAGAGGGGAGAAACGGGGATATGACAAAGTTGTATGAGGATGTTGAGATGGAGAAAGCAGAGGCGGCAGCACGGGCAGCTGAGGAGAAGGCTAGAGCAGAGGCTCTTGCTAAAGAAGAAGAGGAGAAGAGGAAGGCTGATGCTAAAGCTAAAGAGATATCTGCTGCCAGAGCGAGTCGAGCAGCTATTGATGCGGTGCTGGGTCGCAAGAAGGAAGCGGAAAATGATGGATCGTATCAGGAAACGAATGTTGAGGACGCGCAGGTTGTTGAATCCCACAGTAACACTGTTGGTGCTGCAGGAGGATGGAATGAAGGCGATGACCAGAAGAAAGAGTCTGGTGATGCATTGCCGCACGTCTTAGCTTCATCATCTTGAGGTTCTTTGTGCCTCATTTAATGATTAGTTTTGTTCCAATAGGACAATATGATTAGAAGAGCTTCTACGAGATGGCTACGTTGACGGTTTGAGTGGAATTTACAATTTCTGTGCCCCTGCAATCACTAAACTTATTATGTCATGATCAGAGTCTAGATAAATTATCTTTTTCAAACTCTGTTCTCCAAGTGTAAAGTGATCAGCTTTTCATTTACTTTAGTATTTCTTATAATAAGATCCATTAGAGATGACTGATATTGCGCTATAGTAATTCTTCTTTCACCTTTTATTATTTGCCTTTATACATTATATGTGAATAATATTCCTGGTGTGCTGATAAAATTTTTGTCTTCAGTGAGCCAAGGGCGCTAGTAGTTTTTTTTCCCATTGGGATCTCGTTCTTTAGTCCATGCTGAAATGCAACTAGGCCAACGAACCTCTCTGGTGTAAGTTAAGTCAGTAGTTCTGTTTCCTTGTCAGGAATTGCGCTGTTTTGGACTTGATGTTATTCTGAACTTTGCATGGTTTGCATGTATACTAATCATGGACACCTTTTTAACATTTGGGTGCAAATGGCAAGATTCCTGCATTCATTACGAATTCTTTTTGCTTGGTTAACTAGAGAAAAACGGATGAAAACAAGATTGCCTAGTTGATTGTGGAAAACCGGGCAAAAACCATCACAACCGCTTAGCTGCGCGTGCGCGCGCGCACACACACACACACAAGATACCCCACATGCACCACTCCAGAGGGCCTTGCTAAGAGAACATCCAGGTGTTATTGTCATCATTCCTTTCCTAGAGGTTTCATTGTGGCATCGACATCCCTAAATCTTGAGCAAACAACTTCGATTTTGTCGATGGTGATTATCGACTCAATCAACATTGTAGAGGTCATGTGATGTGGTACAACCTAGTACCATCATCATGGACTTTGACCCTTTCGCCAAGGGACGCGCGCATCGAGCCTACAAAGGTGAATTTTATCCTTTATGTGTGTCGTTTTGGCCTCCTTGAGGATGGTATACTATTTGATCCTCCACCCTCGTGCACACATAGGTCTGAACGGAGTTGCACAAGTGCCGAGGAGGAGGTCATGTACAAGAGTACGACTACACCGTCAGCGAGGGAAGCTAGGAAGAGAAGACGAAAGACAAGATCTTCACACGTTGTTACTGGCTTTAGGGACCCGTACAACCGATCCACTACCGGTCGTGCAATACAACCGGTTCGAGCAGTACAACTGGTCCGGGAGAGAGGTACTACCGGTCCACCAGACCGGTACTACCGCTCCTGCCTGTGTGCAACAAGCTTGGCTCGGCCCATGTACCATGTTCCCTTCCCCACTTACCCCTTCGTGGCTAGGACTATAGTTACCTTTCCCCCACCTCCACTCTAGGGTTAAAATATTCGACTAAACTTGAGAGAGCTTTTCTCTTCCCCCTATAGGGATCTACTACTCCCGCAAGAGAGAGATTTCTTTTGCGGTTGAGCCTCCGACATCCATGTTATAGCACTTGGAGGAAGACTAGATTCTCTCTCTCTCAAGCTCCATCTCTCCTAGAGTTTTGGATGAACTACCTTGTATATTTCCTCTAATTGTTGTTGGATCTTGTGTGTATATTTATGGGGATGACTTGAGTGTTTGTGCTAGTAGTTCTTGTTCCTTTCCTCTTGTATGTGTTGATTGCTTGTGGATTTCTCTTGTGTTCTTCATGTTCTTCGTCAACCCCCCATTTTAGCCTAATTTTTTTTTCTTGACCTAATTCAAAAATCCCCTAAAAAGTAGCCATACCAAATTTCGTGTGATTTGATGATTCTTGTGAGTTTTTGTTAATTTTGATCCGTGGATCTAGTGTTTGGCAAGTGGATATAACCTCCTTTGCATTCTCTAGCCCTAATTTTTCCTTTTCCCTTTGAATTTGACTCCAAAAATCATCCATTTCCGCCCAAATCGCGTCCCCGAGCTCAAATCCCGTGGCGACCGATACAACCGGTCCTACCCAGTGGTATTCACCATTAGTTGACCATCCGAGCTCTTGAGAGTGAGCCATTTATGATGTTCATTAACACGCTTCTTCCCCACATATGCTTATGCCATGACATTGTGAGGGACGCACAAGAAAAGGCTTTTAGGGTCACATCATTCTAGTTTACATGTGTTACTTGCACCATGATACACTTTAGTCATCTTGGTCCATGCTAGAGACCATATCTCTCATCTTGATTGCCATGTTTCCCTGCTTGATATTGATGCCTTGTGCGTTGCATCAAACTTGTTGCTTACATGCCCCTCTCATATGTTTGATTGCTACTATGTCCTTTCTACACATATGTCATGCACCCAGATTGCTTTATGTCTCACTTTGTTGCCTCACACACATTGACCAATTGCTCTTTCCGTTGTGTTGAGTGTAGCATTGCTTATGATGGGATTCTTGTGCACTTAGGTTTGCATCTTACACACTATACTATAACGCCCTTGATGAATCATGTGTTTGTGCACCTAAGTTGTTTTGGCTTTATGAATGCTTGTTATGACCTTGAGGTAGATGATTTTGCACTTGTCACACACCTTAGCTCTACTACCTCACCTTTGCATGTTTCGCCTAATAGTTTGGTTATGCTTATTGCCCGTAGTACCTATGGATGTACTCGCTTCATAAGTATTGCTATAAAATCCCTTCTCATACTACTTGATATGCACGATGACCACACTTGTTGGTTGAGTTACCACTTGAATGTTGGGTTTTGCACTAACGCTAACCACATTCATTCTTCCAAGTGTTTGTTATGCTTGATCGTTTTGAAAGAATCACAAGTACGACCTTAGAGCAAGGCCATATAGTGCATCTCGATGGCAAGTACTTGATGAGCGACAACTTCCATACTAGGATGCCATTTCTTCCCCATGTTGACGAGGATCTCGATCCAAGGATGGATCTTCTACAAGGAGGGAGATGATGTGGCACGACCTAGTACCATGATCATGGACTTGGCCCTTTCGCCATGGGACGCACACATCGAGCCTACAAAGGTGAATTGTATCCTTTATGCGTTTCCTTTTGGCCTCCTCGAGGACGGTATACTACTTGACCCTCCACCCTCGTGCACAGATAGGTCTGAGTAGAGTAGCACTCGTGCCAAGGAGGAGGTCATGCATAAGAGTACGACTATACCATCCGCGAGAGAAACTTGGAAGAGAATACGGAAGAGAAGATCTTCACACGTAGTTACTGCCTGTAGGGACCAGTACAGCCGATCCACTACCATTCATGCAGTACAACTGGTGTACCACCGGTCCGAGTAGTACAACTAGTCCGGGAGAGAGGTACTACCGGTCCACCAGACTACTACTGCGTGCGTGAAGCAAGTTGGGCTGTGCCCATCTACCCTTTTCCCTTTCGCACTTACCTCTTCGTGGCTAGGTCTAAAAATACCTTCCTCGCATCTCCACTCTAGGGTTAGCAAAGATTAGACTAAACTTGAGAGAGCTTTGCTTATCTACCTCCCCTATGGGGATCTTCTGTAAGGCCCGATATGCGGTACTGTTCCAGATCTAGATATTTCCATCCAGATCCGGGGACGAAGCACATATCGGTCCCACCGCGACATATGACAAAGCCATATGCCCCGGATTTCCAACATGATATCACAACATTACAGATACAAGGATACAACATCTCCTACAATCGGCATACAACTGCCTCAAATAAAATACATCAGCGGAAGATACATGTCTGAGTACAGACTACAACCAAATGCCTAGTGGCAAAGAGAAAAACATCGATCCCCATAACCACACGGGTCCAGGCCCTCCACCGGGATCCGCCTAACTAGGTCGTCGTCGAGTCTCCACGTGAAACGTCGATCACCGTACCTGTTGTCGATCAAGAACCCTGAAAAGAGTTTGGGGGTAGTATCATGAGTACAGAGGTACTCAGCATCCAACTGTAGTGGTCATCTGACCCAGCAAGGACTTCATCACTCGTCATTCTAGGACAACTAGTAGTTTACGGTAAGGAAGGGGTAAGTGGTGAGGTTGCTGCCGCACTAGCATTTATGAAGTGGCTAACGATCTAGAGAGTAAGATAAGAAGCCAAGCATTCGATGAGGAATCGCCTCCAACAAGTCTTGCTATCAACTACTTACGCAAGCATAACACCTATCCTATCCTTGTCCTCCTCTTCGCATCCCGACGAAGAAGAAGATGTCAAGGCACACACACGTTGATCAAGTTATATTAAGATTATCTCAGTTGTTGTCTATGAACAAGGAGTAGGTCTCAAGTCGTCCATAACCGTGGAAACGGCTTCTCGAAAAGATTTAACCCTGCAGGGGTGTACCAACTGCCCATTACAAGGCTCCGCACGCACGCCCATCTCTCTCAGTTGCTACCCATCACAGGCAACCATTTTATGATTTAGTTCCAAGAGATCCGAAACGACAGGTCCCTCTAAGTAACAACGAACAAATCCGGGTGGCCCCCGGGGAGTCGACACCCAACCCAAAAGCCGGCCACGCTCTCGGATCGTACTCTTCCGTATGGCTAAGGTCGGGGTTAGCCTCACCTATATAACAGGGGACTTCCCTAGCTCACCAGTGTGGACCAACAAAGGAACTCTGTCTCTGCTGGCCCGAGTTGTTTTAAAACCACTGGCTGCAGACCAGTTACGCACACGGTTTCAAATGGTAAATCAGCTTGGGCCACCTCTAGAAATATTTGAAGCTAGGTAGGTAAGAAAAGGGTACCCCATAAAATACCACACGCGGTTAGGCACGCTCAGTCTTAAAACCAATACCCGGAACTCGGATCCTAGGTGACTCGAATGGAACAAAGCATCGGGGCGGGATAGCCTAGACCTTCCATCCTTCGTCGAGTATAGTCAACATTATAATAATCATATCATCAACAACAATATAATAATGTGATAGCCCAAACCAAGGACTAACAGGGTAACATCGTAGCATCCTAAGCAGGGGCTGAGCAACGAGCAATAGTAACATAGCAGTACAAGGTTTGTTGGGAAGGGACATGGCTGTATCGGTTTGAAAGAGGCTATAAACATGTGGTAGGATCAAACACCGAACCTAACCTAGACTAGCATGCAAACCACTGGTTGAAATATAATGGATCATAAGTAATGTATAATCCTTGCCTGTTGATAAGTCGGGTTCCGAAGGTGTAGTTGATCGCAAGCTCGCATCATCTCTGAAGGTTCCCGCGGAAGCACACAAGAAGGAAACACTGGAAAGCAATCAACGGTGCACCACTATTACTACGGAGCAATACAAGATCAAAGATACAACACAAGGCACGGCAACGCGATACGGATCTATCGTCGAGAACGGTTACTAATAGTTTAAGTGGGGTATCGGTCACACACGACGAATACCACACGTTTACGGTGGTTCAAGTTGCTTAGCTACAGGTGATCAACAAAGGTTGTTAACATGGCATCTCACTCAAGCATGACATAGCACACAAACATGGCAAGAGGTGAAGCACAAAGTAAACTATCTAATCTAGTCATTTTAAGTGGGGGTAAAACCTATACATGCCAACTATTACAGACCCCACGATAAAAAGGAATTTGGTACTGTTTTTCCCTAAACAATATTTTATTATTTTTATTAGCAAGCAAGAGCAGCATAAACACAATCTACACGATGTTCTAGTCAAGTTACATATAAGAAACATTTTAATCCGAGCAACGGTTAAAAAGTTATTAAAGAAACAATTTTACGGTGGCATGCGATGTAATTAGCAGTCAAACAACATATAAACAAAGTCAAACATGGCAACAAGCAACATTTTATTAATCTACCCGCAAAACGGAGCAACTTTCATGTAGAAAGCGTCTCCATCGGAGCTACCGATGAAAAGATATCGCCCCCGCAAAACCCTAGTGCAACCTGCCAAATAATAAAAAAACCTAGTAGAAAAAAAACTAAAACAGGCCAAAACTGCACTAACGGCCTAACCAGGGGGCGCAACCTAACTAAACAGTGCATAGGGCGTTAAATAGCAGCAAAAGAATTGGGCCAAGCCCAACTACTCAGCGCAGAGAAAAGAAAAGCTGGAGGTGCTCACCATGGGCTCTAGGGCCCATCTCGGCCTGGAGAGGAGGCTGGCGGCCTGGGCCTCGCAGGCCGGCTGGCTGCTGGGCCGGCCCACTACGTGGGCGAGCGGACGAGCGGGCAGCGGCTCGAGCCCGTGCTCCGTCCCGACGGGAACTGGACGAGCGGCGGCGCCGACGCAGCTTCCAGGCCAGCCGCCGGCGAGGGGTGGCCACGGGAGCGCGGCGCGGACGCCGGGAAGGGCGCGGCGGCGTGGAGCTCCCAGATCCGGCAGGGTGAGGTGGCTCCAAGGCGGCGGCGCGACGCCATCTCCAAGCTCGGGCGGCTCTAATGGCGGGCGGTGCGGGGGCTCCTGCGGCTGCTTGGGAGAGGGAGGTGAGGGGAGGTCGAGAGTAGGGGGAGGAGGAGCGCGGGAGGACGGCGACCTAGCAGGCGCGGGCGGCTCGCCGGCGACGGTCTCGCTGGCCGGAGCGAGAGGCGGCGGCGGGGATGAGGCGGCTCGGGCGGTTGGAGCACGGCTTGATGTTGAGGCCACGTGGACGGCTGGGAGCCCTCTGATCTGGATCTGACGGTCCAGATCGAGGGTCTGGGCTAGGATTTCGGGATTTCGAGGCAGATTGGGCAGACCTGCGAATTTTCAGGGGGGTGGCTGCAATTTTGTGGCTAGGGAAACCCTAGAAAGGGGTGGGAGTGTGGTGGTGTTTATATAGCCTAGGTGGCTGGCAGTTTGCAAAAACATCCCCGGTTTTTCTCTCTCGCGCGCGGTGCTTACGTTTCTGACCGCCGGGGGTCCGCAGGACCTCCGATTCGGGTAAAACTTCAAACTGCGCGATCAACACGTCGAGCCGGCGACGTTCACCTCGCGCTGGAACTGTTCCGAGAACACTTTCCGGCGCGCTATAAAAATATCCCGTTTACTTATTAAACGGGCTTTTCGTTCCGTTGGCTGCGACTGGTCTCGTGCGGTTTTCGCGATGGTGATCGGGTAAAACCCGGTGTCACAAAAGGTCGAGTGTCAGGGTGGTAAGGATCGGTCTCCGTCCGGTACGAGATAAGAGGGGGAAAATAATCGCCGATCGATTAAATCGGGGATGCAAACACTGCAAACAAATCAGACAATCAAATAATTTATACCGAAAACAAAATTTTTAATTTTGTGAAATCTGGGCTGTTACATCTTCCCCCTCTATGGATCCACTACTCCTACGAGAGAGAGGCTTCTTCTACGGTTGAGCCTCCGACCTCCATGTTATAGCACTTGGAGGAAGAGTAAATCTCTCTCTCTCTCCCAAGCTCCATCTATCCTAGAGATATGGATGCACTACCTTGTATATTTCCTCTTGTTGTTGTTGGATGTTGTGTGTGTGTGTGTGTGTGTAACTATGGGGATGACTTGAGCATTTGTGCTAGCGGATCTTCTTACTTTCCTCTTGTATGTGATGATTCCTTGTGATTTCCCTTGTGTTCTTCATGTTCTTCGTCAAATCAAGCTCCAATTCGTGAAGATCGGGAAAACCGCAAGGACTTGGTCCCATATCACCATGTGGAGATGCATGAAGATCAGCACAAAAACTGGGCCACTTACGACCCGACAACGTGGCTCCGACGAAGGACGAAACCAGGCATGACTAACGCCATGGAATATCACCGAACGAGCCACCTGTAGCCAGTCATTGTACACCTGATACGTCCCAAACATATCTATAATTTCTGCTTGTTCCATGCTTATATTGGTGATATTGCTATATGTTTTGCTACACTTTCATATCATTCACAACATATTTGGACTAACCTACTAATTCAATGCCTAGTGCAAGTTTTTGTCTGCTGTTGTCCGTGCATTGCAGGAAAATGTCAAAAATAAAAGTGTTCGGAAAATTCCAAAAAATCAGATAAAAAATCAGCGCGACAGAAGATTCTGGAACCCCGAAGGAGGGCCGGAGGGGGCCCACCCCCTAGCCAGGAGGCCACCGGCGCGGCCAGGGGGGAGGCCACACCACCTGGCCGCCTGGTCAGGTGGGGCCTCCCCTCGAGCCCCCCTTTTGCCTATTTATTCCTCCTCCCCCGAAAACCCTTAGGAGGAGCCCCGTTACGGGATTTCGATACTGTTCCACCGCCGCCGCGATTTCGATCTCAGGTTCACAAGGAGAAGTTCTCCTGTCACCTGCTGGAGGGAGGATTGACCTACGAAGGCCTCTCCATCACCATGATTGCCTCCGGGATGTGCCGTGAATAGTTGATACGTCCCAAACGTATCTATAATTTCTTCTTGTTCCATGCACTTTTATGTGACTTCGCTACATGTTTTGCTAGACTTTTATATCATTTTACACATATTTGGACTAACCTACTAACTCAGTGCACCCAGTGCCAGTTCCTGTCTGCTGATGTCTTTAGTTGTAGTGATTTTTCACCAATTTAAAATGCCAGAAAAATTCCAAAAAAATCAGAATAAAAATCAACGTCAAGGAAGCTTCCGGAATCACCAAAGAAGTGCCGGAGGGGGCCATCCCCCTCCTAGGCGGCCAGGTGGCGCGACCACACCCCTGTCCGCGCCACCAGTGCACCTAGGAGGTGGGCCCCACCTCTGGTGCCCCCTTCGGCCTATTTTTACCCCTCGTCACGGAAACCCTCGAGGAGAAGACCGCATCGCGAATCTGTCCCGCCGCCGCAACGCTTCCAAGATCAGGAGCGCCAGAAGACCTCTTTCCGACACCCTGCCGGAGGGAGGATTGATCTCCGGGGAGCTCTCCACCACCATGGATGCCTCCCGGATGTGCCGTGATTAGTCTACCTTGGACCATGGGTCCATGACCAGTGGCTATGTGATGTCTTCTCTCCATCTTTGTTCTTCAATGTTTAGACCTTGTGAGCTTCCCTACATGATCAAGGCACCTATGTAATGTTCCTGTTGTTGCTATGCCGTGTTTGCTGGGATCCGATGGATTATGAGATTATGTTCAGATCGTGATGAGTTATATATTTGGTTTACCTTTTATATTTTGTTCTTGAGTAATTCTTGCATGTTCCCCATTGCTTTTTATTGCTTTGGCCAAGTAGTATATAGTGACTCCAAGAGGGAGCGTTATGCATGATTGTGGGCTCATCCCCCCCGATGTCTTTCTTGAGTGACAGAAACATGAGCCTAGGGGATGTGCTGTTGCCACCAGAGAGAAAACATCAGTGCTTGTAATTGCGGTTGCAAGGATTGTTTAACTTACTCATAGATTGTTAATGCCATTGTCTGTTGCTTTGAGTTTACACTTTGGGTGGGGCTCGCAACTTAATACCAGCGAGATGTTCTTGATAGATATCTCAAGGTGGATGATTAGTAGTAGATGCAGATGGATTTTGGTCTACTTGTCTTCCGTATTGCCCAATATTTTGAGCACTCTTACTTTCAAGTAGCATAATTAGCATTGCGGTGCGTTTATAATTCTGTCAATTGCCCAGCTGTAATTTGTTCATCCAGCTTAGCTGTTTATTGTCTTTTGGGAGAGAGACATCACTAGTGAACATCATGGGACCCCGGTCCATATTTCCATCATTGTTTACACGTCCACTATTTATTTCTTTATTTCCTTTAGTTGAAATATTCACTACCATTATTTCTTGCGTTTGATCCTTTGTAAATGACAAGGTCGGAGGGATTTACAACCCCTCTGTACTCATTGGAGCAAAGTTATTTGTTTCTGTGTGCAGGTCCAGGTAACGCAAATGATTATCATTCAAACGGCGCATCACTTGCCACACCACCTACTTGTCTATCCTTGGAGTCCTCCTGGATCCGGTAAACCTTACAGTCCTCGTGTAAGGGAAATTAGCCGCTATGTACATCTCTACCTTCCACTTGGGGTAACCAACGAGGAACACTACTTCGGTGCCATCAAGCTAATTTCTGGCGCCGTTGCCGGGGACTCCACTCTTCAAGATATGGGAGTTGCACACTATCTTTATCTTTGCTTATTAGTCTTGTTAGTTTACCTTATCGTTTTTATCTTAGTGTCTTTTATCAAAAATCACAAAAAAATTGTTTGCCTTGCTTGCCGCTGCTATTATGGGTTCCACTGAAAACAATAAGTTGTGTGACTTGACTAGTCAAAACAACAATGACTTTATCTGCACTCCTATTGATACACCTGCTACTTCAGCCTCTTCTTATGAAATTAAATCTGTTTTGTTGAACCTTTTTATGAAAGATCAATTCTCTGGTGCTGGAGATGCTGCTGCTTTACACTTGAATAATTTTGTTGAACTATGTGATATGCAAAAGTATAAAGAAGTAGAAGGTGATATTGTTAAGCTTAAGATTTTTTCCTTTCTCCTTGAGCGGAGGAGCTAAAATTTGGTTCCAATCCTTGTCTAGGAATAACATAGATTCTTGGGATAAGTGCAAGGATGATATTATTGGGAAGTACTACCCACCTACTAAGATTATCCAATTGAGGAGAAATATTATGAATTTTAAGCAATTGGATAATGAACACATTGCCCAAGCTTGGGAACGCATGAAATCTCTTGTTAAAAACTACCATACACATGGTTTGACTACTTGGATGGTTATCCAGACTTTTTATGCAGGCCTGAACTTTTTACCTCACAGAATCTGTTAGACTCGATCGCGGGAGGAACCTTTATGTCAACAACACTTGGTGCTGCCACAAAACTATTAGATGAGATGATGAAAAACTATTACCAATGGCATACCGAAAGAGCTCCAACAGGTAGGAAGGTAAACTCTGTCGAGGAAATCTCCTCCTTAAATGAAAAAGTTGACTTAATTATGTCATTACTTACGAAGCAAGCTCCTATTGATCCTGATGATTTTCCTTTGAATTCTTTGGTTTCTCAAGAGCAAGTTGATGTTAATTTTATTTCTAGGAACAACTTTAATAATAATGCTTATATGAATAATTTTGGTAGAAAATCCTAGATCGTTCCCATCCAACACCTATGGGAACAAAATACTTATCCTAGCACCAAAAACTCCACTTCTACGCACGGTCTGCGAGGGGGTCCACCACGCAAAAAACGCTACGGTGATAGGGAGGCAATTGTTCAGGCGATCGCATCCCCAGAACTATGGTTAGGGTTTTATCAGGGGTGAGGTTGGTTTGTGATTGTCCGGTGGAGTTCACACTGGTGAACTCCGGCGAACGGATTGCAGCTGTGATGCGCTCCTGCCAGGCACTGGCCATGGCGGAGAGGGCGAATGTTTTGTCGGTGGTGACTCCTCGCAAGCAGCCGGCGGTGCCGAGCACTACATTGATTGGATCAGCGATGAGAGGAAGCCGCAAGGGAACAGGATTGGGTGACAAGGGGGACTCCTCAAGGAACACGGGGACGCCAGGGTCAAAAACTCCGGGTGACTTGGGAAAGAAGGGAATGGAGAACTCGCCGCTGGCAAATAAAACTCCAGTTCCGGAAGCAAGTCTTTCTGCGCAACTAGGAGGGATGATTCTGATAGAAAAGGAAGCTTCGGGGTTCTTCTTCAAAAACAGAGCGGCAGATATACCTAAGCCTAGCAAGTGGTCGGTCGAGGGGAAGGCGTGCACATCGAGAGCAGTCAATTTCTCTGCCATGAAGAAGAAGATGCAACGTGCCTGGGGTCTCCGTAAGGAGGCAAATTTCAGAGAGATGGGTTATAATGTTTTTGTGATTCACTTTGGCAGCGCGGGTGATTACAATCATGTGATGAACAATGGACCGTGGGAATTTGATCTGAAAGTCTTAGTGATGAAAGAGTATGAGGGTGAAAAGAGGCCGTCTAATATGGTATTCGATGCTATTGATGTTTGGGTGAAAGTTAAAGATCTACCCCCGGATAAGCGATCCAACTCCTTTGGGACTGCCCTGGGAGACTGGCTAGGGGAGATCCGGAATGTGCATGTTGAAAAAGATGGTTTTGCAAGAGGGAAAGATCGAAGGGTGAGAGCAAGGATTCAAATCCATGAACCCCTGGTTAGGGGTTTCTATCTTAAGAAGTCACCAGAGGACAAGAAGGGAACGTGGTATGATTTCCATTACGAACAAATCCCCCACTTTTATTTTGCATGTGGAAGGTTGGTTCATCGGGGTGGGAAGTGCTTGGAAGAGGATGGATCGGCGGGACAGTGGGGGAAGTGGCTGACAGATTCGCCAACGATAAGTTCTGGTTCGAAAGACTATTCTGGGGAGGCACATCAAGTGTAAGTGAGGGTTTTGCTCCGCCTTATTATGACAATGAGAGAGGTTTTGGCAGGGGAGGCAGACCGTATGACATGTATAAGGGCAGTGAAAAAGGGCCGTATTATGATCCACCGACTAAAAGGAACCTGAATCAAGATTTTTCTTCATCACAGGACTCCCGCACTGGAGGTAGGCATGAGAAGTACCAGAAAGAAGTCAATAGCCCTTTAAAAAACCGAATGGCTTATGGTGTTAAGGATTCAGCGGATAAGAGGAGAAGTGGGGATTTGCGGGACGATCTGGAAAGAAAGAAGGAGGGAGACCTGCGTGAGAAGCTTGAAAGAAATAGACAGTTTGATTCTCCAACCAAGTACCGTAAGCATTCTGGGTTTTATGAAGGACAACCATCACAAACCAGAAGCTATCCGGACAGAAGAGGGAGAGGTACCTATGTTCACAGACACCGTGAAGAAAATGGGGACCGGTACTACATGGAGAAATCACCAAGAATGAGCTACTCATGATCCAAGAGGGCGGAAAGACAAGTGTGGATCGCCAAGGGAGAAGTAGATAAAAAGGAAAATCAGTCAAGTGGCGATAAAAGGTAGAAAGTTTCATCAATTTTTGATCGTATCTCAAAGGAAAAATATGAAGCGGCGGACCCTGAAAGACAGGGCCGCCGAGATCAATGAATCTCCTAGCCTGGAACTGTCGGGGATTGGGGTTGGACTCGACAGTTGGAGAACTCAGAGACCTGATTAGGTCCTACAACCCAGGGGTGGTGTTCTTAAGTGAAACGAAAAAGAGTGCGAATGCAATGTAGAGGTTGAAATGGAGTTTGGGATTTAGTAATGGACTTGCGATTGATTGTCAGGGGAGGAGTGGAGGCCTGCCAATTTGGTGGAGAGATGAGTTTCAAGTTACAGTTAGGCCGTGGTGCCAATACTACATGGATGCAAAAATTATCTATGAAAAAATTGAGATTCACTAGTGTATACGGGGAACCCTGTACCGAGTTGAGGAAAAGATTTTGGTATACTCTACGGTACTTATATCGACAGGATGATATACCTTGACTGTGTGCGGGAGACTTCAATGAGATTTTGATACAAGCAGACAAGTTGGAGGCAATCCGCATAGTTTCTCACAGATGGAGGCATTTAGGGACTGCTTGGCCGACTGTGGTCTTGCAGACCTAGGGTTCTCAGGGTACCCAGGCGAGGTGGGTGGCGCACATGCGGTATGCAATCGGTTGACCCATGCTTCGGCTCACATGCACTATTGGGGCGGATGGAGTTTGGCTCAATTAGGAAGCAGATCAAGGAGTTAAAAGTACAGCTGCATGATGCAAAGCTGAGAGCGTTGGACTCGGGTTTTACTGCTGAAATCAGAGATATCGAAGGACAATTGAAGGACATATATGAGAAGGAAGAAATAATGTACAAGCAGAGGTCACGTGTCGGCTGGCTTAAAGAGGGTGATCAGAACACCAAATACTTCCAAAATCGTGCCTCTCATAGGAAACGCAAAAACACAGTACGGAGACTGCTCCGTACTGATGGAACCAAATGCACATCGGATGATGGAATGAGAGAGATGGCTCGGGGATTCTATGAGAATTTGTTTGCATCCGAAGGGGATCAGATTGACAATGGGGTCTCGTACCTTATAAATCCTGTTGTGCAGATGAAATGAATGATGCTTTGACGAAACCTTTCTCGGACGAGGAAATTGAGAAGGCGCTGTTTCAAATGGGACCAACAAAATCGCCAGGACCGGATGGATTACCGACAGTCTTTTACCAACAGCACTGGCAGTTGGTAAAGTCTGATGTCTGTCTTGCTGTCCGTGATTTTCTTGCAGGACGTGAGGTTCCGGATAATTTCAATGACACTATCATTGTTCTAATACCAAAGATTAGCTCACCGGAGCTTCTCTCCCAGTTTAGACCAATTATTCTTTGCAAGGTGCTGTACAAGGTTGGGGCTAAAGTCTTGGCGAATAGACTGAAAGCTATCCTTCACTTGATGATTTCAAAGGAACAGAGTGCCTTCATTCCCGGCAGGCTAATAACGGATAATGTCATAACGGCCTACGAGTGTGTTCATGCTGTTAGTATGAGGAGGAGAAGGAAACCCTTATGCGCAATCAAGCTTGATATGATGAAGGCGTATGATCGAGTAGAGTGGCTGTTCCTTGAGCGCATGATAGCAAGGTTTGGGTTCTCCCATCACTGGATTGGGATGATCATGAGGTGTGTGTGCGGACGACAAGTTTAAGGTTAAGTTAAATGGCGGTTATTCTGATAGTTTCACCCCCTCGCGAGGTTTGTATCAGGGAGATCCTTTGTCCCCTTATTTGTTCCTGTTCTGCGTGGAGGGTTTTTCAGCGTTGCTGCGGCAAGCACAGGAAAGTGCTAATTTTTATGGGGTAAAATTCGGGAGCACGGGCCCCCATATTACTCACCTCTTATTTGCAGATGATAGCATTGTGTTTTTGGAGGGCACTGCGGACAACCTGAGACGGCTGAAAGAGATTCTTGATGTGTATGAGGCGGCCTCTGGACAGAAGGCGAATCTCCAAAAATCTTCTATATTTTTTAGTAAAGGATGCAACGAAATCGAAAAGGTTGCATTACAGCAGGAGATTGGCATTGGGGCCGAGGCACTAAGTGAAAGGTATTTGAGATTACCCGATGTGGTAGGAAGGGCTAAGGATGGCACGTTCCAATACTTAAGGGAAAGATCTAAGAACAAGGTTATGGGATGGAAGGTCCAAGGTCTCTCCAAGGCGGCGGGGGAAGTGCTCATCAAATCCGTGTTGCAAGATACACCAACTTATTCCATGAGCTGTTTTCAACTCTCAAAGAAAATATGCTAGAACCTGACTACTACCTCTTCGAACTTCTGGTGGGGGTCAGCTCAAAGAACGAAGAAGGTGCATTGGATTGCATGGGAGAAGATGTGCACTCGCAAAGCTGAAGGCGGGATGGGATTCAGGGAAAATGAAACTTTCAACCAAGCATTACTAGCCAAACAGGCGTGGCGGCTGCTGGTACATCCGAATTCCCTATGTGCAAGAGTGCTAAAAGAGAGATAATACAAAGGTTCCTCGATTATGTCTGTGACATGCCCGAGTGGTGGGTCATTTACCTTTAAAAGCATTCTGCATCGACGAGACTTGCTTAAGGAAGGGGTTATATGGCGGATCGGAGACGGCTTCATGATCGATGTGCATCATGACAATTGGATCCCACGTAAAGGATGTATGACGACGCTGGGTGCTATACATGTTCCAGGAGTGATGAAGGTTGCCGACTTGCTAAACGCGGACGACAAGGAGTGGGATCTGACCAAGTTGGAGCTTATGTTCAACCTGTCTGAAAGAGAGGAAATCAGAGGTGTGTGCATCGGTGGTGTTGGAACAGTTGATTACCCAGCATGGAACTATACCCACAATGGTGTGTTCACGGTGAGATCTGCCTATCACCTGAAACGGTCGTTGGAAAAAGTGCGTACTGGACAGCCGAGTACGTCCTTGTCAGTGGCTGATCATAGAATCTGGTTAGCATTGTGGGGCACAAACGCCCCAGGTAAGGTGAAGATTCAGGCTTGTAGGCTGATAAAAAATGGATTAGCAGTGGGTGCGGAATTACAAAGAAGATCCATCAAACATGGGGTTGTGTGTGTAGCGTGTGGAGGAGAGGAGTCTATCATGCACCGGTTCTTGCGTTGCCCTCATGCAATGCTGTTCTGGGACCTACTTTCGTCGGAAAAGAGCGCAAAGGTGGCGATCCCACCTGGGTCTGTTCGCACTCAGAGTGTAACATCCCAATTTTCTAAATTCGGATGTTAATAGATCATCATATGCATCTCATGCTGCTTCCGCATTTTTCTGGAGTTTTAAAATATTTTTAAACATTTTTCAACACAGGACAGTTCGCTAGAGAGGATATAAAAGGACTTATCCCCATTTTTAATTTGTTGAAAAATAGTTTAAAATATTTTGGAAGACTTTTTAATTTTACTTTGGAGTTATAAATATTTTCTAAAAATATTTTGGGAATTTATTTATGCTCCGGAAAAGTTTTTAAATCAAATTTCGGAGTTTTCGGTATTTTTAAAATGCCAAAAAAGTATTTAAAAATAAGTTGCAAAGTTTTTATTTTACTTTAATATTTTGGTAAAGCCAAAAATTCAGTTTTATTATTTTAAAAAGATTTGCGAAGACGAAATTTTAAAATAAATTTCCGTGATTTTTGTAATATTGTTTTGGGCCTAATGGCCCTGTTCTGTTTTTTTTTTCCCGCAGACCGATTTTGTATTTATCTCGGTTTAAAAAAAAGGGGATTAGAGGCTATCTATACATAGCCCCGATTAGGGCTAGATTATTTTCGTTTAGCATTTTCAGATTAGCCCTAAACTAATCCGCGGGACCCGCCGCCGCCGACGTCATCGCCGGAGTTCGCTGGAATCTCGCCGGAGGATCGTCGGAGTTCGTTTTTTCGCCGGAGTTCGCCGTTTTTTGCCACCGGTGAGCACTTCGCGCCGCACCGCCGTATAGCCGCCGACCCCGCCGCCGCGCCGCCGCCCCGTGCCCTAGCGCCGCCGCCGCCGCGCAAGCAGCCGCGCCGCCGCCGGCCGCTGTGAGCCGCCGCCGCCGCCGACCGCTGTGAGCCGCCGCCGCCGCGAGCTCCATGGCGCCCGCGCCGGCCGCCACGCCCCTGGCCGCCCCGCCCCCGCCGCCCACCGCCGCCCCCGCCGCCGGCCTTGGCCGGAGTTGGCCGCCGGCCGGAGCCAAGACGAGCCGAGCTCGTGCTGGCCAGCCATAGCCGCTGGCCTTCATGCCCGTGCGTGAGGAGAGAGAGAGAGCTCTGGAAAAAAAAGAATGAGCTAGTTTCGTTTTCGAAAAAAAATCCAGATATGGATCCAAATCGCCCGAGGAACCGATCGCGTTTTTCGGAAAATTTTTATTTACGTCTGGGTCCTTTATACAGTAGAGCACCCCGGTACCCCCGGTGTCACCCCGATACCGTTTTTGCGACTACTTTTTAACCGTAACTTGGAATTGGGCGATTCCAGTTGCGTTGCGACCGTGTAGAAATTTCCTAGCCAGTAGACCAAATGTTACAGAAGTTGGAAGTTTTCAAATTTAAATCCCAAGCTGATCCAAATTTGAACTTCCGGCAGCCGTAACTTTTTACCGGTGCGCCCGTTTGCGCCGTTTCTTTTTGCGTTGGTTTTATTTTGACAAGCACTTTAAGTTTAGCTACTGTTAGGAAAGTTTTGCTACTGTTCTTTGAATGTTTATTACTGTTTGAGCATATTTGTATTGAACATATGATTGATTGGTGCTATGTTTGCTCGTATAGATTGTCTGGAGTGTGCCGCCTCGTTTTGTGAGGATTGTGACCGTCAGGACCAGCAAGAAGGCAAGTGATACTTTGAACATACTCATACCTATATTTTCTATATGCATTTTGTTAAGAAATATCACCCTATTGCATGATAGGTAGTTTATTTTACTGTTGCTGCAAAACCAGTTAGGATAGCCACATGTCTTGACTTGTCTACCGTAGATCGAACTAGCCGTGTTGTTGCTTTATTGCTATGCTTTGTAGACGTGGTTTGGGTTGTGAGAATTCATGGAGTGCATGTGAGCTATTAAATAAACTGTGTAGCAACTTTATAATAATAGAAATCACTTCTGGACGGGCGGGTTGCATCCCGGTAGTTGTGCCTCGGTTGAGGACAGTTCCGGGGTTAAATGCACCCAATGGTTGTTTTTGGTGGTGAACCGGATGCGTCATGGGGAGTACCCTCTGACGCAGTGGGCGCCGTCCAGGCTCAAAAAGATCAGACATGCAATATTACTAGTAGCTTCCGTGTACAACCACTGGCTATATGGGCTCTGGCTTAGCACGAGTACGTTGTGGGGAACCTGGCCCTGGTAGCTAGCTGATGTAGATGTGTTGTTAGGTGTACCGGCTACCAAAGGGTGGAGGCAACCTCTTCAGAAAGTCTTTGTCTCAATCTTCGGGTTGAGTCCAGTGGGGAACGTGTACAACCTCTGCAGAGTGTATAAACTGATCATGATTAGCCGTGTCCAAGGTTACGGACGAACTTTGAGCAACTAGTCAGTACTGTTGATGAATGATCTTGACAGATGAACACTTAATAATAATTTGGTTGGGACAAGAGTAGCATGGGTTGCTGTGTGTTTCAGGTAGAATTCAACTTAAAACTTTGACTAGTTTAGTTCAGGAAAAAATTGGCTTTCAGCAAAACAAAACCACAAGCCTTTCCTTTGACTTACCTTGCATGTAGTTGTAGGTCCTTTATATAAACTTTTCCGAGTCACTTCCCGTACAAATCAGATGTACTGACCCGTTGTCGGGCTGTAACCTTCGGTGTTGCAGGTTTTTCAGACGATCATTAAGGTGCGTTTAGGGGTTGCGAGTCTACACTCAACATGTTCGCATGTGGCTATTGATGGGAATCCACGTTACTTGCTTTTGCTTCCGCTATATTTATATTGAATAAGCTAGCCTTGAGCTATGCAACTTGTTATTTATTTTACTCTCGATCATACGTTGTAATAATGATGCACTTGTACTTTAATATACATCTATGATACTGTGTGTGCCAGCGAGTTCGATCCAGGGACTGGTACTTGAGCACAGATACTTCAATTCTGTGTGAATTGGGTCGTTACAGATGGTATCAGAGCAGTGTGTTGACTGTAGGACGTGACCCTAGAAAATGGACTAGAAAAGCCATAGGAATCAAAATATTACTTTATATCACTCTGTCTTGTACTTACTTACCTTCTCTATCTCGTATTCATACCTGTTCTAATTCTTGCCTTACCTCTCTTTGATTATAGATGACCACTATATCATACCGCGCTATGGCGTTTGGACCTGAGCTCAGGGGGATTTGCCACTTCCTGAACATCTATGCGCCAGTCTTTCAGCCGGACATCGTGGAGACAAGGGGAGCTGATGACTACTGGCAAGTGGAGACTTTCGTCCTTGGAAGCATGAAGAATGAAGAAAGGGTGATCACGGAGTCCTTCGAGGTGCATGCCCAGGAGAAGGAGTGGTGTGTGCGCATGGCCGCTCACATAGCTCTTGAACGCATTGTGGAGACGTATTCCGCTCGACTAAAGGGTACGGTGTACGCGGAGATGGCCAAGGTTCTCCCATCGGGGAACATTATACCAAAGAGGTTCAGGTATGTGCCTGGGGCCATTTGGCCAGGTACAACCAGCTACATCATCCAAAGCCTGGAGAAGCACATCCATTGCCTGGAGAAGTGCACTCAGTCAGACCTCTACACCATTACTGAGTTGCAGCAGAAGAACACCAGGCTCAAGAGGGACAACAACAAGCTGAAGAAGGAGAAGTTGGAGATGCCAGCAGAGATGACAAGGCTGAAGGAGAAGATGAAGGCCAATGGGATTGAAGAACCAGAAGAGGAGCCAGAAGTAGACACCTCGGAGGAAGAAGAAGAGTCGAGTCCCAAAAGGCGCAACCGCATTAGCGGGCGCTAATACCGCATGTTGTTTAGCAAAGACAACATTAAGAATTACTTCACCGACTATTAGTTGGCTATCGTTATCGTGTTAGCGTATTTGACCATGTCGACTTATTCGGTGTGGCAATACTAGGTTGCTTGATATACTCTTATGCTATTCGTGATTGTGTTGAGAATCTTATATTACCCATGGTTGTTATGAGGATCTTATATCAGTTATAAAATATATTTTAAATTATATGGTGTGTTATGTGATGGTTTTCCGTATGAGTGCATTGGTTGATGATTGTTATATGTTTGATGCTATGGTGATATTGATTGGTGAAGTTGATTGGTGATATATGTATGGTATATATAATGCTTGCCATGATCATCATAAGCATATGGGTAGGAGTATATTTCCCTAGCTACTTTCTGTCTAAATCTTACCTATTCTTACCCAACAGATGTCGCCGAGACGTGATCCCACGGGGAATGAGAGCAACAACAATGGAGTGCCAGCTTACATGCAACAGTTACTTCAAGGACAAGCTTAGCTGATCCAGTTGCTCACTCAGAACATGGGCAACGACAACAATGCGCCACTACCACCACCGGTGGACACGCTTGCAAGGTTCCTGAGGTTGAATCCTCAGAGGTTCTCTAGCACTCCTGAGCCCATAGTGGCGGATGACTGGCTTCGTTCAGTGGGCCGGAATATGGAGACAGTTGGCTGCACTTAGGCAGAGAGAGTGAGGTTTGCCTCACATTTGCTGGAGGGTCCTGCCGCTGCTTGGTGGGACAACTACTTGCTGACTTACCCCATCGACACCATCACTTGGGCGCAGTTCCAATCTGCTTTTCGCGCCGCACATGTTTCAGCAGGCGCCATGAGCTTGAAGAAGAAGGAGTTTCGCAGTTTGCGTCAGGGAGGCCATTCAATGGCCGAGTATGTTGAGGTGTTCAACAAGCTTGCCAGATATGCTCCAGATGATGTCAGGAATGATGCTGCTAGGCAGGAGAAGTTCTTGGAGGGGCTGAATGATGAGTTGGGAGTCCTTCTGACAGTGGCTACTTTTGCTAACTGCCAGACGCTCATCGACAAGGCTATTGTGTTGGAAGGCAAGCAGCAGGCCATTGAGAACCGCAAGAGGAAGTACAACAACAACAACAATGGTGGCAAGTATAACTCTGGACCGCATCAGAAGCCACACAATTCTTATGCTGGCAATGGGGGACATAACCATGGGCATAACCACAATGGTGGGAATGGCCATGTTCACAATGGAGGACACAACCATCATGGTGGGAATGGTCACAACCATAATGGCCACAACCACCACAATGGTAACAAGAATGGCAATGGCAATGGAAGGAACAATGGGAGAAGCAATGGAGCCAATGGAGGCAATGGAAACAATCGTCAGAATGGCCAGGCACCAAAGGACTTGAGTCACATCCAGTGCTTTAGGTGCAAGAACATGGGACACTATGCCAAAGACTGCCCAGAGTCCAATGGGAATGGAGTCACCAAGCCCAATCCTTTCAAGGGGCATGTGAACCATGTCAACGTGGAGGAGATCTATGATGAGCCTGATGCTGTGATTGGTAAGTTCTTTATCAATTCAGTACCCGCACTTGTTCTTTTTGATTCTGGTGCATCACATTCTTTCATATCGAGGGTATTTGTGGATAAGCATGAGTTACCTACCGTAGTTCTTAAGTCATCTATGCTCATAAGTTCACCGGGAGCGGAGATGTCAGCTAGTTTGGGATGCTATCAGTTGAGCCTAGCCATAGGGAAGCATGTTTTTTCCTACAGATTTGATTGTATTGAAGTCACAAGGTTTGGATATTATATTGGGCATGGATTGGTTAGCCAAGTACCAATGTGTTATTGATTGTGCCAGTCGGTCTATCACTCTCCGTACACCGAATGGACAGAAGATCAGATATGTGTCCAAGTATAAGCATCAACACGCCCAGGTGAATTCTCTTAAGGGGGGTAGCTTGGATGATGTGCGTGTTGTGAGGGATTATCCGGATGTGTTTCTGGAGGAGTTGCCAGGTATGCCACCGGATAGGGAGATTGAGTTCCTTATTGATTTAATACCAGGCACTAGGCCTATTGCTAAGAGACCGTATAGGATGCCCGCTAATGAACTTGCAGAGTTGAAGGAACAGATCAGAGAGTTGCAAGAAAAGGGGTTCATTCGCCCAAGCTCGTCACCTTGGGGATCTCCAGTGTTGTTTGTTGAGAAGAAGGATGGAACCCAGAGGATGTGTGTTGACTACCGTTCTCTGAGTGATGTTACTATCAAGAACAAGTATCCTTTACCTGTGATTAATGATCTATTTGACCAGTTGGAGGGAGCTTGTGTATTCTCTAAGATTGATCTTCGTTCGGGTTATCATCAAGTGAAGATTCGGGAGAAGGATATTCCGAAGACTGCTTTTACTACGAGGTATGGGTTGTATGAGTATACTGTTATGTCATTTGGATTGACTAATGCTCCTGCATACTTCATGAATATGATGAACAAGGTGTTTATGGAGTTCTTGGATAAATTCACTGTGGTGTTCATTGATGATATATTGGTGTATTCCAAGAATGAGCAAGAGCATGAGACACATTTGCGTTTGGTATTGGAGAAGCTCATGGAGCACAAGTTGTATGCCAAGTTCAGAAAGTGTGAGTTTTGGTTGAAGGAGGTCGGATTCCTTGGACATGTTGTGTCAGGAGAAGGAGTAGCTGTGGACCCATCCAAGGTTTCAACAGTTACAGAATGGGAGACACCCGCGATAGTTGGAGACATTCGCAGTTTCTTGGGTCTTGCAGGATATTATAGGAGGTTCATTGAGAATTTCTCCAAACTTGCGAAACCGATGACTGAGCTGTTGAAGAAAGAGAACAAGTTTGTTTGGAGTGAGGCATGTGAAGCCAGCTTTGAGGATTTGAAGAAACGGTTAGTAACTGCACCTGTTTTATGTTTGCCTGATATACATAAGGATTTCCAAGTGTATTGTGATGCTTCTCGTCGAGGACTTGGTTGTGTTTTGATGCAAGGAGGTAGAGTTGTTTCTTATGCTTCACGTCAGCTTAAGAACCATGAGCAGAACTATCCTACACATGATTTGGAGTTAGCTGCAGTTGTTCATGCATTGAAAACATGGAGGCAATATCTTATTGGTAATCATTGTGATGTTTTTACTGATCATAAGAGTTTAAATTATATCTTTACTCAGAAGGATTTGAATCTCAGGCAGAGTAGATGGCTGGGGCTTATTAAAGATTATGATTTGAATGTGCAGTATCATCCTGGTAAAGAGAATGTAGTTGCTGATGCATTGAGCCGTAAGAGTCATATCAACGTTGCTAATGTTGAGGATATGCCACGTGAGTTATGTGAGAAGCTCAAGAATCTCAGGTTGGAGATAGTTCCTAAGGGATATGTGGCAGCATTGGAAGTGAAGCCAAATCTGTTGGAAAGAATCAGAGAAGCTCAGAAGGGTGATGCAGAAATTGATGAGATAAAAGTGAATATGACCAAGGGAAAAGCAGAGGGTTTCCGTGAGGATGAGCATGGAGCCATTTGGTTTGAGAAGCGCATTTGTGTACCGCAAGATGCAGAGATCAGGAAGTTGATTCTTCAGGAGGCACATGATTCACCTTATTCTATTCATCCCGGGAGTACCAAGATGTATTTGGATTTGAGGGAGAGATTTTGGTGGCCTAGCCTGAAGCGAGAGATAGCCCAGTATATTGCTTTGTGTGATGTTTGCCAGAGAGTCAAGGCTGAGCATCAGAAGCCAGCAGGATTGTTGCAGCCTTTGCCTATACCAGATTGGAAGTGGGATCAGATAGGTATGGACTTTATTACTGGTTTACCCAGGACTCGGTAAGGATATGATTCTATTTGGGTGATTGTTGATCGTTTGACCAAGGTTGCTCACTTCATACCAGTGAAGACAACTTACAACAGTGCCAAGATAGCCAAGATTTATATGTCCAGGATCGTGTGTTTGCATGGAGTTCCAAGAAAGGTTGTGTCTGATAGAGGTACTCAGTTTACTTCAAAGTTTTGGCGTCAGTTGCATGAGACCTTGGGCACTAGGCTGGAGTTCAGCACAGCGTTCCATCCTCAGACAGATGTGCAGACCGAGAGAGTCAATCAGATCTTGGAGGATATGTTGAGGGCTTGTGCGTTGGATTATGGTTCGAGTTGGGATGACAACTTACCGTATGCTGAGTTCTCGTACAACAACAGTTACCAGGCTAGTCTTCAGATGGCACCATTCGAGTTACTGTATGGAAGGAAGTGCAGGACTCCGTTGATGTGGGATGAGGTAGGAGAACGTCAGTTGTTTGGACCAGACCTGATCAGAGATGCTGAGGAGAAAGTCAAGTTGATCCGTGATAGACTGAAGATAGCACAGTCCAGGCAGAAGAGTTATGCAGATGCTAAGCGCAAGGATGTAACCTATGAGGTTGGAGACCATGCGTATCTTAGAGTTTCACCAATTCGCGGAATCAAGAGGTTTGGAATCAAGGGCAAGTTAGCACCACGTTTTGTGGGGCCTTACAAGATCTTGGAGCGCAGAGGAGAGGTAGCTTATCAGTTGGAGTTTCCAGAAGCTTTGTCAGGAGTGCATGATGTGTTTCACGTATCCCAGCTGAAGAAGTGTCATGCAGAAATGGCAGATATTCCTTTGAGAGATACAGTACCACTTGAGGCAATTCAGTTGGAGAGTGACTTGACGTATGAGGAGAAACCTGTGAAGATTCTGGAGACTGCCGAGAGAGTTACCCGCAACAAGACGATTAGGCTAAGCAACGTTCAGTGGGATCATCATACCGAAGAGGAGGCAACTCTGGAGCGTGAAGAGGATCTGAAGCAAGACCACCCGCATCTTTTTGCTAGCCAGCCCGAATCTCGAGGACGAGATTCATCTTAAGGGGGGTAGGTTTGTAACATACCAATTTTCTAAATTCGGGATTTAATAGATCATCATATGCATCTCATTCTGCTTCCGCATTTTTCTGGAGTTTTAAAATATTTTTAAACATTTTTCAACACATGGCAGTTCGCAGGAGAGGATATAAAAGGACTTATCCCCATTTTTAATTTGTTGAAAAATAGTTTAAAATATTTTGGGAGACTTTTTAATTTTACTTTGGAGTTATAAATATTTTCTAAAAATATTTTGGGAATTTATTTATGCTCCGGAAAAGTTTTTAAATCAAATTTCGGAGTTTTCGGTATTTTTAAAATGCCAGAAAAGTATTTAAAAATATTGAAAAATAATTTGCAAAGTTTTTATTTTTGTTTAATATTTTGGTAAAGCCAAAAATTCAGTTTTATTATTTTAAAAATATTGGCGAAGACGGAATTTTAAAATAAATTTCCGTCATTTTTCTAATATTGTTTTGGGCCTAATGGGCCTGTTCTGTTTTTTTCCCGCAGACCGATTTTGTATTTATCTCGGTTTAAAAAAAAGGGGATTAGAGGCTGTCTATAAATAGCCCCGATTAGGGCTAGATTATTTTTGTTTAGCGTTTTCAGATTAGCCCTAAACTAATCCGCGGGACCCGCCGCCGCCGACGTCATCGCCGGAGTTCGCCGGAGGATCACAGGAGTTCGTTTTTTCGCCGGAGTTCGCCATTTTTTGCCACCGGTGAGCACTTTGCGCCGCACCGCTGTATAGCCGCCGACCCCGCCGCCGCGCCGCCGCGCCGGCAGCCGCGCCGCCGCGCCGGCAGCCGCGCCGCCGCTGGCCGCTGTGAGCCGCCGTTGCCGCGAGCTCCATGGCGCCTGCGCCGGCCGCCACGGCCCTGGCCGCCCCGCCCCCGCCGCCTACCGCCTCCCCCGCCGCCGGCCTTGGCCGGAGTTGCCCGCCGGCCGGAGCCAAGACGAGCCGAGCTCGTGCTGGCCAGCCATGGCCGCTGGCCTTCGTGCCCGTGCGTGAGGAGAGAGAGAGCTCTGGAAAAAAAAGAATGAGTTAGTTTCGTTTTTGAAAAAAAAAATCCAGATATGGATCCAAACCGCCCGAGGACCCGATCGCGTTTTTCAGAAAAAATTTATTTACGTCTGGGTCCTTTTTACAGTAGAGCACCCCGGTACCCCCCGGTGTCACCCCGATACCGTTTTTGGGACTACTTTTTAACCGTAACTCGGAATTGGGCGATTCCAGTTGCGTTGCGACCGTGTAGAAATTTACTAGCCAGTAGACCAAATGTTACAGAAGTTGGAAGTTTTCAAATTTGAATCCCAAGCTGATCCAAATTTGAACTTCCGGCAGCCGTAACTTTTTACCGGTACGCCCGTTTGCGCCGTTTCTTTTTGCGTTGGTTTTATTTCGACAAGAACTTTAAGTTTAGCAACTTTCAGGCAAGTTTTTATACTGTTCTTTGAATGTTTATTACTGTTTGAGCATATTTGTATTGAACATATGATTGATTGGTACTATGTTTGCTCGTATAGATTGTCCGGAGTGTGCCGCCTCGTTTTGTGAGGATTGTGACCGTCAGGACCAGCAAGAAGGCAAGTGATACTTTGACCATACTCATAACTATATTTTCTATATGCATTTTGTTAAGAAATATCACCCTATTGCATGATAGGTAGTTTACTTTACTGTTGCTGCAAAACCAGTTAGGATAGCCACATGTCTTGACTTGTCTACCGTAGATCAACCTAGCCGTGTTGTTGATTTATTGCTATGCGTTGTAGACGTGGTTTGGGTTGTGAGAATTCATGGAGTGCATGTGAGCTATTAAATAAACTGTGTAGCAACTTTATAATAATAGAATTCACTTCTGGACGGGCGGGTTGCATCCCGGTAGTTGTGCCTCGGTTGAGGACAATGCCGGGGTTAAATGCACCCAATGGTTGTTTTTGGTGGTGAACCGGGTGCGTCATGGCGAGTACCCTCTGATGCAGTGGGCGCCGTCCAGGCTCAAAAAGATCAGACATGCAATATTACTAGTAGCTTCCGTGTACAACCACTGGCTATATGGGCTCTGGTTTAGCACGAGTAAGTTGTGGGGAACCTGGCCCTGGTAGCTAGCTGATGTAGATGTGTTGTTAGGTGTACCGGCTACCAAAGGGTGGAGGCAACCTCTTCAGAAAGTCTTTGTCTCAATATTCGGGTTGAGTCCAGTGGGGAACGTGTACAACCTCTGCAGAGTGTATAAACTGATCATGATTAGCCGTGTCCACGATTATGGACGAACTTTGAGCAACTAGTCAGTACTGTTGATGAATTATCTTGACAGATGAACACTTAATAATAATTTGGTTGGGACAAGAGTAGCATGGGTTGCTGTGCGTTTCAGGTAGAATTCAACTTAAAACTTTGACTAGTTTAGTTCAGGAAAAAAAATTGGCTTTCAGCAAAACAAAACCACAAGCCTTTCCTTTGACTTACCTTGCATGTAGTTGTAGGTCCTTTATATAAACTTTTCCGTGTCACTTTCCGTACAAATCAGATGTACTGACCCGTTGTCGGGCTGTAACCTTCGGTGTTGCAGGTTTTTCAGACGACCAGTAAGGTGCGTTTAGGGGTTGCGAGTCTACACTCAACATGTTCGCATGTGGCTGTTGATGGGACTCCACGTTACTTGCTTTTTCTTCCGCTATATTTATATTAAATAAGCTAGCCTTGAGCTATGCAACTTGTTATTTATTTTACTCTAGGTCATACGTTGTAATAATGATGCACTTGTACTTTGATATACATCTATGATACTGTGTGTGCCAGCGAGTTTGATCCAGGGACTGGCACTTGAGCACATATACTTCAATTCTGTGTGAATTGGGTCGTTACACAGAGGGAAGTAGCTGCGTGGTTTATGGATTGGATCTCGGAAGCAGGTGAAGATGACAAAGAGCTTATGGTTAACACACTGTACGGACTATGGCTGGCGTGCAACAGAGCAAGGGATGGCAAGAAAATCGACCCTCCACATGAAATAATGAGGACGGTATATTATTTCATGGATGAGTGGAGAGCTGTCCATGGGAAGGAAGCCAAAGTGATTCAGAAGAAGGCAAAGGAAGAGTGGCAACCACGAGAGGAGGGTTGGATCAAGGCCAACTGCGATGGTGAGACGAAGAAATCTAGGAGATCAGGTGGAGGTGGGGTAGTGTTGCGAAACAATCAGCGTGCGTTCCTGGGTGGAGCATCCCATTTTTTCGCTACCATAACCTCACCTGTAGAAGCAGAGATCAAAGAGTGCAACGTGGCGTTGGACCTAGCCGAGGAGATGAATTTGGGGCGGTTCAACTTGGAACTCGATTGCCAAGATTCGGTGAGACAGCTCGCTGCAGAGGAGAAGAATCCGTCGGCAATTGGGCCGCTGGTGCAGGAGGTGAAGGACAAGATGGTGAGCTTCCAGTGTAAGATCACTGGGAGAAGACGAAGTGCGAACAGGGCGGCGCACGAGCTAGCAAGGCGAGCGGAGGGATCGGAGGAGAGCAATATCTGGAGGATGCGGCCTCCAGATTGCATTCTTAGTGTGCTAGCTCAGGAAATTCCAAGCATTGTTTAAGATTGGTTTAGCTAGTGCCTCCTTTATGCCCGAAAGAATGTATGATATGCTTAGTTTGAAACCTTTTGATACATGTTCTTTTGGTGTTCGAATTGTTGATTCTTCCGTAAAGAAACCTTTAGGAAGGATTGATGATGTGCTCATTATTGTCACTGATAATTATGTTCCCGTTGATTTTCTTGTTATGGACATTGAGTGTGATCCCTCATGTCCAATTATTTTAGGACGTCCTTTTCTTCGCACCGTTGGTGCTATCATTGACATGCAAGAGGGGAAAATTAGATTTCAGTTCCCCCTTATAAAGGGAATGGAACACTTCCCTTGAAAGAAAATCAAGTTGCCTTATGAGTACACGGGAAAGCTATTCTTTTGATATTGATAAAACTTGATTATCTTGTATCATGCCTAGCTAAAAGGCATAAAAGAAAGCGCTTGTTGGGAGGAAACCCAAGATGTTTTTACTTTTAGTTTTAGTGGTATTGATGTTTGTTACTACTGTAACAACATCATTGTATCTTTACTTTCAAGCTTTGGGCCAAGTTTTAGCCCCCGATTTCAAGAATGTTAAAAAGTTGTGACATGCTGTCTAGAAACAGATTCTGTCCCCTTGACGGAAAACTTCGGCTAAAATCACCAGATCATCTTTTTGATCTGAATATTTTTGACAACATGCTCCATACAATTGGCTTTCGTGAGTCTGTTCTGAGTTTTTTGGTTTGAGTTGCAGAAGTACCCCGAAAAATTTATTTACTACCTGATGGTCTGTTTTTCACAGATTCTGCCATGTTTTTCGTTTCCTTCATTTTGCAAACCTTAAGATTTCTTTTTATTTGCAAAAACGTTTTGGAAAATCTTGAGAAACAGTAGATCTTCAAGAATATCTTTATTTCCAGTAGAGAAAAAATATTTTATCATGGGTACTAACCACTCTAATCAGCTTATGATTAGTTTCGTATGAAGGAAGTTTTCAAGTATGCGAAGGAAGATGATTAAAGAAGATTCGGGAGTGTCAAGCGGTCAATCTTGGGGATGCCCCCATGCATCCCCAAGAATTATCCAAGGAGACTCAAGCATCTAAGCTTGGGGACCCCCCCGTGCATCCCCTTCTCCATCAACAATCATCAGTTCGTCCTTCTCCATGCTATATTTTTATTGCTTCATATGTTATGTGCTAGACTTGGAGCGTCTTGCTCTTTAATTTTTAGTTTGTTTTAGTTTTGCTTGCTGTTCATAACAAGTTGGATCCTAGCCTTCATTGTTTGGGAGAGAAACACGCTCTGCACCACCGTAGAACACAACATAGGCTTGCATGCTTATATTTCTTTTTGTGTGTGTTCTATATCTTTTCATAGCTACTGTCATGTTTAGCTCTTAGTTTTCATGCTTATATTTTTAAGAGATTTTGTTTAGGATGTTCTAGGAACTCTCTTGAGTCTTCATGTTTATCTTGTTTAGATAGTTGGCTTGTAGCACTAAGTTGCGTGTCTTGCATGAGTAGGTAATTAAGGTTGCTATTACAAGTGTAGTAGTAACATGCAATAGTTTTGAGGTATTGATTAGAGTAATGTTTGGAAATTAAGGTGCCAAGAGCTTGAGCCTATTAGTGATAGGTGTCGTATTTTGGGAAATCTATGCTTATTTTAAAAAACTACAAAAATTAGTTGAGTACTCTAGCTACTAGATGGATCGCTAACCTCTGGAGGGGTTGGAATATATAGAGTACCCTCACGTACCATGTGTCAAGGATGCGCAAGGATAACCAAACCCCCATACACTCCTCCTCGGTGTACTCGTATCTATGTGAACTTCCTAAGTAGATAGAGAGTTACCAATAATAAGTGCATGAGTTCTTCAAACTAATGCGATTATTCGATTGTTGGCACTTCCACCTTCCCATATTTTGCTAGCGTCTTAGGTACCGTGTATTGCCCTTTATGACCTTGAGAGTTGGCGCATATTTCGCGGGTGCATCCAAACCCTTGGAACGATACGCTTTGTCATCATAAACCTCCTTATATCTTCCTCAAAACACCCACCATACCTACCTATCAAGGCATTTCCATAGCCTTTCCGAGATACATTGCCATGAAACATCCACCATCTACTGACTTGATCTTCATGTCATACATGCTTTTGATTGATCGAGGATCCGCATGATTGTTGGGCTTTTCCCTTATTATTGCTACATGACGCACTAGTATCACTGCATATCCTGCTACACTGGCAGAGCCATACATTTCAATACATCATGATAGTTTTCATCTTTATTTATATTTGAGTAGTTCTTGTAAAGTGTGAAGATCTTCTATATTCTGGTAAAATATAGAGTGTTTCCCTTAAGTGAGGAAAAGATCCCAAAGAGGACAAATGAGAGATAAATAGAAAGAGCCACAGAGGCCACAAAAATACAAAAAAATTGAGAAAAAAAGAAATAAAAAGAGAGAAGGGGGCAACACTACTATTCCTTTTGAAAGATACACACTCGTACTCCATTGTTATACTTGTACTCGATAGAGATTATCATTCATGCATAACTATCTGGGGACCCTTCCACTA
Organism: Bromus sterilis; assembly: GCA_950022295.1. Classification (NCBI taxonomy): domain Eukaryota; kingdom Viridiplantae; phylum Streptophyta; class Magnoliopsida; order Poales; family Poaceae; genus Bromus; species Bromus sterilis. Next base: position 158,165,841 of record OX465597.1, read on the forward strand.
TAGAACTTGTCTTGCATCTTCCAAGGATGAGCCTCCTCAAATGAGCTCTAGGTCTTCATGAGCAAGCAAGTTGGATGCACCCCCCTAGTTCCATTGGAGAGCTTACCTTAGCTCATATGTGCATCCGTTGCATGGAAATCCCTACTCCTCACATCGTATCTATCATTTGGCCTTCTCTTGCCTATGATTGTCCTCATTGATGTGAGCCTTTCACACCTTTTTGTCTTCCTTCCCCACCATTTCTCTCTTTGCCATACTAAGTGTTAACATATCTTCCTCGCGCTCATCCATTGCATGAGTGCTCAAAGTCGAAAGGGAGAAGATCAGTTGGACTTGTAGCTGACTAGTGGTCTGGGGATGAGTCGAAATAAGATCCCGAAGGAGACTAAATGTGAAATTTTAGTAGATTGAGTTCTCAATTAAACTATATATATATATATATACATATATATATATATATATATATATACTCTCTTAATCCCATCTGCCATTGCTTGCACGCAAACACCATTTGGAGACATTCGAGTCACAGACAACAAGAGCTCTTGCACCTTTACGTTTATAATTTGCTAGAATTAATACTAAGACTCTTGCTTGTTATTATCTTGACTTGAATTTCAGATCTTACTTGCTTTACTTTGAAGTTCTTATATGTGTGTTAGCATGTCACCGCAGAAATTATCTATGTTACATTTACCTACTCGAGGACGAGCAGGAATTAAGCTTGGGGATGTTTATACGTCCCAAACGTATCTATAATATCTTCTTGTTCCATGCACTTTTATGTGACTTTGCTACATGTTTTGCTACACTTTTATATCATTTTACACATATTTGGACTAACCTACTAACTCAGTGCACCCAAGGCCAGTTCCTGTCTGCTGATGTCTTTAGTTGCAGTGATTTTTTGCCAATTTAAAATGCCAGAATAATTCCAGAAAAATCAGAATAAAAATAAGCATCAAGGAAGCTTCCGGAATCACCGAAGAAGAGCCGGAGGGGGGCCACCCCCTCCCAGGCGGCCAGTTTGCATGGCCCCACCCCTGGCTATGCCACCAGGGCGCCTAGGAGGTGGGCCCAACCTCTGGTGCCCCCTTCAGTGTATTTTTACCCCTCGTCGAAAAACCCTCGAGGAGAATCCCGCATCGCGAATTACTTCTCTGTCCCACCGCCACAGCGCTTCCAAGATCAGGAGCGCCAGAAGGCCTCTTCCCAGCACCCTACCGGAGGAAGGCTTCACCTCCGGGGAGGTCTCCACCACCATGGACGCCTCCTGGATGTTCCGTGAGTAGTCTACCTTGGACCTTGGGTCCATGACCAGTAGCTATGTGATGTCTTCTCTCCATCTTTGTTCTTCAATGTTTAGACCTTGTGAGATGCCCTACATGATCAAGGCACCTATGTAATTTTCCTGCTGTTGCTATGCCGTGTTTTCCAGGATCCGATTAATTATGAGATTATGTTCGGATCATGATGAGTTATATATTTGTTTTACCTTTTATATTTTGTTCTTGAGTAATTCTTGCATGTTCTTCATTGATTTTTATTGCTTTGGACAAGTAGTAGATAGTGACTCCAAGTGGGTGCGTTATGCATGATTCTGGGTTCATGCCCCCGATCTCTAGCTTGAGTGACAGAAACATGAGACTATGGGATGTGTTGTTGCCACCAGGGAGAAAACAACGGGGCTTGTAAGCGCGGTTGCAAGGATTGTTTACCTTACACATAGATTGTTAATGCAATTGTCTGTTGCTTTGAGTTTACACTTTGGGTGGGGCTCACAACTTAATACCAGAGAGATTTTCTGGATAGATATCTCAAGGTGGATGATTTGTAGTAGATGCAGATGGATTTCGGTCTACTTGTCTTGGCGTACTGCCCATACTTTTGATCACTCTTACTTTCAAGTAGCATAATTAGCATTGCGGTGCATTTATAACTTTGTCAATTGCCCAGTTGTAATTTGTTCACCCAGCTTAGCTGTTTATCGTATTTTGGGAGAGAGACATCAACAGTGAACATCATGGGACCTCGGTCCATATTTCCACCATTGTTTACACCTCCACTATTTACTGCTTTATTTCCTTTAGTTGCAACTATCACTACCATTATCTCTTGCGTTTTATCCTTTGTAAACGACAAGGCCGGAGGTATTGACAACCCCTCTGTACTCGTTGGGAGAAAAGTTATTTTTTGTGTGTGCAGGTCCAGGTAACCCAAATGATTATCATTCAAACGGCGCATCACTTGCCGCACCACCTACTTGTCGATCCTTGGAGTCCTCCTGGATTTGATAAACCTTACAACCCTTGTGTAAAGGAAATTAGCCGCTATCTACATATCTACCTTCAACTTGGGGTAACCAACGAGGAGCACTACTTCAGTGCCATGAAGCTAATTTCTGGCGCCGTTGCCGGGGACTCCACTCGTCAAGATAGGGGAGTGGCACACTATCTTTTATCTTTTCTTTTTAGTCTTGTTAGTTTACCTTATCTTTTTATCTTAGTGTCTTTTATCAAAAATCACGAAAAAATTTGTTTGCCTTGCTTGCTGCTGTTATTATGGGTTCCACTAAAAACCCTAAGTTGTGTGACTTCACTAGTCACAAGAACAATGACTTTATCTGCACTCCTATTGCTACACCTTCTACTTCAGCCTATTCTTATAAAATTAAACTTGCTTTGTTGAAAGTTGTAATGAAAGATCAATTCTCTGGTGCTGGAGATGATGCTGCTTTACACTTGAATAATTTTGCTGAACTATGTGATATGAAAAAGTATAAAGAAGTAGAAGGTGATATTGTTAAGCTTAAGATTTTTATTTCTTCTTGAGAGGAGGAGCTAAAATTTGGTTTCAATCCTTGCCTAGGAATAGCATAGATTCTTGGGATAAGTGCAAGGATGCTTTTATTGGGAAGTACTACCCACCTGCTAAGATTATCCAATTGAGGAGAAATATTATGAATTTTAAGCAATTGGATAATGAACACGTTGCCCAAGCTGGGAACGCATGAAATCTCCTGTTAAAAACTGCCCTACACATGGTTTGACTACTTAGATGGTTATCCAGACTTTTTATGCACGCTTGAACTTTACATCGCAGAATCTGTTAGACTCGACCGCAGGAGGAACCTTTATGTCAACAACACTTGGTGCTGCCACAAAACTATTAGATGAGATGATGACAAACTATTCCCAATGGCACACCGAAATAGCTCCAACAGGTAGGAAGGTAAACTCTGTCGAGGAAATCTCCTCCCTAAATGAAAAAGTTGACTTGATTATGTCTTTACTTACAAAGCAAGATCCTATTGATCCTCATGATGTTCCTTTGAATTCTTTGGTTGCTCAAGAGCAAGTTGATGTTAATTTTATTTCTAGGAACAACTTTAATATTAATGCTTATAGGAGTAATTTTGGTAGCAATCCTAGACCGTTCCCATCCAACACCTATGGGAACAACAACGCTTATCCTAGCACCCAAAACTCCACTTCTAAAATAGAGAGCATGCTTAAGGACTTTATCACTTCTCAAAAGGCCTTCAACAAGAGTGTAGAAGAGAAATTAGAAAAACTAGATAGCCTCTCTTCGAAGGTTGACAATATAGCTCATGAGGTAAAATTGCTTAAGATTGGAACTTCTCCCCTTGAGGAGAGGAAAACCACACCCATGAATGCTATCCAAGTCAAAATTAATGAGAATATTAGAATGCTAGCAAAACTTAAGGATAGATGGGCTAGAGAAAAGGAAGAGGAAGGTAGAATTAAGAGCCTTCCTACACACACTACTATCTCCACCATACATGTTGAGGATCTCAAAATTTTTAGCACCCAACACATCCCTAGTCCCACTGGACCTATTAATGGTGATGCTAATACCTCAACCTTAGGACAAGAAGTTCCTATCAATCTAGAGGCTACCAAACCTATGAGCTTAGATGACATCACCACAACTTTAATTAATGGTAGTGATTTTGATTTTGATAATTGTAGTCTCTCAGCGGTTATCACCTTTTTACAAAGAATGGCTAAAGACCCCCACACTAGCACACTTAACATTGTCTTTACCGAGCATATTACCAATGCTCTTATAAAAGCTAGGGAGGAGAAGCTCAAGCTTGAGACTTCCATCCCTAGGAAGGTAGAAGATGGTTGAGATCCTATAGTCAAAATTAAATTGAATAACTTCTCTTTCTATGTTTTATGTGATGTTGGAGCTAGTGCCTCCGTTATGCCCAAAAGAATGAATGATATGCTTAATTTGAAACCTTTTGATACATGTTCTTTTGGTGTTCATATTGTTGATTCTTCTGTAAAGAAACCTTTTGGAAGGATTGATGATGTGCTCATTATTGTAAATAATAATTATGTTCCCGTTGATTTTCTTGTTATGTGTAAGTGCATCAAGTGCCCTCCCCTTGAGGTTTTGGAGTTTGATGACAAAACGGTTAAGGGACTGATGTGTTTGTGAGTATACACAGGAGAACAGTCCCCGATGAGGTGTTTAACCACCAATGTCGACCCCCCCAAAATGTTGAGGAACATTGGAGAAATCGGTGTGTTTCCTGAAGAATGAAGTTGCGCGAAATCCTGAGGAAGTAGGATCCTGAAGCGTTCGGTTGAAGCTGAAGCTGAAGACGATCGTGAGGAAGTTCGCGCTGAAGAAGAAGTGGAAGCGTAGTCTTCGCTAAGACTTTTTATACTTCTTGAGTCATAGGAAAACACCGCACTGTTGGAGGGGTTGAAGAAAACGAGTTCCGAAGGTCTGAGGAAGTGCTCAGTTAGGAATCCTGAAGAAAAACCCTGAGGAAATCTCCTGCAGTAGAAGTTCAGTTCCTCGGGTGTCTGAGACGTTGTTCTTCAGGACACTGAGGAATCTGTCTTCGGTTGAGGAGTCTGGAGACTGCGAGTGCAGTTCTCCTGAAGAGAGAGAAATCTCCTGCAGTAGAAGTTCAGTTCCTCGGGTGTCTGAGACGTTGTTCTTCAGGACACTGAGGAATTTGTCTTCGGTTGAGGAGTCTGGAGACTGCGAGTGCAGTTCTCCTAAAGAGAGTGAGATCTCCTACAGTAAAAGTTCAGTCCTCATGTGTCTGAGACGATGTTCTTCATGACACTGAGGTAACTAACTTCGGTTGAGGAGTCTGGAGAGAGAATACTTTGACCGTGCCACGTGTTACGTGGTGAGAGGCTAGAACTGGTCTAGCAACGGTCATTTCCGAGGGCATGAGAGTAATTGCATGCATGGGCATTTATGTCCTTTCACCTCGGGTTGCTCCGCGGCTATAAATAGCCACCCCCAGCCCCATTTGTGGGTTGGCTGCTCCGAGAGAAAAACTGACACTTGTCATTTGAGAGCAACCCACCTCTGAGGAGACTGAAGAACCTATGTGAGGAAAACCACCAGCCTGAGTAGTTGAGAATTTCTGAGGAAGTCGGTTCGAGTGATCCGAAGCTTTTTACTCTTGAAGACTGTGATCTTCCAGCCGGTGTAGAAGTCTTCAGTCTGAGGAAGTCAAGATGAAATTGTGACTTCCCAGAGTGACTGAGTCTGTAAAGGTTTCGGGAGTCTACCTTGAAGACTCACCTGAGTTATTGGACGGAGTCTGTGGACTTTAGTTCAAGGAGAACAAGGTGAAGACTATGTCTTCTGAGTTGAATCTCAGCCTCTCCAACCAGACGTAGAGTTGTCACAGCAACTTGAAATGGTCTACCAAACCATTGTCTTCAATCTCTGGTGATATCTCTTCAATCTCTTAAGCCTCAGTATTATGTCTTCAGTATCTATGTTGACTGCTTGTGCTTCAGCTCTCCCTCTGCTATTAGTCTTCATACTATGCATCTGAAGCACCTCTGCTTATCTGAATTGATTTATTTCTGTTGCATTATGATGAGCTGCCCTAATGATTACATTCTGTGAAGTTTTATTTCTTCATGATTTTGGTTACTTCTTCAGCTTCATGATTGCTTCAGTCCTGAAGAAAATCAAAATCCGGTAGAAAAATTGAAAATCTCCCATTCACCCCCTCTGGTCGATATATTGCACTTTCAATTGGTATCAGAGCAAGGTACTCCCTTGTTCTGTGTGATTCGGTTTAACCACCTGGAGTTTTAGTTATGTCGACCTCAGGTACAATGAGCGTTGTCTCAAACTGCCCCATCTTCGACGGAACAGACTATCCATACTGGAAGAACAAGATGAGGATGCATCTTGAAGCCATTGACAAGGATCTGTGGGACATTTTTGATCAAGGCATTCCTGAAGCACAGATCAAGCTCTTGGTGCTGTTGATATCACAGATCAAGAAGTTGTGAAGAAACTACTGAGGTCACTGGATGACTCATTTGAGTTCCTATCACTGATGATTCAAGAAAGGCCTGACTTCAAGACTCTGGATCCAGCAGACATTCTTGAGCGCCTCAATGCTCATGAACTGAAGCTCTCTGAAAAACGAGACTTATGCAGCCCCACGCCTAAGGTCCGCGCGCTAAAAGCTAGAGCACGAAGAGTGTCCTCTGATGAAGAGTCTGAGGCTGATACTGATAATCCTGAGACTCTCAGCCGTGAACTTGCTCTCCTTACCAGAAAGTTTCAAAGGCTCACGAAGAAGAATCGCTTCGTAAATTCCTTAAGATCGTCCTCAAGAAAAAGCAAAGATGATGATTCTGTCGAAGCTAGAAAGAGAGTTTGCCACAAGTGCAAGAAACCTGGGCATTACATCGCTGAGTGTCCTCTATGGGAAAAGGAAGCTAAACTGAAGAAGAAGAAGAAAGGGAAAGATGAAAGTTCTGATGAAAAGACAAAGAAGAAATCCTCAAGATCCTCAAGGTCTACTGGATACAGGAATAGCAGTTCCCGTAAGGCTCGCGCTTATCTCGGGAAAGAATTGGACTCGGAAGAATCTGGTTCCAACCCTGATGCTGAGGAAGAAGAATCTGAAGGATTTGAGGGTGTGGCCGGTTTGGCTCTTGCCACGACACTTGTCTCAAAGTCAATCTTCAGCACTGAAGAATTTGGTCCATCACATGCTGATGATGAAGCTGAAGACACAACTCCTTCCTTCTGCTTCATGGCCAAGTCCTCCAAGGTATCTTCTTACTCATCATCAGATCAACCCTCTGATGAAGAACCCGATGAAAACTATGCTAAACTTGCTAAACTTGCATCTAAACAACAACGTGCACTTGAAAAGGCTCAGATCTCATTAAACAAAAGTGATGATATGTTGGTTGAGGAAATGACGAAGACTCAAAAGTTGACTGATGAATCAAAAATTCTTCAGTCAAAGTTTGATGACTTGTTCAATCGGCATGAGGCACTCCTTACTGATCATGAAAATCTGTGTCATGAGTTCCTCATGAGGAAACAAGAACTTGAACGTGTAAGGATGTCTCATGACGATCTGAAGAAAGAAAATGATTCACTCCTCTCCCAACAGATCATCATGCCACAAGAAGGATTCAATCCTCCCTGTTTAAGATGCATTGAACGTGATCAAATCATATCTGTGTCTAGTTCCTCAATGTCTTCAGACTCTGTTATTTATATTACTTCTATGGTATCTAACCCCTCATCTGAGGATACCATAGACATTACTGAAGAAAATGCTAGGTTGAAGAGTCTACTGGAAACAGGCATGTTCAAGAGTCTGAAAGGACATCAGACTCTCTGTGACATTCTCAAGAAACAGATCCTCAACAGAAACCCGAGGAAAGAAGGCATCGCATTCACTCGGAGACTCAACCCTGATGGGTCTTACTAGAAACCTGAACAATATCCTGAGACCATTTGGGTTCGAGCAATGATGCCTCCTCCTGATCCCTATACCTTATCTGGTTATGATGCTGTTTCTTCAGACGTGATGACTGAGTCATTTGACTCAAACTATAAACTGTTTAAGAATGGTAATGGTGAGGTATTTGCCAGATACATCGGAACTAACTGCAGGAACGGTCCTCCAGTCAAGCAGATCTGGGTGCCAAAGGACCTCATCACTAACCTTCCTGTGAATGCAGATGCAAATGAGCTGAGGATATCATCTGAGGACGATACCTCAAAAGGAAATGGTTATAATCATATATCTGCTAACCATTTTGTTCACGGGGAAGCTCCTCATAAGAATGCTTGCTCATTTGTTTATCCTGATGATGCCATCTCACACCCCATTAGGTCTCATCATCCTCATCAATCCTCATGTGCCTCAAGACACCCATAAAGATGTGGGTGGTTAAGAACTAATCATTCTTGCAGGGACATGTCATGTGGCAATTACAATTTCTGCAGATCATATGCCCAGGACAACAACAAATGAGTCAGTTGAAGGATAATTATATTGTTTGATTCCATAAGAATCAATCCTGAGGAACATCCTGAGGAATTAATTCTGAGGAATCTTAAACTCCTCAAACTGAGACTGGCTCATAACTTGCTGTATGAGATACTAATTCATTTGCAGGGAAAGACTGAATGGGTGATGGATAGTGGATGCACAAATCACATGACTGGTGACAGAAGTCTTCTTATGGAATCATCACTAAGTCCTTCTTCAAAGAAAACCATCACCTTCGCTGATAAAGGTAAAAGTAAGGTATTGGGTCTCGGCAGAGTGGCTATCTCACGAGACCAACACATTGATAAAGTCATGCTTGTTGAATCTCTTGGATACAACTTGATGTCTGTATCTATGCTGTGTGATCTTGATCTCGCTGTTCTCTTCGGAAAACATGGTTGTATTGTCTTCATGAGTAGCGATAAATCCATTGTCTTCAGTGGGGTTAGGAAAGGTGACCTGTATATTGTAGATTTCTCTGAAGGTCCTCAGGTTGCTACATGCCTCTTGGCACGAGCCTCAGAGTGATGGCTATGGCATCGAAGACTCGGCCACGCTGGAATGAGAAATCTTCAGAAGCTGGTACTGAAGAAACATGTCCTCGGGATTGAGGAAATCAGATTCTCAAAGGACCGGCTCTGTGGTGCCTGCGAAGCTGGAAAGATGACCAAGGCCAATCACCCAGCGAAGACCATCATGACTACTACGAGACCACTGGAATTGCTTCACATGGATCTATTTGGTCCTCCAAAGTATTCGAGTTTTGGAGGTAACATGTATGGTCTTGTTATTGTTGATGACTTCTCACGATACACTTGGGTGCATTTTCTTCTCTATAAGTCAGAAACTCCAGCAATCCTCAAGCGCTTCGCCCTACGAGTCATGAACAACTACAACCTGAAGATCAAGCACATTCGAAGCGACAACGGCACTGAGTTCAAGAACTTCGGTGTGGAAGAATTCCTCGATGACTTGGGAATTTCACATGAATTCTCTGCGCCATACACTCCTCAGCAAAATGGCGTTGTTGAGAGAAAGAATTGAACCCTCATCGAGATGGCTCGCACGATGCTGGCTGAGTACAATACTCCACTCAAGTGGTGGGCTGAAGCAATCAACACTGCCTGTCACATCGTCAATCGAGTGTATCTTCATAAGTTCTTCAATAAAACATCATACGAGTTAATGGTCGGTAAGAAACCCAATGTAAGTTACTTCAAAGTATTCGGTGCACCTTGCTGGATACGAGATCCTCATCACGAGTCCAAATTTGCACCCAAAGCATGTGAGGGTTTCATGCTTGGTTATGGTATCAACTCGCACACCTACAGAGTCTTCAACATTAGTCATTACAAAATTGTTGAAACTGTAGACGTGCGTTTTGATCAGTCTGATGGCTCCCAAAGAGAGCACCTGCCACATGATTTAGGTGAAGCACCACCTGAAGAACAGATCAAGAAGATGGGTGCTGGTGACATCATTCCTGTGGATCATCCTGAAGAAATCCACATACCTCCTGCTCCTGAAGAACACCCAAATCCTGAAGCGAATAATCCTGATGACGATCCTGATCCTGAGGCACCTGATACGCCTGAAGCTCCTGAAGCACCTGAAGTTGATGCTAAAGAATCTGACAGCAGTGACGAAGATGCGCCTCAAGATCATCCTCCTCGACTTTCTCGTGTGGCGAATGAAGTTCAAGTGGACAAAATCCTCGCTGACATCAACCTACCAGGTCCTCTTACGCGTGCAAGAGCTAATCGCATAGCTAACTTTTGTGGGCATTTCTCGTTTGTATCAATTTCAGAGCCCACCAAAGTCACCGAGGCATTCCGAGAAGCGGAATGGATTCAGGCAATGCAAGACGAACTTCTTCAGTTTAAACTGAATGATGTTTGGGAACTAGTCAAACGTCCTGATCCTCGAGTTCACAATGTCATCGGCACGAAGTGGATCTACCGCAACAAACTTGATGAAGATGGACAAGTCATCAGAAACAAAGCTCGTCTCGTAGCTCAAGGATATACTCAAGTCGAGGGGATCGACTTTGGTGAAACCTTCGCTCCTAAGTATATGTTGCTCAACCTCCAGGTTTTGAAGACGCCAAGAAGCCTGATATGGTGTACAGATTGAAGAAAGCCCTCTATGGACTGAAGCAAGCCCCTCGGGCTTGGTATGACACACTAAGGGATTTACTCATCAGCAAGGGCTTCAAATCTGGTTCCCTCGACCCAACTCTTTTCACAAAACGATATGATGATGCATTATTCATATGTCAAATTTATGTTGATGACATAATATTTGGATGCACTAACAAGAACTACAGTGAAGAATTTGCATTCTTGATGAGTGAACAGTATCAGATGTCGATGATGGGTGAGCTGAAGTTCTTCTTAGGACTCCAAATTCGTCAACAACGCAACAGCATCTTCATCTCTCAGGAGAAGTATCTCAAGGAGTGCCTGAGGAAATTCGGAATGCAAGACTGCAAGGGCATCAAGACACCGATGCCTACAAACGGACAACTTGGTCCCGATGAAAATGGCAAGGACTACGATCAAAAGGTATACCGCTCCATGATAGGGTCTCTGCTATATCTATGTGCATCCAGGCCTGATATAATGTTGAGCGTTTGCATGTGTGCCCGATTCCAAGCGGCACCAAAGGAATCGCATCACCAAGCGGTGAAACGAATTCTTCGATATTTGGCTCACACCCCGTCGCTAGGCTTATGGTATCCAAAAGGCACACAGCTGGATCTCGTCAGGTACTCAGACTCAGATTATGCTGGAGATCGAGTGGATCGGAAGTCTACCTCAGGAACATGTCACTTCCTCGGACGTTCTCTTGTGTGCTGGTCATCGAAGAAGCAGAACTGCGTCTCTCTCTCCACCACTGAAGCTTAATACATTGCTGCTGGTGCAAGCTGCTCACAGCTTCTTTGGATGAAGCAAACTCTGAAGGACTACGGCATCAACCTGAAGAAAGTACCACTCCTATGTGACAATGAGAGCGCATCAAGATCTCTCAGAATCCGGTACAGCACTCGAGGACGAAGCATATTGAGATTCGGTATCACTTTCTTCGGGATCATGTCTTGAAGGAAGATATCGTCATCAGCCATGTGAAGACTGAAGACCAACTTGCTGATATATTCACTAAGCCTTTGGATGAGAAGCGATTTAGCACTCTGAGGTGTGAGCTAAATATCTTAGACTCCTCAAACATCCAGTGAATGGACACACATCCTAACGCTTAAACAATATTGAAGAATCCTGATGCACAACACACGATGCGTCGTACTCCTCAAATCATGAGGAACTACCTTGCTAAGTGTGAAGAAATCAACGTGGAAATTGACTCAAGATCCATACGATAATTTTATGGTATCAAGTGTCTCATTCCCTATAAGGTGGGTAGCGCCACCGCCCAAAACACCTCAGGATTAGGTGTTCTTCAACTTCCTCAGGATTTGATGTTATTGATCTTCCTCAGGATTCGAAGTCTTCATTACCGACGATTATCATGTTTGTCCTCAACAGCGTTCACCTATAGTTATTGATCTTCAGTTTTTGCTTCTTCAACTAGGTGAACGTGATCGGATCCGTCCCTCTGTGCTCACTTATCTAATCTTTCTATCTCATATGCGTTCATCAGGAAATCATATATTCATCAGCCTGAGACCATTTGTCTTCGTCTTCAACCCTTGTCCTCAAGGTCCTCAAATCACGGATTTTCTGTTACAGCTGCCTTCAATTTGTTGCGATTTACCGCACGTCGTAATTATCCACCAACACGATATCCACTGAGGATCCCAACAATCAGGGGCTATCTCGTCCACAAATTTCGCAACCTCCTCAGCTTTTACCCCTCTATAAATAGCCCTCTACCCCCGCACCCCCGGTCATTTACCCCCCACCGCTTCTCTCACTCTCGCGCCGCCGCCCTTGAGCTCCTCAAGCTCGAGCGCTAACATCGCCGGAGTTCGCCGTCGCCGGGGACGAAGACTCATTGTCCCTCAGCATTCGCCTCAAGTCTGGTATGCTTATTCCTCAGTGGTTAATTCCTCAGCATATTATTCCTCAGCACTGTTGTGTCCTCAAGCCAGTTCTTCCTCAACTGTACTGCTAGCTTTCTGAGACCTGTACCTATGCCTCATTTCTTCATTTTCCTCAGCCTATTCCTCATGAACGCATATAACCGTACCCCACTTCCCTCGCAACTTAATTCTGTCACAGGTACATGTCTGCTCAGGAATCGTATGGTTCTCATAGTCTCACTTCATTTGCAGCTCAGCTTGAACGCACAATTCCTCAGACACCTCAGCTGAAGAAAATGGCTCCTCGGCGTAAGCATACTGATACCGCTAAAGACCTGCCTCCTGAACTCTATGAGAAGCTGAAGGCTCCCGAAAGAGAAACTACTGATGAACGAAAGAAACGGGTACAGAAGATCACGAGGGAATGGGCCAAGCGCTGGGTGGCCTATCAATGGCTTAATCCTCAGCATGAGGAAATGTTTGCAGTAAATCCGCCACTAAAGACCTTGGGTATCAAGGCTCGACCTCCACCAGCTCCTGGAGTCATTCCTAATCCCACAACACTGCATACTCCTGAAGACTTTCCTGCTGCACATGAACAGTACCTCAAGCGCACTCGCAGCCGTGTCAAGAATCTGGTCCGTGACTTGACTGCTTCAATACAGATTCCGCCTCAAGATCAGTTTCAACCCAGACAACAACCACCGCCTCAGCACCGCAAAAAGGCTCCTGGCATGAAACCTTCTCAGAAGACCTCAGCTAAGCCTCAAGTTGTTGGCTCCTCATGTCAATGCACAGATGTGGCTGCCCCCTCCTCAAGGACACGCACTGATGAATCAGGTCATACTCCTGAGGCCTCAACCACAATGCCTCAGCCTCAGCTGAAGACCAAAACTGTTCTTCAACGCGGCCCTCGCCCCTCACCAAAGAAAACTGCTATGCGTGGCGCCATTCATCATACTCCTCAATCCTCTGATGATGAAGATGAATTTGAGGATATGGCAGGCTTCGTTGCCACTGAAGCTGATAAAATTGAGTATGTGCGTGCTGCGGCCAGACGCAAAGCTGAAGCAACGGGTTCCGAAATCCCGCTTCTCCTTGATCCCAAGAAGATCTTGGAGTACATTGAAATTTGGTCTGTTAAGCCTGACACTCCTCTTGATGATTTGGACATCCTGAAAGACATCAAATTCTATGTTCAACAGTTCCTCATAAATGAGATTCATCAACGTGATCTTCAGAAACAGTTGAAGGCCAAACTGAAGAAAGTCCACAGTGACTTCAAGAAGAAAACTATCACTGAAGTTACTCCTCAGGAGTTTACTGACCATCAATGCGAAGTTCAACGTCTCAACATTGAGTTCGCTGCCAATCGTGCTTATATTGGTCAATCCAAGGAACGGATCTCATAACAGATGACCAAGTTGATGAAGCTTCGACAGCCTGCTTCCTCAGTACCCACTGATGCCTCTGCCAAAAGCCTCAAGCGCACGCCTGAAGCACAACCCTCAACTCCACCTGCTGCAAAGAAACCTGCTGTTGAGGACCCCATTGATGCTACACCCCTTACTTCAGCTCCTCCTACAACACAGCCCGCTGATACCACCGTTCTGGTTACTGCTGCCTCAACTCCACCACAAAATCCTCAGCGCAGTTTAATCGTCTTCACTCCACCCCCTGCTGCAACACCCATTGTTCCCACTCCACCGTCCCCACCGCCACCGTTATCACTGAAGTTGAAGACATGGACGTCGACATCATGGATCATGGAACTCCTCGTGTTCATGATGAAGACTTTGGATTGACAAATTCACCCACTCACACCGTCTTCTCACCTGAGCCTCATTCCGACACCGTAACCGAGGTGCTTCCAGACACTTCTCTTCAGTCTGAAGACTCTGTTGGTGCATCGTCCTCATCTTTTGATGTTGATGACCCAGACGCCTCCAGTGCTCCCACAAACTCTCTTGCTGATTCTGATGCTGCAGCCAACACTAACACTGATACTGATGCTGCTGATCCCAAGCCCGACCCCCCCGTCGCTGAAACTGAAGCTGAAGCTGAGCACAACACCAATGCTCCTCCTGAAGCAGAAAACAGTACCAATGCTAATGCTGACGACAAACAGGCCACATCACCTCGTCTTCCCAAGGACCCCAAGGAGCCTGAAGCACCTGCAGCGCCTCCGCCTCAGCTTCAAGCCTCTCTTCAAATTGAAGTTCCTCAAGCGCCTTCACCACCTCAAGGCCCCGTTCAAGCTCGGTCCTTGTGTCCGAAGCAGAAGCAACCATTCTTCCGTGACCTTGAAGCTGATGATACTCCAAGCTTTGATGCTACTGATTTCTTCAATGCCATGAGTTTCTTTCAAGAGGGGATTCAAAATCCGTATCACTCTGCCCCACCTCGAAAGCTACTGAGGTTCTCGACTGTCACTCAGAAGAACTACTATGCTTCAGTGCTCTACAAGCAAAACAAATTCTTTCCTCACAAGAACATTCCTCTGCTGGATATGGAAGTCCTTCCTTGCTTCAACAATGTGCTTCAGGATCTGCATCATGCCAAGCTGCTTCAGTTCTGCTCTGAATGCATACACTGGAATGAAGAGCTTGTGCTTCAGTTTTATGCCACGTTGTATGTTTCAGGAAATCCTCTGGATATCAACACCTGGGTCCTCGAATGGATGACTGAGCATCATCACTACACCATCACTGTTCCTGAAGCAATTGCTATTCTTGAGTTGCCTCAGTGCACTTCCCCTGCTGCCTGCCCCTGAAGCCCCAGCTCGCACAAAGTTTCCAGTCTCTAAGCTTCAGTATCTGCCGAGTACAATGTATCGGATTCTGGCGAAGACCTTCTGCCCCATTAAAGGCTATGAATCCACTGCTGAAGAAGTCATTGGCGTCATGAAGAACATACTTCACAACCTCTGCATGTCTGGGCCAATCACCGTTCCTGACTTCTTCTTCAGAACTCTAGTTGATGCTGCACAGAGTCCTCATATCCTGAAACCATACGCGCCATGGATCATGAAGCTCATCCGAGCCGTGACAAGAATTGAGTTCCAACCTGATCACCCGAATCACAGGACCTATCTGCCGCCTGTCGAAGTGCTTCAGCATACTCTTGCCTCAAACGACAAGGGCAAAGGCCTCTTCTATGAAGAAGTTCTCCCGACCAATTCCCTCGGTGGAAATATTCGTCATCCTCAGTCTCGCACAACTGATGAAACAAGAACTCATGCCTCAACTGAGGATACAACTCAGGCTCAAGTGATGACTGACCGAGAGCTTCTGATTAGTCTTCATCAGAAAGTTGATCGTAATCATGATTGGGTGAAGCATCAGTTTTCTGAAATTCTCAGCTATATGGCTCAGACGCATTCTTCAGTGAAGAAAGTGCATCAGTATACTCATCATACATATCAACATCTTGATGCCTTGATGAAAGAAGTACTCACCCCTGAAGACATCGCACAATTGGATCTTCAAAAGCCTCTGATTCCGGCGATCAAACCCCCGAGGCAATTCAGACGCTGCACGACTCCTCCTCCGGCCATGGACTCTTATTCCTCAAACCAGGAGATGACTGCTGAAGAAGCTGAAGACACTGCTGCCTGCCCTCACACTGCAACCGACTGCCTCAGGCGTGACTCACCTCAGCCTTGAAGCATATTCAAAGGGGGCGTTAGCTTCAGTTTTTCCCTTTTTGATCATTTTATGACAAAGGGGGAGAAATCTGTTAGTCTTCAAGCGGGTCTTAGTTATGGGGTTCTTCAGTTACAACTCTCGTTCTTCAGATATTTTTTGTAACGAGTTGTAAACTGTTATTTTTGTGTTTGCCTGATACTTTTCCTCAGTCCACTCATGCTATTTCCTCAAGTTTATCATATATGCATGTGATTGTCTCTGCAAACACCTCTCTCAGTGCGTTGTTTAAATTCCTCAAACACTTCATAACATGCACTGCTTCAGAAATGCCTGAATATAGGGGGAGCTCCTCATATACCTCAAAATGCTTTAGATATTAAACATTCTTCAACCTATATGCATATCCTCAGGGGGAGCTTCACTATATTCAGCTTAATGTTAAAAATATTCTTCAAAGTTTTTTTTACTCATAATTTTATCCCCGTTGAAGCTTAACCTGATTGTCATCAAAATCACCAAAAAGGGGGAGATTGTAAGTGCATCAAGTGCCCTCCCCTTGAGGTTTTGGAGTTTGATGAAAAAACGGTTAATGGACTGATGTGTTTGTGAATATACACAGGAGAACAGTCCCTGATGAGGTGTTTAACGACTAATGTCGACCCCCCCAAAATGTTGAGGAACATTGGAGAAATCGGTGTGTTTCCTGAAGAATGAAGTTGCGCGAAATCCTGAGGAAGTAGGATCCTGAAGCGTTCGGTTGAAGCTGAAGCTAAAGACGATCCTGAGGAAGTTCGCGCTGAAGACGAAGTTGAAGCATAGTCTTCGCTAAGACTTTTTATACTTCTTGAGTCATAGGAAAACACCGCACTGTTGGAGGGGTTGAAGAAAACGAGTTCCGAAGGTCTGAGGAAGTGCTCAGTTAGGAATCCTGAAGAAAAACCCTGAGGAAATCTCCTGCAGTAGAAGTTCAGTTCCTCGGGTGTCTGAGACGTTGTTCTTCAGGACACTGAGGAATCTGTCTTCGGTTGAGGAGTCTGGAGACTGCGAGTGCAGTTCTCCTGAAGAGAGAGAAATCTCCTGCAGTAGAAGTTCAGTTCCTCGGGTGTCTGAGACGTTGTTCTTCAGGACACTGAGGAATTTGTCTTCGGTTGAGGAGTCTGGAGACTGCGAGTGCAGTTCTCCTGAAGAGAGTGAGATCTCCTGCAGTAAAAGTTCAGTCCTCATGTGTCTGAGACGATGTTCTTCAGGACACTGAGGTAACTAACTTCGGTTGAGGAGTCTGGAGAGAGAATACTTTGACCATGCCACGTGTTACGTGGTGAGAGGATAGAACTGGTCTAGCAACGGTCATTTCCGAGGGCATGAGAGTAATTGCATGCATGGGCATTTATGTCCTTTCACCTCGGGTTGCTCCGCGGCTATAAATAGCGACCCCCAGCCCCATTTGTGGGTTGGCTGCTCCGAGAGAAAAACTGACACTTGTCATTTGAGAGCAACCCACCTCTGAGGAGACTGAAGAACCTATGTGAGGAAAACCACCAGCCTGAGTAGTTGAGAATTTCTGAGGAATTCGGTTTGAGTGATCCGAAGCTTTTTACTCTTGAAGACTGTGATCTTCCAGCCGGTGTAGAAGTCTTCAGTCTGAGGAAGTCAAGATGCAATTGTGACTTCCCGGAGTGACTGAGTCTGTAAAGGTTTCGGGAGTCTACCTTGAAGACTCACCTGAGTTATTGGACGGAGTCTGTGGACTTTAGTTCAAGGAGAACAAGGTGAAGACTATGTCTTCTGAGTTGAATCTCAGCCTCTCCAACCAGACGTAGAGTTGTCACAACAACTTGAACTGGTCTACCAAACCATTGTCTTCAATCTCTGGTGATATCTCTTCAATCTCTTAAGCCTCAGTATTATGTCTTCAGTATCTATGTTGACTGCTTGTGCTTCAGCTCTCCCTCTGCTATTAGTCTTCATACTATGCATCTGAAGCACCTCTGCATATCTGAATTGATTTATTTCTGTTGCATTATGATGAGCTGCCCTAATGATTACATTCTGTGAAGTTTTATTTCTTCATGATTTTGGTTACTTCTTCAGCTTCATGATTGCTTCAGTCCTGAAGAAAATAAAAATCCGGTAGCAAAATTGAAAATCCCCCATTCACCCCCCCTCTGGTCGATATATTGCACTTTCATTATGGACATTGAGGGTGATCCCTCGTGTCCAATTATTTTGGGAC
Organism: Bromus sterilis; assembly: GCA_950022295.1. NCBI lineage: Eukaryota > Viridiplantae > Streptophyta > Magnoliopsida > Poales > Poaceae > Bromus > Bromus sterilis. Next base: position 158,184,086 of record OX465597.1, read on the forward strand.
GTCCTTTTCTTCGCACCATTGGTGCTATCATTGACATGAAAGAGGGGAAAATTAGATTTCAATTCCCCCTTAAAAAGGGAATGGAACAATTCCCTCGAAAGATAATCAAGTTGCCTTGTGAGTCCGTTACACGGACAAGCTATTCTTTTTTTTTCGTGAAAATGCAAAAGCTTTGCGTTTCGATACATTGATAGAAAAGGAGAGAGAGTCATGTACAAGAAATACAAAGGCGCCACCGCCCACACTTATAACTCAACCCACTAAGTCCTACGGGGCCCCGAGAATCAAATGCCCTAGGGCCCTCGTGCCGGCGGCCGCCCAAGTGCGGGCTTCCGAGCAGATCGTAGAGACAAGATCGCCCAGGTGAGGAGACGTGTTGTCAAAGACCACCGCGTTGCGCTTCTTCCAGATCCACCATGCCGAAAGAATGATCAAGGATGATGTCCCCTTGCGCAAAGCTCGCGGGGTCGAACAGACCGCCTGGAGCCACCAGTCTACGAAATCGCCGTCTCCACTCGGGGGTGTGACCGTGGATCTAATCAAGGAAAGCACCTTGTGCCAGAGCAATCTGGAGAAAGAGCAGCGGACCAGTAAGTGAGTCATGGTCTCCTCCTCTTGGTCACACAGCGGGCAGCGTGGGGGGTGAACCAGTCCCCTCCTTGCCAGCCTCTCAGTCGTCCAACAACGATCTTGGCAGGCCAGCCACACAAAAAAACTTGATGTATGGGGGTGCCCAGGATTTCCAGTTTAGTTCCCAAGTTCTCGAAATAGTTGAGCCTTGAAAGAGGAAGCCATAGCAGGAGCTGGCCGAGTACTGCCCATCCGTCGTCCACCGCCATAGGAGCTTGTCTGGCACATAAGAAAGCATGAAGTCACACAACGGAATCCAGAGTTGAACATACTTCCATAGGGCCAACGCCGAGAGCGTACCCTGAATGTGAGCGATCCGTCGGCGCTCCAACATCGCCTCCCTGATGGTGCGGCATTTCTAACGCGCTTCTGGATTATCGCCAGCAAGCATGGCACAATATCCTAGATCGATTCCAATAAATCCAATAGCCCGTCCAAAAAAAGAGTTGTCGCGCCATCTCCCACCACCATCGTGGTGGAGGCGTCAAAGACCCGCAGCTCAGTTTTGGAGAAATGTACGTCAAGGCCACGCCAAGGACGCAACGGGTCCGTACGCATCCTCCAAATCCAACGATTCGGAAGGCTATTGGCCGTACGAGCGAGGTCCTGGACCCCCAAGCCACCATAGTGCAAAGGACTGTACACCCTCTCCCAGTTGACGTGACAGTGCGCACTGCTACCGACCGCTCTGCCAGCACAGAGGAAACCCTTGACGATCTTCTGGATCTTCTTAAGCGTACTCTTATGGAGTCCCAAGGCCATGATCTGGTGTCTAGGGATCTCCATAAGCACCGACTTAACGAGCGCCAGGTTCCCGACCTTCGTCATCATGGAGGTTTTCCAGGTCGGTAACCGGTTGGCAATACTGTCCACTAGGGGATGGAGAGCCGCAGAAGAAAGGCGTAGTATCAATAGGGGGATCCCAAGGTATTTCATGTGGAAGGGTGCCACCTGGCACTCCATAACCGCCGCCGCCCTCAGAGCCTCCTCCTCCGAGCAAGCGATTGGAGACACCGAGCGTTTGGCGAAGTTAGTGCGTAGACCCGAAGCCTCCACAAAGAGGTTTAGGAGCGCGCGCATCGTACGCATCTCCGTCTCATTAGAGTGCCAGAATATGACCACATCATCCACATATAGGGATACAGTCGTCACCAAGTCACGGGTGGCCACCCTCCGCAGCAGGCCGAACTCAAGAGCCCTAGAAAACAGCATGCTCAACGTGTTGATGAAGAGCATGAATAACATCGGCGAGAGAGGGTCACCCTGTCTCAAGCCCCTCCGGTGCCAAACCGGGGGGCCTGGCTCGCCATTGAGCATCACCCAAGTGCTAGCCGCGGAAAGTAGAATAGCCACCATCTCGCATAATCTAGGACCAAACCCAACCTTTTGCAGCACCTCGAATAACAACACCCAGGACACCGAGTCGAAGGCCTTAGCAATATCCAGCTTAAGCATGACTTGGGGCTCCTTCTGTATATGCAGCAAGCGTGCCGTCTGCTGCACCAACATGAAATTATCATGGATACATCGCTTCCTAATGAAGGCACACTGGTTAAGATCGACCAGAGGTCCCAGTCGTGGGGCCAACCTCAATGCCAACACCTTTGCCGCCAACTTGGCGAAGATGTGGATGAGTCAAATCGGATGGTAGTCCCCCAGCACGACAGCGTCACTGTGTTTAGGCAACAGTATGGCCAGAGCTTGATTATAAGACCCTGGAACCCATGCCCATTCATAGAGTGGAGCTTGTGGAATGCCGACATGAAGTAGGGTTTGAACACCTCCCAACAACACTGCAGGAACTCAGTCGTGAACCCATCTGGGCCCGCCGCCTTCCCATGCGGGAGTCGCCGCACCACCTCCCACACCTCCTCCGCGGAGAAAGGGGCATCCAGTTCTGACAAATCCTCTGAGGACGAGCTAAAGAAGTCCAGGTCCAACAAGAACTGGCGGCCTGCGTCCGTCCCTAGTAGGCCTTAAAAGTGATGGTAGGCGGCCTCCGCCATGGCCGCGTGATCAACCACGACAGCGTCATCCACCCTTAGGCTACGCACGAAATTCTTCTGTCGTCGGTACGATGCGTGCTGGTGAAGGAAGCTCGTGTTGACGTCACCCTCACACAAACCCCTTACCTTGGCTTGCTGGCGCGCCATCGTCCGCTCTAGCGATGCTAGGCCATGGTAAGTCTGTTTCATCCTAGCGCGAAGGGCGCTCTCATCTTGGGAAAGAGGTCACAATTCCATGGCAACGTCCAGACGGTAAACCACCTCCCGCGTTATCATAAGCTGCAGTTCCGAACCTACTTTCTGGTCCGCCCAGATCATCAAATGCCGAGAAGTGCCTTTGAGTTTGGAGATTAGCCTCCGAAACGGGTCAGGGTCACCATCAATGATCGTCCACACAGAAGTAACCACGTCGTGGAAGCCATCCATGCGCGTCCAGAACTACTCAGACTGGAAACACTTCCTCCCTGCTGCCACCGGGTACAGTCCAGGGTAAAGGGGCAATGGTTAGAAATGACCATCGACAGGCAGCGCAGGGAGCAACTGCTGAAATGCTCCTCCCACTCAGGCGAGAAAAACACCCTATCCTATCTGTCCAAGGTGGGGGACTCACGCTCGTTCGACCACGTATACCTCCGACCCTGAAGGTAGATCTCCTTCATCCCACAGTCGTTGAGTAATCTCCGGAACCTACCCATCATGCGGCGGTGGAGGTGGCCATTGCTCTTGTCCTCGTCGTGGCAGATCATGTTAAAGTACCTGCAGAGGATCCAAGGGTCTGGCCGCCCCTCGCGAATAGTCCGTAGCTCAGCGAGAAACGCAACCTTATCCGCGTCATCATGCGGTCCGTAGACGCATGTCAACCACCAAGGAGCGCCACCCGGGGATGAAACCTTGGCCGTCACCGAATTAACGTCAATGTGGGAGCTATCCAGAAGCACCACCCGACTCTTCCAAGAAACTAAAATCCCACCCCTAGTCCCGTTAGCCGACAAGCAAAAGTAAGCGTCAAAATCCACGCCAAGGGTCTCCATAACAATAGCGAGCGATACAACAAGTTTAGTTTCTTGCAAACACACAATGTAGGCGTTCGTTGTAGCGACCACGATCGTAACGCCCGACCGCCGTGCGCGATCATTAAGACCCAGCATGTTACACACCAATATCATAGGGTCGTACGTGATGACGACGATGGAAGCACCCGCTGAATATCGGCTGGTCAGACCACCACGAGGTGGCCATCCGCCATCCCTGACGTCCCTGCCGTGGGTGTAGTGTATCCTCTAATCGCTGAGAGGGACCACCCATAGAGCTCGCCCACTGCCTCGATCATATCCTCGTGAGCGGGGTTTCGAATAACTTGTGGTACGCCTCAAGGGCCGCCTCCAAAGGAGTCTCCTCAGCCGAGATAAGACCCAGCTTCCTCATGAGGTTGCGCACTTCCCTCTGCTCCGAGCTCAGCCCCCTGGCCGCCTGGCGATCCTCGCACTCCGCCGCGGCTGAAAATCCAGTGCCATGAGTCGGCGCTGCATCGGTGGCGCTAAGGACAGTGCATCCAAGCGCAGCTTTCCATCCGCCATGAACTCCCCCAAGGTCCCTATTCTTTTGATATTGATAAAACTTGATTTTCTTGTATCATGCCTAGCTAAAGGGCATAAAAGAAAGCGCTTGTTGGGAGGCAACCCAAGATGTTTTTACTTTCAGTTTTAGTGGTCTTGATGTTTGTTACTACTGTCGCAACATCATTGTATCTTTATTTTCAAGCTTTGTGCCAAGTTTTAGCCTCCGATTGCAAGAAAGTTCAAAAGTTGTGACATGCTGTCCAGAAACAGATTCCGCCCCCTTGACAGAAAAATTCGGATAAAATCACCTGATCATCTTTTTGATCTGAAATGTTTTGACTGTGTGCTCCATATAATTGGCTTGCGTGCATCTGTTCTGAGTTTTTTGATTTGAGTTGCAGAAGTACCCCGTAAAAATTATTTACTACCTGCTGGTCTGTTTTTCATAGATTCTGCCACGTTATGCGTTTCCTTCATATTGCAAACCTTAAGCTTGCTTTTTCTTTGCAAAACGTCTTTGGAAATCTTGAGAAACAGTATCTCTTCAAGAATATATTTATTTCCAGTAGAGAAAAAATATTTTATCATGGGTACTAACCACTCTAATCAGCTTATGATGGGTTTCGTATGAAGGAAGTTTTCAAGTATGCGAAGGAAAATGATGAAAGAAGATTCGGGAGTGTCAAGCGCTCAAGCTTGGGGATGCCCCCATGCACCCCTGATAAATATCCAAGGATACTCAAGCATCTAAGCTTGGGGATGCCCTCTGTGCATCCCCTTCTTCATGAACAATCATTAGCTCGTCCTTCTCCGTGCTATATTTTTATTGCTTCATATGTTATGTGCTAGACTTGGAGCGTCTTGCTCTTTAATTTTTAGTTTGTTTTGGTTTTTCTTGCTTTCCATAACAAATTGGATCCCAGCCTTCATTGTTTGGGGGAGAAACACGCTCCGCTACACGGTAGAACACAACATATGCTTGCATGCTTATCTTTCTTTTTGTGTGTGTTCTATATCTTTTCATAGATGATGTCATGTTTAGCTCTTAGATTTCATCCTTATATTTTTTAAGAGCTTTTGTTTAGGATGTACTAGGAACTCTCCCGAGTCTTCATGTTTATCTTGTTTAGAGAGTTGGATTGTTGCACTAAGTTGCGTGTCTTGCATGAGTAGGTAATTAAGGTTGCTATTACAAGTGTAGTAGTAACATGCAATAGTTTTGAGGTATTGATTAGAGTAATGTTTGGACATCAAGGTGCCAAGAGCTTGAGACCATTAGTGATTGGTGTCGTATTTTTGTCAATCCGTGCTTATCTTCAAAAATTATTTGAGAACTCTATCTACTAGATGGATCGCTAACCTCTGGAGGGGTTGGAATATATGGAGTACCCTCACGTACCATGGGTCAAGGATGCCCAAGGATAACCAAATCCCCATGAACTCCTCCTCGGGGTACTCGTGTAACAACCCACATGTAATAAGTGCAATCACCATGTATTTTATTTTTTCTCTGTTGGACTTGTAACTTGACATGGTGGAAGTTTACATCTTTTCATGTGGTGATTTAAATTAGCATGGAGATTGGAGTCATTTTGGATTGGTTTCTTTTGCATGCAAAGTGGCTCAAGAGGGGCAGTCATGCAATTTTCCTTGCCACATGCTCACTCCTCTTGATCCCAAACTTGGCCTAGCCATTTCATTTCATATGGCAAGGGTTTTAAAACCCTCAAGGCATTTTTGCCACCAACAAAAACAGTAGCCCTAGTTCAAAGTGTTTTGAATTCAAAAACAGGGCCACATTTTTGTTGTTGCCAAAATTGGCCAAACCACTTTTGAAAAATCTAGAAAAATGCAAGGATTAAGAATTTCAAACTCATGGAATTTTGAACCTTTTATTTTTCTCTCAAAAACTCTTCAAAGCCCTTTTCTATTTAATTTTAAATAGAAAAGGTACTGTTTTTTCTTGTGGACATTTTTCACTGCATGCAAAAATGATCAAACCAATTTTGGATGATCAAACATCAATTTAGGGGTTTTCTAAAAATATTTGGAATATTTTTCTGACCTCTAATCTTTTCCCTTTTCTTTTTTTTCTCCTGCTGCTCCTTTTTCTTTTGGAAACGGGCTGTTTTCTTTTTTTTTCCTCTCTCCTCCAGCCCAACGGGGCCGCTTGGACTCGGCCCACCCGAGCGCACCGTTTCTTTTTTTTTCTTTTTTCTTCATCTCTCTCTCGCTGCCAGCCCGGGCCCGCGTGTCATCTTCCTCCTCCCTTCACCTTTTTCCTGCACGCACATGGCGCCGTGGAGGGGATGCCTGGACCCGCTGCGTCCACGTCGCCTCCCCCTCTGCCTATAAGAGCCCCCCTGGTGGCCTAGGGTTTCGTTTTCCCCCTCGGGTTGCGCCGCCGCCGCCTGAGAGCTCGTCGGGGAGCTCCCCTGTTCCGCGCGAGCAGCGACCGTCGCCGGTGAAATTCGACGCCTTCTTTCGTTTTCGGGAGCGTGCGGTCGTCGTCGAGCTTCTGCCATGTGACCTCCCCCGTTGCCTTCGCAGATTTCGTGTCGAAGTTCAGGTGCAGAGCCAACCGCGGAGCTGCTGTCGCCGTCCCCGACGTCGGACCCGCTCTGTTCGTCCTCTCCGTAGTGTCAAGCTCGACCCCAGCGACCCCGTGGTGAGCTTCGACCTCCCTTTCCTCTGTATCTCCGTTCCGCGTTGCGCCTCGTCGTTTAGGCCGTAGGTCGCCGCTGCGTAGCTCGCCGTCGCCATGCCGTGCCCGCGTGTGGTCGCCGTGATCCGAGCCGCGTCGCCGTCGAGTAGGAGCTGCACCCCGCGTGCTCTGCGTACGGCCAGTGCGTGCGCAGCGCAGCCGGGGGCCGAGCACGTCGACAAGCCGACGCCTTTTCTTTCAGTTTCGTAGCAGATGCGCCGCCCCCTTTTTCCGATGAGCCTAGCGGCGCCGCCGAGGAGCCCATGGTCCGACGCCAGGGGGTTTTGGACTCCTGGATGTCCCGTCTAGACATCCCCGGCGTCAGTGGAGTCGCCGGTGAACTGTAGGAGAGGCCCTCGTCGCCGGAAGTCAGCCGCGTGCGAGCCGCCTGAAGAAGTTCAGTCCGCAGCGCGTTTTTCTTCAGTTAACACCCCCTGGAGACGACATATCTTCTCCGAGTCACGTTTCTGAACGTGTCCACGCTCGTAGCTCAGCTGGTGGGCGTGCTTGCTCTCGACCGCGAGGTCGTGGGTTCGAATCCCTCGGGTGATTTAAACCCCCCCCCCATCCTTTTTTTTTGCTCTTTTAGAGCGTGGGAGGGATAGCCACTGGGCTCGGCCCATTTGCGTAGAGCCAGGGGCAGAGATGGGCTGCAGGCCGAACCAGCCCAAGTGGCTGGGCTCCCCTGTTCTCTCGTTTTTATTTTATTTTATTTTATTTATTTTAATCTTTTTCTTTTCTGTTTTTATTAGTTCATGTTTGAATTTCAAATTCAATTCTGAATTTGGTCAACTTTTCAAACAGAGGCATCCCATATATCAATTTGGGGTAGTTTGGGGCTACTTATTGCAGTAGTGATACTCATTTTTGCATCTGACCCCTTCTAAATTGGAGTTGTGTCATTTTGCAAATAAACCCCCTGTTGCTTTTATCTATTTTGGAATTGGTTCAAGTTCAAATTACCCATGTCATATATGATCTTTAGGGTAGTTTTGCACAAGGAGTTGCATGGTGATGATGTTCCCATCAACTGAACCTTTTTGCAAAACTCATGTGGTGCAATTTTGCACTCAGACCCCTGAACTGCAGCTGAATTTGCAACTGCCATTGCTAATTCAAATGGAGGCATATCATATATGTTTTTGGGGTGCTTTTCTGCAAGGAGTTCAACGGTGGTGTTTTCCTGTTGTGTTAAGCAAGTTTTGAGACAAGGTGTGATCACCTGGTCCAGAAGCTTCTGTCTGTCTATCTGCAGCATTTCAGCTCCAGTGCATCTGAGATGTTGTTCATCTGATCTTTTCAAGGCAGTTCCATGCCATCTTTTTCTTCAAGTCAGCCTTCACATATTGTCATATGCTATGTGGCTGACCTCCAACAGTTGTAGCACCTTCCTAAGTGTCAATTTCCCCGACACTAGTCTCTGGAATCATTGTTTTACTTTCATGTTATTTAAATTCCTGTAATGCTTTGTTGTTCATGTCATGCTATCATGCTATCTACACCCAAGTTAAAGGCTCAGACCAAAGCCATTACAATGTAAATAAATTGCATATGGAAGTGATGTCTTGTCGTCATCACCTTCATTTAAACTTGCCTAGACAGGGTCATATCATGTAAATAAAACCTGATCATGCCATCCTTGTTTGAGTTGCATCAGTTGCTTACTTGTGTGCCTTTTTCCTGCCGGTACCTTACGTTAGCACCTAAGACCGCCGAGGAGACTTACGTGGAGCTGTCCGACACCGAGCACGAGGGTACCGTGAGTGCTGCTTCGACTACCTTACCAGGCAAGGGGGAGATCTGTGTCATTACTTTATAACTTTCTGTTCATGCCTAGCTGTAGATCTAGAACGTTATTGCCTGATCCTATCTACATTACATGCCATGTATAAACCCATACAGCCATGATCCCCACATCCCAGCAAACCATTGTTCTGCTAAGTTACCGCTGCTCAGCCATTGCTTAGCATGGATAGAAAACTTGCTGCTTACCCTATATATTTATGGTTGGGATATCATGTTATAAAAGAAGTTGGTTGATATTTATTATTGTTAAATGATGTTAACTTGTATTAGACGAAAGGTGGAAGGCTGGACTATTCCCGTCTGGTGCTTTGTTCCATTTGAGTCACCTAGGACCCGAGTTCCGGGTATTGTGTTTCTTGACGAGCGTGCCTAATCGTGTGTGGGGTTTTATGGGGCCCCCTTGTCTTACCTATCTAGCTTCATACAATTCTAGTGGTGGCCCGAGCTGATTTTACTTTGTCTCGTGTGTGTGTTGGTTGGCGCCCCAGCTGTTTTTGAAACAACCAGGGCCAGTGGAGACGTGTTTTCTCTGTTGGTCCAAAACAGGGAGCTAGGGGGCTGTTCACATAGTTTGGACAGTTAACCCTACCTCATCCAGACGGTAGAGACCGATTCGAGAGCGTGGCCAGCTCTAGAGTTGAGGGTCGACTCACCGGGGGCCACCCGGAGTTGTGCGTTGTTAGTTAGAGGGACTCTGACGTTCCGGAGTTTTAGGCGCTTACCTAGCCAAGTGGAAACCGGGCGTACATGCGACGTCTATAATGGACAGTTGGTACACCCCTGCAGGGTAAATCTTTTCGAAAAGCCGTGTCCGCGGTTATGGACTACTTGAGACCTACTCCTTGTTCATAGAATAACATCAATGTCAAACATGCTATAAAACTTGACAAACCGTGTGCGTACCTTGGTTGTCTTTCTTCGTCCAAGGGGACCGAGAGGGAAACGAGGATGTGTTATGTTTGCGTAGGTAGGTGGATAGCTGACTTACGACACGTTGTCTACGCAACTTCTTGGATCTCATCTTTATTCTGGTAGAATGTGTAGCCACCATATATGCTAGTATGGCTGCAAATTGTCTATTTCTTCACCTTACCTGTAGCGTTAGTTATTCCGTAATGATATGTTCTCACCCCCGTTTACCTTTCCGCTTTTACCGCTTTGCCTGATCGGCCGCTGCAGTGGACTACTTCCTCGACCCCAGCACTGGACGATACTTCGTGGAGGTGCACCCGGAGGATGACGACGAGTACGACTACTCCGACCAGTAGGATCCTTAGTTGGGCTCAGACGTTCCCGTGGGTGGATTTATGTGTAGCCCTCTCTAGGGAAATTTGGATCTTGACCGTACCCGGTCCATGTCTTGCTTCCGCTTGATGTCCTGATGAGATGTATTCATGAAATGTTATGTATTTTGGGTAGTGGCGTTGTATGCCCTGCTCTATTATCTCTATATGTATTTCCTTTCTTGTAGAGTTGTGTTTTTATACCTGTTGTAGAGAATCCGGCAGCGACACGAGTGCGAGTGTCGTGCGCCGGTGGCGTTTGATGCGCTTCTAACTTCGACCGGACGCGAAAGCGACTAGTTAGAGTTAGTACCGCATCGGGGGCCTTACAACTTGGTATCAGAGCAGGACTGACTGTAGGACCCTTTACTGGCCGAAGTTGAGTCTAGAAACTATTTTGGTAGTTATATAGGAAAAAAATTCGGAGAGTAGGACCTCTTTCTGTTTTCTCCTTATCCCACCCTCCCACCCTTTTTCCGTGAGGAAGTGAAACGATGTTTTATCTCTGTAACTTATCTCCTTTCAAAAATCTAGGATCTCGTTTAAATGAGACTCCGATTCCTCTATAATGTTTTGCTAGCGACGAGATGTGTTGGCGTCTTTGAGACCACTGAGCCGCCACTTGGGGTTGACTGCTCTACCTCGCTTACGGCGTACCCCAGGTGAACCGTCCATACAGGATTGGCGGGCATCCTATGGTAATATGGATGTGGTGTCTTTCCCCTATGGACGACCGCGATGGCGGGCCGCTCAGGGCAGATGTCTCATTGTGCAGGTTCCAACCGCTCGTATATATTGTTGTGTGCTCGCTAGCACATTATTATATTGGATTCAGATGTTCTTGGTTTGGGAATTCCAGTAGCACCTAGTTATCGACTTTCCGGGTTAACCTTGGTGGAATTTCAGCCTTCGGCTTTCTCATACCTCATAAGGAAGTTTTGTTGTCAATTATGCTTTAACTCTGGTTACTTCAATGATTCGTTCGTGTTCTCATAAGTGTTCCTGTATACAGGATGCCAAGAGCGAACATGCCGCCGCCAGAGAACCCTATCCTTGGGGAGGCTGTAGCTGCAGTGGCTCAGGGCACAGCTGCGATCCTTCAGATGCTGCAGAACCAGGGTGCTCAGAGGAATGATCGTCCACAGTACACCACACTGCAGCAATTTCTTGCGATCAGCCCCCCCAGGTTCTCCGAGGCTCGAGACCCGCTGGAGGCGGATGACTGGATTGCAGAGATCAAGAAGCACTTCAAGGCCAACTCCGTCAGACCCGTCGACTACGTCACCTTCGCCTCCTTCCAGCTCCAGGGTGCTGCAGGCAGTTGGTTCTCGACGTACAAGGAGAACAAGGGTGAGACAGAGATCACGTGGGATGACTTCGTCAAGGATTTCAGAGCTGCTCATATTCCCAGTGGACTGATCGAGAGGAAGCGCGAGGAGTTCTTAGCTCTGAGGCAGGGGGACAGGTCTGTGCAGGAGTATAACCTGGCCTTCGTCAGGCTTGCCAGGTACGCTCCAGAGGAGGTCTCGTCTGAGACCAAGCGCATTGCCAGGTTCCGCGGTGGTCTTTCCCCGGACATCAAGTATGCGCTCACCTTGTCCACGCCGAGCCTGTTCTCAGAGTTCGTCGACCAGGCTATCAGACAGGAGTCAGCTGAGGCAGAGCGTTCCGCAGAGAAGAGGAAGCAGAGAGAGCACAGTTCAGCAGTGATGATCCACAAGAAGGCCAAGTCCTGGGTTACAGAGTCACAGCCTCAGCCGCAGCGCCAGCAGTTCCAGCAGAGGGGGGCAGTTGTCCGCACTTTTGCCCGCCCTCCCGTCCCAGTGCAGCACGGACCTCGCTCTACTCCACCACACGTGAGGCCGCCTGCTCCACAAGGCCAGCCCAGGCCAGAGATCACGTGCTTCAAGTGTGGCAAGCCGGGCCACAAGTCTCCGCAGTGCACCGACCCTCGTTACGCCAGGCTGCCTCCGCCCCCACCTCGCTCTACACCGAGCAACGCGATGGTGCGGGCCCAGCCACGAGCGCTCAGGGTGAACAACGTGACTGTGGCAGAGGCTCAGCAGTCGCCTGAGATTGTGCTTGGTAGGTTACTTGTTAATTCTGTTCCTGCAACCGTGTTGTTTGATTCCGGAGCTTCCCATTCCTTCGTCTCCCAGAAGTTTGCTCACGATCAGGTCCTTTCCTTGGAGGATCTTCCCAGTTTCCTTCCGATTGTGTCACCGGGTGCAAAGTTCACCACTTCTATCCGTGCTCCTTTTGTGACAGTCTCAATTCAGGGATGCAATTTCCCAGCCTCTCTCATCGTTTTGCCAAGTTCAGACATTGATGTCATTCTGGGTATGGATTGGCTTGTGCAAGACAAGGCCAAGATTGATTGCCCATCCAAGACCGTGTTGCTGACGCACGATTCAGGCGCAGAGATTTGGTACACTTGTGGCTCGACAGCACGATCAGCACAGTTGTACGCTCTGAATGCTGGAGTTGCTCCATTGATTGAGGAGGTCAGAGTTGTTCGAGAGTTCCCAGATGTCTTTCCAGAGGAGTTGCCAGGTATTCCACCCATGCGTGCTATTGAGTTCGTGATCGAGCTAGAACCTGGTACACAGCCGATATCTCGGCAACCTTACAAGATGTGTCCGGAAGAGCTGATTGAGTTGAAAGAGCAGTTGGTGAAGCTTGAGAAGGATGGGCTCATTCGTCCGAGCACTTCCCCTTGGGGTGCCCCGTGTCTTTTTGTCTAGAAGAAAGATGGCACTAGTCGGTTGGTTCAAGACTACCGTTGTATCAACAAGAAGACGATCAAAAACAAATACCCTTTGCCCAACATCAATGACTTGTTTGAGCAGTTGCATGGAGCAAAGGTGTTTTCAAAGCTTGATCTAAAGATGGGGTACCACCAGATTTGTGTCCGTGAGGAGGACATTCCTAAGATGGCCTTCCGCACTCGATATGGACTGTACGAGTTTACGGTCATGACGTTTGGCTTTTCAAACGCACCTCCAACGTTCATGAGGGCCATGAACTATCTCTTCCAAGAGTGGCTAGACGTGTTCGTACTCCTCTACCTCGACGACATCCTTGTCTTTTCCAAGTCAGAGGCTGAGCATGAGGAGCATCTCAGATTGGTGTTGCAGAAGTTGAGAGATCACTAGTTTTATGCAAAGTTTTCCAAGTGTGAATTCTGGATGAACAAGGTCAACTTTCTTGGCCATGTCATTTCCTCAGAGGGCATTGCTGTTGACCCAGACAGAGTCCGGACGATTCAGGATTGGACTCCGCCGAGGAATGTTAAGCAGTTGAGGAGCTTTCTCGGACTTGCCAGCTATTGCAGGAAGTTTGTCGAGAATTTCTCCAAGATAGCAAAGCCGATGACTGAGCTGTTGTGCAAGGGCAAGAAGTACGTTTGGTCACAGGCTTGCCAGGCAGCTTTTGATGAGTTGAAGATAAGGCTGACCACAGCTCCGATCCTTACGCCGCCAGATGAGTCACAGCCGTTTCAGGTGTTCTGTGATGCCTCGTTGAATGGACTTGGCGGAGTATTGATGCAGGGAAAGAGTATTGTGGCGTACACCTCCAGACAGTTGAAGCAGGCTGAGAGGAACTATCCGACCCATGATCTTGAGCTGGCTGCAGTGATTCATGCGTTGGTTACTTGGCGACACCTCCTCCTAGGGAGGAAGGTTGATGTGTTCACTGATCACAAAAGCTTAAAGTACTTGTTCACGCAGCCTAACCTGAACTTGAGGCAAAGGAGGTGGCTCGAGACTATTACTGAGTACTCCGTAGATATTCAGTATACGCCTGGCAAGGCGAATGTCATAGCTGATGCGTTGAGCCGCAAGGGTGATTGCAACAGTGTCCAGGTGTAGAAGATACACCCCGATTTGTGTGAGGCCTTTCGAAGGCTCAATCTTGAGCTAGTTCCAGCAGGCTATCTAGCCAACCTTGTGGTAGAGCCCACTATCCGTGAAAAGATTCGTGAGGCTCAGTCTGGTAGCTTGATGATTCAGAAAGTCAAGCAGGGTGTTGCCGCCTCAGTTCCGAAGTACGGTTGCTTTTCAGTGCATAATGACGACACCGTGATGTTCGAGGAGAGAGTTTTTGTTCCCAAGGAAGGAGGTCTCAGAGAGGTCATATTGAGAGAAGCCCATGACTCAAAGCTGTCTATCCACCCTGGTAGCACCAAGATGTATCAGGACCTCAAGCAGAGCTTTTGGTGGACTCGTATGAAGCGGGATGTTGCCCGTTTTGTCTCCCAGTGTGATGTGTGCAGGAGAGTGAAGGCACAGCATCAGAAGCCTGCAGGGCTACTTCAGCCAATTGAAATTCCGGAGTGGAAATGGGATCACATTGAGATGGATTTCATCACCGGGTTTCCTCTGTCGCAGAAGAAGAACAATGCCATCCTTGTTGTCATTGACAACTCTCCAAAGTTGCCCACTTCTTTCCAGTGAAGGACTCCATTTCAGCAGCTCAGTTGGCGGATTTGTACACCGCACGAGTTGTATCTTTGCATGGCATCCCCAAGAAGATCAGTTCTGATCGAGGCAGTCTTTTCACCTCCAAGTTCTGGCAGGCTTTTCAAAAGGCAATTGGTACGACAGTGTTGTTCAGTACCGCTTATCACAAGATTACATATGTGCCTAAATTAATTGGTACCTGTCTCTTTGTGAACCTTCCGATTAGATAGAGAGTTACCGATAATAAGTGCATGAGTTCTACGGACTAATGCGAGTGTTCGATTGTTTGCACTTCCACTTCCCATATTTTGCTAGCCTCTTTGTTACCGTGCATTTCCCTTCCTCACCTTGAGAGTTGGCGCATATTTCGCCGGTGCATCAAAACCCTTGGCACGATACGCTCTATCATCATAAACCGCCTTATATCTTCCTCAAAACAGCCACCATACCTACCTATCACGACATTTCCATAGCCTTTCCGAGATACATTGCCATGCAACATCCACCATCTCATGACTTGATCTTCATGTCATACATGTTTTTGATTGATCGAGGAGCCACATGATAGTTGGGCTTTGCCCTTATTATTGCTACATGACGCGCTAGTATCATTGCATATCCTGCTACACTGGCAGAGGCATCCATGTGCATACATCATGATAGTTTTGATCTATCTTTATGTTTGAGTACTTCTTGTAAAGTGTGAAGATCTTATATATTCTTGTAAAATATAGAGTGTTGCCCTTAAGTGAGGAAAAGATCCCAAAGAGGACAAACGGAAGATAAATAGAAAGAGCCAAAGAGGCCACAAAAATACAAAAAATAGAGAAAAAAGAGAAAAAAGAAATAAAAAGAGAGAAGGGGGCAACACTAATATTCCTTTTGAAAGATCCACACTCGTACTCCATTGTTATACTTGTACTCGATAGAGATTATCATTCATGCATAACTATCTGGGGACCCTTACGCCATAGAACTTGGCTTGCATATTCCAAGGACGAGCCTCCTCAAATGAGCTCTAGGTCTTCATGAGAAATCAAGTTGGATGCACCCCCACTAGTTCCATCGGAGAGCTTACGTTAGCTCATATGTGCATCCGTTGCATGGCAATCCCTACTCCACACATCATATCAATCATTTGTCCTTCTCTCGTCTATGATTTTCCTCATTGATGTGAGCCTTTCACACCTTTTTGTCTTCCTTCGCCATCATTTCTCTCTTTGCCATCCTAAGTGTTGATACGTCCCAAACGTATCGATAATTTCTGCTTGCTCCATGCATGTTTTGTGTGATATTGCTATGATCTAGATACACTTTCATACACGTTTGATCATATTTGAACTAACCTATTAACACAGTGCACCCCAGTGCCAGTTTCTGTTTTCTGCTGTTTTTTTATTCCAGGTTTCCCCAATATAAAAAGTGCTCCAAAAATTTGGGAAAAATCGGGTAAAAAATCTGCGCATTGGAAGCTTCTGGAACCCCGAAGGAGGGTCGGGGGGCCACTACCAGGTGCCCAGGCTGCCACCTAGCGCGGCCTATGGCTTGGACGCACAAGGGGGGGGGGCGCCTGGACTCCTGGTGGCCCCCTGGCTGCCCCTTTCGCCTATATATTCCCCGTGACGTGAAACTTCTGAGAAGAGAACCCCTTTTCACGATCTCGCCTCTGTTCCGCCGCCGCCGCGCTTCCAAGATCGGGAGCGCCGGTAGACTTCTTCCCGGCACCCTGCCGGAGGTAGGATCGACCTCCGGGAGCTTCCCTTCACCATGGACGCTTGCCGGATGTGCCGTGAGTAGTTTCGTTTGGACCATGGGTCCGTGATCAGTAGCTATGTGATGTTCTCCTCCCCTCTTTGTTCTTCATGGTTTAGACCTCGTGAGCTACCCTACATAATTTAGGCACATATGTAATCTTTCTGCTGTTCCTATGCTGAGTTTGATGGGATCTGATGGATTATGAGATTATATTCAGATTATGATAGAGTAATATATTTGGTTCTTATCTTTTATATTTTTGTTCCTAAGTAATTCTTGCATGTTCTCCGTTGCTGTTTATTGCTTTGGCCAAGTAGTAGGTAGTAACTCCAAGAGGGAACGTTATGCTCGATTGTGGGTTCATGCCCCCTGATGACATGCTTGAGTGACAGAAACATGAGTCTAGGGGATGTGCTGTTGCCACAAGGGGGAAAACAACGGTGCTTGTAACCGTGGTTGCTAGGATTGTTTACTTTACGCAAAGTGCTTTTAAATGCAGTTGTCTGTTGCTTTGGGTTTACACTTTAGGGGGGCTCGCAAGTTAATACCAGCGAGATGTTCTGGATAGATATCTCAAGGTGGATTATTAGTAGTTGATGCAGTTGGATTTCGGTCTACGTATTTTGGCGTACTGCCCATGCTTTTGACCCTCTTCCTTTATTTTGTAGCATAGTTAGCATTGTAGTGTGTTTATAATCCCGTCAATTTCCCAACTGTAATTTGTTTACCTCGCATAGCAGTTTTATCGTCCATATTCTCATCACTGTTTACACGCTCATTTACTTTTCTGCTTTTACTTTCAGTTGCTATCATCATTATCATTATCGCTTGTGTTTTGATCCTTTGTAAACAACAAGACCAGAGAGATTGAAAACATCTCTTAACTTCGTTGGGAGAAAAGTTATTTGTGTCTGTGTGCAGGTCCAGGAGAAGAAAGTGATTATCTTCAAACAACGCATCACTTGCCGAACCACCTACCTATTATTGACGAAATCCTACAGGAGACAATCTTAAAACCTCAGTATCTTCACCGATGGAAACTTGCCGCTACGCTGCATCTCACCTTCCACTTGGGGTAACCAACGATGGGCGAGAAGCAATTATCATCTCTCGCGCATCAAGTGTTAACATATCTTGCTCGCGCTCATCCATTGCATGAGTGTCGAAAGGGAGAAGATCAGTTTGACTTGTGGCTGACTAGTGGTCTGGGGATGAGTCAAAATAAGACCCCGAAGGAGACTAAATGTGAAATTTTAGTAGATTGAGTTCTCCATTAAACTATATATATATATAAACTCTCTTAATACCATATCCCATTGCTTGCACGCAAACACCATTTGGAGACATTCGAGTCACGGACAGTGAGAGATCTTGCACCTTTATGTTTATACTTTGCTAGAATTAATACTAAGACTCTTTCTTGTTATTATCTTGACTTGAATTGCATATCTTACTTGCTTTACTTTCAATTTCTTATATGTTTTTTAGCATGTCACAACATAAATTATCTGTGTTATCATTTACCTACTCAAGGACGAGAAGGAATTAAGCTTGGGGATGTTGATACGTCCCAAACGTATATATAATTTCTGCTTGTTCCATGCACTTTTATGTGACTTTGCTACATGTTTTGCTAAACTTTTATACCATTTTACGCATATTTGGACTAACATACTAACTGTAACAACCTAGATTTCACAAAAATTAAAATTTTATTTTTGGTGTGAATTGTTTGATTGTCTGATTTGTTTAGGGTGTTTGCATCCCTGATTTATTGATCGGCGATTATTCCCCCTCTCTTATCTTGTAATGGACGGAGACCGACCCTTGCCACCCCGAC
This sequence comes from Bromus sterilis, assembly GCA_950022295.1. NCBI lineage: Eukaryota > Viridiplantae > Streptophyta > Magnoliopsida > Poales > Poaceae > Bromus > Bromus sterilis. The sequence continues at coordinate 158,202,132 of OX465597.1, forward strand.
AGTCGACCTTTGCGACACCGGGTTTCACCCGATCACCGTCGCGAAAACCCGCACAAGACCAGCCGTAGCCAATCGAACGGAAAACCCCATTTAATAATTAAACGGTTATTGTTATCGCGCGCTAGAAAGTGTTATCGAAACGGTTCCAGCGCGAGGTGAACGCCGCCGGCTCGACGCGCTGATCGCGCAGTTCAAAGTTTTACCCGGATCGGAGGTCGTGCGGACCCCCGGCGGTCAGAAACGTAAACACCGTGTGCGCGAGATAAAAACTGGGGATGTTTTTGCAAACTGCCAGCCACCTGGGCTATATAAAGACCACCACACTCCCACCCCTTTCTAGGGTTTCCACTAATCCAAAATTGCAGCCACCCCCTCCACTTTTCCCAGATTTTACCCCCCAAATCCCTACAAATCGCGGAACCCTAGCCCTCATGAGATCCAGACCGTCAGATCTGGGATCTGACGGCCCAAATCTGGCCACGTAGCCCCCAACCGCCACCTGCAGCCTCCACCAGTGAACCGGGCTCCGCAGGGCCCCTCCCCTCTGCCGCGGCCCTCCCGGGCCCGTTCGGACGCCGCAGCCTCCACCCCCGGCCGGCAGCCGCGCCGCCGCGCGCCCCTGCCGGTGAGGAGCTCCGCCGCCGGCCTCCTTCCTCCTCTGCCCTTCTCCCCCTCACCTCCTCCCTCTCCCTTTGTCACACGAAGCCGCCGCCGCCCATGGCGCCATGGCCGCGCCCGAGCCGTGTGCCGCCGTGACGGTCGTCGCCCATTTCACCCTCCGGTCGCCTTCCAGCCGTCACCGCGCCAGGATCCGCCTGGATCCAACGCCACCCCCGCCACCCGCCCTCACCGGCGCCGCCGCACCACGCCGCTCGGCGTCGACAGCCGTTGCGGCCGCTCAACCGTCGCCGTCGACCACCGGGTGGGCCGGCACTGGTCGCCAGCCGTTGTGGGCCGCAGCCTCTCGGCCCACCTCCCAGCGCCTCCAGCCGGCGTCCTCCTCTCGGCCAGGGGCGACGCCCAGTATCCTCCGCCCACCACGGCCAGATGGGCCTCGGCCCACTAGGGTGAGGCCCGAACAGCCCCTCTTTTTTTTCTTCAGTGTATTTTTTCCTTTATTGTTTTTTCTGCTAAGTCGCTGCTATATGTCCTGCTGGTACTGTTTTGCAACGTAATTTACGAGCGATCCATAGCCCTGATGAGTTTGGGCCCAAAAGGAAAATTGTTTAGATTTGTGTGTACTTCAGTACATCTTTTGTGAGCATTATGATTTGAGGCCATCTTGATGTTGTTAATCACTGTTTAAGTGGGCATCAAACTGTTAACTGTTGTTACTTCCTGTTAAGTGCTGCTGTTGTTATTTTGTTGCAAGTTTGATTGATGATTGTGACACATCCATGAGGCCTACGCTATTAATTCTTGTTGCATACTGTTAAGCACCATGCCTACTTTAATGCTATGCATTCACATGTCATATTTGCCTGCTGCATGATGTTTGTTTCATCACTCAAAGTAGCTACCCTGATATTAGTGTGTTGCTGTTTATATAAAGTTCCTACTTTGCTGCCCTATATCTTTTTATCCGTGCATCCTATTGAGCATTGCAATATGTCATTTTGATCTATGCCATGTCTACTTCCATTATATGTATTGCATTGTCATGTTTACCTTCCTGGTCATAGTTATGTTTAGCTCCAAAGTTGCTATCCTGCGCTTGTTGACAGCCACCTCTGTTTTTCACTAAGTCTGTAACTTTCCGATGCCATGTTGCATGCTTAATATCTTTTGATCTGTGATGCATATGACCATGATTCTTGTTTTTACCTGATCAACATCATGTCTAGTTCATGCCCATATACTGGAATGTCATGTTTAGGTTGTGCCTCACTTAAATTGACTAGCGTAGATAGTTTATCTTATGCTTCACCTTTTGTCATGTTCGTGTGCTATGCCATGCTTGAGTGAGATGCTATGTTAATTACCTTTGCTCATCTTGTGTAGCTAAACAACTTTAACCTTTCTAATTGTGCGGCATCGTCGCGTGTGATGAGTACTCCACTTAACCTGTTAGTAACCGCTCTCGACGATAGATGCGATGCCGTAGTGCGTTGTTTCGTCTTGCCTTCTTGTTGATGCTTTCTCGTGATTGCTTCGTAGTAATAGATGCTTGCTCCTCGATTTCCTTTTCTAGTGTTTCCTTCTTGTGTGCTTCCGCGGGTACCTCTCGGAGACGTTGCGAGCTTGTGATCGACTACACCTTCGGTTCCGTCTTCTCAGCAGTTAAGGGGGAGCATATATCATGCTTTTAACTTTTAGCTCACTCTGGCCTAGATGAAGGATAGAACGATTGCTTGATCCTACCACTTTATATTCATGCCTCTCAAATAATCCCAAACAGCCATGTCCTCCACATCCAGCAAACCTTGTTCGGCTATGTTACTAATGCTCACTGCTCAGCCACTTCTTAGTATGCATGCTAGGATGTTATCAACTGTTACCTCCTGTTACTCCTTGGATTGGGATATCACATTATTATATTTATTGTGGATGATATGATTATTCTAATGTCAACCTATACTCGACGAAGGATGGAAGGTCTAGGCTATCTAGCCCCGACACTTTGTTCCATTCGAGTCACCTAGGATCTGAGTTCCGGTATTGGTTTTAAGACTGAGCGTGCCTAACCGCGTGTGGGATTTTATGGGGTCTCCTTTTCTTACCTACCTAGCTTCAAACATTTCTAGTGGTGGCCCAAGCTGATTTACCATTTGAAAACCATGCATATATGTCTGTCGGGTCGCTCCTAGCAGATATCCTTTAAAATAACTTGGGCCAGCGGAGACAAGGTTTCTCTTGTTGGTCCACCCCAGGGAACAAGAGGGCTGCCCACATGGTTTCGGTAGCTAACCCGACCTCGTCCAGACGGTAGATACCAATTCGAGAGCGCGACCGGCTTTTGAGTTGGATGTCGACTCACCGGGGGGACAGCCGGATTTGTGCGTTGTTAGCTAGAGGGACCTGTTGTACCGGACCTCTGGGAACTAAATCATAAAATGGTTTCCTATGATGGATAGCAACTGAGAGAGATGGGCGTGCGTGCGGACCTTTTAATGGGTAGTTGGTACACGCCTGCAGGGTTAAATCTTTTCGAAAAGCCGCGTCCACGATTATGGACGACTTGAGACCTACTCCTTGTTCATAGACAACAACAACTGAGATAATATTAATAACTTGATCAAAGTGTGTGTGCCTTGACTGCTTCTTCTTCGTCGAGATGCGAAGAAGAGGACAAGGATATGATAGGTGTTATGTTTGCATAAGTAGTTGATAGCAAGACTTGTTGGAGGCGATTCCTCATCGAATGCTTGGTTCTCATCTTACTCTAAAAATAGACCGTTAGCCACTCATATATTGCTAGTGCGTCTGCAACCTCACCACTACCCCCATCTTACCCGTGAGAAGTTAGTTACAAGACTTTTGATATATTCTCACCCCTTGCTTTTCTTTTCCCTTTTATGTTTTTCCTGATCGGCCGCTGCAGGTTATTACCACCTCAACCCTTCTTCTGGACGCCTTCACGAAGACTCGACGACGACTAGTTAGGTGGATCCCGGCGGAGAGCCTGGACTCGTGTGGTTACGGGAATGGTGTGTTTTACCTTTGCCACTAGGCAATTGATTGTTGTCTATACTCAGACATGTATCTTCCGCTGATGTAATGTAATTAAGGCAGTTGTATGCCGATTGTATGAGATGTTGTATCCATGTAGCTGTAATGTTGTGATATCATGTTGGAAATCCGGGGCATATGGCATTGTCATATGTCGCGGTGGGACCGATATGTGCTTCGTCCCCGGATCTGGATGGAAACATCTAGATCTGGAACAGTACCGCATATTGGGCCTTACAACTTGGTATCAGAGCCTTACCGACCGTAGGATCCCTTTTCTAGCCGAAGTCGAGTCTAGACAAAAACTATTTTGTAGTTAATAAGTTAGTTTTCGGAGAGTAGGACTCTTTTTACTCCTTACCCTTTCTCCGTTCAGGACAAGTGTCGTAAGAGTTTTAATTCTCGCCTTATCCCCTTCAAACTCTAGGATCTCGAGTCTGTGGAGTATCGAAATCGTTACAATGCTTTGCTTGGGAAGTATTGTCTCGATTCCAAGCTCAGGTGGGAATTCCTGTAGTACCTTTAGCTTCTCCGATTTCAGGTATCATTTGGGTCGTCCATTGCCATCCATCCTTTTGGCGGTGTTTTCACGAGTTGCGTCGAAAACACTATCCTTTGATCCGGTTATTGTTGTCGTTCTTCGTCTAGATATCTCGATGGTTTCGTTCTTCGACGTCACCATCTCTCTATGGAAAGTTTTCTCGACGAAAGGTTCGTCGTTCGACATGGAGCAGAGTCCCTTGTTGGTGGTATTGAAGATCGTCGTCTTTATTTTCTCTTCCCTCCTCTCCCACGGATCGTCCAGCATCTAGGGACGAGATCCCTTGTTGGTGTTGTTGTATTGTAACAGCCCAGATTTCAAAAAAATTAAAAAATTTATTTTCGGTGTGAATTGTTTGATTGTCTGATTTGTTTGCGGTGTTTGCATCCCCGATTTATCGATCGGTGATTATTTCCCCCCTCTTATCTCGTACCGAACGAAGACCGACCCTTGCCACCCCGACACTATACCTTTGCGACACCGGGTTTCACCTGATCACCGTCGCGAAAACCCGCACAAGACCAGCCGTAGCCAACGGAACGGAAAACGTCGTTTAATAATTAAGCGGGTTATTTTGATAGCGCACCGGAAAGTGTTCTCGAAACGGTTCCAGCGCGAGGTGAACGCCGCCTGCTCGACGTGCTGATCGCGCAGTTCGAAGTTTTACCCGAATCGGAGATCCTGCGGACCCCCGGCGGTCCGAAACGTAAACACCGTGCGCGCGAGAGAAAAACCGGGGATGTTTTTGCAAACTGCCAACCACCTGGGCTATATAAAGACCACCACTCTCCCACCCCTTTCTAGGGTTTCCCCTAACATAAAATTGCAGCCACCCCCCTCCACTTTGCACAGATTTTACCCCTAAATCCCTACAAATCCCGAAACCCTAGCCCCCATCAGACCCAGACCGTCAGATCTGGAATCTGAGGCCCCAGATCTGGCCACGTAGCCCCCTACCGCCACCTGCAGCCTCCACTAGTGAACCGGGCCCCGTAGGGCCCCTCCCCTCCGCCGCGGCCCTCCCGGGCCCGTTCGGACGCCGCCTCCACCGCCGGCCGGCAGCTGCGCCGTTGCGCGCCCCTACCGGTGAGGAGCTCCGCCGCCGGCCTCCTTCCTCTTCTAGCCTTCTCCCCTCACCTCCTACCTCTCCCTCTATCGTAAGAAGACGCTGCCGCCCATGGTGACATGTTCGCGCCCGAGCCGCGCGCCGCCACGACGGTCGTCGCCCACTTCGCCTTCCGGTCGCCTTCCAACCGTCATCGCGCTCGGATCCGGCTGGATCCGACGCCGCGCCGCCACCCGGCCCCACCGGCGCCGCCGCACCACGCTGCTCGGCATCGATAGCCGCCGCGGCCGCTCAACCATCGCCGTCGACCACCGGGTGGGCCGGCACCGGTCGCCAGCCGTTGTGGGCCGCAGCCTCTCGGCCCACCTCCCAGCGCCTCCATCCCGCGTCCTCCTCTCGGCCAGGGGCGACGCCCAGTATCCTCCGCCCACCCCGGCCAGATGGGCCTCGGCCCACTACGGTGAGGCCCGAACAACCCCTCTTTTTTTCCTCAGTGTATTTTTCCTTTATTGTTTTTTCTGCTAAGTCCCTGCTATATGTGCTGCTGGTACTGTTTTGCAACGTAATTTACGAGCGATCCGTAGCCCAGATGAGTTTGCGCCCAAAAGGAAAATTGTTTAGATTTGTGAGTGTACTTGAGTTCATATTTTGTGCGCATTTTGATTTGAGGCCATCTTGATGTTGTTAATCACTATTGAAGTGGGAATCAGACTGTTAACTGATGTTACTTTCTGTTAAGTGATGCTGTTGTTATTTTGTTTCAAGTTTGATTGATGATTGTGACACATCCATGATGCCTATGCTATTAATTCTTGTTGCATACTGTTAAGCATCATGTCTACTTCAATGCTATGCATTCACATGTCATATTTTCCTGCTGCATGATGTTTGTTTCATCACCCAAAGTAGCTACCCTGATATTAGTGTGCTGCTATTTATATAAAGTTGCTACTTTGCTGCCCTATATCTTTTTAACCGTGCATACTATTGAGCATTGCAATATGTCATTCTGATCTATGCCATGTCTACTTCCATTATATGTATTGCATTGTCATGTTTACCTTCCTGGTCATAGTTATGTTTAGCTCCAAAGTTTCTATCCTGCTGTTGTTGGCAGCCACCTCTGTTTTTCACTAAGTCTGTAACTTTCCAATGCCATGTTGCATGCTTAATATCTTTTGATCTGTGATGCATATGAGCATGATTCTTGTTTTTACCTGATCACCATCATGTCTAGTTCATGCCCATATATTGGAATGTCATGTTTAGGTTGTGCCTCAGTTAAATTGACTAGCATAGATAGTTTATCTTATGTTTCACCTCTTGTCATGTTTGTGTGCTATGCCATGCTTGAGTGAGATGCCATGTTAATAACCTTTGCTCATATTTTGTAGCTAAACAACTTTAACCTTTCTAAATGTGCAGTATCGTCTCGTGTGACGAGTACTCCACTTAACCTGTTAGTAACCGCTCTCGATGATAGATGCGATGCCATAGTGCATTGTCTCGTGTTGCCTTCTTGTTGATGCTTGCTCGTGATTTCTTCGTAGTAATAGATGCTTGCTCGTCGATTTACTTTTCTAGTGTTTCCTTCTTGTGTGCTTCCGCGGGTACCTCTCGGAGACGATGCGAGCTTGCTATAGACTACACCTTCGGTTTCGTCTTATCATCAGGTAAGGGGGAGTATATATCATGCTTATAACTTTCAGCTCACTCGTGCCTAGATGTAGGATAGAAAGATTGCTTGATCCTACCACTTTATATTCATGCCTCTCAAATAAACCCAAACAACCATGTCCTCCACATCCCAGCAAACCTTGTTCGGCTATGTTACTATTGCTCGCTGCTCAGCCACTGCTTAGTATGCATGCTAGGATGTTATCAAGTCTTACCTCCTGTTACTCCTTGGATTGGGCTATCACATTATTATATTTATTGTGGATGATATGATTATTATAATGTTGACCTATACTCGACAAAGGATGGAAGGTCTAGACTATTCCGCCCCGACGCTTTGTTCCATTCGAGTCACCTAGGATCTGAGTTCCGGGTATTGGTTTTAAGACTGAGCGTGCCTAACCACGTGTGGGATTTCATGGGGTCTCCTTTTCTTACCTACCTAGCTTCAAACATTTCTAGTGGTGGCCCAAGCTGATTTACCATTTGAAAACCATGCATATATGTCTGTCGGGTCGCTCCTAGCAGATATCCTTTAAAATAACTTGGGCCAGCGGAGACAAGGTTTCTCTTGTTGGTCCATCCCAGGGAGCTAGGGAGCTGCCCACATGGTTTGGGTAGCTAACCCTACCTCGTCCAGACGGCAGAGGCCAATTCGAGAGAGTGACCGGCTTTTCAGTTGGATGTCGACTCACCGGGGGCCACCCGGATTTGTGCGTTGTTATCTAGAGGGACCAGTCGTACCAGACCTCTCGGAACTAAATCATAAAATGGTTTCCTATGATGGGTAGCAACTGAGAGAGATGGGCGTGCGTGAGGAGCCTTATAATGGGAACTTGGTACATCCCTGCAGGGTTAAATCTTTTCGAGAAGCCGTGTCCATGGTTATGGACGACTTGAGACCTAGTCCTTGTTCATAGACAACAACACCCGAGATAATATTAATAACTTGATCAACGTGTGTGTGCCTTGACTGCTTCTTCTTCGTCGGGATGCGAAGAAGAGGACAAGGATAGGATAGGTGTTATGTTTGCGTGAGTATTTGATAGCAAGACTTTTTGGAGGCGATTCCTCATCGAATGCTTGGTTCTCATCTTACTCTAAAAATAGACCGTTAGCCACTCATATATTGCTAGTGCGTCTGCAACCTCACCACTACCCCCATCTTACCCGTGAGAAGTTAGTTACAAGACTTTTGATATATTCTCACCCCTTGCTTTCCTTTTCCCTTTTATGTTTTTCCTGATCGGCCGCTGCAGTTGATTACGACCTCGACCCTTCTTCTGGACGCCTTCACGAAGACTCGACGACGACTAGTTAGGTGGATCCCGGCGGAGAGCCTGGACTCGTGTGGTTACGGGAATGGTGTGTTTTACCTTTGCCACTAGGAAATTGATTGTTGTCTATACTCAGACATGTATCTTCCGCTGATGTAATGTAATTAAGGCAGTTGTATGCCGATTGTATGAGATGTTGTATCCATGTAGCTGTAATGTTGTGATATCATGTTGGAAATCCAGGGCATATGGCATTATCATATGTCGCGGTGGGACCGATATGTGCTTCGTCCCCGGATCTGGATGGAAACATCTAGATCAAGAACAGTACCGCATATCGAGCCTTACACTAACTTAGTGCACCCAGTGGCAGTTCCTATCTGCTGATGTCTTTAGTTGCAGTGATTTTTCGCCAATTTAAAATGCCAGAAAAATTACAAAAAATTAGAATAAAAATCAGCGTCAAGGAAGCTTCCGGAATCATTGAAGAAGAGCCGGAGGGGGGCCACCCCCTCCCAGGTGGCCCCACCCCTGGCCGCGCCACCAGGGCGCCTGGGAGGTGGGCCCCACCTTTGGTGCCCCCCTTCGGCCTATTTTAACCCCTCGTTGCAAAAACGCTCGAGGAGAATCCCGCATCGCGAATTACCTCTCTGTCCCGCCGGAGCAGCGCTTCCAAGATCAGGAGCGCCAAAAGGCTCTTCCCGGCACCTTGCCGGAGGGAGGATTGACCTCCGGGGAGCTCTCCACCACCATGGAAGCCTCCCGGATGTGCTGTGAGTAGTCTACCTTGGACCATGGGTCCATGAACAGTAGCTATGTGATGTCTTCTCTCCATCTTTGGTCTTCAATGTTTAGACCTTGTGAGCTGCCCTACATGATCAAGGCACCTATGTAATTTTCTTGCTGTTGCTATGCCGTGTTTGCTGGGATCCGATGGATTATGAGATTATGTTTAGATTGTGATGAGTTATATATTTGGTTTACCTTTTATATTTTGTTCTTGAGTAATTCTTGCATGTTCTCCGTTGCTTTTTATTGCTTTGGACAAGTAGTAGATAGTGACTCCAAGAGGGAGCGTTATGCGTGATCGTGGGTTCATGCCCCCCGATGTCTAGCTTGAGTGATAGAAACATGAGACTACGGGATGTGTTGTTTCCACCAGGGAGAAAACAACGGTGCTTGTAACCGCGGTTGCAAGGATTGTTTACCTTACGCCTAGAATGTTAATGCAATTGTCTATTGCTTTGATTTTACACTTTGGGTGGGGCTCGCAACTTAATATCAACGAGATGTTCTGGATAGATATCTCAAGGTGGATGATTAGTAGTAGATGCAGATGGATTTCGGTCTACTTGTCTTGGCGTACTGTCCATACTTTTGAGCACTCTTACTTTCAAGTAGCATAATTAGCATTGCGGTGCGTTCATAATTCTGTCAATTGCCCAACTGTAATTTGTTCACCTAGCTTAGCTGTTTATCGTCTTTTGGGAGAGAGACATCACTAGTGAACATCATGGGACCCCGATCAAAATTTCTACCATTGTTTACACCTCCACTATTTACTGCTTATTTCCTTTAGTTGCAATTATCATTACCATTATCTCTTGCGTTTGATCCTTTGTAAACGACAAGGCCGGACGGATTGACAACCCATCTATACTCGTTGGGAGCAAAGTTATTTGTTTCTGTGTGCAGGTCCAGGTAACGCAAGTGATTATCATTCAAATGGCGTATTACTTGCCGCCCCACCTACTTGTCGGTCCTTGGAGTCCTCCTGGATTCCATAATTCTTACAGTCCTCGTGTAAGGGAAATTAGCTGCTATCTACATCTCTACCTTCCACTTGGGGTAATCAACGACTATCACTACTTCAGTGCCATCAGTAGTCCCCCTTGGACCATGGTTTCATAACTAGTAGCTATCTGATGTCTTCTCTCCAATGTTGTGCTTCAATGTTTAGTCATTGTGAGCCTCCTATCATGATCAAGGCACCTATGTATTAGTTCTTGTTTTGCTATGCTGTGTTGGATGGGATCCGATGGATTATGAGATTATTTTCAGTTTGTGATCAGTAATATATTTGGTTTACCTTTATATTTTAGTTCTTGAGTGTTTTTGCATGTTCCCCGTTATGTTTTTTGCTTTGGCAAGTAGTAGATTATACTCCAAGAGGGAGCGTTATGCATGATTGTGGGTTCATGCCCCCCGATGTCTAGCTTGAGTGACAGAAACATGAGACCGTTGTTGCCACCAGGGAGAAAACAAAGGTGCTTGTAACTGCGATTGCAAGGATTGCTTACATTATGCATAGAGTGTTAAGACAGTCGTCCGTTGCTTTGAGCCCAAATTTTTTCTAGGGGTCGCAACTTAATACTAGAGAGATGTTCTGGATAGATATGTCAAGGTGGATGCTTAGATGCTGATGGATAAACAGTCTATCTTTTTTGGTGTATTGCCCACATGATTGAGCCTCTAGCTTTCTTTTATCATAATTTGCATTGCAGTGCGTTTATAATTCTGTCAATTGCCCAGCTATAATTTGTTCACCCGACATAGTTGTTTTCAACTTTTGGGAGAGAGACATCACTAGTGAAAATCATGGGACCCTGATCCATATTTCCATCATAGTTTACACCGCCCCAATTTACAGCTTTTACTTTCCTTTCAGTTGCCGCCTCTATTTCCACCCTTGTGTTTTGATCCTTTGTAAACAACATGACTGGAGAGATTGACAACCTCTCTGTACTCGTTGGGAGAAAAGTTATTTGTGTGTATGTGCAGGTCCAGGTGAAGGAAGCAACCCTCAACGTTGTAAACGGCGCCATTGTTTACTTCACCACATTCTCATTGCCCTTGGAGTCCTACGGGAGACATAATCCTATCCTCTAAAGTTAGGGGAATTTTCTGCTGTCTACATCTCAACCTTACACTTGGGGTAGTCAACAAGGAGCACTAAACGGTGCCATCAAGAGAATTCCTAGCGCCGTTGCCCGGGACTCCATTCTACAAGATAGGGGAGTTGCACACCATCTTTTACTTTTGCTTTTTAGTATTGTTAGTTTATTTTCCAGTTTTTTCTTTGGAGGTTTATATCAAAAACACCAAAAAATTAGTTACTTTGTTCTTAGCTTGCTTCATGTAGTGGTTAGTATGTTTCTTCGTTTTGGAACTTTTCCTGAAGCTGAAATTTCCAGCAAAGAGATGGTGAGAACATGAAAAAGGCTTGGGATAGGTTTTCTGCAGCCCATAAAAGGATTATTCCTTCGATACCTGTGAAGATTGTTCTTAGATTTTTTTTACCTTGGTCTATTTAGATGGTGTAAAACTCTCTTGATATTTTAGTAGAAGGAGACTATTTAGAGTGTGGTGAAGAAAAAGCTCTTGATATTATAGATGGTTTGTCTAGCTTCTTTGTTTATGATTATGGAGTTGATGCTATCATAGATAGACTTGACTCCATTGAGGAAAATATTGTTGCTTTAGACATGAGAGAAGTAGAGAAACCCAAACCTATTACATAAGAGATGCTAGAGATATATGATGATTTGGATCCCTTTATTAGAATTAGCATCTTCAACCAAGACTTTCTTGCTTACTGTGATATTGGATCCATGGTTTCTACCATGCCCAAAACTGTTTATAATTATTTAAAGATTTTGAGTATGGTTGATTTACCTCGTTATCTTGCACATGCTAATGGTGATATTTCTGAGATTCAAGGGAAGGTTAGTAAAATCCAAGTTCAATTTTTGAAAAGGGACGCCGCGGTTGACTTCATCATTTTGAAGTCAACAAATAAATAAACATAGTGCTTGGAAGAGACTTCCTCTGAGCTATGAAAGACTTCATTGACATAGGTAAAGGTCAAATATGTTTACGTGGGAGAGCCAAATGTACATATCTCTTCCCTAGGAAAAATAAAGAGGAGATCATTGAAGAGCAATTTGTAAATTTCGATGACCGTATTGATGATGCTTTCTTTGAACCTTATTTTTTTGCTTCATGCCTAGATCAAAGCCATAAAAGAAAGCGCTTATTGGGAGGCAACCCAAAATGTTTTTACTTTTAGTTTTAGTGGTCTAGATGCTTGTTACTATTGTAGCAACATCATTGTATATTTATTTTCAAGATTTGTGCCAAGTTTTACCCTCCGGTGGCAATTAGATCAAAAGTTGTGACATGCTATCCAGAAAACAGATTCGGTTTGCTTCATTGAAAAAAAATTAAAAAAATCACCAGGTCATCTTTTTGATCTGAAGTTTTTTGACTGTATGTCCTATACAATTGACTATCTGCGGCTTGTTCTGAGATTTTTTATTTGAGTTGAAGAAGTACCCTAAAAAAATTATTTACTATGTGCTGGTCTGTTTTTCCCAGATTCTTCCCTGTTTTACGTTTCCCTAGTTTTGCAAATTTTGTGCATGGCTTTTACTTGCAAAAACTTTTTGGCAATCTTTAGAAAAAGTAGCCCTTGTTGAAAATCCTTATTTCCAGCAGAGGAAAATTATTTTATTATGGGTACTAACCACTCTAATCAGTTTATGATGAGTTTCATATGAAGGGAGTTTCAAGTGTGCGAAGAAAGATGACGAAAGAAGATCCAGGAGTGTCAAAGGAGCAAGCTTGGGGATGCAACCAGCACCCTCAAGAAATTCAAGGAGACTCAAGCGTCTAAGCTTGGGGATGATCCCGTGCATCCGCTTCTTCATCAATAATCATCAGTTTGTCCTTGTCCATACTATATTTTTATCAATTCATATGTTGTGTGCTACGGTTGGAGCGTCTTGCATTTAATTTTCAGTTTGCTTTTCTTTAGTTTAGTTTTTTTTGTTGTTCATAACAAGTTGGACGCTAGAATACCTAGTTTGGGAGAGAAACACGCTCCACTTTTGCCTAGAATACTCATATTTTTCATGCTTATCTTTCTTGAGTGTTCTTTACTTTTACTAGCTGCTGTCTTGCTTACCTCTTCTTTTGCATGTTTATCTTTAAGAGATTTTGTTTAGTTTTTTGCTTCTAGTACTCTCTTGAGTTTCATGCTTATCTTGTTTAGAGAGTTGGCCTGTTGCACTGAGTGTGTGTCTTGCTTTGAGTAGGTAATTGAGGTTGCTATTATAAGTTTAGTAGTAAGTTACAATAGTTTTGAGGTATTGTTTTGAGTAATGTTTGGACTTCTATGTGTCGAGAGCTCAAGCCTATTACTGATAGGTGTAGTATTTTGGTTTAACGTGCTTATTTTTGAAAACTACAAAACATATTTGAGAGCTCTAGCTACTAGATGGATCACTAACCTCTGGAGGGGTTGTAATATATAGAGTACCCTCATGTTATCATCGGTTGAGGATGCGTAACGATAACCAAACCCACATACACTCCTCCTAGGGGTACTTGTCTCTTTGTGAATCTCCTGACTAGATAGAACATTACCGCTAATAAGTGGATGAGTTCCTTTGATTAATGCGAGTATTCGGTTGTTGGCACTTCCACAAAACCATATTTTTCTAGCCTGTTCGGTACCGTGCATTGCCCTTTCGCATCTTGAAAGTCGGTGCAAACTTTGCCGGTGCATCCAAACCCTGGGCATGATACACTCTGTCATCATTAGCCTCATTATATCTTCCTCAAAACAGCCACCATACCTACCTATCAAGGCATTTCCATAGCCTTTCCGAGAACATTGCCATGCAACATCAATCTTCTCATGTCTTGATATTTCATTGTCATACATGCTTTTGCTTGATCGTAGAGCCGCATGATAGTTGGGCTTTTCCCTTATAATTTCTACATGACGCACGAGTATCATTGCATATCCTGCTACACTGATAGATGCATAGATTTGCATACATCATGATTTAGTTTCAGTTTTCTTTATGTTGAGTACTTCTTGTAAAGTGTGTGATCTTCTACATCCTTGTAAAATATAGAGTGTTTCCCTTAAGTGAGGAAAAGATCCCAAAGAGGACACAAATAAAATATCCCAAAAGAGGACACATAAAAAGATCCCGAAAGGACAAATGAGAGATAATTAGAAAGAGCCAAAGAGGCCACAAAAATACAAAAAAAATTGAAAAAAGAGAAAGAAAAAATAAATAAAAAGAGAGAAGGGGGCAGCACTACTATTCCTTTTGAAAGATCCACACCCATGCTCCAAAGTAGTGTTTGTACTTCATAGAGAGTTTCATATCATTCATGCATAACTATGTAGGGATCCTTACACCATAGAACTTGGCTTGTATATTTCAATGATGAGCCTCCTCAAATGAGCTCTAGGTCATCTTGAGCAAGCAAGATGGATGCACCCCACTAGTTCCATTGGAGAGCTTCCCATAGCTCATATGTGCATCCGTTGCATGGAAATCCCTACTCCTCACATCATATCTATCATTTGGCTTTCTCTCGCCTATGATTTTCCTCATTGATGTGAGCCTTTCACACCTTTTTGTCTCCCTTCCCCATCTTTTATTCTACTCGCCATTCTAAGTGCCAACTATTCTTGCCCGCTCTCATTCATTGCACGAGTGCTCAAAATCGAAAGGAAGAGGATTAGTTTGACTTGTACCTGGCTAGTGGTCTGGGGACGAGTCATAATAAGATTCCTAAGGTGACTAAGTGTGAATTTTTAGTAGATTGAGTTCTCAACAACTACTAGTATTTTATGCTCTAAATCCATCACCCACTTTCTTGCACAGGAACACCAATTGGAGACATTCGAGTCACGGACAACGAGAGCTCTTGCACCTTTATGTTTTTTACTTTGCTAGATTCAAGACCAGATATAGACTCTTGCTTGTTATTGTCTTGACTTGAATTGCATACCTTACTTGCTGCACTTTAAAGTTCAAATCTTTGTTGGTAGCCTGTCATCACCGAAATTATCTTTGTTATTATTTACCCGCTCGAGGACGAGCATGAATTAAGCTTGGGGATGTTGATACGTCCTAAACATATCTACAATTTCTGCTTGTTCCATTCTTATATTGGTGATATTGCTATATGATTTGCTACACTTCCATACCATTTACAAAATATTTGGACTAACCTACTAATTCAGTGCGAGTGCCAGTTTCTGTCTGTTGTTGTCCGTGCATTGCAGGAAAATATCAAAAATTCCAGAAAAATCAGATAAAAAATTAGCACGAGAAAAGACTCTGGAAGCCCGAAGGAGGGCCGGAGGGGCCCGCCCCTGGCCAGGCGGCCACCTGGTGCGGTCAGGGGGGAGGCCGCACCACCTGGCCGCCTTGTCAGGTGGGGCCTCCCCTCTAGCCCCCCTTTCGCCTATTTATTCTTCATCCTCCGAAAACCCTCAGGAGGAGCCCCGTTAAACAATTTTGTCCACTGTTCCGCCGCCGTCGCGATTCCGATCTCGGGATCGCAAGGAGAAGCTTTCCCGGCACCCTGCTGTAACACCCCCAGTGTCATGCGACAGTAATCGCTTGTGTAATTGACAAATCACTTTGCTTAAACTTGTCATAATCATCGTTGATTCAAATCATCGTTCAAATCCCTCTTTTGATGGAATTGAAATAAAGGTGGAAATAAAAATTAAACCGAAAATTGTGCAACAAATATTCATAAATAAGAAAATAATCATAGGCCGATATAAGATAGAAGCAAACATTTTATGAAATACTTAAATACCAAAGATAAATAAAACAGTAGAAAAATTGCCACCAATCTATTATTTAAATAAAAATCAGTTGAATTTCTTTAACTCCCAAGCCTTTTCTAGCAGTGAAAGATAATACAATATAACTATTCAGACCATCAACATGTTTTTGCTGGCCAAACAAAAGTGTAACAGAAATCAAAAAGAGAAAAGAGAAGAAAATGGAAAAGGTTAAAAACCGCCCAGGGCAAACCCCACAAGGCCCATCTCTCTCTCTCACTCCCTCCCACTCATCTCCATCCCCTGTTCCTCCCTTGCGTGGAGCACATCCACGACGCCATGGTCGTGCATGCTGATACGTCCAAAAGGCATCACTATTTTATATCGTAATTCACCCCTATTTATTGATATATTTCATTTTATGATGCTATTCTTATGCTGTTTTGGCTTGTTTTACACAGTTTGCAACTTTCCGATGGCGAAGCAGCAGACGCAGGATTCAGCGGTGAAAAGTAGATGCAGAGTTGCTGAATCAGAAGACCTCCAAATTACCTGAAAATCGACGGACGCCATTTTCAAGAAGAATGACAGGGATATGAAAAACAGAGACCAGAGGGGGCCACAAGGAGCCCAGGCGCCCCCTGGCGCGGCCCCACCCCGGGCCTCGCCGGGTGGCCGCCTGGACCCCTGGGGCCAGCCCAGGCTCCCCCCTCTGGCCTATTTATCCCTCGTCTTCCGAAAACCATAAATGGAGAGGAGTTTCGAGATTTCCGCCGCCGCAACATGACGGAAACCTACAGAGAAGAAAAGACATCTCCGGCGAGGAGATTCCGCCGGGGAGAACACCTCCCGGAAGGTCACGGGCATCATTGAGATCATCATCAACATCAGAACCATCTCCATCGCCATCCTATCTCATCTCACAATTGCAACTTGTGTTCTAATCCGTAATATCTATCCCCTCTACTCTATCGGTGTTGATTACTACTTTGTGGTGAATGCTATTGAGTTTTGTTGGAGAAATATCAGTGTGTCCAGAGTGTTTATCATCTATTTATCACCACTGATCATGATCTCTTTTATGTCTTGTGAGTAGTTACTTTATTTCTTGAGGACATGGGAGATGTCTAGTTGTTAGTAGTCATATGATGTTGAAGTAATATGTGTTGTTTGATATTTAAGTTGTGTTCTTATTTTCCTAGTGATGTTGTGTGAGTCGAACAATCAACACTTCGCCTTATTAATGACCTAGGGGTATGCATTGTGTATAAAGAATGCTTACGGTAGGTTGCCGGAGTGACAGAAACCTGAACCCTAGTTCACACGCTTTTGCACAAGGGAACAATGGATCATTGATCGTATTGCTATGGTTAGGCTTTTTTCTTAATTACTACCTTGTATTTGCGGATGCTTGCAAGGTGTATAATCATAAGAGTGCACTTATCTTAGTCTAGAAGGTGCACTAGCATAGATCCACCCACTAAACACTTATCCACACATCACATAGTATCGATACGGAATATGGCGAAAGCACGTGACTATCTCTTCCATGTGTCCTCAAGAACACTCTAGCCTTTTTAAGTTCAGTTGGTAGGCCTATCCTTTGCTCAAAAGGATTTTGCCACTTGTTACTCCTTAGTGCCTTTTACTTTTCTTGTTTTTACCTTCTCGTTGCTTATAGCGAAAACCCTAAAAAGTTATCTTTCAGTGCCTGCAGTTAATTCTTTGCCAAAGTCACTAACCAATACCTTCTGCTCCTCGTTGGGTTCGACACTCTTATTTATCGAAAACGCTACAATCGATCCCCTATAGTTGAGGGTCATCAAGTACTATTTGCTGGCGCCGTTGCCGGGGAGCGTAGCGCTTTTAGTAAGTGAAGCTAGTAAGGAATCTTTTATATTTTTGTTTTTCTATTGCTGCTTTTTGTCCTTATGGACACCTCTACTCTTGGTTCGTTGCTTATGGGGAAACACCCCACTACTGTGGTGGTCACTCCTACCCCTACTGAAATTGTGCCTTACAAAATACCAACTGGTATTATTGATTATGTCTTGGTTAATCGTTACGCAGGAGACAGACATCCGAGTGAACACCTGCTATATTTATCACAACTATGTTCATTATTCAAGCTTGCAGGTGTGTCAAGGGAGTTCGTTATGAAGAAATTATTCTCCGTATCACTTATAGATAAAGCTTCAGATTGGTATAAGCTCCTCAATAACTCACATTTTCTTAATTGGCAAGAGATTATGTCTCTCTTTTATACAAAGTTTTATCCTCTTCATGAAATTGATCGAGACAGGAACAACATATATAACTTGGACGGTGATATTCACCGAACGTGTGGTGAAGGCTTGGCTTCCCGAACGCACATGATGTGCATGCATGCATGCATGCATGCGTTGTATGACATCAGCAGCTTCTTTTGCATTTTCAGTTTTTAAAAATTATTTATCTCTTAAATAAATAATTCAATTGAAGAACCGTTTTCACTATTAAATACGTCGCGACGAGATCTTCGAAACTAGATCCCATATCAATATGTTTTGACAACTTTGTTTCCGGGTTCAAAATTTCCATGTCTATTGCACTAAATTTCCATGATGTTTGCACTAAAATTACCATCATTTCTTTCAACTAAGTTTTTTGCACTTTTTCTTCAACGTTCTATGTAAATTTGTCGTAATTCATAAAATAAAACTTTATAAACTTACCTTGGGTAAACACATGTTTATTTTGCCCTAGCAAAAACACATCTTAAATTGACATGGCGAAAGATATGTTAAATTTTCCATGGACACAAAAAGGAAATAGTTTGTCATTGGTAGATAAAAAAAACTTGGGATGCTGATAACTACCACATGTGTGACACGAGTACATGGAAATCCCTGATGTTTTTGATGGCAAGTTTAGTTATGTGAGGGTGGCAACTTTAAGTTGTACACGCTAGTCCGGCGAATAAGAATTGCCATGTCCTATGAATAAAATTGCCGTATATCAGAGGCACTTCCGCCAACACGTTTTGTAGATGCTAATTCTAGGTGTACATAGATTGAAATTATTAGCCAAAGTCACCATGTATTTAGCGAAGTTTCCATCTCACATGTGCTAAAGTTGCCACCAAATCGTGTGGGCTTGCCATCTTTCCACCCACATGTGTGGCACGTTTTTATGGCAATGCTAATAACTACCACATGTGTGACACGAAACATGGAAATCGCTGATATTTTTTATGGCAAGTTTAGTTATGTGAGGGTGGCAACTTGAAGTTGTAGACGCTAGTCTTACGAATAGAAATTGCCATGTCCTATGAATAGAAATTGCCATGTCCTATGAATAGAAATTGCCATGTCTATATATTAGAATTTCCATATCCTATGAATAGAAATTGCCATGTCCTATGAATAGAAATTGCCCCGGGCACAAAAAAAAGTCGCCGCCAGAGCAGCACTACACCGTCGAAAAACTCTCCCCCCGATCCATGTCCCCTCTCCCACCGTCAAGTGTTCAGATGCGTCGAAGAATCTCCTCGACGCATTCGTAACCTAGGAGACCGCCGTGTCGCACACCCCTCCCCTCCCACCCGCGCAAGATATCTGATCTGGGTCCACTGAGCATCACCACAGCTCTCCCTAGTCCTCCTATGAATAAGAATTGCCATGTCCTATGAATAGAAAATTGCCATGTCCTATGAATAGAAATTGCCATGGGCACAAAAAATAGTTGCCGCCAGAGAAGCACCACACCGTCGACATACTCTCCCCCCGATCCATGTACCCTCCCCCACCGTCATTCGTTTAGATGCGCCAGAGGATCTCCTCGACGCATTCGTAACCTAGGAGACCACCATGTCGCGCACCCCCTCCCCCGCGCCAGATATCTGCTCGGGGTGCACTAAGCATCACCACAGCTCTCCCCCGGTCCTCGGCGATCAGTCAAAAGGCGTTAAAATAAAATAGTGGCTTTAAATCTAGAAGAAAAAATAGATGAAAGACATCATGGCAACTTTAGTGTAAACAACATGGCAATTTCAGTGTAAACAGCATGGCAATTTCAGTGTAAACAGCATGGAAACTTTTGGTCCGAAAAAAAGTTCTCGAAACATATCAATATGGGATCTAGTTTTGCAGATCTCGTCGAGACGGATTTAATGGTGAAAACAGAATTTTAATCAGAATTTTTATTTAGGAGATAAAACTTTTTTTAATCCGAAAAACATAAAAGTTGGGTGTGGATGGATGTGTGCTTT
The DNA here is from genome assembly GCA_950022295.1 of Bromus sterilis. Lineage (NCBI taxonomy): Eukaryota > Viridiplantae > Streptophyta > Magnoliopsida > Poales > Poaceae > Bromus > Bromus sterilis. Next base: position 158,222,217 of record OX465597.1, read on the forward strand.
AATATTAGTGCGCAGGGTATGTGGGCGTTTGGGCGGAGGGAGATCAACCGAATGTGTGGTGAGTATCATTATTCTATAACTTTTGGCCTCGTGACGGAGAGAGCATCGCCCAAGCTTGGGGGATACTGAAGTTCCTAACGTACAAATGTTCTATTCATGAACTCCACAAAGATGTTATACTTACAAATTTTTATGCCAGGCTTTCTCGTTAGGATAAGGAGATGTTGGATGCCTCCTCTAGTGGGGTATTCCAAACAAGAAGCGTTGAAGAGAGATGGGATCTTTTTGAAAGGATCAAGAAGAATACCGAAGACTGGGAAATCGATAAAGGTATTGAACCCGTTATAAATTATGAGCATGATTATATTCAGAGCTATGTGAAAACTGATTACTTTAATACCTTTTGATCTAAGATTGGTCTTTATTCCCAGCTTATGATTGATTTTTGTAAGAACTTTGCCTCTCACATTGACTCTTCTAAGAAGGAGAAGGATCACTATCATAAACCCTTTAAAGAATTACCAGTTGATATTAATGTTGCTGACCCTATTCTGCTTGCAGTTTTATATGAAAAGCTCCCTTTTCCCGGAAGGATTAGGGAGCACTCTTTTGTGACAGGCATAATAAATAAAAGTGAGAGAAGAACTGGCGAACCCGAGGACCTGATCAAGGTCGATCCTCAAGTTGCGGTGGTTAAAGATTTGGTTACTAATGATGTTTTAGATTCCGATATTAATTTTTGTGTTGTTTCAACTAACATTGTTACTACCAAGAATAAAAGCCCAATTTCAGGTACACCAGCTGTATTTGTCAAAATAGGAGATCACAATTATTATGGGCTATGCGATTTGGGATCAAGTGCTAGCTCTATTCCTTATTCACTCTATCAGGAGATCATGGGTGAGATTTCACCCTGTGAACTTGAAGAGGTTGATGTAACTATTTATCTATCAAACAAAGAAACTATCTCTCCCATCGGGATTGTGAGAGATGTTGAAGTACTATGTGGAAAGGTAAAGTATCCTACCAACTTTCTAGTACTTGGTTCAGTGGAAGATAGTTTTTGCCCTATTATCTTCGGTAGGCCTTTCCTCATCACTTGTGGAGCTATAATAGATTGCAAAAAGGTAAATTTTCTGTTGAATTCAATGGTTAGCCATATGAATTTAACTTTTCTAAGTTCTCTAAGCAGCCTCATGGTACTGATTTACCTAGTCATGATAAAATTATTGAAGATATTGCTTCCATTTATATTCCTCCTAATGATCCTTTGCAGGAATATATGGAAGACTACGAGAATGATATGCATATGGAATAAAGAAATGAGTTGGATGAAATATTCACAAGACAAACTGCTATCCTAAAGCACAACCTTCCTGTTGAACCTTTAGGAATCCTAGCACAACCGAAAGAAGACCCGGTGTTTGACCTCAAACCACTTCCCGATACGCTCAAGTATGCTTATTTAGATGAAAATAAAATATATCATGTTATTATCAATGCTAACCTTTCAGTATTTGAAGAAAAGTGATTATTGGAGACACTTTGCAGAGACCGTGGTGCCCTTGGCTATACCCTTGATGACCTTAAGGGGATTAGTCCATCGATTTGCCAACATACTATCAATCTCGAGTCCGATGCTAAACCAGTTGTTGATCATCAATGACGGTTGAACCCAAGGATGAAGGACGTGGTTTGGACTGAAATTCTCAAGATTCTATCCACATGTATCATCTATCCTATAGCTGATAGTAGGTGGGTAAGTCCAGTTCATTGGTTTCCCAAGAAAGGAGGTATGACTGTTGTTCCTAATGATAAAAATGAACTAATACCTCAAAAAGTTGTTATTGGATATAGAATGTGTATTGATTAAAGGAAGTTGAACAAAGCTACCAGGAAGGACCAGTACCCGCTGCCTTTCATTGATCAGATGCTTGAGAGGTTGTCTAAAAACACCCACTTTTGCTATCTTGACGGGTACTTTGGATTTTCTCAAATTCATGTTAACACTGCCTATCAAGAGAAAACCACTTTCACGTGTCCTTATGGTACTTATGCTTATAGGCGTATGCCTTTCGGTTTATGCAATGCACCTGCTACTTTTCAGAGATGTATGTCTGCTATTTTTCATGGTTTATGTGAGGAGATTGTGGAAGTCTTCATGGACGATTTCTCCGTCTATGGAACTTCCTTTGACCACTGTCTCCGCAATCTTAATAAAGTGTTGAAGAGATGCGATGAGACAAATTTAGTTCTAAACGGGGAAAAGTTCCACATCATGGTTAACGAAGGGATCGTTCTTGGTCACAAGATTTCCGAGAGGGGAATTGAAGTGGACAAGGCGAAGATTGAAGCTATCGAAAGGATGCCCTATCCAAGGGACATCAAAGGTATTCGTAGTTTTCTCGGTCATGCTGGTTTCTATAGAAGATTTATTAAAGACTTTTCTAAGACTTCAAGACCCCTCACTAATCTTCTCCATAAGGATGTTCCTTTTGTATTCGATGAAGATTGTAAGAAAGCCTTCGAAGTTCTTAAGAAAGATTTGATAACCGCTCCTATAGTACAACCACCTGATTGGCAATTTCCCTTTGAAATTATGTGTGATGCTAGTGATTTTGCTGTTGGAGCTGTTTTAGGACAACGGTTGATAAGAAATTGAATGTTATACATTATTCTAGCAAAACCCTTGATAGTGATCAAAACAATTATGCTACTACTGAGAAGGAATTCATAGCGGTAGTATTTGCTTGTGATAAGTTTAGACCTTATATTGTTGATTCAAAAGTCATTATTCATACTGACCATGCTGCCCTTAAGTATCTTATGGCGGGGAAGGATGCCAAACCAAGACTCATTAGGTGGGTACTCCTTCAAGAATTTGATTTACAGATTGTTGATAGGAAAGGAGCAGACAATCCGGTGGCGGATAATCTTTCAAGGATGGAAGACATACCGCATGACCCCATTCTAGTCAATGACAGTTTTCGAGACGAACAACTTGCAGTTGTAAAAGTACAATCTCTTTCCGATTCTTGGTTCACAGATTATGCTAATTTTATCGTTGCAAAGTATTTGCCTCCAGGTTTAACATTTTAGCAAAGGAAGAAGTTCTTCCACGATTTGAGGCATTACTTTTGGTATGACCCTCATCTTTTCCAAGAAGGTCCGGACGGGATCATGAGAAGATGCATACCAGAACACGATCAGAAGGACATTCTCAAGCAATGTCACGATAGTCCCTACGGAGGACATTATGCCGGTGAGAGGACGACATATAAGGTTCTGCAATCATGTTTTTATTGGCCTACTCTCTTTAAAGATGCTAGAAATTATGTTTTATGTTGTGATAAGTGTCAGAGAGTTGGTAATATTAGTAGGAGGAATGAGATGCCTATTAATTACTCTCTAGTGATTAAGCCTTTTGATTGTTGGGGTTTCGATTTTATGGGTCCTTTTCCTCCCTCACACAAGTACACTCACATTTTAGTAGCTGTTGATTATGTAACCAAGTGAGCTGAAGCAATCCCCACTGAGAGTGCTGATCACAAAACATCTTTGAAAATGCTCAAAGATGTAATTTTTCCTAGGTTTTGTGTACCAAGGTATCTTATGACGGATGGAGGATCACACTTCACGCATGGAGATTTTAGAAAAGCTCTAGCCAAGTACGATGTCAATCATATAATTGCTTCACCCTACCATCCTCAAACTAGTGGGAAAGTTGAGCTCACCAATAGAGAGATCAAGTTGATTTTGAAAAAGACAGTTAATAGTTCTAGAAAGGACTAATCAAAGAAGTTAGGATATGCTTTGTGGGCGTATAGAAATGCTTACAAAAACCCCATGGGCATGTCTCCCTATAAGATGGTCTGTGGCAAGGCTTGCCATTTTCCATTAGAGTTAGAACACAAAGCTTTCTCGGCTGTTAGAGAGCTTAAGCCTGACCCAAAGTTAGCCGGTGAAAAGCGTGTTATGAACTTGACTTCTCTAGATGAGTGGAGAAGTGAAGCTTACGAGAGTGCTAAAATGTTTAAGGAAAAGGTAAAGAAGTGGAATGATAGAAGGATTTTGAAACATAAATTTAATGTTGGTGATAAAATTTTGTTGTTTAGATCTCTTTTCAGGTTTTCTCCAGGTAAATTACTTTCCAGATGGGAAGGGGCATTTCATATCGAAGAAGTCTACTACTCCGGTGCAATCAAGATTAACAATTTTGATGGCACCAAACCTCAAGTTGTGAATGGGAAAAGACTCAAGCATTACATGGTAGGAGACCCTGTCAATGTTGATGTAAATTTAATACACACAACAACTCATGAAGAATACGTTGCAGCCCGGTTTCAGACACCAGCAGAAGCAGAATAAGAAAAAGTATGTATTACGGTAAGGAAACATCGCGAACCGCCATAAAAGTTCCATATTACAAGTTTTTGCAAAAATAGGAAAATTCAGATCCTGATTGGAGTCGGAGAGGAGCTTCAGGGGGCCTAGGCGCCCCCCTGGCGCGGCCTACCCCCTGGACGCGCCGGGAGGCCGCCTAGGCACCCCAGAGTCCATCTTCGACCCCACTTTGGCTTGTTACCTTCCTTCTATTGCAGAAATTTTTGCTATATATTTGCCCGAATAGTCCCGGCACCGTATCTCGTGATTTCATGTGTTTTCTTCTCGAGCTGTTTCTTCCAGGAAATCTTTTAGCTAGACCTAGGTGCCATGGCTTCCCCAAGTTCCCCCAAGTACAAGTTCGTCATCAATCATCAACCCTTACCTCGCTGAGGTGTATAAGAACCCTCAAACCGTTCGGTTGGAGGATGGTGTTCTCCACCAAGAAGATCTAAAGGAACCTGTCAAGGAGGGGAGCATCGAGGCTAGTCTGGAAGAAGTGGAGCAAGAAGTCTTCAAGTACAAGAAGATGGTCGAGCGCGGTGTTAAAGCCAACTTCGACCTCATCAAAGAGCTGAAGGCGTTCTACAAGAAGGAGATGAGGGGGATGTGGTCAAGCATCACTGCAGCAGAAGAAAGAATTAATGAGCTCCAAGGACAGATTTATGACCTGCACAACTAGAACTGTGAGTATGAACTAAAGTTTATGCGCATGGGTTTAGGTGCTGAAAGAAGGATCTTGGAGACTGAAGCCTCTTATGAGACGGGAGAACCCCTTCCATGGAAGCGCTTCGTCAATGACTACGTGATAAAAAACATGAATGAGGAGTAAATCTCCTCGGGTAATGGCATCCCCTTAGCTTGTTCCAAGCTTAGGGAGTGCCCGGTATCTTTATCTTTATCTTAGTCTTTTAGAGTCAAAGTAGAGTCTTATAATGTCTAGGGAAGTTATCTTATAAAATAGGTGTTTGCAATGAGGTCTACCACTCCTCTGTGGAGAGTCTTGTATCCTTGAGTGTGGAGTCGTCTATGATGGAATATTAATGAGAAGTCTATTGGTTCCTTCGCTGCACTCGGTATTCTCTTCACGCAATCAACTTTATATGATAATTCTTATGGGGAGTATTGACTTTATATCAGGTATGGATTTGAAAACTTTATTTAATTTTGGCAAACATAGCTTTGGTCATGACAACATGCATGTTTTCTCAAGTAGCGACATAGCCAAAACCTTTATGTTATTATGCTTGAAGTGTTATGTTGACAAGGAAGACAAATTGATGTGTTATGCTTACCTTAATGTTTATGCTTTCTATTCTTTGCATCAAAGTAGTCAGCATCAATTGTCTGTTCTCTCAAAGCCTTTGCTAGCCAAAATCTTTGCCTAGAAGATTTCTGCTTGTGCATCCATACACTGAAACCAATATCTTCCATATGATTCCACCATACCTCCCTATTCGTGGTATTCCAATACCACTCCTAAAAGTATAGAATTTATGTGTTATCCTTAAATTTTCAAAATCTTCTGTTTTGTGCCTCTTGTTTAGCTCATGAGGAAGTAGTAGGTAATTAATGATCTTCTTAAGTTGGACAAGTTTTACCCCGGGATTGCATGTCTAATCTGCAAACCCATAATACGAGGAGGAACTGGCATGAGTCGTCCAACTCGTAAGATAATACAACAAACAAACCCTCCTTCACGCTAGGTCTATGAGTAATCAGAAACTTTGGCAGTGATAAACAAAGGATATTAAGGGGATGTGATCGTCCCCACTTGGGAGCCGTTCCTCGAAACTTGTCCAGCTTGAGAAGTAACTGAGCTATCTATTAGCATTCGTTGACAAACTATGCACCTCCCAAAATTTGTTTTCATTCTGTTTGATTTAAGGATAGCACATGAGTTTTCCCTGCTTGCCTATAACAAGGACTGTCTTATACTTTTATGTTGAGTCAGTTCTTCCCACTTCCTTATTTTCCCAAAGAGAACAAACACTTGATGTTGATGAGGATTCATCAATATAATGCTGCATTAAGTTTTTCCATGCCACATCATTGTTGACATTATCTTTTGATAAGTAAGTTTTTTGCGAAAGCCTATGCCGAGTGAACATCTTCCTTTGTGTTAGACTTTTCACTTCATGACTAATAACATGTTCTTTCAAAGTCTTCAAATTGTTTATTATAAAGTGAAAGAGCAAAATAAAAGTTAATAGTTGTCCTTTGACCAAGGATATGTTTGCCATAATTTGATGAGTTCTCTCAGCCCTACTTTTTATTATAATTTTTATTACTTTCTCATAAGGGCCTTATGAGTTGAGGTTGCTGTTGAGGATGCTTGAGTTTGGCGAAAAAAATCATGATGATTCTTGTCCGTATTCTATTTATCGACACTTCACTCTCTAAACTTGTGGATAGGTTTACCGATCTCAGTATTCGCTTGGGGACAAGCGAGGTCTAAGCTTGGGGGAGTTGATACGTCCAAAATTCATCACTATTTTATATCATAATTCACCCCTATTCATTGATATATTTCATGTTATGATGCTATTCTTATGTTGTTTTGGCTTGTTTTACACAGTTTGCAAATTTCTGATGCCGAAGCAGCAGATGCAGGATACAGAGGTGAAAAGTAGATGCAGAGTTGCTGAATCAGAAGACCTCCAAATTACCTGAAAATTGACGGAGCCATTTTCCAGAAGAATGACGGGGACACGCAAAACGGGGAGCAGAGTGGGGCCACCAGGAGCCCAGGCGCGGCCCCACCCCTGGCTGCGCCGGGTGGCCGCCTGGACCCCTGGGGCCACCCCAGGCTCCCCCCTCTGGCCTATTTATCCCTCGCCGTCCGAAAACCCTAAAAGGAGAGGAGTTTCGCAAGTTCTGCCGCCTCTCCATGGCGGAAACCTACAGAGAAGAAAATACATCTCCGGCGGGGAGATTTCGCCGGTGAGAACACCTCCCGGAAGGGGAGATCATCACCATCGTCATGGGAATCATGGAGATCAACATCAACATCATCCCCAACATCAGCACCATCTCCACCACCATCCTATCTGATCTCACAATTGAAACTTGTGTTGTAATTCGTACTATCTATCCCCTCTACTCTATCGGTGTTAATTACTACTTTGTGGTGAATGCTATTGAGTTTTGTTGGAGAAATATCATTGTGTCCAGATTTTTTATCATCTTTTTATCACCATTGATCATGATCTATTTTATGCCTTTTGAGAAGTTACTTTAGTCCTTGAGGACATGGGAGAAGTCTAGTTGTTAGTAGTCATATGATGTTGAAGTAATATGTGTTGTTTGATATTTAAGTTGTGTTCTTATTTTCCTAGTGGTGCTGTGTGAGTCGAATACTCAACACTTCGCCTTATTAAGGACCTAGGGGAATGCATTGTGTATAAAGAATGCTTACGGTGGGTTGCTGGAGTGACAAAAACCTGAACCCCAGTTTGCACACTTTTGCACAAGGGAACAATGCATCATTGACTGTATTGCTATGGTTAGACTTTTGCCTTAATTACTACCTTGTATTTGCGGATGCTTGCAAGGTGTTTAATCATAAGAGTGCACTTATATTAGTCTAGAAGGTGCACTAGTATAGATCCACCCACTCAAAACTTATCCACACAGCACATAGTATCGATACAGAATATGGCGAAAGCACGTGACTATCTCTCCCGTGTGTCCTCAAGACCACTCTAGCCTTTTTAAGTTCAGTTGCTAGGCCTATCATTTTCTCAAAAGGATTGGGCCACTTGTTACTCCTCAGTGCCTTTTACTTTTCTAGTTTTTACCTTCTCGTTGCTTATACCGAAAACCCTAAAAAGTTATCTTTCAGTGCTTGCAGTTATTTCTTTGCGAAAGTCACTTACCAATACCTTCCGCTCCTCATTGGGTTCGACAGTCTTATTTATCAAAAACGCTACAATCGATCCCCTACAGTTGAGGGTCATCAGATGCCTACTACCTGCCCCCCTCTCGGCCTATAAGAGGACCACCCCGACCCCCCTCTCCAACCCTAACCCCCTCTCACCCTCCATCGCGCCGCCCTCTCCTCTCCGCCCCCTCTCTTTTCTTCCAGCATGGCCAGGAGGTTCGTGGCTAGATGTTGGCCACGCTATACCGTCCATCTCCGACCCAAGGATGCAGGCTTCCTCCTCATTACGGAGCCACCCTCCTCCTCCTATGCTTCCTCGTCGAACCCCTGCTTCCTCGTCATTGTTCGTCGTCCTCGATCTCCAGTGTGAGTGCTCTTCCATTGCCTGTGCTCCCCCTCAACCTGTCACCTGAGTCGTCGCCCACGACCTCCCATGGCCACGCCCTTGACTTGTGCACGACCGTGCCTTACTCCTCCTTGCCCGCGCGTTGCGCTGCTCCTGCCCATGCCTGGCCGCGCGCTACCGCTTGCCATGGCCACGGCAGGAGCTCCTTCCTCCATGGGCTCGGCCGCGACGCGTACACCGCCAGCCTCCCGTGCGCACATTAACCCGTCTCGCCGCGCCGCACCTGCCCGCCTCGCCGCTCCAGTCTCCGACCACCGCTCGTCGCCGCTGTCCTCCGGTTCGGGCCGCCGGCATCCCGTGCCAGTGCCTTCCCAGCCACTAGTGGGGCACGGCCAGGCCACTGCCTAGTGGGGCCGGCCAATATATAAAAAGAAAAGAAAAGGAATAGAAATGATAAGTAAAATAAAAATAGAGTAAATAAAAAGGGACCAGTCAATGACAGTAGGCCCCATCTAGTTAATTAGGTTAGTTAAAGTAATGGAAAATACTATTAAATAGCTTCTTAAAATCTGTGTCTTTGACACCTGGGCCCTACCCACTGTTTAGTTAGATAAATGATTTGTTAATATTTAGGTGTATGACATCTCGGTCCCCTCACTGTTTAATTAGATAATGATTTATCAAAAACTCAGCCAATGACAGTGGGGCCCAAACTGCTAGTTTGGCTGGTCAACCCACTATTCTGGATAATGTTATTTACTTAATAAATGAAATTCCAGAAATTGATTTAAATGATTTAAAACTTTGAAATTGAATCTCTTTTAAACCGTAAGTTGGATGAAAATAATTTATACATGAAAGATGATCAGAAAAATACAACGAATAAGGCTACGCTACCCGTATACCAACCACCCCTTTCTAACATACCAAACACGAGACCGTCCCCCTTCAGACCGTCTGCTGATAATCACCCGGAGCTGGCAGTTCATCCCCGGATGAATTCCCGCTCCGAGCAAAGGACATTGTACTGTGTTAGAACACCGTTAAGATTGCATCTATCATGCCATGCATCTGTTTTCATCTGATTACTTTATATTTGCTGTTTCTTCCCCCCTTATCCTTCGGTAGACCCCAGGACTGCCACCGACGACACCGTTGCTGAGTACGACTACTACGTCGACGACCATCCTCTTGCTACCGAGCTTCCAGGCAAGCAGTGCCCCATCCCCTCTCCCAGATATCGCCTATCTTTCTGTATTATTCTTTGCACTAGGCATGGCTGCTGCAACGTTAAAATTCCTATTCTGCTGCATGACCTGTTTTTATCGCCCCTTGATGTACCTTCCTTTATCCTATGCTGCCTATTATAATTATGCAATGTTTAGCAGTTGGCCCCATGCCTTGTTAGTCTGCTAGGTTTAGTTAGCGGGCCGCAATCACTCTGGGGAGTGGACGCGAGACTTTACATTATTGCAACGTCATCGGATGCAAGAAAGGTAAGGAGACAGGTGACCAAACGCTGCCCGCGAGAGGTATTGCGACGGGACGACGGGGAGGGAATACCGGTGTACGGTGGGCTTGGACCCTGATCATTGTTCCCGAGAGTTACCCCTGTACCACGAATGTCGAATGACTCCCAGGTTGCTCGCAATATAAGGTAAGTACACGGAATTACCCCTAAGGGTACCCACGAGATTTGACGGGACGAGAGGGCAGGTGGCACCTGGTGAGAGAGGTGGGCCTGACTGTTGTTCGTTTTCCGTTGTGTTACCCAGTCGGAGCGACGATCACGGTCGTGTCCGCGAGTTATCAATAATGCGCTTAATGGATCGGTGTTAGTGATCTGAGTGGCTATATGCTTATACACGCTACCTCCACGCTGGATTACGAGTGTGGGCTCCTCGACGGCGTACATTTTATCGACAACTTTGAAAGACGTCTAGTTCAACATTGTGGCCGCGTCGGATCGTGCCACCCAGTTGGGGGGTGGGGGTGGTGCTGGTATCCACACTGCGCACAACTACCCAGAGTGCGAGGGGTGATGGCCCAAGACCCCCGAGCGCTTAGGACTGTAAACCAGCGGGGACCTCTCTGATGAGCCTAGGTAGGACTATGTCGTGTCGGATTTCCTTGGTTGGACATGCCTGAATAAGGTGTACGAGACCCGGGGGGTCCGAGCGTGTAGGGTAACAGTATTACAGCACCAGCAGGGATGAAATCTATTCGAATAGCCGTGTCCACGGTAACAGGATGCTCGGTGTTTTATCCGTATCAGCAACTACAACTTGAACTATTATGGTTATAATATGATCTATTACTATGGTTCCCGGGAATGCTTTCTCGTAGGGTTGTCGAGAAGGGATCCCAGGACATGATGTTATTACTGCTATATATATCATTATTAATACAACCTTATAGCATGTTGTCTATTCTTATCTACTGCTTCAATATCGCTTGAAGATGCTAGTCTTCGATAGGCTAGGTCTTCCCCCTTACCCTGGTACTTCTGTCTTGCAGTCCACCATACAGCCTCTTCTTCCATTTTGATACCAATGCATAAATGCTTAGATGCCTGGGTTTAAGTCTCACTGAGTATGCTAGATACTCACCCTTTCTTTTCTCCCTTCTTCGTTTTCTTTTTACACGGTTGTTGCAATCAGACGTTGGATCCTTGGAGTCCAGGAGCAGGAGATCCCCGGTGCTTGCTAAGTCGTCGAGACCCCTGATGGTCAGGAGTAGTTTCGAGGTTCCCAGGCAGGAGGCCTCACCTTTTTGATCATTGAGTAGTGTTTGTGCTAGCCTTCTTAAGGCAACCTTGTATCTTGGTTCTGTACTCAGATACTATTGCTTCCGCTAACTTTGTGTATCTCGAGCTGTTATATTCGAGCCCTCGTGGCCCCTGGCTTATAATATAAAGCTTGTGTTATTTTATTTATGGAGTTGTCCTGTGATTACCCTACCATGGGCCACCGCCCTGAATCAGGGGCGCCACATCCCGGCACCCTGCCAGAGGAAGGATTGACCTCTAGAGGCCTCTCTATTACCATGATTGCCTCCGGGATGTGCAGTGAGTAGTCCCCCTTGGACCATGGGTCCATGACCAGTAACTATGTGATGTCTTCTCTCCAATCTTGTGCTTCAATTTTTAGTCCTTGTGAGCTGCCTATCATGATCAAGGCACCTATGTATTAGTTCCTGTTTTTCTATGTTGTGTTTGCTGGGATCCGATGGATTATGAGATTATGTTCAGTTTTTGATGAGTAATATATTTGGTTTACCTTTATATTTTAGTTCTTGGGTGTTCTTTCATGTTCCCCATTACGTTTGTTGATTTGGCAAGTAGTAGATTGTAACTCCTAGAGGGAGCGTTATGCATGATTGTGGGTTCATGCCCCCCGATGTCTAGCTTGAGTGACAAACATGAGACTAGGGGGTGTGCTGTTGCCACCAGGGAGAAAACAGCGGTGCTTGTAACAGTGGTCGAAAGGAATGCTTACGTTACACATAGAGTGTTAAGACACCCTGTCGGGGGGAGGATTGATCTCCGGAGGCCTCTCCATCACCATGATCGCCTCCAGGATGTGCCATAAGTAGTCCCCCTTGGACCATGGGTCCATGAACAGTAGCTATGTGATGTCTTCTCTCCAATCTTGTGCTTCAATTTTTATCCCTTGTGAGCTGCCGATCATGATCAAGGCACCTATGTATTAGTTCTTGTTCTGTTATGCTGTGTTTGCTGGGATCCGATGGATTATGAGATTATGTTCACTTTGTGATGAGTAATATATTTGGTTTACCTTTTTATTTTAGTTCTTGAGTGTTCTTGCATGTTCCCCATTACGTTTGTTGCTTTGGCCAAGTAGTAGAGTAACTCAAAGAGGGAGCGTTCTGTATGATTGTGGGTTCATGCCCCCCGATGTCTAGCTTGAGTGACAGAAACATGAGACTAGGGGATGTGATGTTTCCACTAGGGAGAAAACAGTGGTGCTTGTAACTGCGATTGCAAGGATTTCTTACATTACGCATAGAGTGTTAAGGCAGTCGTCTATTGCTTTGAGCCTATAGTCTGGCTGGGGTTCGCAAATTAATATCCGCGAGATGTTCTGGATAGATATCTCAAGGTGGATGATTAGTGAGTAGATGTTGATGGATAAACGGTCTACTTGTTTTGGTGTCATGCCCACATGATGGAGCCTCTAGCTTTCTTTTAGCATAATTAGCATTGCGGTGTGTTTATAACTCTATCATTTGCCCAACTGTAATTTGTTCACTCGGCATAGTTCTTTTTGACTTTTGGGAGAGAGACATCACTAGTGAAAATCATGGGACCCCGGTCCATATTTCCATCATAGTTTACACCACCTCAATTTTTATGCTTTTAATTTCCTTTCAGTTGCCACCACTATTTCCACCCTTGTATTCTGATCCTTTGTAAACGGCAAGGCCGGAGAGATTTACAACCTCTTTGTACTTGTTGGGAGCAAAGTTATTTGTGTCTGGGTGCAGGTCCAGGTGAAGGAAGCAACCCTCAAGGTTGTAAACGTTGCCATTGTTTACTTCACCACCTTCTTGTTGCGCTTGGAGTCCTACGGGAGACATAACCCTATCCTCTAAAGTTAGGGGAAATTTCATGTTGTCTACATCTCAACCTTACACGTGGAGTAGCCAATGAGGAGCACTAACCGGTGCCATCAACACCACAAGGTATTGCTATAACAGTAAACAAAACAAGGAAATCCTGGGGACACGCCGGAGAAGAATTAACTACCTCAAACATTATCGCATCATCGATATCTGATATCACTCCGACCATGACCGTTGCCAAAGAAGCTTGGATGCCACAACCATCGCCAAACATTGGTCCCTCTTGCTGAAGTCAAGCTTTGAGACAAAGCCACCAACATGGAAAATGACAGCAAAGCGCCGCCATCGCCCGATCATACAAGATCTATGGATTCCCCTGGATAGGTCGTGATGGCCAGATCTGTGCGGGAGGGGGTGCGGTAACAAAGCAGCGATGCCTCTAGGAAGGTCAAAGACGGTGACAGACGGTGCCATCACTGGTCACAACATAAGGTTGAGAGGACGCCACAACAACCGCCAACCATCGGTCCCTCTTGGCAAAGTTGAGCTCCGAGACAAAGCCCCAAAGATGGAAATTGACACCAAAGCGCAACCATTGTGTGATCATACAAGATCTGTGGATTCCCCTGTATAGGTTGTGATGGCTATATCCGTGCGGGAGGGGGTGCGGTAACAAAAGAAGCGATTCCTCTAGGAAGGTCAAAGATGACAATAGTGAGTGCCATCATTGGTCAGAAGATAAGGCTGAGACAGGGTCTTCACCCAAGTTCCCACCACTACTAGGAAAACCCCCATTGGAGACCACATAATAGTGGTGCGGGGTTATATGCCATCGTTGGTGCTATATAGTAGTAGCATAGGGTAATACACATCGCTGCAGGTACAAATGTAGTAGCAGCGCGGTTGAGCTGTACCCCACGATGCTACTATCTGTTTACCCAATGACACTACTAGCTTTACCCTAGTAGTGCACACCACCTCGTCAACATCATCTCGCACCGGCATCAACAATCCCACTAACCACTGAAGCTAACCATCGACAAAGAGGCAATGAGATCCATCGGAATCAACCACACCTGACGGAGACCATCGACGTCCAACCTCCACCATGAGGGCCCACCGACCACCATAGCCACCACCATCTACCATGCGACATAGCAGCCACTGTAGCCACCCGTAGCTCATGAAGGCCATCAATGATCCTTCCATCATGTGGGCTAGTAGATCCATCAACGACTGATACGTCACAAACGTATATCTAATATTTACTTGTTCCATTCTTGATTCATGTCATTGCTATAAGTTTTTGCTACATTTTCATACCTTTTACAAAATTTTTGGGAACTAACCTATTGAACAGTGCCCAGTGTTAGTTTTTTCTGTTATTGTTTGTGCACCACAGAAAAAGGTCAACAATCGATATTCTCAGAAAATTCCAGAAATTTTGTTATTCCATAAAACACCAGAAGCCCGAAGGAGAGCCAGAGGGGTCCACCCCCTGGCTAGGCGCCCTCTGGGCGCGACCATGGCTGGGACGCGACCCCTTGCCGGCTGGGGGTGGGGCCACCCGTAGTTCCGTCTTTCTCCTATATAATCCTCATCTTCCTAAAACCCTTGGATCGGAGTTGTTGTTCCAGTACCTTTCGTCGTTCCACTTGCATCGTGATTCCCATATCGGGAGCCCCTGCTATTAAGACACCGTGTAAACCTAAGTGTTCTCAATACACAATATCTTCCCCAAGGCCCTTAAAAGGTGATGTTCTATGTAGATGACGCTCACATAACACCACTAAAAGAATTTGATGACGCACAAGTGTAGGGGATCGCAACAGTCTTCGCGGGTAAGTTAACCCAATTTATTGATTCGACAAAGAGGAGCCAGAGAATAATTATAATCTTTAACATTTGAGTTATCAATTCAACCGCACCTGAAAGAGACTTGCTTGGCAACAATTTATTAGTAGCAACGGTGATATGGAAGTGATGGTGGCAACGGAAATAGTAGCACTGGTAGAAAGCGGCCCATTTGTCCCGGTTCCGGAACCGGAACTAAAGGGTCGTAACTAATGCCCAAAACCTTTGGTCCCGGTTTGCCCACGAACCGGCACAGATGAGGCTCCACGTGGCCTCTGCGGCTTGATCAGGAAGAAGGGCCTTTTGTCCCGGTTGGCACCAACCGGGACCAAAAATATTCCACGCGTTAGCTTTTCAGGGGTTGGGGTTTTGTTTTTTTTTTAGATGGGGGGGGGGATTGAATGTTTTGTAGGGTTAATTTAGGGGTTTGTGTTAGCTAGCTAATTAATAGAGAGAGGTGTCCTCTCTTATCACTGTGCTTGGTCGACGCTACGTACTATACGTATAGAGAGGACTTGGTCGACATGCTAGCTAGCTAGTAAGAAAATGAAGGAATTAAACCATTAAGTACAGAAGATCGTCATGAACATATACAGAGAGAAGTGATCGACATCTCCTTCTCCGAGATATAGTTCGAACAACAAGTTTTCGTATATCTATCCAACGATACTGGCTACATATATACAATATAACTTCTCTTACAATACCCTAATTAAGCTGTGAAATTAAGTTCCATATGGTATTCTCCGCCTTTCTTGATGACGTGGTCAACAAAGAATCCCCCCAATTCCTCTTGAATTGCTATTATGCGATCTTGTGGTAGGTGTTCTTGCTGTAGCTCCCAAATCTAATTCGAAGAAGGGGGTCAATACAAATATATGAATGAAGCTCAACACAAATGATGGTAATAAAATAAAATTATGAATATTATTGCTTACGCAATTTAAATTGTTCTTTAGAGTAGCCGGCATTCTTACAGATCGTCGCGTTGTATATGTACTCGCAAATGTAGTACCCACAAAGATTAGTCCCTTCTTCCCGCCACAACCACTTTACGAGGAATAGAGGTCAATCAAACTGATAATCAAGCATTATATAAATGGTATTGATGAAACTATAGAATCAATATAATGGGAGATGCGCGGAACTAGCTAGTAGTACTTACTTTTGGGTTTGAAAATTTCAGATCCTTCGGCAGTCTCAGAGCTTTTTTGGTGAAATGTATCCAAACCCTGCCAGACATAAAAAATAATTATTACCTGATATCAGAAAATGAACAAAGTTGTCGAAATGGTGCGATAATGATCGATTGAACTTACTTCTTCAGCATTTCAGTGACGACCGCATACGTCTCGGGATCTTTTCTTCTTGAATCTAAGATGCTTACTACTCCCTCCTCAAGCATAAACTCTAGGATAATAAAGTGGAAGCTGCGCACGCATGCATAACTAATCAATTACATTACTATATCCTCGAGTAAATAAGGAAAACTGAATATGCACAGTAACACTCACTTGATGTTGTAAGGACATATTATTTTTTGTTTGTTTTGATGTTGAAGCAAAGATTTTAGCAAGTTGGCCTCGACTAGTTTGGGAAAATTTTCAATCTCAAAATGATTAAAGAGATTTAGGTTAATGAACCCAATATTATAGATTTGTCTTTGCTTGTATTCCATGATCTTCAATCTGCATGATATAGTGAATTATATGTACATGCAATGAAAGAGCTGAGCTATATATAAAGACTTAATTAAAAAAGTAGTACTTACAGATAGTAGAAAGTGACGATTACTTTATCGATGGCCCTTTGATTGTAAAGCTAGAATAACTCATCAAATGGAACCGGCAACAAGTCAAGTCCAACGAGGTCCTGCTTGTCTTTAACCATAACCATCACATTATCGTACTCAGAATTCTTGCAGGCGTTCATGTACCACTGATGTAATCTTTGCATCATCATTGGTAGATGTTCAATAGGTGATGTGATGAGAGGATACCCGTACCGGTATTTGTATTCGTCTGCTAACTCCAGTGGAGCAAAATGTGTATCGTCGGGCAGGTAATCATCAGGATTGGTACCGGGCACCATCCGGGCCGGCAGATTTGCGACGACGATATCGCTAGACACCTGCAGCGGGGGGGCACGATTTGTTCGCCTGTTCACCGAGATGGGGCATTGTCTTCCCTATTGCAATTTGTTTTTCTCTCCTTTTGTCAGTTTTAGTGGTTCCAAACCGGTGCGCTTCTTGCGCTTTCTTTTTCAGAGTGCGGACATAGTTGTCATCCAGCGGAGCCGGTGTTGGTCCCTTAAGGGCATCCAAAGTGCGGTTCGCTTTTGCCTCATCTATCTTCGGAGGCGGAGGTGGCTTTTTCTTTTTCAACTAGGCATCAACTTCGGCTTGAACGATCTTCGCGGTTTCCTCCGAGCTCTTCTCGTATGGTTACTTCTCAAGAGGCTTAATAGATGATGGACCATCTTTGTATCGCTTGTCGCCACTGGTTGTACTGCTAGACGCCGGAGCGACGACGAATCTTTTCCTTTGTTGTTTAAGATCAGGCGCCGGAGCAGCCAGAGCAGCGGCGACGACTCTCTTCTGCTCTTGCTGACGAGGCGAAGGAGGAGGCGGGCTGCTCGGACGCGCCGACGCAGGCGTAGAAGGAGGCGTGCACTGATCACTCGCCAAAGGAGGATGCAGAGAAGTAGGCGTGCCGATCACTCGTCGGAGGAGGAGGCGGGCCCTTACTCGCCGGAGGAGGAGGAGGAGGCAGAGGCGCCGTCCAGTTCGGAAGGTTGATGAATTATTTCTCCCATAGACATGAAGCCTTCAAAGCATTCTCCAGGAGAGTTCCATCTTCGCCGGTAGGGTAGTCAAGCTCGATCTCCTCATATCCCTCCACTATTTCATCGACCATCAGAACAACATAGCCTTGTGGAATTGGACGAAAGTGAAAAGTTTCGTTGGGTCGAGGAGGTGCAACATGGCCGATAGCCACCTTGGGTTTGAAGTGTAGCAATGGTTTCTTAAGGTGGAAAACTTGAGCCTCCGTGATTTCATCCACAGGGTACCTTGGATCTGTCAAATCAGGCTGCGCAATGAGCTCGGTGGAAGCCACACTGCTTCTACGCTGAGATGGCGGGGTAGCTTCTAGGGTAGCTTCGTCAGCTCGATGCCTCTCCTCTAGTGCTTGTACTCTTGCATGCAGCTTCTGCATATCGCTGAGCTCCTGTTTCCTCTTCCACTCCCTGCTTTTGTAATTGCCTGCGTCGGGAAACCCATGCTTCCACGGAACGGAGCCTGGCGTGCCTCGTGTTCGTCCTGGGTGCTCAGGATTCCCGAGGGCCTTTGCGAGCTCGTCGTTCTCTCCGTCGTGAACGAACGTCCCTTCCCGCGATGCGGCGAATAATTCCTGAAGCTTTTTTACCGGTATGTTCAGTTGTTCGTTCGTCCAAACGCACTTCCCTATTTCAGGGTGCAAGGTTCCCCCAACCCCGAAGAACCAATGCCTTCCACGCTCTGACCAGTTCAATGTCTCTGGTACGATCCCTTTATCAACAAGGTCCTTTTCAGCCTTGTCCCACGACGCCCGGGATTTGAGGTATCCACCTGACCCCGTGTGATGGTGATGCTTCTTCTTTGCAGCATTTAGCTTGTTTATCGCTGACATCTTCTTACTCTTCTCCGATGTCTTGTGGGCCACAAATGCGGGCCACTGTTCTCTTATCTTCTCAAATCGGCCCTCGAATATTGGAGTCTTATCTTTGTCAACAAACGTTGTTTTCAACTCATTCTTCCACCACCTGGATAGATCCGCCATCCTCTTAAGAGCATGAGCCTTGACATTTTGCTCTATAACAGTGTAACGACCCAATTCACACCGAATTGAAGTCTCTGTGTTCAAGTGCCAGTCCCTGGATCGAACTCGCTGGCACACACAGTATAATAGATGTATATCAAAGTACAAGTGCATCATTAATACAACGTATGATCCAGAGTAAATAAATAACAAGTTGCATAGCTCAAGGCTAGCTTATTCAATATAAATATAGCGGAAGCAAAAACAAATAACGTGGAGTCCCATCAACAGCCACATGCGAACATGCTGAGTGTAGACTCGCAACCCCTAAACGCACCTTACTGATCGTCTGAAAAACCTGCAACACCGAAGGTTACAGCCCGACAACGGGTCAGTATATCTGATTTGTACGGCAAGTGACACGGAAAAGTTTATATAAAGGACCTACAACTACATGCAAGGTAAGTCAAAGGAAAGGCTTATGGTTTAGTTTTGCAGAAAGCCAATTTTCTCCTGAACTAAACTAGTCAAAATTTTAAGTTGAGTTCTACCTGAAACACACAGCAACCCATGCTACTCTTGTCCCAACCAAATTATTATTAAGTGTTCATCTGTCAAGATCATTCATCAACAGTACTGACAAGTTGCTCAAAGTTCGTCCGTAACCGTGGACACGGCTAATCATGATCAGTTTATACGCTCTGCAGAGGTTTGTACACGTTCCCCACTGGACTCAACCCGAAGATTGAGACAAAGACTTTCTGAAGAGGTTGCCTCCACCCTTTGGTAGCCGGTACACCTAACACAATTCTACATCTGCTAGCTACCAGGGCCAGGTTCCCCACAACTTACTCATCTAAGCCAGTGCCCATATAGCCAGTGGCTGTACACGGAAGCTACTAGTAATATTGCATGTCTGATCTTTTTGAGCCTGGACGGCGCCCACTGCGTGAGAGGGTAGACACCATGACGCACCCGGTTCACCACCAAAACAAACCATTGGGTGCATTTAACCCCGGCATTGTCCTCAACCGAGCCACAACTACCGGGATGCAACCCGCCCGTCCAGAAGTGATTTCTATTTATTATAAAGTTGCTACACAGTTTGTTAAATAGCTCACATGCACTCCATGAATTCTCACAGCCCAACCTCGTCTACAAAGCATAGCAATAAAGTAACAACACGGCTAGGTTGATCTACAGTAGACAAGTCAAAACATATGGCTATCCTATCTGGTTTTGCAGCAATAGTAGAGTAAACTACCTATCATGCAATAGAGTGATATTTCCTAACATAATGCATATAGAAAATATAGGTATGAGTATGGTCAAAGTATCACTTGCCTTATACATTCGATGAAGATCTTCGCTCTCACGTTCCAGTCAACTCTACTCGTCACACTCCGAGCAATCTACCGTCAACGAAAGAACTCAATAAGCAATCACACCACAAGGACATGACATAAGATCAACAAACAATCACTGAAGTTTTAGCAACAAAACAAAAGGTTTTGAAGTGCAAAGGTGTGGATGTGCTCGAAGGTGATCGGTGGAACGTGAACTCGAGAGAGTCAACGGATAAGAAATTGTCGATACAAGAGTATGATCAAGGAATCATGAAATCAAGGTAAAGATCATAGCAATATGAATGGTATGTGGATATTGCCGATAAGATGTCTCATATGATCCAATATGCAAAAAGAATCACGTGAAACGGAATACTACAACGCAGGTCATAGTAATTGCAACATTGAATTGAATTTGAATATGAACAGATCAATAAACTTGTGAATTTTTGTGCACACATGATACAAACAGAAGGTACATTGAACGTGTGATCCAACGCAAAAAGAAACGGCGCAAACGGGTGCACCGGTACAAAGTTACGGCTGCCGGAAGTTCAAATTTTGATCTGCTTGGAATCCAAATTTAAATACTTCAAACTTCTGTAACACTAGGTCTGCTGGCTAGAGAATTTCTACACGGTCGTAACGCAACTGGAATCGCCCAATTCCGAGTAACGGTTTAAAAGTACTCGCGAAAACGGTTTCGGGTGAAAAACGGGGGTACCGGGGGGTTCTACTGTAAAAAGGACCGATACATAAATAAAATTTTTGCAAAAAACGCGATCTGGTCCTTGGGCGGTTTGGATCCAGATCTGAAAAAAAAAAAATTTTGCCGAACCGTTTTTTTTCCAAACTTTTCTTTTTCCTAATCTTCTTCTTCCACGGGCGCTGCTCGCTCGGGAGGCCCATGGCCAGGAGCTTGGAGCTCCGGCCGGCTCGGGCTCACCGGCTCCGGCCAGCAGGCGAGGGCGGCGGCGGCCGGCGGGCGCGGAGGGGCGCAGCAGGGCGGCGGCGGCGCGCGGTGGGGGCGCGGGGACGCGCGCGCGCAGGGCGCGGCTCGCGCGAGGGGCGGCGGCAGCTCGCCGGCGGCCCAGCGGCGGCGTGATGGCAGGGCGGCGCGGCGGTTCTAGGGCGGCGGCGCGACTACGGTGAGTTGGAGACGGCGTCACACGGCGGCATGCGCAGAAATTACCTAAAAAAAACGCGAAAATTGCAACTCCGGCGATGCTCCGGCGAACTTCCGCGATGGTCCGGCGAGATTCCGGCGATGACGTCGGCGGCGGCGGGTCCCGCGAATTAGATTAGAGCTAACCCTAAAACGCATGCGAAAATAAACTTAGCCCTAATCGGGGCTATTTATAGCCATCCCCTAATCCCTCTTTTTTTTTGTAAATCCGAAATAAAAACAAATTCGGTCTGCTGGAAAAAAAACAAACCAGGCCCAATAGGTCCAAAACAATATTAGAAAAATCACGGAAAATTATTTTAAAATTCCGTCTTCGCCAATATTTTTAAAATAATAAAATTGAATTTTTGGCTTGACCAAAATAATAAAATAAAATAAAAAACTTTGCAACTTATTTTAAATATTTTTAAATACTTTTCTGGCATTTTAAAAATACCGAAAACTCCGAAAATTGATTTAAAAACTTTTCCAGAGCATAAATAAATTCCAAAAATAATTTTAGAAAATATTTATAACTCCAAAGTAAAATTAAAAAGTCCCCTAAAAATGTTTTAACTATTCTTCAACGAATTAAAAATGGGGATAAGTCCTTTTATATCCTCTCTAGCAAACTGCCATGTGTTGAAAAATGTTAAAAAAATATTTTAGAAGAATTCCAAATAAGATTTAAAACATTTTCCAAACTTTTTAAAAAGTTGAAGGAGTCATGTTACCTCCTCTGATTTTATTTTGTTGGTTTTGTTTTTAAATAATAAATTCCAAAAACACCAACGGTGAATATTAGGGAAAGTCATTTTATTCCCTCTCATTTTAATATTCAATAAACTCCAAAAGTTTTAAATCCGAGAGAAAAAACATACACATCAGTCAAACAATCATTATCTATTTAATTTATTAACATTCCAAAATTCGGAGAATTTTGGGATGTTACAAACAGGCTTTTCCGGGTGCTCCTCTTCCGGTAGGGTGAAATTTGCCTTCAGCGCGGTCCAAAGATCATCTTTCTGTCTATCGGTGACAAAAGACACTTCAGGGTCTCCGCCCTTCGGCTTATTACATTGGTGGATGGTGATCGGGATCATGTCCCTAACAAGGACCCCGCACTGAGTAGAAAATGCTTCCTTGGTCCGGCTGGGTTCAATCGGTTGGCCATCTCTACTAATGCTGGTGATCGTGAACCTTTCATCCGAGCGTAACTTTTTCTTCGGGCCTCGTCTCGTCACCGAGGTTTTGCTCGATCCGGATCCGGAGGGCTAGAAATGAAGAAAGAAGAGAGTTAAATGTGTACATACCAATACAATTAATGCATCAATTAATATATATACCTCGCCGGACTTTGGAACAACTCCTTCCTCTGTTCGCTCACCGGAGCCGTCGTCTCCTTCCTCCGTTCTCTCACCGGAGCCATCATAAGGTCCTTCCACCTCCATTGTCCGATCATCGGAGCCTGCTTCACCCTCTTCTTCCAGACCATCGGTGTCATTCAGAAATAAGAAATCACCTCCTTCCCGGACGACGTCGCACACTAACAACGGTTCTAACAACGGTCCTTCCCGGATGATTGCCCCGAACAAATATTCTTCTTCTAAGTTTCTTGGATGATCGTCCATAGTTTCTACAAAATATACCTATATAATTAAGATGGCGCCCGGAGCCAAACACCCGTGCAACCGATGTCTGATGGAAAACGTGACATGACGCCCGGAGCCAGACACCCGCGCAATTGATGTTTGATGGAAAACGTGACATGACGCTCCGAGCCAGACACCCGTGCAATTGATGTCTGATGGATAGCGTGAGGATAAGCCGAAAAACCCCTTGACCCCTCGACCCATCGACGATCCTCGACCCATCGACAACCCTCGACCCCTCGCCGACCCTCGACCCATAGACGACCCTAGACCCCTGGATGATCCTCGACCCATCAACGACCCTCGACCCTTCGACGACCCTCGACCCATCGACGACCCTCGACCCATCGACAACCCTCGACACATCGACGATCCTCGACCCATCGACGACCCTCTACCCATCGACGACCCTCGACACCTCGACGATCCTCGACCCCTCGACGACCCTCGACCCCTCGACCCATCGATGACCCTCGACCCTCGAACCCTCGGCGACCCTCGACCTTCTATGTACCGGCGAGGCGATTCTCGACACCCCTCTCGTTCTCGATTTTCTAAAATAGATGAGAAGGAGAAAAAACAAGGAGAAGAAGAAGGAATAGAGGAGAAGAAGCCTCAACCTATAATTTTTTATTAGTTTTTCTTCTTCTTCTTCTTCTCTATTCCTTCTTCTTCTCCTCTTTTTTTTCTTCCTCTCCCTCTTCTTCTCCTCTTCTTATTTTACTTTTTCCCTCTTCTTAAATGACCCTGAAATTGGAAAGCACTACAACTGAACTCAGAAAAGGTTGAAAGTTCGCATGGTATCATCATTTGACCCACATAACATGTGTGCAAAAGTTGAAAGGGTTACGACAAAAGCTGGATGCACTTCGTGTACAAACTAGACCATCTCTCTCGAAGTACGAGGGTTTCAGATGAAAACTCATGTGTTACAAAAGCATTTCATTTTTCTAAACTTATTTGAACTCAAGACTTTTTGTGCATTCAATATGCACCCTTCAAAGCCACATACTAAAATTTCAACCCTTTCTGACTTCATCAGTCTTCACTTTTTCTTGGCTTGTGTCCTTTGCTTATTGCGCCGCAACCATGGATATTCTTCATCGCTTAACAGGGTGCTTGGATCAGCCCTGACTTTGAAGGGGTCGAATTTCATGAAACTTTTCATAATCTCTAGACTTGTCTGTCTTTCCCTCCAATCCCACGATGTCTCTTTTTCCTGAAAGAACTATGTGGCGCTTTGACTCATTGTATGATGTATTTTCTTCCATATCTTTTCTTTTTCTCGGTTTGGTAGACATGTCCTTCACATAGAAAACCTTCGCCACATCATTGGCTAGGACGAATGGTTCGTCTGTGTACCCAAGATTGTTCAGATTCACTGTTGTCATTCCGTACTGTGGGTCTACCTGTACCCCGCCTCCTGACAGATTGACCCATTTGCACTTAAAGAAAGGGACCTTAAAGTCATGTCCGTAGTCAAGTTCCCATATGTCCACTATGTAACCATAATATGTGTCCTTTCCCCTCTCGGTTGCTGCATCAAAGCAGACACCGCTGTTTTGGTTGGTGCTCTTTTGATCTTGGGCGATCGTGTAAAATGTATTCCCATTTATCTCGTATCCTTTGTAAGTCAATACAGTTGAATATGGTCGGCTGGACAACGAGAACAGCTCATCACAAACGGTGTTGTCAGCTCTGACACGTGTTTCCAACCAATCGCCGAAAGTCTTGATGTGTTCATGTGTAATCTAGTCATCACACTCCTCCGGGTGTTTGGAACGCAGAGTGTTCTTGTGTTCATCGACATATGGGGCCACTAAGATAGAGTTTTGTAGAAATATGTAGTGTGCTTGAGACCAAGAATGTCCGTCCCTGCATATTATTGAGTCCCTTCTAATCGTGCCTTTTCCAGTCAGTCTCCCCTCATACCGCGATTCAGAGAGACCAATCTTCTTAAGGCCAGGAATGGAGTCGACACAAAATTCAATGACATCCTCTGTTTGATGGCCCATGGAGATGCTTCCTTCTGGACTAGCGCGGTTACGGCCATATTTCTTTAGGACTCCCATGAACCTCCCAAAGGGGAACATATTATGTAGAAATACGGGGCCCAGAATGAAAATCTTGTCGACTAGATGAACTAGGACGTGCGTCATGATATTGAAAAAGGATGGTGGGAACACCAGCTCGAAACTGACAAGACATTGCGCCACATCACTCCTTAGCCTTGGTAGGATTTATGGATCGATCACCTTCTGAGAGAT
Organism: Bromus sterilis; assembly: GCA_950022295.1. Taxonomy (NCBI): domain Eukaryota; kingdom Viridiplantae; phylum Streptophyta; class Magnoliopsida; order Poales; family Poaceae; genus Bromus; species Bromus sterilis. The sequence goes on from OX465597.1 coordinate 158,247,494, forward strand.
TGCATTGAGGAATGCACATAGCTTAACAATGGCTAATCGAACGTTTTCCGGTAGAAGCCCCCTCAATGCAACTGGAAGCAGTTGCGTCATAATCACGTGGCAGTGATGAGACTTTAGGTTCTGAAACTTTTTCTTGGCCATATTTATTATTCCCTTTATATTCGACGAGAAGCCAGGCGGGACCTTCATACTGAGCAGGCATTCAAAGAATATTTCCTTCTCTTCTTTGGTAAGAACGTAGCTGGCAGGACCTTCATACTGCTTTGGAGGTATGCCGTCTTTTTCGTGCAAACGTTGCAGGTCCTCCCATGCTTCCGGTGTATCTTTTGTCTTCCCATACACGCCCAAGAAGCCTAGTAGGTTCACGCAAAGGTTCTTCGTCACATGCATCACGTCGATCGAAGAGCAGACATCTAGGTGTTTCCAGTAGGGTAGGTCCCAAAATATAGATTTCTTCTTCCACATGGGTGCGCGTCCCTCGTCGTCATTCGGAACAGATAGTCCGCAGGGACCCTTTCCAAATATTACGTGTAAATCATTGACCATTGCAAGTACGTGATCACCGGTACGCATGGTGGGCTTCTTCCGGTGATTTGCCTCGCCATTGAAATGCTTGCCTTTCTTACGACATTGATGGTTGGTCGGAAGAAATCGACGATGCCCCAGGTACACATTCTTCCTGCAGTTGTCCAAGTATATACTTTCGGTGTCAGCTAAACAGTGAGTGCATGCATGGTATCCATTGTTTGTCTGTCCTGAAAGGTTACTAAGAGCAGGCCAATCATTGATGGTTACAAACAACAATGCATGCTGGTCAAATTCCTCCTGTTTGTGCTCATCCCACACACGTACACCGTTTCCATTCCACAGCTGTAAAAGTTCCTCAACTAATGGCCTTAGGTACACATCAATGTCGTTTCCGGGTTGCTTAGGGTCTTGGATGAGAATTGGCATCATAATGAACTTCCGCTTCATGCACATCCAAGGAGGAAGGTTAAACATACATAGAGTCACGGGCCAGGTGTTGTGATTGCTTCTCTGCTCCCCGAAAGGATTAATGCCATCCACGCTTAAATCAAACGATATGTTCCTTGGGTCATGTCCAAACTTATCCCGGTACTTTCTCTCGATCTTTCTTCATTGTGACCCATCAGTGGGGTGTCTCAAATTCCCGTCTTTCGTACGGTCTTCATTGTGCCATCGCAACAACATCGCATGCTCTTTGTTTCTGAACAGACGTTTCAACCGTGGTATTATAGGAGCATACCACATCACCTTTGCAGGAACCCTTTTTCTGCGGGGCTCGCCGTCAACATCACCAGGGTCATCTCGTCTGATCTTATACCGCAATGCACCGCATACCGTGCATGCATTCAAATCCTCGTACGCACCGCGGTAGAGGGTGCAGTCAATAGGGCATGCATGTATCTTACGCACCTCCAATCCTAGAGGGCATACGACCTTTTTTGCTGCGTCCGTAGTGTCGGGAAATTCGTTATCCTTTGGATGTTTTTTCTTAAATATTTTCAGTAGCTTCTCAAATCCGTTGTCAGACACAGCATTGTCTGCCTTCCACTACAGCAATTCCAATACGATACCGAGCTTTGTGATGCCCTCTTCGCAATTGGGGTACAACCCTTTTTTGTGATCCTCTAACATCCGATCGAACATCATCTTCTCCTTTTCACTTTCACACTGTCTCCTTGCATCAACAATGACCCGACGGAGATCATCATCGGGCACATCGTCCGGTTCCTCTTGATATTCATCGGGCACATCGTCCGCTTCCCCTGTTGCAGCATCACCGTATTCAGGGGGCACATAGTTGTCATCGTACTCTTCTTCTTCGCCGTCTTCCATCATAACCCCTATTTCTCCGTGCTTGGTCCAAACATTACAGTGTGGCATGAATCCCTTAGAAAGCAGGTGGGCGTGAATGGTTTGCCGGTCAGAATAAGACTTCGTATTCCCACATGTAGGGCATGGACAACACATAAAACCATTCTGCTTGTTTGCCTCAGCTAGTTCGAGAAACTCATGCACGCCCTTAATGTACTGGGAGGTGTGTCTGTCACCGTACATCCATTGCCGGTTCATCTGCGTGCATTATATATAATTAATTTTGTCAAAAACCATTACAGAACATCATGAATAGATAAGTGACCAAATTAATAGAAGTTCATCATCACAGTAAAACCAAAGTACATACATAGTTCTCATTGAACAACATACAACTCTCCAGAGCATCTAACTAAGCCATACATTGAAACTATGTAAAACATTTCAAAGCAACAACAAATGCGATCATAATAGCAACGAAGGTAACAATTGAACCAACGGCATAATGATACCAAGCCTCGGTATCAATTGCATATTTTCTAATCTTTCTAATCTTCAAGCGCATTGCATCCATCTTGATCTTGTTATCATTGATGACATCCGCAACATTCAACTCCAATAGAATCTTCTTCTCCTCAATTCTTTTTATTTTTTCCTTCAAGTTATTGTTTTCTTCTTCAACTAAATTTATCCTCTAGACAATAGGGTCGGTAGGAATTTTCGGTTCAAATACCTCCTAGATAAATAAAATATATGTCACGTTGGTCGGCATAATTGTCATAAAAAAAGAACCAAATAGTTATAAAATATAATATATACCACATCCGAATCATAGACAGGACGAGGGCCGACAGGTGCAGATACGATAACCATCGCACTATATAATAAAAAGCAATAATAAATAGCAATAAGAAAATTAGACAAGTATATATCTAATCATAAAAGTAAGAATTATTTTCTTTTAGAAAGAAAATAAGAAAAAGAGGCTCACCACGGTGGTGCCGGCGACGAGATTGGCGTGGGCGATCGACGATGGTGAAGACGGGTATGAGACGTGATAAACCGCTTAACCTAGACAAATCTTGAGGAAAACGGAGCTTGGAGGTCAATTTTGGAGAGGAGAAAGCTTAAGTAGTTTGGCTCGGGCATTTCATCGAACACATCATGTGCATTGGAGGTGAGCTAGAGCACCAGAAAGCCCTCTCCTTGCCCTCCTCGAAAAAACAGAGCACCAGTGGAGTGCTCTGCTCCCCGTTGAGGGGTATATATAGCCAAATCATTAGTCCCGATTTGTGGCTGAAACCGGTACTAATGGACAGCCTTTCGTCCCGTGTCGAGCCACAAACTGGGACTAGTGGTTGTGGGGCAGGAGCGAGGCCCATTGGTCCCGGTTCTTGTCTAGAAACGGGACATATGCCCCCAGACTGTCACATCCCAACTTTTGTAGTTCCTTTATTAGAATGCTAAAATTTAGGGCTAACAAAAACTTTGCATGGATGTAGTGTTGTGATAGTCCATGTTTGACTGTGTGTGCTTAGTGTTGATCATGCTAAACTTGGGTGGTTGTCGTTTGTGGTCAATGTACTTGTGTGAATAGCATAGGTTATCCATACTATCTTGTTGATCATCTTGGCATGATCATAAGCACGGTCACACTAATACCCTAGTATGCATATATTTAAGACCGTCACGTCACGTAACACTTTTGCACTCCCTCACATTTGCACTTATAGATGTTTTCGCTTTTCGTCTGTTTTTGTTTGTTATTCTTTTATATAAGTGATATAAAACCTTATATATTTTACGTGGTATAAATTATACTAGTAATGATTTTGATCACCACAAAGCCCTAAGGCAATACCTTTTCGCTCGATGAAGAAAACTAAAACAATAATCGTTCAAAACCCGATGAACATATTTGAGATCTAATGAAATTCATACATGACCGTGATCCACTCACAATACCCAGGAATTACAGAATTTTAAATAGAAATTTTGTTTAGGCATTTTCACAAACACTTGGGGTGCACTTTTTTTGTTATTTGCTTGAATTTGTTTATTAAGGAACTTTTATATAAAAAAAGGAAAACTACCCTAACCCCCGCACCCCCCCTATGCTAACGTCAGCCCGAAGCCCCCCCTGTGACGTAGGCGCACCAACGTCAGCCCTCGCCACCGCCTAAGCTGGCCAGTAGGCGAGGAGGCCGCCCGCTCGCTCACCTCCCTCTCCCGCTCCCCCCTCTTCCCTCCGTGCTATAAAACCCACCCCCAACGCCCCTCCTCACCTCACTCCCCCTTCACCCGAACACCACAGCCGCTCCACCCCAGCACTCGTAGAAGGAGAAGAGAAGCAGAAGAAGGAAGAAGGGAGGAAGAAGAAGAAGGAAGAAGGGAGGAAGAAGAAGAAGGAGAGGAGGGAGAGGCCGGCGCGCCTCTCCACCTCCACCCCACGCCGGAGCTGCACCAGCGAGGAGCCGCCGCCTGGAGGAGCCGACGACCCCGAGCCGGAGGAGCCGCAGCCGCCCCGTTCGTCTACCCCGAGCTCGCCTTCAACCTCGTCGCTCCCGGCCGCCGCATTCTTCAAAAATGGAGCCGCCTCGCCGTCCTCTACGCCCGCCACCCCTCCACGCCGCCCGCCGTCGCCGGAACAACCCCCGGTGAGCCACCCGAGCCCGTACTGTCACCACGAGCGCCGCCATTGTTTCCGCGTTGCATGCCTCCTTTTTGTGCAAAAATGGAACCCCCAGGGCCCCCCCAACCTCCGCCGCCCCTTGCCGCCGTCCGCCGGTTGCCGGAGGGCCGCCGGCGGGGCCCCAGCTCGCCTCCTGTTCGCCATGGCTGTTGAGCCCGATCGGGCTCGGTCTGACGGGGAAGAAGCCCCGGAGCCGTCCGATGAGGCCGTGATCTAACGACCTAGAGGCTGCATACCCCCTTCATTTTGTTAAAAAAAAACTTACTGCTGCGCTGGGCTCAGCCCGTTAAAAAAAATATATATATATAGAAACTGTGCCCGGGTGCGTCCAGTAGCCATGGGCCGGCTGTTTTTGTTTTTCCTTTTTCTTAAAAACTGCAACACTTAAATAATTCTAAACAAATAACTGTAGCTCAAAAAAATATGAAATAAATTTTGTGTGGGTTGGAAAATTGTGTTTGATTTTTCTGTATGCTTAGAATAATTCTTATGCAGTGTCAAATTAATTGATTTAGTTTAAACTAGTTAATTGTGCTTTTTAGCAGCTAATAATAGTTTTAATCAAATCACTGTTAACCCTAAAAATGTAATGTTGATTTTTGTATACTCCTGTGATTATTCTTGATTTTTCTGTATGTGTAGAATATTATTTGGCTTAAATAAATTTGTGACCTTTTTTTTTATTATTAATATTAATATTTCTAGTTATTTCCTTTGTAACTAATGTTAGTACTATTTTGATTGTTAGTTTATTATTAAACTAGCATGTGGTCAGAATGTTATTGCTATGAACTTGGTTATGGAATGAAAACAAGTTAATAAGTTGTTAGTGAATCACTTAAAATAACTCTAGTTAAGAATTGCTTAATATAATCTTGTTGTGGCAATCCTATTAAATTTATTGCAATGCCTTGTTTTGATATTTAACTTTGAAGTGTTGATTGAGTATTTCAATGCTAGTACAAATGGTACTCTTAATTACTAGTTATTTGTTAGTAAAGATGAGTGTTGTGTGCCTTGTTTGTTTTTGCCCGGTTGTAATGGTGAATCTGTTTCTTCCGAAACGTGTAGACGATACACCGTACGTTGCAGGTGAAGACCCCTCCCTAGCCGCCGAAGACGCCGATCCAGGGTACCTCGCCGAGGAAGGCAAGCCACCGTCAAAACTCAAACTCCGCATTATCCATTTTTACTTTCTTGGTATCATTTATATTGTATCATGCTAGTATTATATTCATATGGTTTGGGATTGTATTAGTTGTATTAGAGAAACTCCACACAACCCCATAGCCTACCTAATTGGGAAAAACTAAGTAGAACCCCGATGATCCCGGCATTCTGTCGAGACAATCACTCAGCTCTAGTATTTAGTATTACATAACAACTTGGAAAGTCTTACTTCATCCTACTTGGTACGACATTCACCTAAGAAGGTGGTATAGCCGGGATTGTGGAACATCGTCGGACATGGACAAAGTCTGGAGGGACTCTCTATTTGTGCCGCCAAAATTTAGCATTACAGTAAAACCACTATACTCTGGTATGGGACAGGGCTAGTTGGAAGCTTGTTTGTCTTAGTACGGGGGTCCTATAACTACACATGGATGCGTGATTCCACGAATCCGATAGCCCTCGAAGTCGATGGGTGAAATTCGCTAGGCTTAGTGTCGGAAGGAACCTTGGTGCTCTTCGACTACGGTGCAGGCTTGGCTCCAAGAGGAGCATGTCCTGTCACACGGAAAGTCCATGCAGTACGCAAGGGGTGGAATCACCTGTACTAGGGCAGACAAGGGGAAAGCTAAGGTCGATTATCCGAGACCCGCATACTGAAGTATGACGATCCGTGGGGACACACGGCGGATGTATCGAATGTGGTGGGTAAAGTGTACAACCTCTGCAGAGTGTAAATCTATTCGAGTAGCCGGAGTCCACGGTCATGGACAACTAGTGAGGCCACACTTTGTGGGGAATAGATGAGAAAGACGGTACTGAGTTTATGGTTCGCGATGATGGTGTTGTTATAGTTGAAAAAGGGTTGGACTTGACTTATCCAAATGCAATGTGGGAAATAAAACTTGTCAAGTTTAAAACTTTGCCAACTTAATAATAATATAGAGTAGATAGGAAATCCCTATGAAAAACTCCACCATATAGCCATCCCATTATTTTCTTGTACAAAACTTTGTTTCTTTCTTTAGGTGGTTTGCGAGTACTTTGTATGTACTCACGGCTTTGTCCCTGGTTATTCCATCGGCCAGGCTTGGAGGAGCAGGTATATGACGACCATGCTACCAGCGACTACTAGGACGTGTTATGCTCTGATCTACCCTGTGGATTGTGTCGCCCCTACCCTTGTTGCTTTTGCTTTTCCGCTGCTATTTGAGCCCGATGAGGCCATGTAAGACTTTATTAATGTATGACTTGTATTCGGTATTGTATGAACATTGAGACTATGATATCCATGTCGAGTTGTGTGTCATGCGAACTGATCATGGGAGCATGACTGTATACACAGCTGGTCGCTTCGGACATATAGTCCGGGGTGCCCACACAGATGAACCGGGACCAATGTCCCACGAGGCCCGGCCGCCCCCCTGGGCGCACGAAGCGGGACGTATGACACCCATGGGTTCCGGTTCTTGGTACAACCGGAACTAATGGGCTGGAAAGGCCTGCACCAAAGCCCTGTTTTCTACTAGTGTAGTGGCAAAGCAACAAAAGTAAAAGACCAAAAGTAAAGTAACTTGTAACCAACAGAATTAAAACACTGTTGGCTAGGGGAATGGATGGTTGGGCGCTGCATGGATGAGAGATAACATGTAATTAACTTGGGGCAAGGCACACAGAAAAGTAATGATCATCTAGGCAAATATCAAACATTAGGCATGTATCCGAAGGTAGTTATACGTGCTTGCAATAAGAACTTTGCACAACATCTTTTTTCCTACCATCCCGTTACCAACGGGGCCAAAAGGAACTTATGGAGATTAAGGTTCTCCTGTCAAAGAGCACCGAAACAAAGCATTAAAAATAATTGGATACATGGAATCCTCAAATTATAGTCCATCCCCTATGGTGTCCCAAGTTGTCACCATTGGGATCGCCGGTTCCGGACTATAATAATTGCATACAACTCATAGATAGGACCAAGAACACAAATATAGTCATGAAAACATATAGGGTTTAGATCTGAAATCATGGCACACGGACCCAAAGTGACAAGCATGAAGAGCAACAAGTAGTAGCAATGATGATAAACACCATAGTAGATGATAGGCAACATGCCCCCAATAATCTGACGAACTATTACATGACTTAACTCGTCCAATCCCTACCACCCCCTTCGCCTTCAACAGGGAATTACTCACACATGGAAGGGGGAGTCATGGAAGGGTGATGGAGTCGCGATGGTGATGACGATGTCGACAATTTCCTCTCACCGGAGGCCAAAGAAGCCTCCAGATTAGCTCTCCCGGAGAAGAACGGAGGATGGTGGTGATACGTCTCAAACATATCGACTTTTACAAACACTTTTGCTATTTTTTTGGCCTCATTATTGCATGATTTGAATGAAACTAACCCGGACTGACGCTGTTTTCAGCAGAGTTGCCTGTATGGTTTTCTTGTGTGCAGGAAAATGGATTTTTAGGTGTCCCGGAAAATTCCAGTAAAAAATAGAAAAAATCCACGTACTGGGATGAACCAATGGTCAGAAGAGGGGCCATAGGGGGGCCACCCCTGGCCCAGATGGCCAGGTGGCTAGGAGGGGCGCCTGGGTAGCCCCCACCTCCTCTGGTGCCCTACCTCGTCTCCTATTTTTACCTGAGATGGAGAAACCCTAGAATAGAAGTCGTTTTGCTAATTCTCACCTACTTTTACCTGAGATGGTGAAACCCTAGAACAGAAGTCATTTTGCCAATTCTCGTTGCGGAGCCGACGCCACCGTCTGTTCTTCTACGAGAGAGCTAATTTGGAGGCTGCTTGGGCCTCCGGTGAGGGTAAATCGTCATCACCATCGCAACTCCATCACCCTTCCATAACTTATCCTTCCATGTGTGAGTAATTCCCTAGTGTAGGCGAAGGGGATGGTAGGGATTGGATGAGTTAGATCATGTAATAGTTCATCAGATTGTTGGGGGCATGTTGCCTCTCATCTAGTATGGTTTTTATCATCTTTGCTACAACTTGTTGTTCTTCATGCTTGTCACTTTGGGCCCGAGTGCCATGATTTCAGATCTAAACCCTATGTGTTATCATGAATATATTTGTGGTCTTGATGCTATCTATGAGTTGTTTGCACCTATTATAGTCCGGAACCGTTGATCCCAATGGTGAGAGCTTGGGAAACCAAAGGGTATGGACTATAATTTGAGGATTCCATGTATCCATTGATTGTTAATGGTTTGTTTCGGTGCTCTTTGACAGGAGCACCTTAATCTCCATAATTTCCTTTTGGCCCCATTTGTAGCAGGATGGTAGGACAAAAGATGTTGTGCAAAGTTCTTATTGCAAGCACGTACAACTACCTTGTGATACATGCCTAATGTTTGATGTTTGCCTAGATGATCATTGCTTTTCTGTGCGCCTTGCCCCAAGTTAATTACATGTTGTCTGTCATCCATGCAGCGCCCAACCATCCATTCCCCTATCCTACAGTGTTTTAATCCTGCTGGTAACAAGTTTCTTCATTAAGCTTAAAAAAAACAAGTTTCTACATTTTTGTTGTTTTACTTTCATTGATTTGCCACCACTATTTCCATTCCCACCGTCACTTCCATATCACCATTACTACTAATATCTCGTTGCCAAGCAAGTATCTTTCAGGTACGGTTGAATTGACAACTCAACTGTTAAAGCTTATAAATATACTTTGGCTCCCCTTGTGTCAAATCAATAAATTGGGTTATCTTACCCACGAAGACTGTTACGATCCCCTATACTTGTCGGTTATCAAGAATGTTTTTTGGCACCGTTGCCGGGGAGCATAGCTTTATTTACAAGTCTACTTGGAGGTATTTTGCTTGCTGAAATTTATCCTCTATGGGTAAGAAAGGAGAACCCAAGGGTTCCGATTTTACCATCTACTACAAGAAAAGGTACTGTTCTCAGTACTAGTGCTACGCTTGATTCACCTTCCATCATGAGTAAATTTGTTTCACCACCACCACATGCTGGTTCTACTCAGTCCTTTACTCTGTCTGATACTTTTGATGATGCTTCTACTACTTTTGATGATATTGGTTCACTTAGTCCCTTTGTCGAATCTCATATTACTAAGGCTACAAAACAGTCCGGGATTGAAATTCCCGTTACACGTTATCCTATTTGCAGATCCTCTGGTTACCCAGATTTGAGTGGACTCAAGGAACGAATTCTTCATGATGATTATAATGAGCTTGATGATGATTTATGAAGGAAAATTACAGAGTGTGTTGACTCCGACCATCATGCTGTTAAGAAGCTGCTTGAAAAGCACTCTAGGAAAATTACAGAGTGTGTTTACTCCTGATCCTAAATTTGCTTCATCTCCTATTTGCATTGAAGATGCTGATTTTGATTTCTCTGTTATTCTTTCACTTATATCTACAGTTGAAGCTGGCCCCTTTTATGTAAGGGAATGACGACGCTATAGCAGACCTTACTAAACTCACCGAGTTGGGTGGCTTATTTACTAATGAGGACAAGAAGCGACAATATTATGTTATTAAGTTGCTTCCTTTCTCTTTAAATGAGTGTGCTAAAGCATGGTATGATGCACTACCATGTGGTTCTATTAAAAGTCCTCTAGAGTTAGCTCACTCTTTTGTTGCTAAACATTTTCCTGCTCATATGCAACATGCTGCTTTACAAAGAATTTATAATTTTAAATAGTTACAGGATGAGCACCTCCCTAAAGCTTGGAGGAGGTATTGCACTTTACTCAAGGCTAGACCGGGGCATGGAGTCCCTAAGAATTAATTACTTGATATATTTTATGCGGGTCTAACCGATGAATCTAGAACCTATCTGGATAGTGGTGATGGTTGTGTTTTCAGGGAAAGAACACCGGACAATGCTGAACTTCTAATGGGAAAGATAGCCAAGAATCATGATGACTGGTCCGTCCTTGAACCACCTCCACCACCAAAGAAGAGGGGAATGCTCGTTTTAAACCCCGAAGACATGCAAGAAGGCAAGCATTCTATTAAAGCTGAAAATGTGAAGAATCTACCTCCTATTGAAAAACTATGTGAGCGAACTACTCTCACCCACCTATGGTAGAGGTACACTCTCTTTTAGATTTCGATGTAGGTGACATCACTCATGGTAAGCCTCCTGATAAATGTTTAGATGAGCTTGATAATTTTATTATGAAGCAAAATCACTTTAATGAGAGGATACAAAGTTAGTTGCATGATAATTCCCTTGCTATACAAAGTTTGCTTGATGTTTTAGGTAGAACTGTTAATGATGTTAAAGGTCTTGTTAAGAATTTTCATATGGTTCAAACTCAGCCTGAAAATATTTCTAATGTGCAAAAAGATTTGCTTGCTAACAATGCAAAACAAGATGACATGCAGGCCTATGGGATAAAAACCCGAGGTGGGACACACACCCAAGACCCCCTCTATCCAGATTCTCAATTGCAGGAAGAAGACATTGTCAGCTCCCCTAAGAAGAAAAAGAAGAATAAGAAACACAAGGAACCCGACAACTCAAATGATCCTATAATTGTTGAAGAACCTATTGTTGATCATAATACTATATCTACTTCCGATGCTGAAACTGAAGATGGTGCTGAACCTAATAAAGATAATGAGAAGTGTAAGAGCAAAGTTATGCCCCCATGAGTTTTGGATATTGTTGGACAAAATAGTAGAGGAAGTAAGAAGTTTTCTAGTGTAAAACAGACGGTTAGGTTCCTGAAGTTAAAGGTTGGTGATAAAGCTTCAACGAAGATTTACATATTTACTGAAGCATATCCTCTGAAGTGAAGCTCATCACGGATGTCGACCCCCAAAAAGATAAGGAATCCTGAAGCACATCTCATCGAAGGAGATGACCAAGATGGCGCAAGACTTAGTAGTTTTTGCGTAGTTCTTTGTCACTTCTTTTAGTCGTAGGAAAAACCGTACTATCAAGAGGGGTCTAGTAAATGTACTCCGTAGGTTTTGGTGAAAAGACTCAGATCGAATACAAACCTGTGAGATGCCAGAGATGAGAAATCTCCTGTGCACTAGGTAATGCTTCACCAGCGAATAATTTGTTCTTTCGGCTCCTGAAGCATAACCAAGTCCATGAGTTAGCTTTACTTGTTCCTCAAGTAAAGTTGCGCAGTGATTAGAAATCCGACCGTTGAGGACAGGTGTCAAGCTGTCGCATCGGGTCACTTCAGTCATTTCGCACCTTGGGATAGCCACCTATAAATAGGCCACCCCCGCCCTCATTGGCGGGTGGCTGCTCCAAGAATATTTTCTGACAGTGAAGAAAGAGAGAGCAACCCCACCGAAGCAAACCAAAAACCCATCCACCGAAGCATAAGTCCTATTGATCTGAGTTGATTCACCATGACTTAGGAAGAAGTTTGCTAGCCTTTTTATCTTGGAGAACTTCAATTCTCCTAGACGGTTAGAGAGTTGTTCTTCAGAGAGCGAAGAGTTATTGTCGCATCGAAGTCCAGTTTGTCAAAGGTTTCGGTGATTTCCTCAATAATCAACCACGAGTGAAGAACTGACCAAGCTCAAGGAGATTGGTGCAGTGGAGATACAGACGGAGAGAGGTTAGCTCCTGTGTTCAATCACAAGTCCCTCCAACCAGACGTAGCACTTTGCAGAGTGTGAACTGGTCGAACAAACATCGCCGAGTCAAGAGTTCGTTTTACATTCCGCACTTACATTCAGTTTTGCAATTGTTTTAGTGTTTGGATTCAATGCAATTGATTCGATGCTTTTGATTCGCTTTGTTGTGCTTCACTCTAGTTTTGCTTCACTGTTTACCTTTCTGTTGTATTCCTTCTGCTGCCAAGTTATGCTTCACTTCTTAGTTTCATGTAGAAATTTGAAGTGATCATTCACCCCCTCCCCCTCTGATCACATACTTGGACTTTCAATTGGTATCAGAGCTAGTCACTCTTTGTTTGGATTAACCTCCTTGAGTGTTTTGCAAGTATGTCTTTTGCAACCATTCGCTCCGGCGAACCCATACCCGTGTTCAATGGAAAGGACTACCCATACTGGAAGGACAAAATGAAGAGAAATATCATGGCTATCAATTTTGTTGCCTGGCAAGTTGTCTTATATGGAGTCACAGTCGCCGACAAGAATGCCATCACTCCTGAAGAAGCAAAGTTAATTGATCTTGATTCTGAAATCTGGGTATTCATCACCAATCATCTGACACGAGAAAAGTATCATGAAGTGAAGAATATGCCATCTGCCAAAGGTGTCTGGGACTATCTTGAAAAGATTGGTGAAGGTGTTTCAACCCAGAAAGAAGCCAGAATTGACACGCTTCAAAGCAAGTTCTATCGATTCAAGAGAAACGAGGGTGAAAAAGTCAACTCCATTTATAGTAGACTCACTGCTCTTGCTAATAAGTTGATTTCCCTCGATGCTGATGACATTACCCCTCACTCAGTTGTAAGAACTCTGCTTCTCTCATTGGATGATTCGTTTGATCACATCATGTTGATGATCAAGGAAAGAACCGATTTCAGACGTCTTGTTTCCACTGATATTCTTGAGAGACTCAATACCTTTGAAATGGAAGAAGATGAGAAACGTGATATTAATGGCTCTCGAAGAAGATCACATGCTTTGAAAGCAAAAGCTTCGCGTCATTCTTCACCCGAAGTCAGTTCTGCTTCAGGTGTCGAATATGATGATCCTGCAAGCATTGGGAAGGATTTAGCATTGATCATGAGACGCTTCAACCGCTTCCAAAGAAAAGGTTTTTGTTCACCCAAGAAGAGTTATTCTTCAAAAAGCTCAAGTCACTCATCTCACCGTTCATCCTCAAGAAGCTCTCCATCGAAGGAAACCTGCTGCTACAAGTGCAAGAAACTAGGTCACTACATTGTTGATTGCCCTCTATGGGAAGCTGAGAACAAATCGAAGCATTCGCTTAGAGACTCCTCAACCAGGTCCCACAGATCTTCCAGAAGCCATGAGTCCAAGAGACATGATTCCAGTTCGAGAAGAGAAAAGAAGAAAGATTCTGATGATGAAAAGATGAAGAAGTATCATAAGAAGCGTGAGGGTTCTTCATCGAAGACTCACTCGTCTCATCGAAGCAGCTCTCACCGTGCCAAGGCCTATCTGGGAAAGGAGATGAACTCAGAAGACGAAGCCTCTGGGTTCAAAGCTGAATCAGGCTCAAGGTCTGGGTCTGGGTCCGAATCAGATGGTGTTGCTGGTTTGGCATACGCTTCAGCAGATGCTTCAACCAAAGCTTCGAGCTCAATTTTCACCAACAACATTAGTGAAGATGAAACTCCTGCATATTGCTTCATGGCCAAGGCGAAGGTATCTTAATCCAAATCTTCCTATGATACTTCTGATTGTTCCTCATATGATAGTGATTCGAAGATAAGCTATGCTAAACTTTCTAAAATTTCTTCAATCCAACAAGATGAACTTGATTCACTAAGCAAAACCATTAAGAAATCAGAAACTCTATTGGTCGATGAGATAGAAAAAGGTCAAACTTTAACTAATGAGCATGCTGCTCTGAAGGAGAAGTTTGAAGAATTATCCTCTCGGCATGATCTTCTTTCAGTTGATTATGAGAAGCTCACCTATGAATTTCTTCAGAGGAAAATGGCTCTCGAAAGACTGAAAGAGCCTCATGAAGAATTGGAAAATGTCAATCTATCTCTCATGGCTCAACAAGGTTCTGAAGCAAATCATAAAACTGATTCACCTTTCTTAACTTGTCTGGAACGAATCAAAACTGATTCCAAAGGCAAATCTCCAATTGTTATTGATGATACTAATTCCTCTGATGAGGAAAATCCTGCTGTTACCGAGGAACTCCTCAGGTTGAAAAAATTATTTGATACACGCATGTTCAAAAGTGTGCAAGGTCACCAGTATCTTTGTGATATCCTGAGGAAGGCTCTCCTTCACAGGAATCCCAGGAATGAGGGTGTTGGTTTCGAGAGAAAGATAAACCCTGATGGTACTTATTGGGAACCTGAGCAATATCCTAAGACTGTTTGGGTTCTAGCGAAGGAGAAACCCATTGATATTGCTAACCTTTCAGGTTTCGACTGCAAAATGAATAAAGCCATTGTGCATGAATCACTTGATTCAGACTACAAACTCATTAAAGATGAACAGGGAAAAGTTACAACTGAGTATGTTGGGTACTCCTCCTAAGAATGGCTTCTATAAGAGGCAGATATGGGTGCAGAAAGCACTTGTGAAAAAACTGCCTACTAGTCATACTATGCAGGGAAAGCCTTCGGTACCACTGAATCATTTCTATTCTCTAGAAACGAGAAATGATTCACTGGTGCCCGAATCAAATGTTCCGCAGAAGCAATACTATCGCACTAGTCGTTATACTTATCGTCCTCATGATAACCATACTAAGATTGCATATGCTCATTCTTATCCTAACCATTCTCAGAGGACTTAAATTTATGGTGTACTTGATGGTCCACCGAAGCAATATAATCCTGTTCGCTTTAATATTGCTTCAACCAGCGCTTCAACCTCTTCTCAGTCACCTGCTCATTTGTGGGTGGTTAAGAAGAACTAATTCTTCTGCAGGGCTATGTGTCCGGTGGATCGGAATGGGTCATGGATAGTGGTTGTACAAATCATATGACCGGAGACAAGGAGTTATTCACCGAAGAAAAAACTATCTCAATCTTCTCAGAAGTACATTACCTTCGGTGATAACAACAAGGGTAAAGTGTTAGGCTTGGGTAAGGTTGCCATATCGAAAGATAAGCACATTGACAAGGTTATACTAGTCCAATCACTTGGATATAATCTTATGTCTATTTCGAAGTTATGCGATATGGGTATGCTTGTTCTATTTTCTGCTTCGCGTTGTGTTGTCTTTTCACAGGATGATTATACGTTTGTCTTCGAGGGTCACCGGAAAGGAGATTTATACATTGTAGATTTTTCTTTGGCCCGTGCTGTATCCACATGCTTAATGGCAAAAGCTTCATCTGGATGGTTATGGAATCGAAGACTTGGTCATGGAGGGATGAGAAATCTTTAATCTAGTGAAGAAGAAGCATGTTATTGGCCTTAGTGAAGTAAAATTCGATAAGGATCGTCTCTGCAGTGCTTGCGAAGCTGGTAAAATCACGAAGAAACATCATTCAGCGAAGACTATCATGACTACCACTCGTCCTCTTGAATTGCTTCATATGGATCTTTTTGGTCCTCAAAATTATGCAAGTCTGGGAGGAAACAAATATGTTCTTGTTATTGTTGATGATTTTTCTCGTTATACTTGGGTTTTCTTTCTGGATGACAAGAGCAAAGTTGTTGAAATATTCAAGTCATTCGCTAAGAGAGCTCAAACCGAATATGAATTATCTCTGAAGCATATCCGAAGTGATAATGGAACTGAATTAAAAAATAGTCATATTGAAGATTTTCTTGATGATCATGGCTTTACTCATGAGTTCTCTGCTGCTTATACACCACAACAAAATGGTGTAGTTGAAAGGAAGAATAGAACACTTATTGAAATGGCCAGAACTATGCTTGCTGAATACAAGACTCCTATTAGGTTCTGGCCGAAGCAATTAACACAGCATGTCATATCATCAACAAGGTTTACCTTCACAAATTCCTGAAGAAAACTTCACATGAGCTTATCACTGGTAACAAACCAAATGTTTCATACCTTAGGGTATTTGGTGCTCCTTGCTTTATTAGAGATATGAATCATAGCTCCAAATTTTCCCTAAGGCACATGAAGGTTTTCTTTTAGGTTATGGCTCAAACTCTCACACTTACAGAGTGTATAACTCTCACTTTGGGAAAGTTATGGAAACTGTAAATGTGAGATTTGATGAAACTAATGGCTCTCAAAAAGAGCATTTGCCTCATGATCTAGATGAACCCCCACTTGATGAAGTGATCAGATCCATGGCTATTGGTGAGATTCGCCCTGTTGAAGCCAAACCTCGTCAAGATAATAGGGATGATGATGGTCTAATGTTCCCACACATAGCCCGGGGCGCTGGAGATCAACATCATGAACCTAATGGTGAACAGGACGAAGAAGGTCAAGGGAATGGAGGAAATGCTAATCCTGAAGGAAACACTAAAGCTGAAGGTGAAGAAGATCGTGAAGCTGAAGCAGAACCTGTAGGTGAAGCAGATCCTGAAGCTGAAGCTGAGCCTGAAGCAAATGATACTACATTATCACGAGTTCGAAGAAGAGTTGATATTGATTCGATTCTCGAAGATATTCATCAACCAGGTCGTCCCACTACTCGATCTCGTACTCGTTTGGCTCACTTCGGTGGAAGTTTTTCTTTTGTCTCCATGCTAGAGCCTTCAAAATTTGATGAAGCCATAAAGGATCCAGATTGGTTATTGGCTATGATGGAAGAACTTCATCAGTTTGAAAGAAACAAAGTTTGGTCACTTGTTGACAAGCCTGATGCCACGAAGCACAATGTTATTGGCACTAAGTGGATATTTGGCAACAAGCAAGATGAAGATGGTATTGTGGTAAGAAATAAGGCTAGACTGGTAGCACAAGGATACACCCAAATCGAAGGCATTGATTTTGGTAAAACCTATGCTCCAGTAGCCCGTCTCGAATCCATTCGTGTCATGCTTGCTTTTGCTAACCACAAAAATATATTGCTCTATCAAATGGATGTCAAAAGTGCTTTTCTTAATGGTGAGATAGAATAAGAAGTGTATGTTATGATGCAACCAGGTTTTGAAGACTCGAAGAATCCTGACATGGTGTACAGGCTTCACAAAGCTTTGTATGGACTGAAGCAAGCACCTCGTGCTTGGTATGAAACATTGAAGGATTTCCTCCTGAAGAAAGGGTTCAAACCGGGAACCACTGACCCCACTATTTTCACTCGATCATATAATAATGATCTATTTGTGTGTCAGATATATGTAGATGATATTATTTTTGGCTGCACTAACACTGAAATCAGAGAAGAATTTGCAAGGATGATGTTGAAGAAATACGAGATGTCCATGATGGGTGAATTGAAGTTTTTCCTTGGACTTCAGATTCGCCAACAGAAGAATGGCACCTTAATTTCACAAGAAAAATATTTGAAGGATTGCCTGAAGAAATTTGATCTGACTGAATTCAAGACTACCAGAACACCTATGCCAACAAATGGTTTTCTCGATGCTGATGAGAAAGGGAAACCCTTCGATTAGAAGAAGTATCGGACTATGATAGGTTCACTCTTATACTTATGTGCATCTAGACCTGACATTATGCTATCAGTTTGTATTTTTTCTTATTTTCAGGCAAATCCGAAGGAATCACATCATACTGCAGTAAAGAGAATTCTTCGATATCTAGCACATACTCCTTCATTGGGACTTTGGTATCCCAAAGGAACTTAGTTTGATTTGATTGGATATTCTGATTCAGACTGGGCTGGTGATAGAGTTGACAGGAAATCTACCTCAGGCACTTGTCATTTTCTTGGTAGATCCCTGCTGTGTTGGGCTTCAAGAAACAAAACTGTGTCTCAATATCTACTGCTAAAGCCGAATACATTGCTGCTGGCTCATGCTGCACTGAGATACTTTGGCTTAAGCAGACACTGAAATATTATGGTATTTTTGTGAAGAAAATCCCTTTGCTTTGTGATAATGAGAGTGCTATCAAAATTGCACACAACCCTATGCAACACTCTCGAACGAAGCACATCGATATTCGTCACCATTTTCTTCGAGATCATGTTCAGCGCGAAGACATTGAGATCAGCCATGTTAGAACTGAAGATCAATTGGCAGATATATTCACAAAGCCATTGGACGAGAAAAGGTTATGTGCATTGAGATGTGAGCTAAACCTCCTAGACTCACACAATGTTCAGTAAGATCGAAACTTTTTCCCTGTACATATTCACTTTCGTCGTGTGTTTGTTTATTTAGTTTCGCTTAAGTTTTCCTTCGTCCATGTTTATGGTTTAGCTTCGTTTGCCATTTGCTTTCAGTTTTGTGTTGGTTTTATTCGTTTAGTTTGTCCCCTGTACTTATCACTTTTAGCTTCGTTGCTGTTTTTCTTCGAAGTGATAAGTTTCGGACCCTATCCCCTCCATTATGATTCGCTCCCAATATTCTCTGTCTTGAATGGTTAAGCACATTTGAAACGGAAAGCATATTTCTTCGAACATCATTGAGTTCCGAATCAAATGCTTCCAACTTTCTCAAAGTTTTTTCTCTCGGTCAAGACTTATTCTTCGGCCGTTGAGTCCCCGTCTTTCTCGGGTCTTTGAGTTTCGCTCGCGAACCGCCACTTCATCTGAGCCGTTGAATCGGAAGAGACACTCGCTGGCAGCCGTTCGATGCGATCTGGCAACCGTTTCAGATCGGCCACTATATAAGGCAACTCCTCCAGCGAACCGTCACCCCATGTTCATTCTCTCCCGATCTCTTCTCCTCCTCTCGAGCACGCCGACGAGCTCTCGTCCCCGATGTCGACTGCGCCGCTTAACTGCCGGACCGCCGCCGCCGTGGACGTTCCCTACCGACGAACCGCACTTCTCCGCCCTCCGTCGCCGTAGCCGCTTCGCGTCACCGAGTTAGGGTACGCAAGCCTTCTTGGATCCAATCTTGTATGTGTGTTCTTCATCTAGGGCTTGGATCTAAGACTTGTTAGGGTTTGTTTTTGTCTTTTTTCTGCTAGGGTTGTTTGATCCGTGTTGATCCTTGTCCCTTGGGAATTCTGTTTGTAGCATCAGAAGCATTCCCTTCGTTCCAGGTCAGTTCTTAGGGTTAGATCTATTTGGATTGAATTTTTGTTAGAACTCGTTCTCGGATGAGCTCTAGCTCAAATTCAACTCCATATATGCATCTACTCTATGTGTTGTTCTGGACTCCTGTCAAAATTTGGTTTTGGTCGAAGTCTTTGCCTGTGCTTATTCATTCCCTTCCTATTCCCTCTTTTCTACTATTTTGTTCACAGGATGTCTGATGAAGAGGCCGCCATTGGGAATGAATCCCCTATTGTTGAAGGGCTTGAAAATTTTCCTAAGCCCCCGAAGCTGAAAGGCAAAGGAGGCAAGACTAAAGAAGTCAATAATGCCCGAGGAATTCCCGAAGCCATTCGCAAGAAAACGGGCTATGACACTCCACATGACGAATCAGATCACGATAGAAAGATTTGACTTCAAAAGATTCGCCGTTACTGGGAAATAAGGTGGTATAAATACAAGAGCATTCCAGACTGGAAGTGGGCTATGCAGTTTTCTTTCATCCCACCATATCGGTACACAACTGCTATGTGTGCTCAATACAATGCTGCAAACCGAAGAAAATACTACCCGAAGCCTCCCGCTGTTCCTCACCCCAATTCCACCAAGACACCAGATGATTGCCCTGAAGAACAAAAGAGACTTTCTCTGTTGGCTGAGAAGAAAAGAATCTGAGAAGAGAAGAAGGCCAAAGCACAAGCTGCTGAAGGCCATGCTGAAGCTGGTGCATCGAAGCCAAAGAAACGAAGGCTGAGAAAATTGAGTGCTTCACCTCCTCCAGCTATCTCCGATGAAGAATCTGAGCAGGCTGCTGCTGATGATGAAGCTGATGGTGCTGCACAGCTTGAGGACTCACTTGGTGAGGATCCTGCTGACGATGCAGATGATGAGTCCGAGCACACCCCAGTTGCTCTCAGTCCAAAGATACCAAAGCTTTGGAAGCCTTTGAACAAAAAGGCAGGAGAGAAACCGCCTGCTTCGAGAGGCGTAAGAATTCAAGATCCCACTGATCCTCCAGCTTCTAAGCCGAGAATTGATTTAACCAATTTGGTGGTTGAGGATCCATTGGCTTCAAAGCCACCTCGCCGCCTGGTTCCAGCAGAGCAGAGAATGAAGGAAAGGCATGACCCGAAGGCAACGCCTGCTGGTTAGCCCAAAGCTAAATCCCCTGAGACTGCAAAAGCTTCGAAGCTGAAATCTTCTGTTGCCAAGCCTGGCCAATCTTATGCCCAGGTCGGCACCAAGAAGCTGTTTGAAGCTGAAATGCGCAAAAGAGACCGTGCTGAAGCTGAACGACTTCACTGTGAAGCACAAGCCCAAGCTAAGGCTGATAAAGAAGCTAAAGCGAGAGAAAAGGCTGACAAAGATGCTGCCTTGCTAGAGAAGCAAAGGAAAGATTTAGCTGAAGTAAATCAGAAAGCTGAAGCGAATCGCAAGCTCGCTGAAGTAAAATCTGAAGAGGCTAAGGCTGCTGCCGAAGCCAAACAGCTTAGTGAAGCCGAACCCAAGCGCAAGGCACAACTGAATATCATAAGAATGAAGCAAGCAGAGAAGGCTGCTAGAGCTGAACAGAAAGCTGCTTCTGTGGACATGACACCGAAAGATGTCACTACGAAGCAAGTCGATGCTCCTTCCCCCGAAGCTCATGAAGAAGCTGAGCATAGTCACCATAACTTCCCCGATGTACGAGAAGGTGGACTATGGGATTGTCTCAGCCTGCATCAGGCGTTCTGCCAGCTCGCTGAAGCTGTTGATCCCGAAGCTATTTATGTTGGAGATATTTACATTTCACAAACACTTTCTGCAATGATTGAAAATTTATACAATCAGCTAAGGGATTTGCATGCACGGGACTAATCTGAGTCTGCCAAGATTCTGAAGTTCAAGAAGAAAGCAGACGCTGATTCAGATGAAGACTTCAAGAATGAAGCTGAAGCTGCTTCGAAGAAGATTGCTGATGTCAATGAGAAGACAAAGCAAAATATTCAAGTGTTTCAAGGCAAGATCAAATATGCCATCGAAGAATGTTGCAAGACACATAATGCTTCAGTCATGGCTCTTGATTCCAAGAAGCGCGAAGCTATGCTCAAGCAACTAGCTTCACCTCTTCCCCAGCTGCAACCAAGGAAGCGCCGTCTGATCAGTGATGCTGACAAAGCTTATGAGGTTAGCTCTCATCCTACCAAGAATATCCCAAGACATGCTTCACCCCATCGATGCCAGATCATCACCCTTCCCACTCCAACCGCAAAAACACCTGCTCCCGAAGCCGTTCCACCCCGTGCTCACCCTCCACCTCCACCTCAACCCGCTCCACAACCATCGCACCACGAAAACTTTGAGCCAGAGCATTTGCCCCAAGCTCAAGCCATACCAATTCCATCAAAATATTACTCTTCGGCTCACTTTGCGGATGAGTCCGAAGAAAAAGAAGGCGAAGCCAAAGACCAGGCTGCTCCAGAAGAGCCCGAAGCCAATGAAGATGCTGAAGAAAATGAGTTTTCCATTATGACCCAACCCCAAGAGCGAGCCATAGTTGCTCGAAGGCAAGCTCCCCATTGCATTCATGCCCAAGATACTCAACTGGACTCCATCTACCCACGTGAAACATTTCCAATTTTCCTGGGAGATGGTTCTTCTTCAAGACATGGTCCAGAGTTTGATCTCGAAGTTCATCGCCAGAAGCTTCGCTTCTTTGGCACAAGTCCTTATGATTCGCCCAGGACTGCAGATGACCTTCGCTTCTGGACTGCTGAACAACAGATTCTTTACACAAAGTTCTACTGCCAGAAGGGTGTATTGTTTAGGCACAAGTATTTGGACATGCGAAGCCTAACTTCTGCAACGTGCTTCCAGAAGATTATGGAAACCATCGAAATACAAAATCTGACAAGCTTGTTTGACATGGAGACGCCATTCAACTCTGAACTGATCAAGCAATTCTATGCCACACTATATGTATCTGGAAATCCTGATGACACTGCCACATGGGTACTTGAGTGGATGATTCAAGGCAAGGTTTTTAGGATGCATTCTGATGAATTCATTGACATTGTGAATATCCCTCAGCACACTGGTAAACTTGCAATGGTTCACTTGATGCCTGATCCTACTGAAGAAGAATTTTCTTCACTTCTGGATCCTGAAGTCACTGGAGATCACATGCCTGAAAATATTCGACCGAAGCATCTGGTATTCATTTCGAAGACTTTGTTTTACATCTTGTCTAACTCCCTGATGCCTTTCAGCACTGCAAATGATGAGTCCAACATTCACTATCATACACGTCATGCTCTGCTGAAGCTCACTCATGGCCATGTGTTTGTCTTCGAGGATTGTTTTCTTTGCTATATGGTTCAAGCTGCTGAATTGGACCATCAATTGAAGCCATATGCTCCCTGGCTCCAAGTCATTTGCAATTATGGACGCGGTGAAGACTTTGTTGCAAAGCATCACCCGAAGTTGTTCTGTCCTCCTGTGCGTGATACAATGAATATCTTCAGAAGGCCAAATGATCCATTTTCCACATATGTAGGAGTCAGACATCATGTTAATGAACGCAACATGTCGAAGTCTTTCCAGAAGGAAGTCTATCATTTTGAAGTTGGCATTCGGTCACAACAGCTGCTAGAAAACTTCATTGAAGGCAATCAACGCCAAATGCAACATCTTTCTGATGAGATCAATAGAGTTGGCAATATTGCTCTAAACAACAACCAGTACCTGAAGGTCTTGAAGCACCACTCTTGGAAAGTTTGGAGGAAGTTCAACTCAGTCAAGAAGCTTGAAGCTGCTCGGATTTTCAAGGAATATCCACATCTTCAACGCCATTTCTCAAGAAATGATTCGATAGATCGCCCCAACCCGAAGATCCCTTCACTGGAGAAGATTGATGAAGTTTTATTTGTTAATCCAGCTGAACAGATTCGCCCTAATACTCTCTCTGATGAAGACTCCCACGCATCGAAGCAAGAAGATGACCCTCTCAACGACAGTGACCTTGACTTGCTGCAGGCGCCTCTGGACATTGAAGAATTGGAGTCACATGCTTCAGCCGAAGGAGACACTTCTGGAGATGCATCTTCTTTGGGTGAAGACAATCAGCAGGGTCCCCGGGTTGCAGCCAACGAGTACATACTCTTGATATACCTCTCAACCTTTTGTCCAATCATTGACAAAAAGGGGGAGAATGTAGCATCGATTGAGTTTCTATTTCCTGCGGGGTTTAAGGGTTTCGATTCGATCTTTTGTATGTTTAGTTACAACAAACTTTTCATTCACTTCGATTGGGTTGTAACTTAAGTTTTACTTCGTCTGTGAACTGCTACAAGTTATGTGTTAATAACCCCCATCCTCGCAAGTTGCTCTCATATATTTTGTCTTGCAGGTGGTTATTCCCATTAAGTTCACAGGTCATTGGATGATTGCATATTCTTCAAGACTAATATCTTATTAATGCAATTGATTCACTAAGATATGTGTTAGGCTTCCCATCAAAGATATCCTTCATCAAGCATTCACTTAGATTATATAAATCTTTGATGCTTGCATTCAGGGGGAGTCAAAAGCTTCATATCTTAGAGTTTGCTCTCAACTCAACTCAAAATTTCATATTATTATAGATGCCTATTTTGTCAACAATAGTCAAAAAAGGGGGAGATTGTAAGAGCAAAGTTATGCCGCCATGAGTTTTGGATATTTTTGGACAAAACATTAGAGAAACTAACAAGTTTTCTAGTGTAAAATACATGGTTAGGTTCTTGAAGTTATAGGTTGGTGATAAAGCTTCAACGAAGATTTACATATTTACTGAAGCATATCCTCTGGAGTGAAGCTCATCACGGATTTCGACACCCAAAAAGATAAGGAATCCTGAAGCACGTCTCATCGAAGGAGATGACCAAGATGGCGCAAGACTTTGTAGTTTTTGCGTAGTTCTTTTTCACTTCTTTGAGTCGTAGGAAAAACCATACTATTAAGAGGGGTTTAGTAAATGTACTCCGAAGGTTTTGGTGAAAAGACTCAGATCGAATCCAAACTGTGAGAAGCCAGAGATGAGAAATCTCCTGTGCACTAGGTAATGCTTCACCAGCGAAGACTTTGTTCTTTCGGCTCCTGAAGCATAACCAAGTCCGTGAGTCAGCTTTACTTGTTCCGCAAATAAAGTTGCGCAGTGATTAGAAATCCGACCGTTGAGGACAGGTGTCAAGCTGTCGCATCGGGTCACTTCAGTCAGTTCGCACCTTGGGATCGCCACCTATAAATAGGCCACCTCCGCCCTCATTGGCGGGTGGCTGCTCCAAGAATATTTTCTGACAGTGAAGAAAGAGAGAGAAACCCCCCCGAAGAAAACCAAAAACCCATCCACCGAAGCATAAGTCCTATTGATCTGAGTTGATTCACCATGACTTAGGAAGAAGTTCGCTAGCCTTTTTATCTTGGAGAAATGCAATTCTCCTAGACATTTAGAGAGGTGTTCTTCAAAGAGCGAAGAGTTCTTGTCGCCTCGAAGTCCAGTTTGTCAAAGGTTTCAGTGATTTCCTCAATAATCAACCACGAGTGAAGAACTGACCCAGCTCAAGGAGATTGGTGCAGTGGAGATACGGACGGAGAGAGGTTAGCTCCTGTGTTCAATCACAAGTCCCTCCAACCAGACGTAGCACTTTGCAGAGTGTGAACTGGTCGAACAAACATCGCCGAGTCAAGAGTTCGTTTTACGTTCCGCACTTACATTCAGTTTTGCAATTGCTTAAGTGATTTGATTCAATGCAATTGATTCGATGCTTTTGATTCACTATGTTGTGCTTCACTCTAGTTCTGCTTCACTGTTTACCTTTTTGTTGTATTCCTTCTGCTGCCAAGTTATGCTTCACTTCTTAGTTTCATGTGAAAATTTGAAGTGATCATTCACCCCCTCCCCCTCTGATCACATACTTGGACTTTCAAGAAGAAGGATCCTCTTGAAGTACGAGAAGAAGAAGCACCCGATAAACGCAAGAGATATACTAGAGAAGACTTCATTGCAAGGAAGCATGGGAAGGAACGAGAACCATGGGTGCAAAAAGCGATGCCCTTTCCAGGTAAGTCTCTCGAAACTAAAGAAGAAGAACACTATAATAAATTTTGTGAATGGATGAAGCCTCTTTTTCTTCAAATTCCTTTGACGGATGCTATTAAGTTGCCTCCGTACGCGAGGTATATGAAAGATATTGTGACTCATAAAAGAAAAGTTCCTAATGAGGCAATAATTACTATGCTTGCTAACTACTCTTTCAGTGGAAAGATTCCTGAGAAGCTTGGTGATCCAGGTATACCCACCATTCCTTACTCCATAAGGAATAATTATGTTAGAACTGCTTTATGTCATATTGGTGCAGGAGTGAGTGTTATGCCTTTATCTCTTTACAAAAGGCATTGTTTGGATAAACTAATCCACACAAATATCTCTCTTGAAATGGCTGACAAGTCAATAGCCATTCCCATAGGTATTGGTGAGGATATTCCTGTTGAAGTTGCTAATTGCTTGATTCTTACTGATTTTGTGGTGCTTGACATGCCCGAGGACGGGAGCATGTCCATTTATTCTTGGTAGACCTTTTATTAACACCACATGTGCTATTATTGACTGCAATAAAGGAAAAGTCACTTTCAATGTTAATGATAAGGAATAGATGGTATATTTTCCAAAGAAGATCGATAAAATGCATGGCCTTAAATATATTGAGAATATTGAGACCGTGAAGATTGGTGATTGGGATTGTCCTCTACATGTGCACCATAAATACAAAACAATTATGGTGGGGACAGTTTCCATTAAAATAAAGGTACCTTGAATGCTTTATAATAAGTGAAACTTTTTTCTCGATATAACACCTGCTTAGTAGTAAGACTTGATCAACCTTGCTAACAAATATGTTTTATATGAGTGAAAAGGGGAGCTTGTTATGTTTTCATATCATTTAGCTTCTATCCTCCTTGTTTAACAACAGCTTCGAGCCTTCTGGAAGTTTTTGCAGCTTTCGCTACCTCGGAAATTTTTCAAAAATGAAATTGTCAGAAAAAATCCAGAAAAATTATATTAAATTTTGTCATCAAATAAGAAGCATAGGGGCACCTGGGGAAAACCAAGGGGCCCCCTGGTCCAGGCGGCCAGTGTAACAGCCCAGTTTTCACAAAAATTAAATAAATTGTTTTTAGTGTGAATTGTTTGATTGATTGATTTGTTTGCGGTGTTTGCATCCCCGATTTATTGATCGGCGATTATTTTCCCCCGCTTATCTCGTACCGAACGGAGACTGGCCTTTGCCACCCTGACACTCGACCTTTGCGACACCAGGTTTCACCCGATCACCGTCGCGAAAACCGCACGAGACCAGCCGCAACCAACGGATCGAAAACCCAGTTTAATAATTAAATGGGATATTTTTATAGCGCGCCGGAAAGTGTTTTCGGAACGGTTCCAGCGCGAGGTGAACGCCTCTGGCTCGACGCGTTGATCGCGCAGTTCGAAGTTTTACCCGAATCGGAGGTACTGCGGACCCCCGGCGGTCAGAAACGTGAGCACCGCGCGCGCGAGAGAAAAACCGGGGATGTTTTTGCAAACTGCCAGCCACCGGGGCTATATAAAGACCACCACACTCCCACCCCTTTTCTAGGGTTTCCCTACCCACAAATTGCAGCCACCCCCCTCACAATAGCCCAATTTTCGCAGTTTAGCCCATTTTGTCTAAAATCTAGCCCAGATTCGTTTGCAGCCGTCCGATCGCGAGATCGGAGGGCCGAGAGCGCGCCACATCAGCGCCCTGACCTCCTCTCTCCTCTCCTCCTACACGCGCACCGACAGCCCGTGGGCAAGCCGCCGAAGCCGGCCACCGGAGCAGCCAGCCGCCGGCCTCTCCTCCCTCTCTCTCTCACCCTCCTCTGTATCCCTCCTCGCAGGAGCACCGAGCCGGAGCAGCCACCATGGACGCCGCCATGGGCAGCCGAGCCCGAGCTCGAGGCGCCGCCCTGCTCCGCCGCCTGGACCAGCCGGCGACCGGATCCAGCGGGATCCGGCGCCCCTCGGCCACGCCCAGCCTCTCCTCGCCACGCGCCTCGCTGGAGGCAGCCGGCGCCGCCGCTGTCCGATCCGGTCAGGGCAGCCGGCCAACTGGCCAGCCAACCTCCCGCTGCTCCAACGACCGCCTGTGGGCCGGCCTCCCCCCAGCGCGGCCCATCCTCCGGTGGCCCACGAGCGCGCGGCCCACAGCGCCAGCCAGCCGCCAGGCCGCTTCCGGCTAGATGGATCTCGTCCCATGGTGAGCCAGGCCGCCCTCCGTTTTTTTTCTGTTGATTATTTCTTTTTTTTGGCTAAGTCTGTAAAAACTGCTGCTGTTACGTTTTTGCAACGTTATTTCCCGTTGATCCGTAGCTCCGATGAACGTGCCCCCAAAACGGAAGTTGCTCAGTTTTGCGTGCTCTAGCATTCGTATGTAGAAAGTTTTTGCATTTGAGCTCATATTGATTGTGTAATTGTGTGCTAAAAAGGGCTACCTGTCGTTAACTGCTGCTAAGTTGCTGTAATCGTTATTTTATTGAAACTTCGGGCGACGGTTTCTTCGCAACCGTACGTCGGAATTGAGTGATTCCTTTTGCATCCTATTAAGCATTGTTTCTAATTCAGTTTCATGCATTCACATGCCATAATTGCTTGCTGCATCATGATTATATTTTTCTCCAAAGTAGCTTTCCTGTTGTTAGTGTGCTGCAGTTTATATTTTGTTGCAACTTCGGTCGACGAGTGTGTCGCGACCGTTTATCGGATTTGAGTGATTCCAATTGCATATTCTTAAGCATCATGTCTACTTTCATTACATGTATTACATTGTCATGATATTCTTACTGGTCATATAGATATTTAGCTCCAAAGCTGCTATACTACTGTTTTGGATGCCATGTTACTTTGCGATGACATGTTGCATGCTTAATATCTTTTGATCTATGATGTCTTTTTGCATGATTCTTTTTGCCATGCCTTCCATGTCATGTCTATTTTAGTTCCATATCATTTGTGAGCATGTTTGCATTGATTAACCTGTTTGTGCATTGCTCTAAAGTGTGCTTCGTGATGTTGGCAGATTGAGCCCGTAACTTGTTTTGCTTATATCTTGTTAACCGTAACTCCGTTTGGGGTGTTCTTTATATGTAACTTGGTTAGTTTTTCGTGTACTTTGTGTTTATGCTATTGTTTTCTGTTGTTAACCAAACTAAAATATGTTTTAGGGCGGAACAATTGAAAGCAGCCCAGTCTCGTCAGAAAAGCTACTATGATCCTCATCATAGGCAAGAGAGCTACAATCTGAATGAGAAAGCTTACCTTCGGGTTACTCCTCTGAAGGGAACCCAATGTTTCGGTATCAAAGGCAAGTTGGCCCCACGTTACATCGGACCTTTCCGCATTATTGCTAAACGTGGAGAAGTTGCCTACCAACTTGAACTACCCCCGCACCTTTCCCGAGTACACGATGTATTCCATGTGTCCCAACTCAGGCGTTGCTTCAAGGACCCCATCCGCGAAGTCGACCATGAAACGCTTGATCTCCAAGATGACCTTTCTTATCGAGAATACCCCGTTCGTATTCTTGATTCAGCAGAGCGTGTCACTCGTCGTCAGAAGATTAGATTTCTGAAAGTGCAATGGTCACACCACTCTGAAAGAGAAGCTACGTGGGAAAGAGAAGACCGTCTCACTGACGAGTACCCCACCTTCCTCCCGCAGACTTCTGAATCTCGGGACGAGATTCTTTTGAGTGGGGGCGAGTTGTCAGAACCCTCTGTTAGGTATGTGCTAGGGTTAGCTAGTGCCTTTCCATCATGTCAAAATTTCAAAAGAAATCTTGGAAATCATTTTCAAAATCAAAATGCGAGAAGGAACACCCCCCATATGAATTAATTCAACAGGCCAGATAAAAATATTTTCCAAAAATTCATGTTAGAGTTTTGAAAAGTCTTATAAATGAGTGTGATCACATATCAAGGGATGTGGGACCCACCCCATGCTCATAGATTTTTCAAATATTCAAACAGTACCTTGGAATTAATGAAATACCCCTATTTGATTTAAAATTCAAATCATTTGAATTTTAAAAATGTTGAAAGTTGATGAGTGGCTAGTCTATATTATTATGAGGCCATGTAAAAGTTTTCAGCATTTAATAAAATGATTTGGTATTTTTACCAAAGTCAAAACAAATATACAGAAAAACAGAAAGGAAAGATTAAACAGAAAAAGGAAAAGGACTTACCTCTCGCCAGGGGCAAGGCCCACCTCTCCAGCCGGCCCAGCCCGCGAAGCCCCCCTTGTCGTCTTCCACCCCGCGCTGCCAAGCAGCTCGGTGGCGCGGCGCCGACGCCGTGGACGCCACGGCGACGTCTTCAAGCTTCCAGGCCTCCCCAGGCGTCCTTATCGCACCAGGAGACGCCCCGCGCCTCACTTTCCCCTTCCTCGCCCTCTGGTTCTTCTCCCCGCGAAGAAATCGCTCCGCCGCAGAAATCCTAGCCCGGAGCGGCAGTACACCGACGTGGCGACTGAGCTCCTCCAGCCTTGCCGCCGTGTCTGGTCGCTCCAGCACCGTCGACTCCGTCGTTCCCCCAAGTCAATCGAAGCTCAACGCCAACTCAGACGACGTGAGCTTCAACATCTTCATCGCCGGAGCCACCGTGAACTTCCTTCAATTCCGGCCAACCCCGAGCTCCTCCGACTTCGCCACCGCTTCAGTTGGATTCACGGTGAGCTCCCAGTTCGCTAGAACTACTCCGTGGTCTCCCTCTCGCTCTCTGTCGTCATTCGCCATGAACACCGAAATGCAGCGCCGCCGTGCTCATCGTCGGCGAGCAACCGTTAAGCCATCGACCCCGCTACCTTGTCCTTTGTGTTCCCCGTGCTCCGTTGCTTCGAACGCACCCAACCACGCGCCATTTGGAGCTCTGTATCGAGTTCGGCCTCTAGCCAATAGCACCGCCGCCGCCAAAGCTTGACGCCGGCATGCCTACAGGGCCTCCCCACCTCCCCTTTCGGTCTCAATCGACGCGCGACACCGAGAGCTTCGTCTTAGTGGTCGAAGCGCGCGATTTGGACCACGGGAGCGCTCTCCCCGTGCAGCGCCGCCGCACTGGTGGCCACCGGCGGCTAGCCGCCGGCAAGCCTGACGTGGCCGGGGTGTTTAGCCACTAAACCAACCCCCTGGGTCACTTACAGGTGGGCCCAGCCCCCTCTAATCCTCTCTGTTAGTAATCTAACAGGGAAATTAGATGAGAGGCTGACAGCCCTGGCCCACTGGTCAGTTTGACCGGGGTCATAACCCCCTTACGTCATGCTGACGCAGTGCTGGCGCAATAAAAGCTTTTCTAATTAAAAAGAATTCCAGAAATTCCAAAAAATACCCCAAACTTTGGAAATTCATAGAAAATTCATATTAACTCCAATTTGGACAAATAATATATGAAAAATGATCAGGAGAAAATTATCTTTTCAAATATGCAACTTTCAACTCTGTTTGAGTTGAATTTAAAATGTGATCAGTAGCATTTGCTATTTGATTTAAATGGAATTAAATCAAATTCAAATCAAATAATTTTGCAACTTGAACCATGGCAACATGCTACATTTCAATCACACATCAAAGGCATATCATACACATTTGAAGTTGATTCAAAATGATCAAACTATGTCACATTCAACTTGGCTAAGTTAAATTCAAATGTGGAGTTTGAATTTGCATTGTAAATGCAATATATTCCACTTAAATGGAATTGCCTCACACATCAAAACTTATACTTCAAGCTTTAACATTCAATCATGTGCTTGAGAATTGCATTAATATTGATTGCTACTTCGTGCTTTGTTTGTCGAGTAGAAGTGGAACCGGAGCAAGAGGTCACCCCCTTTGCTGAAGATCCAGAACCCGAACCTCGTCAGCAAGGCAAGAAAACCCCCATTGATCATGTCGATAAAATCCCACTTCCCTCTCATGTCTCGCTTATGCATTGTTTAGGATGATCACCATGTTACGATTCTACCGCATAGATGAACCCATTCCTTTGCATGACCTATCATTTTGTCACAGCAGTAAGCAAACCACAATCCTAGCAAATGTAGGAGTTGTTTGATATCATGTGGCCCCTGCAATGTTACTGCTTATTGCATGCTTAGTATGATACCATGTTGTTACTGTGATGTGAGTCGGGATGGGAATGATCACGTTGATGTTGGTAGAAAAGTGTTGGTGAATCGACCCTAATACAAGGTGAACGATGAGAGGCTGTGTAGGAGTACACGGTGGGTTGTCTCGTTGAACACCGCCCTAGTACGAGTTCTTGTGTGGTGATCCAAGATGAAGAGTACAACCACACATTGGGCTCACTGGCCCCTCTCAACTTACTAACTCATCCCTTTCGATGTCCAGATGTCGCAATAGTTCGGAGTTCTGGTAGGTCTGTGGCTTGGATGCTAAGTGAGAGAACGGCTCATCCGAGACCGGCTTATGCACCACGCACACATCACTTGGGTCCACTTCGGTAAACCGGCCGGGTTCACGATTGTGGTAACCAACCCAAGTAGGCGGCTTTCTCGGACTAGATCGGCTATGAGGTAACAGTTGTGGTGAGCATCCTCGCTGGCACCCCTTGAATGGTGTCGAGATCAAAGGCGGTAAATGATGGTCATGTGTGTGTAGCGATACACCCTTGCAAGGTTAACAAAACTATTCGAATAGCCGCGTCCGCGGTTATGGACTGCTTGGAAAGCTTAGCTTGATTATTAGATAACTTGAACCGGATACTTCTAAAACACACCAAGATAAGTGTGAGTGCTATGGCGTGCTTTCTCGTGGGGAAGTCGAGGAAGGCACCATAGTGGTGTATTGGTTGGAGAAAGTAGTGGACTCGTGTACGCTTCTTACCTCAAAGTCTGGTACTCGTAGTTCAGGACTAGCCAAGTCAAAGCTGGCATTTCTGCAAGTGAACCCCACCTCCCTTTACCTTGATACATATGCATGGGTAGTATAGCTCCTATGTAAGTCTTGCTGAGTACGACTTTGTACTCACGTTTGCTTAATCTATGTTTTAGATGATGCCACTGACCCCGAAGGTGGCTTCTTCATCGAGCTGGACGACTGAAGACCAACTAGTCTAGTCCCAGTCAGACGACTGGTTCCCTCGTGGAGGGCTTTGTGTTTAAATAAGGCTTCTTAAGCCATTTGTTAAACTTGTCTGTACTCAGACATAATTTGCTTCCGCTTGTAATGTAATGTTGGATCACATGTATGTGATCTCTGTGTGCACTCTATAAGAGTTATCAATAAAATTGTACACTTTGTAGAGAATTGCAATGGTACCTGCTGTTCATACAAGGCATGTGTGCTGCGTGTATGTTTATAACATGCATGTCTTTGTATGGGTTTTCGAGACCTTAGTTGTGTTCTGGCTGGCGGTCTTTCATACACCAAGTGGCCCTTAGATGTGCGCAGCTTGGGGCATCGCGATGCGATTGTTAGAGACTCTGTCTCGTGCACACTTTGTGGTAGGATTGAGCCCGCCCTAGACCCCGACTAAGTGATCGGGCTGGAGTAAGTCTATGTAAGAGTTATGAGATAGTCGATAGTATGGTTGAGGCGACTTGTCTTTGAATATGGGAGTTCACCACCCATATCATTAGACTTGTGTGCGGACGATGAGGACCCATCTTAGTTGATCATCCGGCCTGGATGGGATGCCCCTCACGTACGATGCTTTCCGAGAACGTTCTTTGCTTGGCCTTGTCTGCTTAGACAAGTGGGTACGGTTCTCGGCTCTCCATATGACTATGCCTTAACTGGACTTGCATACGCTAACCCCGGGTCCCGACATTTGAAGAGAGATATATGTGGGGATTAGTTTCTCTAAACAAAGCCTCTTGTAAATAAAGAAACGAATAACACTCACTCTTGCACCAAGATCACATAAAGCAGTTCTAACGTAGTTATTCTTTATGGAGCAAGGAATGGTGGCTATACCTGGATCACCAAGCTTCTCAGGAACTTGCCACTGAAAGAGTAGTTAGCAAGCATAGTAGATATTTCCTCATTAGGAACTTTTCTTTTATTAGTAGCAATATCTTTCATATACCTCGAGTACGGAGGCAACTTAATAGCATCAGTCAAAGGAATTTGAATAAAAAAAGGTTTCATCCATTCACCAAAATTATTATAGTGCTTTTCTTATTTGGTTTTGAGAGACTTGCCTGGGAAGGGAATTGATTTTTTTTACCCATGGTTCTCCTTACTTCCCATGCTTTCTTGAAATGAAGTCTTCTTTAGTATATCCCCTGCGTTTATTGGGTGCTTCTTCTTCTTGTACTTTAGGAGGCTCATTCTTCTCATTATCTCTATCATGTTCAACACCGTCTTCAGTATCAGCATCGGAAGTGGCTATACTATTAGGGTCAACAATAGTTTCTTCATTAATTATGGGATCATTTGAATTTTCAGCTTCCTTGTGTTTCTTCTTCTTCTTCTTGGGAGATCTGACAATGTATTCTTCCTTCAATTGAGAATCTTGTTCGATACTCTTTGGATGCCCCTCTGCATAGAGAGGGTCCAGGGTGTGTGTCCCACCTTGGGTTTTAACCCCGTAAGCCTGCATATCTTGTTTGACACTGTTTGCAAGAAAATCTCTTTGCACATTAGAAATTTGTTCAAGCTGAGTTTGAACCATATGAAAATGCTTAACAAGACCTTTAACATCATTAATAGTTCTACTTAAAACACCAAGCAAACTTTTTATAGCAAGGGAATTATCATGCAACTGACTTTGAGTCCTCTCGTTAAAATGATTTTACTTGACAATAAAATTATCAAGCTCATCTGAACACTGATCAGGAGGCTTACCATGAGGAATGTCACATGCATCGAAATAAAAAAGAGAGTGTACCTCTACCATAGGAGGGTGAGTGGTAGGCTCACAAAGTTTTTCAATAGGAGGTAGATTATTCACAACTTCAGCTTTAATACCTCTCTCTTTAATAGATTTCTTGGCTTCTTTCATATCTTCAGGGTTCAAGACGAGCATTACCCTCTTCTTTTGTGGTGGAGGTGGTTCAGGGATGGACCAATCATCATGGTTCTTGCCTATTTTTCCCATTAGTTCTTCGGCATCGTCCAGTGTTCTTTCCCTGAAAAACACAACTAGCGCAACTATCTAGATAATATCTAGATTCATTGGTTAGACCAGCATAAAATATATCAAGTAACTCATTCTTAGGGACTCCATGTCCCGGTCTAGCCTTGAGAAAAGTGCAATACCTCCCCCAAGCTTTAGGGAGATCTCATCCTGCAATTGTTTAAAGTTATAAATTCTTTGTAAAGAAGCATGTTGCATATGAGCAGGAAAATATTTAGCAACAAAAGATTGAGATAAATCTTGAGGAATATTAATAGAACCACATGGTAATGCATCATACCATGCTTTGGCATCCTCCTTCAAATAAAAAGGAAGTAGCTTAGTAACATAATAATTTCTCTTTTTGTCCTCATTAGTGAATAAGCCACCCAACTCAGTGAGTTTAGTAAGGTGTGCAATAACATCGTGATTTTCTCTTCCATAAAAGGGGTCAGCTTCAACTGTAGATATAAGTGAAAGATCCACAGAGAAATCAAAATCAACATCTTCAATGCAAATAGGGAATGTATCAAATTTAAGGTCAGGTGTAAACTTGTTCTTCATAGAGTTCTTTTCAAGAAACTTCTTAACAACATGTGGGTCAGAGTCAACACACTCTGCAAGCTCCCTACACAAATCATCATCAAGCTCAATATAATCATCTCAAGAATTCTTTCCTTAAGCATTAGCAATCGGAGATTCAACAAAGTGACCAAGTGAACCAGTTTCATCAAAAGCAGCAGTAGCGTCATCAAAAGTATCGAACATATTACCTGATTCAGCAGAAGTAGCTTCTGGTGGTGGTGAAGCAAACTTACTTATAACGGAAGGTGAATCAAGTGTAGCATTAGTGCTAAGAACAATACCTTTTCTTGTAGTGGATGGTAAAATCGGAACCTTGTGGTCTCCCTACTTACCCATAGCGGATAAATTGCAGCAAGCAAAATAACTCCAAGTAGACGTGTAAATAAAGCTATGCTCCCCCGCAAAAGCGCCAGAAAATAGTCTTAGTGACCCACAAGTGTAGGGGATCGCAATAGTCTTCGCGAGTAAGTTAACCCAATTTATTGATTCGACACAAGGGAAGCCAAACAATATTTATAAGATTTAATAGTTGAGTTCTCAATTCAACCGCACCTGAAATAGACTTGATTGGAAACAATTTATTAGTAGCAACAGTGATATGGAAGTGATGGTGGCAACGTAAATAGTGGTGGCAAAGCAACGAAAGTAATACAGCAAAATTAAAGTAACTTGTAACCAGCAGAATTAAAACACTATAGGCTAGGGGAATGGATGGTTGGGTGCTGCATCGATAAGAGATAACATGTAATTAACTTGGGGAAAGGCACACATAAATTTAATGATCATCTAGGCAAATATCAAACATTAGGCATGTACCCCAAGGTAGTTGTGCGTGGTTGGAATAAGACCTTTGCACAATATCTTTTGTCCTACCATCCTGCTACCAACGGGCCCAAAAGGAACTTATGGATATTATTGGGCTCCTGTCAAAGAGCACCGGTACAAAGCATTAACAATCAATGGATACATGGAATCCTCAAATTATAGTCCATCCCCTTTGGTGTCCCAAGCTGTCCCCATTGGGATCGCCGGTTCCGGACTATAATAGGTTCATACAACTCATAGATAGGACCCAGAACACAAATATACTCATGAAAACATGTAACATCCCAATTTTCTAAATTCGGATGTTAATAGATCATCATATGCATCTCATGCTGCTTCCGCATTTTTTCTGGAGTTTTAAAATATTTTTAAACATTTTTCAACACATGGCAGTTCGCTGGAGAGGATATAAGAGGACTTATCCCCATTTTTAATTTGTTGAAAAATACTTTAAAATGTTTTGTGAGACTTTTTAATTTTACTTTGGAGTTATAAATATTTTCTAAAAATAGTTTTAGAATTTATTTATTCTGCGGAAAAGTTTTTAAATCAATTTTCGGAGTTTTCGGTATTTTAAAAATGTCAGAAAAGTTGGTATTTTAAAAATCAATTTTCGGAGTTTTCAGTATTTTAAATCAATTTTCGGAGTTTTCTCCCTACCGCGCCCCTGCTGCGCCCCACGGCCGCCCCAACGCCGGCCGCTGGCCGCCCCTGCCCGGCCGGCCTAGCCCGAGCCGGAGCCGAGCCATGGCCTGGCCATGGTCTCCTCTGCGTCCCGCGCGTGGTGGAGAAGAAGACTAGGAAAAAAAGTTTTGCTGCGTTTTAGGGAAAAAAATTTCAGATCTGGCTCCAAACCGCCCGGGGACCCGATCGTGTTTTTCAGAAAAAATTTATTTACGTCCGGTTCCTTTTTACAGTGGAGCACCCCGGTACTCCCCGGTGTCACCCCGATACCCTGTTTGCAACTACTTTTTAAATGTAACTCGGAATTGGGCGATTCTAGTTGCGTTGCGACCGTGTAGAAATTTTCCAGCCAGTAGACCTAGTGTTACAGAAGTTTGAAGTTTTTAAATTTGGATCCCAAGCTGATCCAAATTTGAACTTCCGGCAGCCGTAACTTTTTACCGGTGCGCCCGTTTGCGCCATTTCTCTTTGCGTTTGTTTTATTTTGACATCTACTTTAAGTTTAGCTACTGTTAGGCAAGTTTTGCTACTGTTCTTTGAATCTTTATTATTTTTTGAGCATATTTGTATTGAACATATGATTGATTGGTGCTATGTTGGCTCGTATAGATTGTCCGGAGTGTGCCGCCTCGTGTTGTGAGGATTGTGACCGTCCGGACCAGCAAGAACGCAAGTAATGCTTTGACCATACTCATACCTATATTTTCTATATGCATTATGTTAAGAAGTATCACCCTATTGCATGATAGGTAGTTTATTATTTCTGTTGTTGCAGAACCAGTGAGGATAGCCACATGTCTTGACTTGTCTACCGTAGATCAACTTAGCCGTGTTGTTGCTTTATTGCTATGCTTTGTAGACGTGGTTTGGGTTGTGCAAATTCATGGTTGTGAGCTATTTAATAACTTGTGTAGCAACTTTTTAATAAATAGAAATCACCTCTGGACGGGCAGGGAGTGCTTCCTGGGGGCTCGTTCCTTATCTAAGGTTGAGACCAGGTTGTACCCCTAATGGTTGGTTTGGTGGTTGACAGTACTTCATGGCGAGTACCCTCTGACGCAGTGGGCGCCGTCCAGGCTCAAAAAGATCAGACATACTTGGTGACTAGGAGCTTACATGTACAACCGCTGGCCATATGGGCTCTAGCTTAGTTGAGTATGATGTAGGAAGCCTCTCCCGTGCAAAGCTAGCAGATGTAGATGTGATAGGTGGTACCGGCTTGCCGTTGGGTGTAGGTGACCTCTTCTGAAAGACTTCGTCTCAATCTTCGGGTTGAGTCCAGCGGGGAAAGTGTACTAACCTCTGCAGAGTAAAAACTAATCATGATTAGCCATGTCCCCGGTTATGGACATCCTTGAGATACTAGACATTACTGTTACTGGAGGAACTTGACATATGAATCACCATAATAATTTGAGTGGGCAAGATTAATTAAAGGGTGTGGTGTTGGAACTGGTGTGCCCAGTTCGTTCTTAAGTAGTAAGTTGAACTTAAATTTTTGAGTAGTTTAGTTCAGGAGAAAATTGGCTTTCTGCAAAACTAAACCATAAGCCTTTCCTTCCACTTACCTTGCATGTAGTTGTAGGTCCTTTATACAAACTTTTCCGTGTCACTTGTCGTACAAATCAGATGTACTGACCCGTTGTCGGGCTGTAACCTTCGGTGTTGCAGGTTTTTCAGACGATCAGTAAGGTGCGTTAGGGGTTGTGAGTCTACGCTCAGCATGTTCGCATGTGGCTTTTGATGGGACTCCACGTTACTTGCTTTTGCTTCCGCTATATTTATATTGAATAAGCTAGCCTTGAGCTATGCAACTTGTTATTTATTTTACTCTGGATCATACGTTGTAATAATGATGCACTTGTACTTTGGTATTCATCTATAATATTGTGTGTGCCAGCGAGTTCGATCCAGGGACTGGCACTTGAGCACAGAGACTTCAATTCTGTGTGAATTGGGTCGTTACAGATGGTATCAGAGCAGTGTGTTGACTGTAGGACGTGACCCTCGAAAATGGACTAGAAAAGCCATAGGAATAAAAATATTACTTTATATCACTCTGTCTTGTACTTACTTACCTTCTCTATCTCGTATTCATACCTATTCTAATTCTTGCCTTACCTCTCTTTGATATAGATGACCACTATATCATACCGCGCTATGGCGTTTGGACCTGAGCTCAGGGGGATTTGCCACTTCCTGAACATCTACGCGCCAGTCTTTCAGTCGGACATCGTGGAGACAAGGGGAGCTGACGACTACTGGCGAGTGGATACTTTCATCCTTGGAAGCATGGAGAATGAAGAACGGGTGATCACGGAGTCCTTCGAGGTGCATGCCCAGGAGAAGGAGTGGTGTGTGCGCATGGCCGCTCACATATCTCTTGGACACATTGTGGAGACGTATTCCGCCCGACTAAAGGACGGTGTACGCGGAGATGGCGAAGGCTCACCCATCGGGGAACATAATACCAAAGAGGTTCAGGTATGTGCCTGGGGCCATTTGGCCAGGTACAACCAGCTACATCATTCAAAGCCTGGAGAAGCACATTCATTTCCTGGAGAAGTGCACTCAGTCAGACCTCTACACCATTACTGAGTTGCAGCAGAAGAACACCAGGCTCAAGAGGGACAACAACAAGCTGAAGAAGGAGAAGTTGGAGATGCAATCGGAGATGACAAGGCTGAAGGAGAAGATGAAGGCCAATGGGATTGAAGAACCAGAAGAGAAGCCAAAAGTAGACACCTCGGCAGAAGAAGAGGAGTCGAGTCCCAAAAGGCGCAACCGCATTAGCGGGCGCGAATACCGCATGTTGTTTAGCAAAGACAGCATTAAGAATTACTTCACCGGCTATTAGTTTGCTACCGTTATCGTGTTAGCGTATTTGACCATGTCGACTTATTCGGTGTGGCAATACTAGGTTGCTTGATATAGTCTTATGTTATTCGTGATTGTGTTGAGG
The DNA here is from genome assembly GCA_950022295.1 of Bromus sterilis. Taxonomy (NCBI): domain Eukaryota; kingdom Viridiplantae; phylum Streptophyta; class Magnoliopsida; order Poales; family Poaceae; genus Bromus; species Bromus sterilis. The sequence goes on from OX465597.1 coordinate 158,287,178, forward strand.
ATCTTATATTACCCGAGGTTGTTATGAGGATCTTATGTCAGTTATAAAAGATATTTTAAACTATATGGTGTGATATGTGATGGTTTTTCGTATGAGTGCATTGGTTGATGATTGTTATATGTTTGATGCTATGGTGATATTGATTGGTGAAGTTGATTGGTGATATATGTATTGTATATATAATGCTTGCCATGATCATCATAAGCATATGGGTAGGAGTATATTTCCCTAGCTACTTTCTGTCTAAATCTTACCTATTCTTACCCAACAGATGCCACCGAGCATGAGTTACCTACCGTAGTTCTTAAGTCATCTATGCTCATAGGTTCACCGGGAGCGGAGATGTCAGCTAGTTTGGGATGCTATCAGTTGAACCTAGCCATAGGGAAGCATGTTTTTCCTACAGATTTGATTGTGTTGAAGTCACAAGGTTTGGATATTATTTTGGGCATGGATTGGTTAGCCAAGTACCAAGGAGTTATTGATTGTGCCAGTCGGTCTATCACTCTCAGTACACCGAGTGGACAGAAGATCATATATGTGTCCAAGTATAAGCATCAGCACGCGCAGGTGAATTCTCTTCAGGCGGGTAGCCTGGATGATGTGCGTGTTGTGAGGGATTATCCGGATGTGTTTCCGGAGGATTTGCCAGGTATGCCACCGGATAAGGAGATTGAGTTCCTTATTGATTTAATACCAGGCACTGGGCCTATTGCTAAGAGACCGTATAGGATGCCCGCTAATGAACTTGCAGAGTTGAAGGAACAGATCATAGAGTTGCAAGAAAAGGGGTTCATTCGCGCAAGCTCGTCACCTTGGGGATCTCCAGTGTTGTTTGTTGAGAAGAAGGATGGAACCCAGAGGATGTGTGTGGATTACCATTCTCTGAATGATGTTACTATCAAGAACAAGTATCCTTTACCTGTGATTAATGATCTATTTGACCAGTTGGAGGGAGCTTGTGTATTCTCTAAGATTGATCTTCATTCTGGATATCATCAAGTCAAGATTCGGGAGAAGGATATTCCGAAGACTGCTTTTACTACAAGGTATGGGTTGTATGAGTATACTGTTATGTCATTTGGATTGACTAATGCTCCTGCATACTTCATGAATATGATGAACAAGGGGTTTATGGAGTTCTTGGATAAATTCGTTGTGGTGTTCATTGATGATATATTGGTGTATTCCAAGAATGAGCAAGAGCATGAGGCACATTTGCGTTTGGTATTGGAGAAGCTCAGGGAGCACAAGTTGTATGCCAAGTTCAGCAAGTGTGAGTTTTGGTTGAAGGACGTCGGATTCCTTGGACATGTTGTGTCAGGAGAAGGAGTAGTTGTGGACCCATCCAAGGTTTCAACAATTACAGAATGGGAGACACCCGCGTCAGTTGGAGACATTCGCAGTTTCTTGGGTCTTGCAAGATATTATAGGAGGTTCATTGAGAATTTCTCCAAACTTGCAAAACCAATGACTGAGCTGTTGAAGAAAGAGAATAAGTTTGTTTGGAGTGAGGCATGTGAAGCCAGCTTTCAGGAATTGAAGAAACGGTTAGTAACTGCACCTGTTTTATGTTTGCCTAATATACATAAGGATTTCCAAGTATATTGTGATGCATCTCGTCGAGGACTTGGTTGTGTCTTGATGCAAGGAGGTAGAGTTGTTGCTTATGCTTCTCGTTAGCTTAAGAACCATGAGCAGAACTATCCTACACATGATTTGGAGTTAGCTGCAGTTGTTCATGCATTGAAAACATGGAGGCAATATCTTGTTGGTAATCATTGTGATGTTTTTACTGATCACAAGAGTTTGAAGTATATCTTTACTCAGAAGGATTTGAATCTCAGGCAGAGTAGATGGATGGAGCTTATTAAGGATTATGATTTGAATGTGCAGTATCATCCTGGTAAAGCGAATGTGGTTGCTGATGCATTAAGCCGTAAGAGTCATATCAATGTTGCTAATGTTGAGGATATGCCACGCGAGTTATGTGAGCAGTTCAAGAATCTCAGGTTGGAGATAGTTCCTAAGGGATATGTGGCAACATTGGAAGTGAAGCCCAATATGTTGGAGAGGATCAGAGAAGCTCAGAAGAGTGATGCATAAATTGATGAGATAAAAGCGAATATGACCAAAGGGAAAGAAGAGGGTTTCCGTGAGGATGAGCATGGAGCCATTTGGTTTGAGAAGCGCATTTGTGTACCGCAGGTTGCAGAGATCAGGAAGTTGATTCTTCAGGAGGCACATGATTCACCTTATTCTATTCATCCCGGATATACCAAGATGTATTTGGATTTGAGGGAGAGATTTTGGTGGACTAGCCTGAAGCGAGAGATAGCGCAGTTTATTGTTGTGTGTGATGTTTGCCAGAGAGTCAAGGCTGAGCATCAGAAGCCAGCAGGATTGTTGCAGCCTTTTCCTATACCAGATTGGAAGTGGGATCAGATAGGTATGGACTTCATTACAAGTCTACCCAGGACTCGGTCAGGATATGATTCTATTTTGGGGATTGTTGATCGTTTGACCAAGGTTGCTCACTTCATTCCAGTGAAGACAACTTATAACAGTGCCAAGCTAGCCAAGATTTATATGTCCAGGATAGTGTGTTTGCATGGAGTTCCAAGCAAGGTTGTCTCTGATAGAGGTACTCAGTTTACTTCGAAGTTTTGGCGTCAGTTGCATGAGACCTTGGGCACTAGGCTGGAGTTCAGTACAGCGTTCCATCCTCAGACAGATGGGCAGACCGAGAGAGTCAATCAGATCTTGGAGGATATGTTGAGGGCTTGTGCGTTGGATTATGGTTCGAGTTGGGATGACAAATTACCGTATGCTGAGTTCTCATACAACAACAGTTACCAGGCTAGTCTTCAGATGCCACCATTCGAGTTACTGTATGGCAGGAAGTGCAGGACCCGTTGATGTGGGATGAGGTAGGAGAGCGTCAGTTGTTTGGACCAGACCTGATCAGAGATGCCGAGGAGAAAGTCAAGTTGATCCGTGATAGACTGAAGATAGCACAGTCCAGGAAGAAGAGTTATGAAGATGCTAAGCGCAAGGATGTAACCTATGAGGTTGGAGACCGTGCGTAACTCAGAGTTTCACCAATTCGAGGAATCAAGAGGTTTGGAATCAAGGGCAAGTTAGCGCCACGTTTTGTGGGGCCTTACAAGATCTTGGAGCGCAGAGGAGAGGTAGCTTATCAGTTGGAGTTGCCAGAAGCTTTGTCAGGAGTTCATGATGTGTTCCACGTATCCCAGCTGAAGAAGTGTCATGCAGAGATGGCAGATATTCCTTTGAGAGATACAGTGCCACTTGAGGCAATTCAGTTGGAGAGTGACCTAACTTATGAGGAGAAACCTGTGAAGATTCTGGAGACTGCCGAAAGAGTTACCCGCACCAAGACGATCAGACTAGGCAAGGTTCAGTGGGATCATCAAACCGAAGAGGAAGCAACTTGGGAGCGTGAAGAAGATCTGAAGCAAGACCACCCGCATCTCTTTTCTAGCCAGTCCGAATCTCGAGGACGACATTCATCTTAAGGGGGGTAGGTTTTTAACATCCCAATTTTCTAAATTCGGATGTTAATAGATCATCATATCCATCTCATGCTGCTTCCGCATTTTTTCTTGAGTTTTAAAATATTTTTAAGCATGTTTCAACACATGGCAGTTCGCTGGAGAGGATATAAGAGGACTTATCCCCATTTTTAATTTTTTGAAAAATAGTTTAAAATATTTTGTGAGACTTTTTAATTTTACTTTGGAGTTATAAATATTTTCTAAAAATATTTTTGGAATTTATTTATGATCCGGAAAAGTTTTTAAATCAATTTTCGGAGTTTTCGGTATTGTTAAAATGCCAGAAAAGTATTTTAAAAATATTTAAAAATAAGTTGCAAATTTTTTATTTCTATTTAATATTTTGGTCAAGCCAAAAATTCAGTTTTATCATTTTAAAAATATTGTCAAAGACGGAATTTTAAAATAAATTTCCGTGATTTTTCTAATATTGTTTTGGGCCTAATGGGCCTGTTCTGTTTTTTTTTCCGCAGACCGATTTTGTGTTTATCTCGGATTTAAAAAAAAGGATTAGGGGCTGGCTATAAATAGCCCCGATTAGGGCTAAATTATTTTCTCTTAGCGTTTTAGGTTAGCCCTAAACTAATCCGCAGGACCCGCCGCCGCCGACATCATCGACGACGTCATCGCCGGATTTTCGCCGGAGTTCGCCGGAATCTCGCCGGAGTTCGTTTTTTCGCCGGAGTTCGTCGTTTTTCCGCCGCCGGTGAGCACCCCGAGCCCGCACCGCCGCCTGCGCCGACCCCGCCACCGTAGCCGCCGTCCCCCGTGCCTAGCGCCGCCGCCGTTTGGCCGCCGCCCGTGCGTCGCGCGCCCCGCGCCCCTGCTGCGCCCCACGGCCGCCGCCCAAGGCCGCCCCCACCGCCGGCCGCCGGCCGCCCCTGCCCGGCCGGCCTAACTCGAGCCGGAGCCGAGCCATGGTCTCCTCTGCGTCCCGCGCGTGGTGGAGAAGAAGACTAGGAAAAAAAAGTTTTGCTGCGTTTTAGGGAAAAAAATTTCAGATCTGGATCCAAACCGCCTAGGGACCCGATCGCGTTGTTCAGAAAGTTTTTATTTACGTCCGGGTCCTTTTTACAGTGGAGCACCCTGGTACTCCCCGGTGTCACCTTGATACCGTTTTTGCAACTACTTTTTAACTGTAACTCGGAATTGGGCGATTCCAGTTGCGTTGCGACCGTGTAGAAATTTTCTAGCCAGTAGACCTAGTGTTACAGAAGTTTGAAGTTTTTAAATTTGGATCCCAAGCTGATCCAAATTTGAACTTCCGGCAGCCGTAACTTTTTACCGGTGCGCCCGTTTGTGCCGTTTCTTTTTGCGTTAGTTTTATTTTGACAAGTACTTTAAGTTTAGCTACTGTTAGGCAAGTTTTGCTACTGTTATTTGAATGTTTATTATTGTTTGAGCACATTTGTATTGAACATATGATTGATTGGTGCTATGTTTGCTCGTATAGATTGTCCGGAGTGTGCCGCCTCGTATTGTGAGGATTGTGACCGTCAGGACCAGCAAGAAGGCAAGTGATGCTTTGACCATACTCATACCTATATTTTCTATATGCATTATGTTAAGAAATATCACCCTATTGCATGATAGGTAGTTTATTATTTCTGTTGTTGCAGAACCAGTGAGGATAGCCACATGTCTTGACTTGTCTACCGTAGATCAACTTAGCCGTGTTGTTGCTTTATTGCTATGCTTTGTAGACGTGGTTTGGGTTGTGCAAATTCATGGTTGTGAGCTATTTAATAACTTGTGTAGCATCTTTTTAATAAATAGAAATCACCTCTGGACGGGCAGGGAGTGCTTCCTGGGGGCTCGTTCCTTATCTAAGGTCGAGACCAGGTTGTACCCCTAATGGTTGGTTTGGTTGTTGACAGTACGTCATGGCGAGTACCCTCTGACGGAGTGGGCGCCGTCCAGGCTCAAATAGATCAGACATACTTGGTGACTAGGAGCTTACATGTACAGCCGCTCGCCATATGGGCTCTAGCTTAGTTGAGTATGATGTAGGAAGCCTCTCCCGTGCAAAGCTAGCAGATGTAGATGTGATAGGTGGTACCGGCTTGCCGTTAGGTGTAGGTGACCTCTTCTGAAAGACTTCGTCTCAATCTTCGGGTTGAGTCCAGCGGGGAAAGTGTACTAACCTCTGCAGAGTAAAAACTAATCATGATTAGCCGTGTCCCCGGTTATGGACATCCTTGAGCTACTAGACATTACTGTTACTAGAGGATCTTCACATATGAATCACCATAATAATTTGAGTGGGCAAGATTAATTAAAGGGTGTGGTGTTGGAACTGGTGTGCCCAGTTCGTTCTTAAGTAGTAAGTTCAACTTAAAATTTTGAGTAGTTTAGTTCAGGAGAAAATTGGCTTTCTGCAAAACTAAACCATAAGCCTTTCCTTTGAATTACCTTCCATGTAGTTGTAGGTCCTTTATAGAAACTTTTCCGTGTCACTTGCCGTACAAATCAGATGTACTGACCCGTTGTCGGGCTGTAACCTTCGGTGTTGCATGTTTTTCAAACGATCAGTAAGGTGCGTTAGGGGTTGCGAGTCTACACTCAGCATGTTCGCATTTGGCTGTTGATGGGACTCCACGTTACTTGGTTTTGCTTCCGCTATATTTATATTGAATAAGCTAGCCTTGAGCTATGCAACTTGTTATTTATTTTACTCTGGATCATACGTTGTAATAATGATGCACTTGTATTTTGATATTCATCTATAATACTGTGTGTGCCAGCGAGTTAGACCCAGGGACTGGCACTTGAGCACAGAGACTTCAATTCTGTGTGAATTGGGTCGTTACAAAACATATAGGGTTCAGATCTGAAATCATGGCACTCGGCCCTAAAGTGACAAACATGAAGAGCAACAAGTACTATAATAGATGATAAACACCATAGTAGAGGATAGGGAACATGCCCCCAACAATCTAACAAACTATTATATGATCTAACTCATCCAATCCCTACAATCATTTCTATTGACACCAGTTTTTGGCACGGCAATAAACCTATATAAGATGGCTTCAAATGAATAAGTGTTCTACATGAAAAAGTTTTGTATTGTCAATATGAGCATTTTTTAGTTTGAGTTATCGCCATCCGATTTCATTCCGAGGGCGGAAACTATGTTTGAAGCAGTAAGGTCCTGGCATTCGAGGTACTATTCTACCAATTAGGCCTTCAAGACATCCTCAAATAGATAAATGTTTTGCAAGAAGTGGCTTCGTCTCGTCGAATTGGCCGATTTTGGTTTTTGAACCATCTAAATCCGAGTTCGTATGAAAAAGTTACAGCCATAACAATATATACCTGTCAAGAGCAAAAATTGACGCACGGAGCCAGACACACGTGCAACCGATGTCTGATGGAAAACGTGACATGACGCACGGAGCCAGACACTTATACAATTGATGTCTGATGAAAAGAGTGAGGATATCGGCCTTTTAGATGGCCCTGAATCAAAAAACGCACAACATGAGAGTTCTTGGAAATTTCGAGGGCTACAACTTTGATGTTTTGAGTTTTTTCATCCGAGGTCGTTTACAGCTCCAAAACTCCTGAAAAGTGAACTACTGTTTCAGGCCCACCTGTAATCCGAGTTCGGTTAAGTTTGGAAAATTTTGGACGGGATTTGGAGTCATTTTCTTGTACGGAAAGACCAGCCTCCTCATATATAGATGATTTGACGGCCGATTGAAAGAACACAGTCGACATACATACAAAAACGCATCTACTTTTCAAGCTTTCTACTTTTCATCTAGTTCTAGTTATTCTTTGGTGTTTTGCTCGTAAAGCACCGGTTTGTTTTCCGAAATTGAAGATTTCTTTGTTGATTTGCTTGTAAATCATCCTTTCTTCGTAATGAAAAATGAAGTCTGTGTTGAGTTGAACAATTTCTTCGTCAACACAAATTGGCGACTCCGCTGGGGAACGAGGCTGAGTTAGACCTAAATCGGACAAAGAACAAGCGCAAGATCATCCTCAACTCGGGCGTCATGAATTATGATCTCAAGAAAAACAGCGACATCGACTCCGACAATATAATCCCTGTTTAACCTGAAGATCTCTCGGAAGAGCTACAATCAGAGATGGAGCTTGCACTTGAAGAACAGAGGAAGGTATGGTTGACTGGATTCTAGAAGACGCGGGACGGCGTGGTCAAGAAGGTGGCCGCACCAAGTGTCATGCCGAGTGCATCTAAACCACTCGGCGCTGAGGTAACAAAATGCACCGAAGAACTTGCTCATCTAATTGATACTTTTGTGGCTAGCAAATATAATAACGAGATGTCAAATTCCATGCATGCAATTGCTAAAAATATGACTGAGAAATTTGAAGAACTTAAAGTGTAACTTAGTAAAGAATATGGAATTGGTTTGCCTCATCATGTACCGAGTTAAAATCAACTCGGAACACAACCGATCCCTAATAATTTTCATGTGCCTGATGCATCAACTAGTGCTATTCAACCATATGTTGCTACAAGTAATAGTCATAGTGGCTAGAACCCTTTTGGTAGTTCGGCTAACACTTTTGTTACTAGTGTTACTCATCCTACTTTTAGTACTTCGGTTATATCAAATTATAACCGAAGTGTTGTCTTAAATCCTAATTTTGCAGCAACCCTATTTTCAAACAGTAGCTTACAATGCTCAACCGAGTCACACGCAACTTGGTACAGATTCTCAACTAGGTTACACCCCACTCGGTACAACTTTGAAACCGAGTTACACACAATTTGGTACAAACCCACAACCGAGTTACAACCAATTCGGTAATGCTAATGGTTTTCCGTTTCAAACTTCACATCCTTAAGTCTCTTTGCCGAAAAACTTATCACTTGTTGTTATCCCATCTCCCCCACAAATAAATTCTACACCACCTAGTATGAAGGATCAAATTGCTGATATACTTAGAGAGTATGGTTTAGCACCTAAGGGTACAGCACCAGCATATCAAAAACCATACCCCGAGTCCTTTGATTATATACCATATCCTTGTGGAGTCAGAATTCCAGATTTTGTTAAGTTTACAGGGGAAGATGGTAGATCAACTTTGGAACATGTAAGGCAGTTTTTAATGCAAACTAGTGAATTTTGCACATCGGATGTTTATAGAGTTAAGCTATTTTCCATATCTTTGCCCGGTGTGGCATTTACTTGGTTTTTATCACTTGCTCCTAATTCTATTACAACATGGGCACAATTGGAGCAGAAATTTCATGAGTATTTTTATAGTGGTGAAACTGAGCTTCGGCTTTCCGACTTGACTATGGTTAGGCAGAAGTATAATGAATCGGTTCATGACTACATTAGAAGATTTAGAGACACAAAAAATCGATGCTTTAGTTTAACTATAGCCGAAAAGGACTTGGCTGATCTTGCCTTTTCTGGTTTACTCGCTCACATCAAAGATATGTTAGAGGGGCAAGAGTTTCTATATGTTAATCAAGTGTTGCAAAAAGCTTTGGCACAAGAAAACCTAGTTAGAGATGTTAAGCAAGCTAATCGGTTTAGAGATAACAAGGGAAAAGACAAAGTTAATCCTACGGTTAACACTGTAGAGTATGATATTGACTCGGCTTGTGATGGTGACATAGAAGTTTGTGTAGAAGAGTGTTCCAAACACCAATTTCAAAACCTTTTGTGTGTCCTGCCTTGAAGCCTATACCTTCTAGGAAAGAGGAGATCAAGTATACCTTTGATATTAGCAAATGTGATAGGATTTTTGACATGTTATTGCAGGGAAAACAAATGTGGTTGCCAGCAGGACATGTAATTCCATCTCCTGAAGAATTGGGTAGAAAAGCATATTGCAAGTGACATAATTCTTTTTCTCATGCTACTAATGATTGTAATGTGTTTCGACAATAGGTGCGATCGGCCATTGGTGAAGGACGATTGACATTTACAGAAGCCTCCAAGATGAAGCTCGATAGTGACCCCTTTCATATCAACATGATCGAGTTTCATAACAAGAAGATGGTAATTCAGCCAGATCAAGCCGAGTCGGAAAAGGAGAAGAATGTAGTTGAGGACAATGCTCCACCAAGAATGATCAAGCCCAAGAATCCATAGATCGGAGTATGGAAGGTCAATGGTAAGAAAAAGCAAGCCCCAAGACCAAAGACGATAGTTAGCATGTTGTTGGAAAAATACACTTCACGTAAAACCAACAATGTGTTCAATCGGCTTGGAGGAGTTAAACGTCCAAGATCTCCTCCTAGGCATAACAATGAGCATTGGGAGTGAAATCCGTATGAGCAACAGCCAGGTTTTCCGATGCAACCGACTTATTGGGGATGCCCACCTCCTATGCCTCCACACTTTCCTCCATGGGGTTTTATCCCTTGGGCACCTTTCCCTATGGGACCACCGAGTTATTTTCAACAAGGAGGAAATCAGCCAAGTCCTATATACAAAGAACAACATGCGAAAAGGACTCGGTTCAATGAAGATATGACTCGGAGGAATCGTTCACCGGTGCGCAAGGTGGATGGCTGAGACAATGCTGGTCGTAGGCTCACTTGGGTGCGCAAGTTTGCAGAAGCACTCGGCAAAGGACAAGCAGATGGAGGATCAGGGAAGGACTCGGATGAACAGTGTGCTGGCGAGTCAAGAGACAACTCGGTTCAGGAAGAAGAGGCTCATCACTCCAAAGAAAATACAAGCCGAGTTGCAATGGACTCTGAAGTGAATAGTGTCGCACCCACCTGTGCAGCTCGGAAGACTGGTTCAGTTGGTGTGCGCATCAGTCCACTCAACAAAGCAGACAGCCCACGGGAAGCCCCTAATTAGTTTCCACTTATTTTTGGCTCACTTAATCAAGATGGGGACCCGAATACCAGTGGGAGCCAAAAGTTTGCAACATGAGTTTAACTCGTCAGCGGACCAACACTCATGTTACTCGGTATAGGCCAAACTACTCGGGGGCACCCAACACAGGCCGAGCAACTCGGGAGGCAAGAAATATAGGCCGAAGTACTATCGGAACAGTCAGCAGGGACCGAGTAACTAGGAAGTCAACATGGCCGTGTGTCAGAATGTGCCAAGTAGCTTGGGGAGCAGCAAAACCAACTCGGTAGCTCTAGTAACCCAACCAGGGACAAGTAACTCGGGCGGAAGCAAGTCGGTTGTTCCAGGAACTCAGCCAGAACCTCATTGGTGTCCGAAAAGATTAACTCACACTTAGAAAAGCCGAGTACAACGGTTGCGGGAAATTGAAATAAGAGAGGAGATTCCTGAGAAGAAGCATCACATGATGTTCAATAAGGAGAGGATTTTGATACCTCCGTTGACTTGGAAGAAAAAGCTCATGACAGAAAGAAACTTCGTCACCAATAACTCAGAAGATGGAGGCCATAACTCGGATGCTACCAACAAATTGGAAGGAGCTGACCATAACTCGGATGCTGCCAAACATTTAGCAGGTGCTGCCCGCAACTCAGATGGTGATCATTACTCGGATGATGTGGCTAACGACTCAGAGGATTATGGGGAGTATTTTGGTGGTGATGAAGACTACTCGGATGGTGATGACAAGTACTCGGACGATGACATGGCCGAGGGTAAGGTTGACAACGTTAACTCGGAGGGTGGTGTCAACTCGGAAAGCAATCCCCATATGGATATCAACATGGTCTTTGCATTTCCCGTTGCATTCCGTGCGCCCGAGCCAGAGGTTTTTGAGCTTGTTCTTGGTCCGAGTAGAGCCATGTTTGAAAAGCCAAAGAAGGTGGATCAAAATTTGAAGCCATTGTTCATCAAGGGGCACATTGATGGCAATCCTATTGCGCGCATGCTTGTGGGTGGTGGCCCAGGTGTCAATATCATACCCTATTTGGTGTTTACCAAAGTCAACCGAAAGGAGAGCGAGCGAATGAAGACCAACATGGGACTTAGTGGGTTCTTAGGAGAGCTACCTGAAGCCAAGCACATTATTTCTATGGAGCTCACGGTTGGGAGTAAGACATTGCCAACTGCTTTCTTTGTGGTTGATGTAAAAGGCCGATACAATGCTCTATTGGGACGTGACTGGATACATGCGAACTATTGCATTCCTTTTACCCTGCATCAGTGCTATTTAATGGGTGGATGACAATGTGGAGGTGGTTGGAGCTGATAATTCGTCTTGCATAGCTATGACAGAGGTACCGGTTGATTGGTAACTCGGTAACATGTCGTGTTTGACTTGTAGAGATCTATCGGACTATGACTATATTAGTACAGGTGTAGATGGTTTTGTACCTATCAGTGTATAGCCGGCTGATGTAGCTCGGCTTAACAATCTGTCTATGTAAATGATGAATAAAAATAGTAGTATTAAATGGCTCCAACAACGTACTGAGGAGTATCGTTCTAGAAAGAGTGATATGCATGAAAACATTGAAGAATTTGAAGACATGGAAAAGCTTGTGCATGGATTCTCATCGGCTGATTGATACGCGAGAGATGATAATTGCTTCTCGCCCTTTGTTGGTTACCCCATGTGGAAGGTGAGATGCAGCGCAGCGGCATGTTTCCCTCAGTGAAGATACCGAGGTTTTAAGATTGTCTCCCGTAGGACTCTGGCAATGATAAGTAGGTGTCAGCGGCGCAACTGACGTGGACCTGCACACAGACACAAATAACTTTCCTCCCAACGAAGTTCAGAGAGGTTGTCAATCTCTTCGGTTTTTTTGTTTACAAAGGATCAAAACACAAGGGATAATGATAATGATAGAAACAGAAAGTAAAAGCAGAAAAGTAAATGAGCATGTAAACAATGATGAGAATATGGACAGGGGTCCTGTTATGTTCACTCGTGATGTCTCTCTCCCAAAAGACGATAAAACTGCTATGCGAGGTAAACAAATTACAGATGGGCAATTGAAAGGATTGTAATCGCACCACAATGCTAACTATGCTACAAAAGAAAGGAAGAGGCTCAAAAGCATGGGTAGTACACCAAAAATAAGTAGACCGGAATCCAACTTCATCTACTACTAATCATCCAACTTGAGATATCTATCTAGAACATCTTGCTGGTATTAAGTTGCAAGCCCCACCCAAAGTGTAAACCCAAAGCAACAGACAACTGCATTAAAAATCACTTTGCGTAAAGTAAACAATCCTTGCAACCGCGGTTACAAGCACCGTTGTTTTCCCCCTTGTGGCAACAGCACATCCCCTAGACTCATGTTTCTGTCACTCAAGCGTGTCATCAAGGGGCATGAACCCACAATCGAGCATAATGTTCCCTCTTGGATTTACTACCTACTACTTGGCCAAATCAATAAACAGCAACGGAGAACATGCAAGAATTACTTAGGAACAAAAATGTAAAAGACAAGAACCAAATATATTACTCTATCACAATCTGAACATAATCTCATAATCCATCAGATCCCATCAAACTCAGCATAGCAACAGCAAAAAGATTACATATGTGCCTCGATCATGTAGGGCAGCTCACGAGGTCTAAACCATGAAGAACAAATAGGGGAGGAGAACACCACAAAGCTACTGATCACGGAACCATGGTCCAAAGGAAACTACTCATGGCACATCCCGGAATTTTCCATGGTGAAGGGGAAGCTCCCGGAGGTCGATCCTCCCTCCGACAAGGTGCCTGTGACACCCCGCCTGAATACCACTGTACACAGACGAGCGTCGCCCACACACCAGCCCAGGAATCACTCTGGTGTGCGCGCTTACAACACGTACCAAGAACATAGGCACAACTGTAAAAGGATTCATAAGATAAAGTGGCTTGAATCAATAAATTACCACCATATATGGTTCATTACAGAGAAGGGAGCAGCGGAATAATAACTGTCTACGGCAGCACGGACTTGGAGCGGCTCCAATCCACAGGGATCTGACTAGGTTACTCTTCCTAGCTCGCAAACGCTCGACTCCTCCTAGGGAAACTGGATCCTTAGATAAAACTGAAAATCTGGCTACGCGAATATCCAGGGATGAAAGCCATGTGAGTACGTTGAATGTACTCGCAAACAAGCAAACCAAGTAACATATACAACAAGCAGAGCAATCCATGGAATTCAAGCATGCCTTAAGTTATTAGAGTGATATTAGTCATCATAGCAATGCATCTTAATCAATATTAATAATCATGGCATAAGGAATATTAACATGATGAATCTAGCATTCTATTAAGAGCAAAACCAGAGTAATGACAATCAACACATGGAATGATCAATATCATCATAATGAAATGAGCATTCTACCATGATTAAGACTAGTGCGAACAACAGAAGGAACACTCATGATCATCGCCTGACCATGCAACTTACCTCGGAGTCATTACCGACTCCACCTTCAAGTGACGGGTCATCGCTTGACCACTCAATGGATTAGGTGTCCTTATGTTACCACCCAATCATTCCGGTCATCGCATGACCATTCAACGGGTTAGGTGTCCTTATGTTACCACCCCATCATTCCGGTCATCGCATGACCAACAACTCAGCACCATTATTATACCGGTTTGTGTTGACCATAGTGTGACCTAGTATGAACTGTGTCCCATGACCGAGGACGTGGCTATTCGAATAGATTGTGACTCTGCAGAGTTTGTGCACGTTACCCACACTATGGAGTTCTTCCTCCACCCAGCACTCCAGAACTTGTCCCATAGGATTCTTGGAACTCGTTCCGCAAGAGTGGTCTAGGACTTATCCAACGAAACTTGCCTACCGTGTAATCTCCCTACGGTATCACCGACACACTGTCTTGGGTATCCCTGTGTCCTCCAGACACCGGCCAACTTATTGGCAAACGACTACCGTGTGGAAAATACCATCTCGAACGGGGACTCCCGGGTAAACAACTCTGGATGTCAAGGTTATCACCACCTACCGTGCCAGGGTAGCGTGCGTGCATAACCTCCCCTCTTTGGTGATACCCGTAGAAGGCACTATGATAGCCCAAGCTAAGGCCCGCCCATACAGGCAAATGTGGCTGCACGAATAAAGCCCGGTTCGGTGGTACTTGGTCAATGTTTATATTATGTTCATCAAGTTTTAGCATTAATTCTTGCAGCATAAATTGAACAAGGTAACACGGCATGAACATAACAAAACCACCAAACACGTGCAACCACTAGCATGGCATGGTGTGAATGTAGTAAGCATGGATATTAAAGAATGACTAAGGTCAACACATGTCAAACTAACGGCATAAGCATGATATAATTAACATGAACAACATGGGCATGATACTAACCAGTAAACATGGCATGATCATTATCATAACAAGTAGACATGTATAAATAGCACAAGCATGATACTTACGAGTGAACATAGCATGATCGACATAAACATATCACGTAAGCATGGCATAAGCATGTCAAGTCAAGTTAACCGCTCATGGTTTAGTTCATCGTTAAAGCAACATGACGAGATCACATTTTTAAACACACAAGAACAACACGGCACAATGCTTAGAGCATATATTAGATGGCTTGCTTTCTTGCTTTCTTTCCTGGGGGTGGGGGGGTCGAAGAATCCACCGGACGGACGTGCGATCACCTTCCAAAAAAGATTCGACGGGACCGACGGTTCTCCAGCGAAGCCTAACGACATCCGGGGGCAAAAGGGTAAATCTCACAATGCAAACACATCATGAAATTTGCACCAACGGAATGGGTTCGAAAAACTGAGAACCTGGGCTTTTGAATCACCGCAATCGGAGTCACGGTCGCGGAGATACGGCCGTTCGTTCGATAGGCAGAAAAAGAAACCAGATCTGTCCATTTCTGCGGCTAACGGGCGAACGTCCGCTAAATAACTGCTTCGGCCCGGAGAGAGGAAACGTATTTCAGAAAATACGCTTTTCACCGAAGCGGAAGCGCATTTCGGCCCGCAGCAGCACCAAAGTACGCTTTCGCAACCGGAAGACGTATTTCAGCCCGGGGCTGCCAAGAATACGCTTTCCCAGCAGGGAAACGTATTCTGGTAACTACGCCTCGCGCGGGCCTGGGTCTAGTCACTGATGGGCGGGGCCCGCCGGTCAGGGCCTCTGCTTCGATCTCACTCCTCTTCCGGTTTCTCTCCAGGTCGCGCCGCGGAACAGAGGATGGTCGGGCCGGTGCGGTGGCCACAGTCGGCTGCTGGAGCGAGGAGCCCGCCGGAGCGCTCGCCGGGGCGGCTCGTGGCGGCGCCCTCAGGGTGTTTGTGACACCCTGGTTTTTTACCCCTTTTTATTTGTAATTTTATTTTCTGATTTTCTGGATTTAGAATTTATTTTCTTGGATTTTTCAGCTCAAATGGCCTTGATCACTTAGGCCTAATCTTTCCCCTAGGCCAAGTGACCTCTGAACCCTTCCCCCTCATGGCTATGATCAAGCTTTGATCATCCAAACCCTTGCCATATTTTTATTCTTCAAGAAAACCCTTTTTCATTAAGGGAATTTGCTCTTTTCCCCCTCCCTTTTGAATGTAGCCTCACCTCTGATCCTCCTATTGCCCTGAAACTTTTTGTGCTAATCAATGGAGTCATGACTCATGATGCTATGCAAAAACATGGGCAAGTTTAGTACAAAAATAATCCTGTAGAAATTCATTTCCATTTCTGACCAGAGAGGCACTTTGTGAAGCAAGTACCCTGTAGACTTGTCCATTTGCCTTGAATTTTTTACCACATAAGCAACTTCCTAGATAACCCAAGAACACCAAGTTTCAGCCCCAAAAACCTAGCCAAACTCTCTGGAGAAATTCGCAAAGTTTCCTGCAGAAAACTGTTTTCGAAGCTACCAAGTGTTTGAGCCCACCTGCAAGCCTCCCAACCCCTCACCCATGATATTGGACGATGTATACACGCCAAGGACACAGTGCGCACGCCCTGGACGCCCTCAGTGCACACGTGCCAGGGGTGAGCACGCGCACTGCCGGCCACAGGTGTGCTTTGGCCGTGGCTGTGAGGTCACCATCACGGGCACGCCGCACCCCGAGCACCCGCAGCCGCTTGCGTGTGTTCGTAGCCATCGTGGTACACTCGTGCTTCACCCGACTCACCCCAAAGCCCCGCCGCCCGCCGGAGACCTCGCTGTCGTCGCCATGATTGCTCCAGGAGACACGCGAGACGACCACTGTGGCCAGCACGCCTCCACTTGGCCCGTGGGTGCATCCGCGCGTTCCAAGCGTTACCGCATCCCCAATGCGCCACCTGCCCCTCAAAGCAGCGCCGCCCCCCACCCCTTTCGCCGACTCAGGCCTCCGCAGTTCCATGGCTGCTGCCGCCCCGTGCTTCCCGTCGACGCAGTCCATTGGGAGACGCACGCACGCGCTCTGCACCTCCACTAGAAACTCCTAGAGCCCCCGGGTACAGCCCGAGCTGATCGACAGGAACACTGCTCCAGCAAGCTTCCGCCCTTCGGCGACCGTGGCGGAATCCATAGACCCCTATAAATTGGCCCCCGTCTCTGCTTCCAAGCACCACAGCTCACCCCCACACCACTCCTAGAGAGCTCAAACGAGGAGGAGACCGACCGGGGAGGCCCCTGGTTGGAGATCGCACCGGAGCACCGCCGCCAGCATAGCTGGAGAAGAACCTAGCGAAGCCGTCCGACCACCGTTCGAGGAATTTCGGGTACGTGGCTGCTCGCCGTGACCCCCTGCGTCTCCTCCCCTAGCCCTAGTTCACCTCCGAGGCCTCCTCGCCGGCAAACCACCTTCGCCAGAGCCGCGGCCTCTGTCTCCCTCTCTTTTTATTTCGACCTGACACCCTGACCCCACCCATCAACCAATCCAGCCTCTCCAAACCGGTATAAGTGGAGACGCCCGCGTAGGTTTACGCCTTCGACGTGGCACATCCAGAGTTTTTGCAAAAAATGATTTAAAACCTTTTTAAATTGGAAATTTGACCAAACTTTGACCATGAATAACTTCTAAACCACAAGGCCAAATGAGTTGATTCTTTTTGCTAAATTTTTGTCTTGAGCTCCTCTTCAAGTTGGAAAAGTTTGGGAGCTTGGATCTCTGTCTAGGTCCACTAGACATAAGGAATGTGCATTGGACTTATATTGCTTTGCGACTTGTTTTATTTTTCAGAAGGTGATCAAGTGCTTGCAGCAGACCAGGAGTTCAAGGACACTCCATTTGACCAAGGCAAGCCATAACAATCTTGTCATCAGGAGCTTGAGTTGCCTTTTGATGAATTAAATCATTTAACTTGGATTTTTCTTGCCTTTAAATTTGCTTGCTAATAAAGTTAATCAACCATGATAAGTAAGATGTTATAATCATGCCATGCCTACTGATCTTTATCATGCCACCCTAGTACATATTATCACCATGCTTATTTTGACATGCCTATGCCGGAATTATTCGTGTGATGATCATGTTCCTACTTGAATGCCATGTTTAGTTAGTTCATAGTATGCCATGCTAGTTATTGCATATGCTTGCTGGTAGTACCATGTTCATGCCATGTTGCCATATATCTTCCTTGTCATAGATTTGTTCATTGGAATCTAATGAACATAATAACCGTTGACCAAGTGCCACCGAACCGAGCTTTATCCGTGCAGCCACATTTGTCTGTATGGGCGGGCCTTAACTTGGGCTATCGTAGTGCCTTCTATGAGTATCACCAGAGGGGGGGTTATGCACGCACGTTACCCTGATCAGGTAGGTGGTGATAATCTCGACATCCAGAGTTATGTACCCGGGGGTCCTAGAGGGGACAAAGTTAGTAGACCACGTGTTGGTCAGGGCCATGTGATGGCCGGTGTCGGAATGACACAGAGATACCCAAGACAGTGTGTCGGTGATACCGTAGGAAGGTTACGCGGCAGACAAATTTTGTTGGAGAAGTCCTAGCCCACTATTGCGGAACGAGTTCCAAGGATCCTGTGGGACAAGTTCCGGAGTGATGGGTGGAGGAAGAACTCCATAGTGTGGGTAACGTGCACAAACTCTGCAGAGTCACAATCTATTCGAATAGTCGAGTCCTCGGTCACGGGACACAATTCGTACTAGGTCACACGATGGTCAACACAAACTGTATACTTAATTTGATGCTGAGTGGCTGGTCATGTGATGGCCGGATTGGTTCGGTGGTAACAGAGGACACCTAATCCAATAAGTGGTCATGCGACGACCCGTATGATGGTTGGTCATGAGATGACCCGGATACCGAGTCGGGATGACTCGGAGGCAACACGGTCATGCGGTGATCGTGAGTTATGAATTGGCCTTGCTTCCTATATTAACTTGCCATGCTTGTCATGTTATTGTTGTCCTGATGACTTGGTTGTTATGAGCTTGCAAGTACATTCAATGTACTGACCTGGCGTGTCATGCCAGATGCAGGACGAGCCGAACCTGAAGAGACGTACTTTGTGAACTAGGCCATGTCCCAGCAGTGTCCTTGTGGAGTGGAGTCCCATCACCTCGTTATTCCGCTGCCGTAGAATCCTTCGACGATCGTTTTGAGGCCCTGAGATGTGACATAAATAATGTTGATAGTGTTGTTATAACGCCCCGACCACTCCCAATCGGTTAACCACCGATTCAATGGTCGGTGCGCCTAGGATCCAGACTGTCCTCAAAAACCAACACTAGTCTTTTCTGCACACTTTGTCCTCACTCGTGCGCACCCGGGATCAACTTCCCGGTCGGTCACCCATCCCAGGACTACTCCAAGCCAAGCACGCTTAACCTGATAGTTCTTTCCTGGCGGGCTCCTGGAGAAGAAGGTGCACCTTATTGATATGAGTGGTCTATCACTCCTATTGATATCCTGGGATGTAACATATTGTACACAGACGAGTGTCTCCCACACACCAGCCCAGGAATCACTCTGGTGTGCGCGCTTACAGCACGTACCAAGAACATAGGCACAACTGTAAAAGGATTCATAAGCCAAAGTGGCTTGAATCAATATATTACACCAATAGATGGTTCATTAAAGAGATGGGGGCAGCGGAATAATAATTGTCTATGGCAGCACGGACTTGGAGCGGCTCCAATCCACAGGGATCTAACTGGGTTCCTCTTCCTAGCTCGCAAACGCTCGACTCCTCCTAGGGAAAGCGGATCCTTAGATAAACCTGAAAATCTGGCTACGCGAATAGCCAGGGATGAAAGCCATGTGAGTACGTTTGAATGTACTCGCAAACAAGCAAACCAAGTAACATATACAACAAGCAGAGCAATCCATGGAATTCAAGCATGCCTTAAGTTATTAGAGTGATATTAGTCATCATAGCAATGCAGCTTAATCAATATTAATAATCGTGGCATAAGAAATATTAACATGATGAATCTAGCATGCTATTAAGAGAAAAACCAGAGTAATGACAATCAACACATGGAATGATCAATACCATCATAATGAAATGAGCATTCTACCATGATTAAGACTAGTGCGAACAACACATGGAAAACTTATGATCATCGCCTGACCATGCAGCTTACCTCGTAGTCATTACCGACTCCACCTTCAAGTGACGGGTCATCGCATGACCACTCAACGGATTAGGTGTCCTTATGTTACCACACAATCATTCTGGTCATCGCATAACCATTCAACGGGTTAGGTGTCATTATGTTACCACCCGATCATTCCGGTCATCGCATGACCAGCAACTCAGCACCATTATTATACCGGTTTGTGTTGACCATAGTGTGACCTAGTACAAACTGTGTCCCATGACCGAGGACGCGGCTATTCGAATAGATTGTGACTCTGCAGAGTTTGTGCACGTTACCCACACTATGGAGTCCTTCCTCCACCCAACACTTCGGAACTTGTCCCACAGGATCCTTGGAACTTGTTCCGCAAGAGTGGTCTAGGACTTCTCCAACGAAACTTGCCTACCGCGTAACCTCCCTACGGTATCACCGACACACTGTCTTGGGTATCCCTGTGTCCTCCAGACACCGGCCAACCTATTGGAAAACGGCCACCGTGTGGCAAATACTGTCCTGAACGGGGACTCCTGGGTAAACAACTCTAGATGTCAAGGTTATCACCACCTACCGGGCCAGGGTAGCATGCGTTCATAACCTCCCCTCTTTGGTGATACCCGTAGAAGGCACTAAGATAGTCCAAGCTAAGGCCCGCGCATACAGGCAAATGTGGCTGCATGAATAAAGCCCGGTTCGGTGGCACTTGGTCAATGGTTATATTACGTTCATCAAGTTTTAGCATTAGTTCTTGCAGTATAAATTGAACAAGGTAACATGGCATGAACATAACACAACCACCAAACACGTGCAACCACTAGCATGGCATGGTATGAATCTAGTAAGAATGGATATTAAAGCATGAATAAGGTCAACACATGTAAACCTACCGGCATAAGCAAGATATAATTAACATGAAAAACATGGGAATGAAACTAACCAGTAAACATGGCATGATCATTTTCATAACAAGTAGACATGTATAGACAACACAAGCATGATACTTACGAGTGAACATAGCATGATCGACATAAACATATCACGTAAGCATGGCATAAGCATGTCAAGTCAAGTTAACCGCTCATGGTTTAGTTCATCGTTAAAGCAACACGACGAGATCACATTTTCAACAAACAAGAACAACACGGCACAATGCTTAGAGCATATATCAGATGGCTTGCTTGCTGGCTTGCCTGGGGGGGTCGAAGAATCCACCGGACAGACGTGCGATCACCTTCCAAAAAAGATCCGACGGGACCGACGGTTCTCCGGCGAAGCCTAACGATATACGGGGGCAAAAGGGTAAATCTCACAATGCAAACACATCATGAAATTTGCAACAATGAACGGGATCAAAAAACTGAGAACCTGGGCTTTCGAATCGCCGCAATCAGAGTCACGGTCGCGAAGATACGGCCGTTCGTTCGATAGGCAGAAAAAGAAACCAGATCTGTCCATTTCTGCGGCTAACGGGCGAACGTCCGCTAAATAACTGCTTCGGCCCGGAGAGAGGAAACGTATTTCAGAAAATACGCTTTAACTGAAGCAGAAGCGCATTTCGGCCCGCAGCAGCACCAAAGTACGCTTTCGCAACCGGAAGACGTATTTCAGCCCGGGGCTGCCAGGAATACGCTTTCCCAGCAGGGAAGCGTATTCTGGTAACTACGCCTCGCGCGGGCCTGGGTCTAATCACTGACAGGCGGGGCCCGCCGGTCAGTGCCTCTGCTTCGATCTCACTCCTCCTCTGCTTTCTCTCCAGGTCGCGCCGCAGAACAGAGGATGGTCGGGCTGGTGCAGTGGCCACCGTCGGATGCTGGGGCGAGGAGCCCGCCAGAGAGCTCGCCGGCGCGTCTCACGGCGGCTCCCTCAGGGCTATGTGGGGGAAGAGCCATGGCGGGGCGGGCCGATGCCACCGGCTTCAGCGGGCGGGCTCGGTAGCCGTGGCCGGCTCGGGCCAAGCCGAGCAACAGCGATGGGGCACTCCGGCCGGGCCAGGCGGCATCGGCGGCAGTGACCCTCAGCCAGGACGCGGGCGGCGGATGGCCAAGGCCGAGGGGTTCTGCTGGCATGGCCGCTGGCTGGGAGAGGCTTCGGCCAAGGTGGGGCGGGGCCGCGGCCTGGATGCTCGAGGGGGAGGAGATGGGGTGCTGCGGCTGCTCTGCTGGAGTGCGAGCAGCTCCGCTGCTCCTTAAATAGTCACGAGGAGGGGGCTCGAGCGTGAGCTCGAAGGATCCAGAGCCATGGCCACGCGGCGGCTAGGCCGTGGAGAACACGACGTCGGAACGAGCGGACAGGGGAACGGGGACAAGGGGAAACATGCTGGGGCGAGCGTGCGTGGAGTGGGGATCACGCAGGACATGCTCGGACACGAAGAAGACGCCATTGGAGATAAGGATCCAGTACAGGCACTTGCTGGACGTGAGCTGGACCTGCCACATGCGTGGTCACCCAGGCCAACACGTGTCCCACGCATGCTTTTGACCAGGAACCATGTCCACATGGTGAGGTGACATCTCAGGAGGTGGAATCACTCACTTGGAAGGGCATGCATGGCATGGAGCTCTGAAAGTGACATGACATGTGTTGGACCAGCAAGGTGTTTGTGCTGAACTTGGGGAGGCTTATCCGGTGCAATGGTCTGGAACTTGGGTCAGCCCACTCCTAACCATAGGTGATTACCTCTGCCAAGTTTGAGCACAAATGGATCACTGTACATACCACTTCCTTTACAAATGCACCAACTAGGCAGAAGGTGTTTGTGCTGTGGTGTGGCTAGCACACAGGCCCCCTTGTCTTGAAATTTGGCAGAGCTTAATCATACACTAGGATAAGTGTGTACACAAAATTTCAGCTCAAATGGACAAGGATAGATTGCACTTCCTTCACAAAGTTGCCTGCTGGACAGAAACTTTGGGAATTTTGTGTGAATTAATGGCTTGGCCATTGTGGGTCAAATTTTGTACAACACCATGACATGGGCAGGGAAAATGGCACAAAAACTTTGGGAGGCAATGGGCAAACATAAATAACACTTGCTTTGGAAGGTGCTATTCTGCCCTGAAATTTGAAATGGAAGCTATGCTCAAACTTTGAACTATGGAACCCCATGTTTTGATAGAAATGGCCATGGGTTGGATACTAGGAGTTCCACAATTCATTTGAGCACAAATGGGACAACTAAAATGGTAGCTCCTTTGCAAATGGGCTAAAAGGGAATTATTGGCTTTATAAAGAAAATCACAATTTCCTTTATTCAATCATAGCCAATATATTTGGGAGAGGTCAAGAGGATAACCAAGATCATCTCCACAAGTTTCCACAAGCTTTAGAGATGTCCAGGTATTTTCCGGGATTTAATTCCATCGATCGGCACAAATGGAATTAAGCGGATATGAAGAACATTGCACCGGACTCGGCAATACCCTTGCATATCCCGGCTCGAGGGTATGGGGAGGGATCTTGCCTTGCAAAGGGGCAGAGAAAATGGATGCAAGGTCAAGGATTCTCTGGATTCTTCTGGTCATAAACCAAACTCCAGTGGAAAAAGATCATGAGAAAAAGCTAGAAAGGAATAACAGCACAAAAATCGATAACCCGATTTTTGGGGTGTTACAGTGCCGGGAAGAAGTCTGCTGGCGATCCCGATCTTGGAAGCGCGGCGGCGGCGGAACAGTGCCGAGATCGCGAAAAGGGGTTCTCTTCTTGGAAGTTTCACGCCACGGGGAATATATAGGCGAAGGGGGCAGCTAGGGGGGCCATCAGGAGTCTAGGCGCCCACCTGGCGCGCGACCAAGCCATAGGACGCGCCAGGTGGCCGCCTGGGCACCTGGTGATGGCGGCCCTCCTTAGAGGTTCCGGAAGCTTCCGATGCGCCGATTTTTTATCCGATTTTCCTGAATATTTGGATCACTTTTAATATGGGAGAAACCTGGAATAAAAAAAACAGCAGAAAACAGAAATTGGCACTGAGGTGCACTGAGTTAATAAGTTAGTCCAAATATGATCAAAAGTGTATGAAAGTGTATCTAGATCATAGAAATATCACACAAAACATGCATGGAGCAAGCAGAAATTATCGATACGTTTGGGACGTATCAACATCCCCAATCTTAATTCCTGCTCGTCCTCGAGTAGGTAAATGATAACAAGCATAATTTCTGTGGTGACATTCTAGCAACCATATAAGAACTTTGGAAAGTAAAGAAATCAAGGTATGTGATTCAATTCATGTCAGAACAAGAGTCTATATTAGCATTGAAACAAGTAACAAAAGAACATAAGGTGCAAGAGCTCTCGCTCTCCGTGACTCGAATGTCTCCGAATGGTGTTTGCGTGCAAGAAGGGGGATAGGGAATACGAGAAAAAAATTACTTTTGTTGAGAACTCAATCTACTAAAGTTTCACACTTGGTCTTCTTTGGAATCTTATTTTGACTCGTCCCCAGACCACTAGCCATGTACAAGTCAATTTGATCCACTCCCTTTTGATATTTTGAGCACTCCTGCAATGGATGAGCGTAAGCACGAAAGTTGACACTTAGGATGGAAAAGAGAGAAATATGGTGGAGGAGGAAGACAAAAAGGTGAGAAAGGCTCACATCAATGAGGACAATCATAGGCGAGAAGGCCAAATGATAGATATGATGTGAGGAGTAGGGATTTCCATGCAATGGATGCACATACGAGCTAAAAAGCTATCCAATGGAACTAGTGGGGGTGCATCTAACTTGCTCGCTCATGAAGACCTAGAGCTCTTTTGAGGAGGCTCATCCTTGGAATATGCAAGCCAAGTTCTATAGTGTGAAGGTCCCCACATAGCTATATGCATGAATGACCATCTCTATGGAGTACAAGGATAAGAGGGAGTACTAGTGTGGATCTTTCAAAAGGATAGTAGTGTTGCCCCTTTCTCTCATTTTATTTTTCTTTTTCTATTTTTTGTATTTTTTTGGTGTCATCAATGGCTCTTATTATTTAACGCTCATTTGTCCTCTTTGGAATCTCTTATTTTGTCCACTTTGGTATCTTTTCCTCACTTAAGGGAAACACTCTAATTTACAAGAGGGTATAGAAGATCTTTCACACTTGATAAGGTACTCAAATCATAAAGAAGGCAATGCACAACACGGGAGAGGCTAGCAAATATGAGGAGGTGGAAGTGTCAACTTTCAATACTTACATTAGTCCGAAGAAATCATGCACTTATTATCGGGAACTCTCAATCTAATAAGGAGGTTCACAAAGAGACAAGTACCCTGAGGAGGAGTGTATGGGGGTTTGGTACGTGAGTGTACTCTAATATCCGATCCCTCCAAATATTAGCGATCCATCTAGTAGCTAGAGTTCTCAACTAGTTTTGTAGGTTTTTGAAAATACACACGGATTGCCCAAAATACGACACCTATCACTAATAGGCTCGAGCTCTTGACACCAAAAGTTAAAACATTACTCACATCAATACCTCAAAACTATTTCAAGTTACTACTAAAATTAAATAACAACCTCAATTACCTACTTTCAAGACAACACACAACTCAGTGCAACAACCAACTCTCTTAAGAAGATAAACATGAAAACTAAAGAGAGTTCCAGCAAAAAAATCCAAGGCTCTTGCTAAAGACAAACTAAGACTAAACTAAACATGGCAGTAGCTATGAAAAGATAAAGAACACACAACAGCAAAAATATAAGCATGAAAAATCCTATGATGTGTTCTAGATTGGAGTGGAGCGTGTTTCTCTCCCACGCAAAGTAAGATGGGGTCTAACTTGTTATGAATATCGAGCAAAGCTAAATAAACCTAAGAGCGAGACGCTCCAAGCCCCTTTCTTTCTTTTTATTTTTCTTTTTCTCTATTTTTGATATATTTTTGTATTTTTTGGTGGCCTCAATGGCTCTTTCTATTTAACACTCATTTGTCCGCTTTGGGATCTTTTATTTTGTCCACTTTGGGATATTTTTCTCACTTAATGGCAACACTCTAATTTACAAGAGGGTATATAAGATCTTTCACACTTTACAAGGTACTCAAATCATAAAGAAGATGTACTATCATGATGTATGCAATGTATGCCGCTACCAGTGTAGCAGGAACATGTACGACAAGAAGATCAAGTCATTAAGAGGTGGATGTTGCATGGCGATATATCTCGGAAAGGCTATGGAAATGCCTTGATAGTTGGTATGGTGGCTTTTTGGAGAAAGGATATAAGGAGTTTTATGATGACAGAGCGTATCATGCCAAGGGTTTGGATGTACCGGCGAAGGTGGACGCCAACTCTCAGAGTGAGAAGAAGGCAATGCATGGCACGGGAGAGGCTAGAAAATATGAGGAGGTGGAAGTGTCAACTTTCAATACTTACATTAGTCCGAAGAACTCATGCACTTATTATCGGTAGCTCTCAATCTAATAAGGAGGTTCATAAAGAGACAAGTAACCCGAGGCGGAGTGTATGTGGGTTTGGTTATCCTTGCGCATCCTCGACTCAAGGTACGTGAGTGTACTCTAATATCCGATCCCTCCAAAGATTAGCGATCCATCTAGTAGCTAGAGTTACCAAGTAGCTTTGTAGGTTTTGAAAATACACACGGATTTCCAAAAATACGACACCTATCACTAATAGGCAAGAGCTCCTGACACAAAAAGTTCAAACATTACTCACATCAATACCTCAAAACTATTGCATGTTACTACTAAAATCAAATAGCAACCTCAATTACCTACTTTCAAGACAAGACACAAATCAGTGAAACAACTAACTCTCTTAACAAGATAAACATGAAAACTAAAGAGAGTTCCAGCAACAAACTAAACAAAATCCAAGGCTCTTGCTAAAGACAAACTAAGACTAAAATAAATATGGCAGTAGCTACGAAAAGATAAAGAACACACAACAACAAAAAGATAAGCATGAAAAATCCTATGATGTGTTCTAGATTGGAGTGGAGGGTGTTTCTCTCCCACATAAAGTAAGATGGGGTCTAACTTGTTATGAACAGCGAGCAAAGCTAAATAAAACTAAAAATTAAACTTAAGAGCGAGACGCTCCAAGCATAGCATATAACGCATGAACTGATAAAAATATAGTGAGACGAAGGACGAACTAATGATTGTTTATGGAGAAGAGGATGCACGGGGGCATCCCCAAGCTTAGTGTAACGCCCCGGCCACAACCACCGGTTCCCGGCGTACGCCTGGCGGGATCTAGACTGTCCCCACAGACCAACACTAGTCTTTCCTGCGCACTTTGTCCTCACTCATGCGCACCCGGCAACAACTTCCCGGTCGGTCACCCATCCTCAAATTGCTCCAAGCAAAGCACTCTTAACTTTGAAGTTCTTTGGATCTGGGCTTCCGGAAAAGAAGGTGCACCTTGTTTTATATGAGTAGTATTTCATTCCTACTAAGCGAGGATGTCACACACACCCACTCAAAGGAACCGACGTCCTCGTCGGCCCACAGGAACGTTCCCTCTTGGCACACATCTGTGCGTCCAGTCCTGACACATGGCTCACCCATGTTCGCGCACTGACCCGCACACGCCCGTGTAACCACGAGGGTCGGCTCTGATACCATTTGTAACGCGCCGGCCACACCCACCGGTTCCCGGCGTACGCCTGGCGGGATCTAGACTGTCCCCACAGACCAACACTAGTCTTTCCTGCGCACTTTGTCCTCACTCATACGCACCCGGGAACAACTTCTCGGTCACTCACCCATCCTCAAATTGCTCCAAGCAAAGCACGCTTAACTTTGAAGTTGTTTGGATCTGGGCTTCTGGAAAAGAAGGTGCACCTTGTTTTATATGAGTAGTCTTTCATTCCTACTAAGCCAGGATGTCACACTTAGACGCTTGAGTCTCCTTGAATATTTATTGGGGATGCATGGGGGCATCCCCAAGCTTGAGCGCTTGACACTCCCGGATCTTCTTTCATCATCTTCCATCACACAATTGAAAACTCCCTTCATACATAACTCATCATAAGCTGATTAGAGAAGTTAGTACCCTTAATAAAATTATTTTTCCCCACTGGATATAAAGATATTATTGAATAGCTACTGTTTCTAAGGATTGCCAAAAGTTTTTTGCAAAGAAAAAGGAAGCTTAATGTTTGCAAAAATTAGGAAAGGAAAAACGTGGCAGAATCTGTGAAAAACAGAACAGAAGGTAGTAGAGAATTTTTTCGGGGTACTTCTGCAACTCTAATAAAAAAAACCCAGAACATTCGAAAGTTTCAAAATTTTATAGAGCATGCTGTGTAACAAATTCAGCTCAAAAAGATGAACTAGTGATTTGTGCCGATTTTTTTCCGTCAAGAAGACAGAATCTGTTTTCTGGACAGCATGTCACCACGTTTGCGCTAAGAACAGAAGTAAAAACATCTTGGGTTGCCTCCCAACCAGCGCTTTCTTTTACGCCTTTAAGCTAGGCATAAGGAAAAAGAAGAATCAAATTTTATCAAGAGAAAGATAATAACTAGCCCGCATAACAGACTCAAAAGGTAACTTGATTTTCTTTCTAGGGAAGTGTAACAACCTAGATTTCACAAAAAATTAAATTTTTTTTTTCGGTGTGAATTGGTTGATTGCCTGCTTTGTTTGCGGTGTTTGCATCCCTGATTTATCGATCGACGATTATTTTCCCCTCTTATCTCGTACCAGACGGAGACCGACCCTTGCCACCCTGACACGTGACCTTGCGACACTTGGTTTCGCCCGATCACCGTCGTAAAACCCGCACAAGACCAGCCGTCGCCAACGGAACGAAAACCCCGTTTAATAAGTAAACGGGATATTTTATAGCACACCGGAAATTGTTCTCGAAACGGTTTCAGCACGAGGTGAACACCGCCGTCTCGACGCGCTGATCGCGCAGTTCGAAGTTTTACCGGAATCGGAGGTCCTGCGGATCCCCGGCGGTCAGAAACGTAAACACCGCGCGCGCGAGAGAGAAACCGGGGATGTTTTTGCAAACTGCCAGCCACCTGGGCTATAAAAATACCACCACTCTCCCACCACTTTCTATGGTTTCCTCTAAGCACTTAGGCAGCCACCAGCCTCCCAGATCTGGAAATACCCTAATTTTCGCATTTTTACCTAATTTCCAGCCAAACCCTAGACCCAGACTGTCCAGGACCGTGAGATATGAGATCCAATGGCCCTGGAGCCGCCAGGTCACCTCTCTCCCCAACCTCCACCTTCCTCGTCCTCCAGCCCGTGGGTGCGCCGCCACCTCCTCTCCGGCCGGCCGGCCGCCGGAGCAGCCACCAGCAAACCGCCGGCCCCTCCTTTCCTCACCCTCCCATCTCCCTTCTCCCTCTCCTTCCTCCCACGCCCTAACCCCTCTCCCTCTCGTCTCGTCTACGCAAGTCAGCAGGCAGAGCGGCTCGCGCCATGGCCATGGCCTCCCGGCCCGAGCGCCGCCGCCGCGCCGGCCTCCTCCGCCGGGAACACCCGCGCTGCACCCCCTCGACCGCCTCCCCCGTATGGCGCCGCCCCTCGCCGGCTGGGACACCGGCTGCCGTCGCCGGCCACGACGAGGCCGAGCCGGGCCGACCCAGCTCCAAGTCCAAGCCCAAGCCGCCAGCCGTCTCCTCCAGCCCAGTCGGTTGGGCCGATCCCAACAAGGGTGAGAGGGCCCGATTCTTTTTTTTCTTGTTAAACCTGTGAAATTTGACCAAGTCCCCGCGGATATTGTTGGTGATGTTGTTTTGCGGTGTAGATTGCGAATGATCGGTAGCACGGATGAACGTGCCTCCAAAACGAAAAACGGTTTAGATTTGTGTGTACTTATGTTCATCTTTTGTGAGGTTTTTTAGGTCATATTGATTGTGTAATTGTTGGTCAAACAGGGCCACCCATCGTTAATTGCAAACTGCTGTTAACCGCTGCTGAAAACTGTTATTTTGTGTCAACTTCGGGTGACGGTTGCGTCGCAACCGTTCATCGGAATTCAGTGATTCTTGTTACATACTGTTAAACATCATGTACAATTAAGTTATATGCTTTCACTTGTCATATTGGCCTGCTGCATGTTGATTGTGTGTGTTGCTATTTATATAAAGTTGCTACTTTGCTGCCTTGTATCTTTTTAACCGTGCATCCTATTGAGCATTGCAATATGTCATTTTGATCTATGCCATGTCTAATTCCATTATATGTATTGCATTGTCATGTTTACATTGCTGGTCATAGTTCTATTTTAGCTCCAAAGTTGTTGTCCCACTATTTTTGACAGCCACCTCTGTTTTTCACAAAGTCTGTAACTTACCGAAGCCATGTTGCACGTTTAATATTCTTGATCTTTGATGCATATGACCTTGATTCTTGTTTGTACCTGATCACCATCATGTCTACTTCATGCCCACATATTTCTATGTCATGTTTCTGAACCTTTGCATATAGTTTCGCTCCTCTTTATACATCATGAAAATAACAGTATCTGCCCTATAATGTTTTATAGCTTCTTGTGTTGCTTATAACTAGTGAACCATGATGCCTATTTGCATGATTCCTTTTGCCATGCCTTCCTTGTCATGAATACTGTAATTCCATGTCCTTTTGATGCATGTTTGCAATCTGTAGCTAATTGTGTAATTGCTCTATAGTGTGCTACCTGATGTTGGCAGATTGTGCCCGTAACTTGTATTGCTTTTATCTTTTTAACCGTAACTCCGTTTGGGGTGTTCTTTATATGTATCTTTATTAGAATTTCATGTACTTTGTGTTTATGCTATTGTTTGCTGTTGTTAACCAACATAAAATATTGTTTAGGGCAGAACAGTACCAAATTCTTTAATCGTCGTGGGGCCCGTAGTGTTATGCCATGTTTAGGTTGTGCCTCACTTAAATTGACTAGCATAGATAGTTTACCTTATGATTCACCTCTTGACATGATTGTGTGCTATTCCATGCTTGGGTGATATGCCATGTTAATAACCTCTGCTCACCTTGTCTAGCTAAACAACTTGAACCATTATAAATGTGCGGTATCGTCGTGTGTGACGAGTACTTCACTTAACCTGTTAGTAACCGCTCTCGACGATAGATGCGATGCCGTAGTACGTTGTCGCGTGTTGCCTTATTGATGTTGTTCGCTCGTGATTGCTTCGTAGTAATAGATTCTTGCTCCTCGATTGCCTTTTCCAATGTTTCCTTCTTGTGTGCTTCCGCAGGTACCTCTCAGAAATGACGCGAGCTTGTGATCAACTACACCTTCGGAACCCGACTTATCAACAGGAAAGGACTATACATTACTTATGATCCATTCTATTATAACAAGCGGTTTGCATGCTATTCTAGGTTAAGTTCGATGTTTGATCCTACCACATGTTTACAGCCTCTCATAAACCGATACAGCCATGTCCTTTCCCAGCAAACCTTGTATTGCTATGTTACTATACTCGACGAAGGATGGAAGGTCTAGGATATCCCGCCCCGACGCTTTGTTCCATTCGAGTCACCGAGGATCGGAGTTCCGGGTATTGGTTCTAATACTGATCGTGCCTAACCGCGTGTGGGATTTTATGGGGTCCCTTCTTCTTACCTACCTAGCTCCAAACATTTCAAGTGGTGTCCCAAGATGATTTACCATTTGAAACCGTGTGTGTGCTAGTCGGCCACCAGTAGTTTTCAAACAAACCGGGCCAGTGGGGAAATGGTTTCCCTATTGGTCCAACCTGTCTAGCTAAGAACCCGGCCTAATGTGAGAATTAGCGGAAATCCAAACCTGCGATAGACGGTAGAGACCAGATCGAGAGCGCGGCCAGCTCCTGAGCTGGATGTCGACTCACCGGGGGCCACCCGGATTTGTTCGTTGTTAGTTAGAGGGACCTGTCGTTTCGGATCTCTCGGAACAAAATCATAAAATGGCTGCCTGTGATGGGTAGAAACTGAGAAAGATGGGCGTGCGTGCGGAGCCTTGTAATGGGTAGTTGGTACAACCCTTCAGGGATAAATCTTTTCGAGAAGCCGTGTCCACAGTTATGGACGACTTGGAACCTACGTCTTGTTCATAGATAACATCAACTGAATCATAACTATAACTTGATCAACGTGTGTGTGCCTTGACTGCTTCTTTTTTTTCAGTATGCGAAGAGGAGGACAAGGATAGGATAGGTGTTATGTTTGCGTAAGTAGCTGATAGCAAGACTTGTTGGAGGCGATTCCTCATCGAATCCTTGGCTTCTTATCTTACTCTCTAGATCGTTAGCCACCTCAAAAATGCTAGTGCGGTAGCAACTTCACCACTTACCCCATCCTTACCGTAAACTACTAGTTATCATAGAAAGAAGAGTGATGAAGTCCCTGTTGGGTCAGTTGACCACTAGAGTTGGATGCTGAGTACTTCTGTACTCATGATACTACCCCCAAACTCTTTTCAGGGTTCTTGATCGACAACAGGTATGGTCATCAATGTTTCACATGGAGACTCGACGACGACTAGTTAAGCGGATCTCGGCGGAGGGCCTGGACCCGTGTGGTTATGGGATCGATGATTTTCTCTTTTCCACTAGGCAATTGATTGTAGTCTGTACTCAGACATGTATCTTCCGCTGATGTAATGTATTAAGGCAGTTGTATGCCGATTGTATTAGATGTTATATCCTTGTATCTGTAATGTTGTGATATCATGATGGAAATCTTGGGCATATGGCAGTGTCATATGTCGCGGTGGGACCGATATGTGCTTCTTTCCCGGATTTGGACGGAAACATCTAGATCTGGAACAGTACCGCACATCGGGCCTTACAGCTTGGTATCAGAGCCTTACTGACCGTAGGATCCCTTTTCTGGCCGAAGTCGAGTCTAGACAAAAATTATTTTGTAGTTACTAAGATAGTTATTGGAGAGTAGGAATCTTTTTACTCCTTACCCTTGCTCTGGTCAGCACAAGTGTCGTACGTGTTTTATTCTGGCCCTATCCCCTTCAAACTCTGGGATCTCGAGTGTGTGGTCGTCGGAACCATTACAATGCCTTGCTTGCAGAGTATTGTCTCGATTCTGATCTAAGGTTTGGGAAGTCCTATAGTACCTTCAGTTCTTCCGACTCTGGGTAAACATCTTGGTCGTCTATTGAGTTCAATTATTTTTCCCAGTATCCTCACGATTTCAGTGAGAGTACTTCCCTTGATCGTCGCTTTGAATTGTCATTCTTCCTCTTGATCTCCCGATGGCATTGTTCTTCGACGTAGCCATCTCTCTGTGGAAAGTTTCTCCACGGAAGATCCTCGTTCGACATGGAGTAGAGTCCCTTGTTGGTGGTGTTGAAGATTGTTGACTCTCTTTTCTCTCCCCTCCTCTCCCCCGGATCGTCTTGGATTTCGGAAAGAAATCCCTTGTTGGTGGTGTTATATTGTAACAGCCCAGATTTCACAAAAATTTAAAAAAAAATCAGTGTGAATTGATAGCCTGCTTTGTTTGCGGTGTTTGCCTCCCCGATTTATCGATCGGTGATTATTTTCCCCTCTTATCTCGTACCGGACGCAGACCGACCCTTGCCACCCTAACACGTGACCATGTTACACCGGCTTTCGCTCGATCACTGTCGTAAAACCCGCACAAGACCAGCCGTCGCCAATGGAACGAAAACCCCGTTTAATAAGTAAATGAGATATTTATAGCGCGCCGGAAAGTGTTCTCGAAACGGTTTCAGCGCGAGGTGAACGCCTCCGGCTCGACGCGCTGATCGCGGAGTTCGTAGTTTTACCCGAATCGGAGGTCCTTCAGATCCCCGATGGTCAGAAACGTAAACACCGCGTGCACGAGAGAGAAACCAGGGATGTTTTTGCAAACTGCCAGCCACATGGGCTATCAAAATACCACCACTCTCCCACCCCTTTCTAGGGTTCCCCTAAGCACTTAGGCAGCCACCATCCTCCCAGATCGGGAAATACCTCAATTTTTGCATATTTATCTAATTTCCAGCCAAACCCTAGATCCAGATAATCTAGGACCGTCAGATCTGAGATCCGACGGCCCTGGAGCCCCCACGTCACCTCTCTCCCCAACCTCCACCTTCCTCCTCATCCAGCCCGTGGGTGCGCTACCACCTCCTCTCCGGCCGGCCGGCCGCCGGAGAAGCCACCAGCCCCTCCTTTCCTCAACCTCCCATCTCACTTCTCCCTCTCCTTCCTCCCGCGCCCTAACCCTCTCCCTCTCGTCTCTTCTACGCAGGTCATCAGCCAGAGCGGCCCGCACCATGGCCATGGCCTCCCGGCTCGAGCACCGCAGCCGCGCCGGCCTCCTCCGCCTGCACCGCCCGGGCTGCACCCCCACGACCTCCTCCCCGTATGTCGTCGCCCCTCGCCGACTAGGACACCGGCTGCTGTCGCCGGCCATGAAGAGGCTGAGATGGGCCGGCCCAGCTCCAAGGCTAAGCTCAAGCCGCTAGCCATCTCCTCCAGCCCAGCCGGTTGGGTCGAGCCCAACAAGGGTGAGGGTGCCCGATTCTTTTTTTCTGTTAAACCTGTGAAATTTGACTAAGTCCCTGCGAATATTGCTGCTGATGCTATTTTTGCGGTGTAGATTGCGAATGATCGGTAGCCCGGATGAACGTGCCGCCAAAAAGAAAACTTTTTAGATTTGTGTGTACTTCAGTTAATATTTCGTGAGATTTTTTGTTTTGAGGTCATCTTGATTGTGTAATTGTTGGTCAAATAGGGCCACCCATCGTTAATTGCAAACTGCTGTTAACCGCTGCTAAAAACTGTTATTTTGTGTCAACTTCGGGTGACAGTTGCGTCGCAACCGTTCATCGGAATTGAGTGATTCTTGTTGCATACTGTTAAGCATCATGTATACTTTACATATATGATTTCACTTGTCATAGTGGCCTGCTTCATGTTGATTGTATCTTCACCCAAAGTAGGTACCCTACTGTTAGTGTGCTACTGTTTATATAAAGTTGCTACTTTGCTGCCTTGTATCTTATTAACCAAGCATCCTATTGAGCATTTCAATATGCCATTTTGATCTATGCCATGTCTACTTCCATTATATGTATTGCATTGTCATGTTTAAATTCATGGTCATAGCTCTATTTTAGCTCCAAAGTTGCTATCCCACTGTTTTTGACTGCCACCTCTGTTTTTCCCCAAGTCTGTAACTTGCCGAAGCCATGTTGCACGTTTAATATCTTTTGATCTGTCATGCCGATGACATTGATTCTTGTTTGTACGTGATCACCATCATCTCTACTTCATGCCCACATATTTCTATGTCATGTTGCTGAACCTTTGCATATAATTTTTCTCCTGTTTATACAGCATGAAAATAACAATTACTTCATGTTTTCCTGATTTGAACTAAGTCCTTCACAAGTAATGTTCTATAGCTTCTTGTGTTGCTTATAACTAGTGAACCATGATGCCTATTTGCATGATTCCTTTTGCCATGCCTTCCTTGCCATGTCTACTGTAATTCCGTGTGCTTTTGATGCATGTTTGTAATCTGTAGCTAATTGTTTCATTGCTCTAAAGTGTGCTACCTGATGTTGGAAGATTGTGCTCGTAACTTGTATTGCTTGTATCTTTTTAACCGTAACTCCGTTTGGGGTGTTCTTTATATGTAACTTGATTAGAATTTCATGTAATTTGTGTTTATGATATATTTTTCTGTTGTTAACCAACCTAAAATATGGTTTAGGCCAGAACAGTACCAAATGCTTTAATCTTCGTGGGGCCCATTGTAAGGCCCGATATGCGGTACTGTTTCAGATTCGGACGTTTCCGCCCGAACCCGAGGACGAAGCACATATCGGTCCCACCGCGACATATGACGAAGTCATATATCCCGGATTTCAACATGATATCACAGCATTACAGATACAAGGATACAACATCTCATACAATCGGCATACAACTGCCTCAAATATAATACAACAGCGGAAGATACATGTCTGAGTACAGACTACAATCAAATGCCTACTGGCAAAGAGAAAAGCAACGATCCCATAACCACACGGGTCCAGGCCGTCCGCCGGGATCCGCCTAACTAGTCGTCGTCGAGTCTCCACGTGAAACGTCGATCACCATACCTGTTGTCGATCGAGAACCCTGAAAAGATTTTGGGGGTAGTATCATGAGTACAGAGGTACTCAGCATCCAACTGTAGTGGTCATCTGACCCAGCAAGGACTTCATCACTCGTCATCCTAGGACAACTAGTAGTTTACGGTAAGGAAGGGGTAAGTGGTGAGGTTGCTGCCGCACTAGCATTTATGAAGTGGCTAACGATCTAGAGAGTAAGATAAGAAGCCAAGCATTCGATGAGGAATCGCCTCCAACAAGTCTTGCTATCAACTACTAACGCAAACATAACACCTATCCTATCCTTCTCCTCCTCTTCGCATCCCGACAAAGAAGAAGCAGTCAAGGCACACGCACACGTTGATCAAGTTGTATTAAGATTATCTCAGTTGTTGTTGTCTATGAACAGGACGTAGGTCTCAAGTCGTCCATAACCGTGGACACGGCTTCTCGAAAAGATTTAACCCTGCAGGGGTGTACGAACTGCCCATTACGAGGCTCCGCACGTACGTCCATCACTCTCAGTTGCTACCCATCATAGGCAACCATTTTATGATTTAGTTCCAAGAGATCCGAAACGACAAGTCCCTCTAGCTAACGACGAACAAATCCGGGTGGCCCCCGGTGAGACGACACCCAGCTCAGGAGCCGGCCGCGCTCTCGATCTGGTCTCTACCGTATGACTCCAGGTTTGGATTGCCGGTTCATCGCACATTGGGATAACCGGGTCCTCAGCCGGTCATGATGGGCCAGCAAGGGAACTATGTCCTCACTGGTCCGGTTTGTTTAAAACAATATCTGCCAGGAGCTACCCGACAGACACACACACGTTTTCAAATGGTAAATCAGCTTGGGCCACCACTAGAAATGTTTGAAGCTAGATAGGTAAGAAGAGGGGACCCCATAAAATCCCACACGCGGTTAGGCACGCTCAGTCTCAAAACCAATACCCGGAACTCGGATCCTAGGTGACTCAAATGGAACAAAGCGTCGGGGCGGGATAGCCTAGACCTCCCATCCTTCGTCGAATATAGTCAACATTATAATAATAATCATATCATCAACAACAATATAATAATGTGATATCCCAAACCCAGGGGTAACAGGTAACATCGTAGCATCCTAAGCATGCATACTAAGCAGGGGCTGAGCAACGAGCAATAGTAACATAGCAGTACAAGGTTTGCTGGGAAGGGACATGGCTGTATCAGTTTGAAAAAGGCTGTAAACATGTGGTAGGATCAGACATCGCCTAACCTATTCTAGCATGCAAACCGCTGGTTGAAATAGAATGGATCATAAGTAATGCAAGTCCTTGCCTGTTGATCAGTCGGGTTCCGAAGGTGTAGTCGATCGCACGCTCGCAACGTCTCCGCGAGGTACCCGCGGAAGCACACAAGAAGGAAACACTGGAAAGCAATCAACGGTGCACCACTATTAATACGGAGCAAACACGAGCAAGCATCAACAATAAGTAACACGAGACATCGCACCTACCGTCGAGAGCGGTTACTAACGATTTAAGTGGAGTACTCGTCACACACGACGATACCGCACGGTTACGGTGGTTCAAGTTGTTTAGCTACAGGTGATCAAACAACGGTTATTAACATGGCAACTCAAGCAAGCATGGCATAGCACAAAAACATTCCAAGAGGTGAAGAACAAAGTAACTATCTATGCTAGACAATTTAAGTGAGGCACAACCTAAACATGGCATAACACTAAGTGCCGCACGATGATTAAAAGATTTGGTACTGTTCTGCCCTAAACCATATTTTAGGTTGGTTAACAACAGCAAACAATAGCAAAAACACAAAGTACACGAAAAACTAATCAAGTTACATATAAAGAACACCCCAAACGGAGTTACGGTTAAAAAGATACAAGCAAAACAATTTATGCACACATGCTGTATAAACAGGGGTAAATATATATGCAAAAGTGCAGCAACACGACATAGCAATACATGGGATGAAAGTAGACATGATGCTTAACAATATGCAGTTGGAATCACTCAATTCCGATGAACGGTTGCGAAGCAATCGTCATCCGAAGTTGCAACAAAATAACTGTTTCAGCAATAGCAGCACAATAACATCAGGATAGCTACTTTGGAGCAAGATATAAACATGATGTAGCAGGCAAATATGGCATGTGAATGCATGAAACTGAAGTAGAAACATTGCTTAACGCAACGCAAAAAGAATCAATGCAATAGGCCTCATGGATTTGTTACAATCATCATGCAAAGTTGCAACAAAATAATAACAGCAGCACATAATAGCAATTTATAGCAGTTTAACGGCCTGATGCCCACTTTGAACAGCAAAAACTATATCTAAACAACCTCAAAACAATTAACTCACAAAAGACGGATTAAAGTACACGCAATTCTAAGCAATTCGTCTTTTGGGCGCAACGCGATCCGAGCTACGGTTTAACGGGAAATTACAGCGCAAAAGTCAATCAGCAGCACAATATCTCAGCACTTAGTAAAAAAACAGAAGCTGAGCTAATACATAAATAAAAATAAAAAGGGGCCTCACCCCACTAGTGGGCTCGGCCCATCTGCAGCAAGGGGAGGCCGGCCTGGCTGGTTCGCTGCTGGAGGCCTGGGTGGCCTGGGCCTGCCTGGCCGGCCCACCTGGGCGAGCAGCCTCGTCCCGAGCGGGGCTTGCGTCCTCCCGAGCGGAGCCACACGCCGGCGGCGGCGCTACAGGAGGCGTCCGGCGAGGAGGAGGCCGAGGGCGGCGATGGGCGAGTGGATCGGGCGCGGGGGAGGCGGATCCACCGGATCCGGCCGGTGCTGCTCGACGGCGGAGTCCCGAGACGGCGCGGCGAAGACCTCCAGTGGCAGGCGGAAAGCTCGGGCCAGCCATGGCCATGGCGGCGGCGGCCTGCTGCGAGGAAGAGGAGGGGCAGTGAGAGGAGGCGGGGAGAGGGAGAGGAGAGAGAGGGGCGCGGGGAGGCACGGCATGGAGGAGGGAAGCCGGCGGCGCGGCGGCTCCGGTCGCCGGTGGGAGCGGCGGCTCCAGGCCCTGCGGGGCCCGGATCGGGCTGGCTGGAGGTGGGAGAAGCAGGGGCGACGTGGCTCAGATCTGAGCCGTTGGATCTCAGATCTGACGGCTCAGATCAGAGGGAGGCTAGGGTTTCGGGAATTTTGGGGGTTTTTTCGCAGATCTGGAGATTTGTGAGGGGGGTGGCTGCAATTTTCCAGAGGGGAAAACCCTAATTGGGGTGTGGGAGGCTAGTGGTCTTTATATAGGCAGTGTTGGCTGGTTTGTTGACGCAAACGCCCTCGGTACCCCTCTCACGTGTCCGGTGATCGCGTTCGTGACCGCCGAAGTTGCATTCGGACTCCGATTCCGATGAAATCTCGAACCATGCGCTCAGCGCGTCGAGCTCTTCGATCGTACCTCACTGTGGTGACGTTCTGACAACATTTTCCGGCGCGCTATAAAAATATCCCGTTTAATTATTAAACGGGGTTTTCCGTTCCGTTGGCTGCGGCTGGTCTCGTGTGGTTTCGCGACGGTGATCGGGTGAAACCCGGTGTCGCAAAGGTCGAGTGTCAGGGTGGCAAGGTTCGGTCTCCGTCCGATACGAGATAAGAGGGGGGAAATAATCGCCGATCGATAAATCGGGGATGCATACATCGCAAAAAAATCAGGCAATCAGATAATTCACACCGAAAACAAAATTTTTAATTTTTGTGAAATCTGGGCTGTTACACCCATAGTGTTATGCCATGTTTAGGTTGTGCCTCACTTAAATTGACTAGCATAGATAGTTTACCTTATGCTTCACCTCTTGCCATGATTGTGTGCTATGCCATGCTTGGGTGATATGCCATGTCAATAACCTCTACTCACCTTGTGTAGCTAAACAACTTGAACCATTCTAAATGTGTGGTATCGTCGTGTGTGACGAGTACTTCATTTAACCTGTTAGTAACCGCTCTCGACGATAGATGCGATGCCGTAGTGCGTTGTCTCGTTTTGCCTTCTTGATGTTGTTCGCTCATGATTGCTTCGTAGTAATAGATTCTTGCTCGTCAATTGCCTTTTCCAGTGTTTCCTTCTTGTGTTCGTCCGCGGGTAGCTCTCGGAGACGATGCGAGCTTGCGATCAACTACTCCTTCGGAACCCGACTTATCAACAGGCAAGGACTATACATTAATTATGATCCACATGTTTACAGCCTCTCCTAAACCGATACAACCATGTCCCCTCCCAGCAAACCTTGTATTGCTATGTTACTATTGCTCGTTGCTCAGCCCCTTCTTAGTATGCATGATTAGGATGCTACGATGTTACCCTGTTATTCCTTGGATTGGGTTATCACATTTTGATATTGTTGTGGATGATATTATTATTATAATGTTGACTATACTCGTTGATGGATGGAAGGTCTAGGATATCCTGCCCCGACGTTTTGTTCCATTCGAGTCACATAGGATCCGAATTCCGGGTATTGGTTCTAAGACTAAGCATGCCTAACTGCGTGTGGGATTTTATGGGGTCCCCTCTTCTTACCTACCTAGCTCGAAACATTTCTTGTGGTGGCCCGAGCTGATTTTCCAGTTGAAACCGTGTGTGTGCTGGTCGGCCGCCAGTAGTTTTCAAACAAACCGGTTCAGTGGGGACATGGTTTCCCTATTGGTCTAACCTATCCAGCCGAGGACCCGGCCTCATGTGAGAATTAACGGCAATCCAAACCTGCGACAGACGGTAGAGACCAGATCGAGAGCGCGGCCGGCTCTTGAGCTGGATGTCGACTCACCGGGGGGGGACCCGGATTTGTTCGTTATTAGTTGGAGGGACCTGTCGTTTTGATTCTCTCGGAACTAAATCATAAAATGGCTGCCTGTGATGGGTAGAAATGGAGAGAGATGGGCGTGCGTGCGGAGCCTTGTAATGGGCAGTTGGTACACCCTTGCAGGGTTAAATCTTTTCGAGAAGCCGTGTCCACGGTTATGGACGACTTGAGACCTACGTCCTGTTCATAGACAACATCAACTGAATCATAACTATAACTTGATCAACGTGTGTGTGCCTTGACTGCTTCTTCTTCGTCGGGATGCGAAGAGGAGGACAAGGATAGGATAGGTGTTATTTTTGCGTAAGTAGCTGATAGCAAGACTTGTTGGAGGCGATTCCTCATCAAATGCTTGGCTTCTTATCTTACTCTCTAGATCGTTAGCCACCTCATAAATGCTAGTGCGGCAGCAACCTCACGACTTACCCCATCCTTACCGAAAACTACTAGTTATCCTAGAATGACGAGTGATGAAGTCCTTGCTGGGTCAGTTGACCACTACAGTTGGATGCTGAGTACTTCTGTACTCATGATACTACCCCCAAACTCTATTCAGGTTTCTTGATCGACAACAGGTATAGTGATCGACGTTTCACGTGGAGACTCGACGACGACTAGTTAGGAGGATCCCGGCGGAGGGCCTGGACCCGTGTGTTTATGGGGATCGATGATTTTCTCTTTGCCACTAGGCAATTGATTGTAGTCTGTACTCAGACATGTATCTTCCGCTGATGTAATGTATTAAGGCATTTGTATGCCGATTGTATGAGATGTTATATCCTTGTATCTGCAATGTTGTGATATCATGTTGGAAATCCCCAGCATATGGAAGTGTCATATGTCGCGGTGGGACCGATATGTGCTTCGTCCCCTGATTTGGACAGAAACATCTAGATCTGGAACAGTACCGCATATTGGGCCTTACAACTTGGTATCAGAGCCTTACTGACCGTAGAATCAATGAGACGAACACCAAAAGAATAAGAATCAAAAGGTTTCAATTCAAAGATATCATACATTCTTTGGGCATGACGGAGGTACTAGCTCCAACGTCACGTAAAGCATAGCAAGAGGAGTTATTTAATTTAATTTTAATCATAGGGTCCCAACTATCATCTAGCTTCCTTGGTATGGAGGCTTCTATCCTAAGCTTCTCCTCCCTAGCTTTGATGGGAGCATTTGTGATATGCTTCGTTAAGGCAGGATTGAGTGTGCTAGTGTGGGGGTCTCTAGACATTTTGTGTAGGAAGCTATTAACTTCTGAGAGCGTGCAACTATCAAAATAAATATCACTACTATCAAAGGTGGTAGTAGTGTCATCTAGACTCACTTGTTTGAAACCCTCTATGTTCATAGGATTTTCTTCTTCTACGGTTGAGGTACTACCATCACCATTAATAGGTCCAATTGGACCAGGAGTGCATTGGGTGCTAATAGTTTCGGTATCCTCAACAATTTGGATAGTGGCAACTGTGTGGTGTGTAGGAATGCTCTTAATTCTATCCTCTTCTTCTTTTTCTCTAGCCCATCTTTCTTTATGTTTAGCCATCATCCTAATATTTTCATTGATTTGGAATTGGATAGCATTAATAGGGGTGGCCTGCCTCTCCTCAAGGTGAGAGGTTTTAATTTTTAGCATCTCGACATCAAGGGTTAAGCTATCTACCTTCAAAGAGAGATGATCTAATTTAGCTAATTTCTCTTCTACATTATTGTTGAAGGCTTTTTGTGTAGTGATAAAGTATCTAAGCATGTTTTCTAGTTCATAAATGGGGTTCTTGTTGCTAGGATAAGTGTTGTTGTTCCCATAGTTGGATGGAAACGGTCTAGGATTGCTAGAAAAATTGCCCCTATAAGCATTATTGTTGAAGTTGTTTCTAGCAATAAAGTTCACATCTACTTGTTCCTGAGCAACCAAAGAATTTAAAGGAACATCATGAGGAGCAATAGAGGGTTGCTTGGTAAGTAGAGACATAATTAAATCAACAATTTCATTTAGGGAGGTAATATCCTCGACAGAGTTTACCTTCCTACCTGTTGGCGCGCGTTCGATGTGCCATTGGGAATAATTGGTCATCATCTCATCGAGAAGCTTTGTGGCAGCACCAAGTGTAGTTGACATAAAGGTTCCTCCCGCGGGCGAATCTAACAGATTCCGCGATGTAAAGTTCGAGCCTGCATAAAAAGTATGGATAACCATCCAGGTAGTCAAACCATGTGTAGGGCCTTTCTTAACAAGAGATTTCATATGTTCCCAAGATTGGGCAACGTGTTCATTATCCAATTGCTTAAACTCCATAATGTTACTCCTCAATTGGATAATTTTTGCAGGGGGGTAGTACTTCCCAATAAAAGCATCTTTGGACTTATCCCAAGAATCTATGCTATTCCTAGGCAAAGATTGAAACCAGATTTTAATTCCTTCTCTCAAAGAGAAAGGAAAAAGTTTAAGCTTAACAATATCACCTTCTACTTCTTCATACTTTTGCATATCACATAACTCAACAAAATTGTGTAAGTGTAAAGCAGCATCATCTCCAGCACCAGAGAATTGATCTCTCATAACAAGGTTTAGCAAAGAAGGTTTAATTTCATAAGAGGTAGCTGAAGTGGCAGGTGTGGCAATAGGAGTGCAGATAAAGTCTTTGTTGTTGCGACTAGTGAAGTCACACAACTTGGTGTTTTCAGTGGAACCCATAGTAGCAGCAAGTGTGGCAGATTTTTTTTGTAATTTTTGATATAAGACACAAAGACAAAAACTGAAAGCTAAACTAACAAGACTAAAAAGTAAAGGTAAAAGGTAGTGGGCAACTCCCCTATCTTATCACTCGGAGTCCCCGGAAACGGCGCCAGAAATTTGCTTGATACGCGAGAGATGATAATTGCTTCTCGCCCTTCGTTGGTTACCCCAAGTGGAAGGTGAGATGCAGCATAGAGGCAAGTTTCCCTCGGTGAAGATACCGAGGTTTTAAGATTGTCTCCCGTAGGACTCCGGCAGTGATAAGTAGGTGTCAGCGGCGCCACTGAAGTGGACCTGCACACAGACACAAATAAATTTTCTCCCAACGAAGTTCAGAGAGGTTGTCAATCTCTCCTGTCTTGTTGTTTACAAAGGATCAAAACACAAGGGATGATGATAATGATAGCAACTGAAAGTAAAAGCAGAAAAGTAAATGAGCGTGTAAACAGTGATGAGAATATGGACCGGGGTCCCCGTGATGTTCACTAGTGATGTCCCTCTCCCAAAAGACGATAAAACGGCTATGCGAGGTAAACAAATTACAGATGGGCAATTGACAGGATTATAAATGCACTTCAATGCTAACTATGCTAAAAAATAAAGGAAGAGGATCAAAAGCATGAGCAGTAGGCCAAAATAAGTAGACCAAAATCCAACTGCATCTACTACTAATCATCCACCTTGAGAAATCTATCCAGAACATCTCGCTGGTATTAAGTTGCGAGCCCCACCCAAAGTGTAAACCCAAAGTAACAGAAAACTGCATTAAAAAGCACTTTGCGTAAAATAAACAATCCTTGCAACCACGGTTACAAGCACCATTGTTTTCCCGCTTGTGGCAACAGGACATCCCCTAAACTCATGTTTCTGTCACTCAAGCGTGTCATCAGGGGGCATGAACCCACAATCGAGCATAACGTTCCCTCTTGGAGTTACTACCTACTACTTGGCCAAAGCAATAAACAACAACGAAGAACATGCAAGAATTACTTAGGAACAAAAATATAAAAGATAAAAACCAAATATATTACTCTATCAAAATCTGAACATAATCTCATAATCCATAAGGTCCCATCAGACTCAGCATAGAAACAACAGAAAATTTACATATGTGCCTCAATCATGTAGGGCAGCTCACGAGGTTCAAACCATGAAGAACAAAGATGGGAGGAGAACATCACATAGCTACTGATCACGGACCCATTGTGAAAAGCAAACTATTCAAGGAACATCCCGGAAGCGTCGATGGTGAAGGGGAAGCTCCCGGAGGTCGATCCTCCCTCCGGCATGGTGCCGGGAAGAAGTCTGCTGGCGCTCCAGATCATGG
Organism: Bromus sterilis; assembly: GCA_950022295.1. Classification (NCBI taxonomy): domain Eukaryota; kingdom Viridiplantae; phylum Streptophyta; class Magnoliopsida; order Poales; family Poaceae; genus Bromus; species Bromus sterilis. The sequence goes on from OX465597.1 coordinate 158,332,091, forward strand.
AAGCGCGGCGGCGGCAGAACAGAGGCGAGATCGCGAAAAGGGGTTCTCTTCTTGGAAGTTTCACGTCAAGGGGAATATATAGGCGAAGGGGGGTAACAGGAGTCCAGGCGCCCCACTGGCGCGGCCAAGCCCTAGGCCGCGCCATTTGGCCGCCTGGGCACCTGGTTTTGGCCCCCCGGCCCTCCTTCGGGGATCCGGAAGCTTCCGATGCGCTGATATTTTATCCGATTTTCCCCAATTTTTAGAGCACTTTTAATATGGGGGAAACCTGGAATAACAAAACAGCAGAAAACAGGAACTGGCACTAGGGTGCACTTAGTTAATAGGTTTGTCCAAATATGATCAAAAGTGTATGAAAGTTTATCTAGATCGTAGCAATATCACAAAAAACATGCATGGAGCAAGCAGAAATTATCGATACGTTTGGGACGTATCAACATCCCCAAGCTTAATTCCTGCTCGTCCTCGAGTAGGTAAATGGTAACAAGCATAATTTCTTTGGTGACATGCTAGCAACCATATAAGAACTTTGGAAAGTAAAGCAATCATGGTATGTGATTCAATTCAAGTCATAACATGCAAGAGCTTATATTAGCATTGAAACAAGTAACAAAAGAACATTAGGTGCAAGAGCTCTCGCCGTCCGTGACTTGAATGTCTCCAAATGGTATTTCCGTGCAAGAAGGGGGATAGGGACTACGAGAAAAAAAGTATTTTTGTTGAGAACTCAATCTACTAAAGTTTCACACTTGGTCTTCTTTGGAATCTTATCTTGACTCATCCCAGACCACTAGTCATGTACAAGTCAATTTGATCCACTCCGTTTTGATATTTTGAGCACTCCTGCAATGGATGAGCGTAAGCACGAAAGTTGACACTTAGGATGGCAAAGCGAGAAATATGGTGGAGGAGGAAGACAAAAAGCTGAGAAAGGCTCACATCAATGAGGACAATCATAGGCGAGAAGGCCAAATGATAAATATGATGTGAGGAGTAGGGATTTCAATGCAACGGATGCACATACGAGCGAAAAATCTCTCCAATGGAACTAGTGGGGGTGCATCTAACTTGCTCGCTCATGAAGACCAAGAGCTCTTTTGAGGAGGCTCATCCTTGGAATATGCAAGCCAAGTTCTATAGTGTGAAGGTCCCCACATAGCTATATGCATGAATGATCATCTCTATGGAGTACAAGGATAAGAGGGAGTACTAGTGTGGATCTTTCAAAAGGATAGTAGTGTTGCCCCTTTCTCTCTTTTTATTTTTCTTTTTCTCTATTTTCGATATATATTTGTATTTTTTTGGTGGCCTCAATGGCTCTTTCTATTTAACTCTCATTTTTCCTCTTTGGGATCTTTTATTTTGTCCACTTTGGGATATTTTTTTCACTTAAGGGCAACACTCTAATGAGGGTATAGAAGATCTTTCACACTTTACAAGGTACTCAAATTATAAAGAAGATGTACTATCATGATGTATGCAACGTATGCCGCTAGCAGTGTAGCAGGAACATGCATGGAAAGAAGATCAAGTCATGAAGAGGTGGATGTTGCATGGCAATATATCTCGGAAAGGCTATGGAAATGCCTTGATAGTTGGTATGGTGGCTTTTTTGAGAAAGGATATAAGGAGGTTTATGATGACGGAGCGTATCATGACAAAGTTTTGGATGTACTGGCGAAGGTGGACGTCAACTCTCAGACTGAGAAGAAGGCAATGCCCGACACGGGAGAGGCTAGCAAATATGAGGAGGTGGAAGTGTCAACTTTCAATACTTACATTAGTCCGAAGAACACATGCACTTATTATCGGTAGCTCTCAATCTAATAAGGAGATTCATAAAGAGAAAAGTACCACGAGGCGGAGTGCATGGGGGTTTTGTTATCCTTGTGCATCCTCGACTCATGGTACGTGAGTGTACTCTAATATTCGATCCCTCCAAAGATTAGCGATCCATCTAGTAGCTAGAGTTCTCAACTAGCTTTTTAGGTTTTGAAAATACACCCAAATTTCCAAAAATATGACACCTATCACTAATAGGCAAGAGCTCTTGACACCAAAAGTTCAAAAATTACTCACATCAATACCTCAAAACTATTGCAAGTTACTACTAAAATTAAATAGCAACCTCAATTACCTACTTTCAAGACAAGATACAACTCAATGCAACAACCAACTCTCTTAACAAGATAAACATGAAAACTAAAGAGAGTTCCAGCAACAAACTAAACAAAATCCAAGTCTCTTGCTAAAGACAAACTAAGACTAAACTAAACATGGCAGTAGCTACGAAAAGATAAAGAACACACAACAACAAAAAGATAAGCATGAAAAATCCTATGATGTGTTCTAGATTGGAGTGGAGGGTGTTTCTCTCCCACACAAAGTAAGATGGGGTCTAACTTGTTATGAACAGCGCGCAAAGCTAAATAAAACTCAAAATAAAACTTAAGAGCGAGACGCTCCAAGCATAGCACATAACGCATGAAGTGATAAAAATATAGTGAGACAAAGGACGAACTGATGATTGTTGATGGAGAAGGGGATGCACGGGGGCATCCCCAAGCTTAGACGCTTGAGTCTCCATGAATATTTATTGGGGATGCATGGGGGCATCCCCAAGCTTGAGCGTTTGACACTCCCGGATCTTCTTTCATCATCTTCCATCGCACACTCGAAAACTCCCTTCATACATAACTTAATCAAATAAATTTCCCCACTGTATATAAAGATATTCCTGAAGAGCTACTATTTCTAAAGATGGCCAAAAGGTTTTTGCAAAGAAAAAGAAAGCTTGAGGTTTGAAAAAGTAAGGAAAGGAAAAACGTGGCAGAATCTGTGAAAATCAGAACAACATGTAGTAGAGAATTTTTTCGGGGTGCTGCTGAAACTCAAATCAAAAAACTCAAAAAGATGAACTGGTGATTTGTTCCAATTTTTTCCGTCAAGATGACAGAATCTGTTTTCTGGACAACATGTCACAACTTTTTCTTCCCTTATCATAAGAGGCTATAACTTGGCGCAAATCTTGAAAATAAAGATACAATGATGTTGCTACAGTAGTGATAATCATCAAGACCACTAAGAACAGAAGTAAAAACATCTTGGGTTGCCTCCCAACAAGCGCTTTCTTTTACACCTTTAAGCTAGGAATAAGGCAAAAGAAGAATCAAATTTTATCAAGAGAAAGAGAATAGCTAGCCCGTGTAACGGACTCGAAAGGTAACTTAATTTTCTTTCTAGGGAAGTTTTCCATCCCCTTTTTGAGAGATAATTGAAATTTTATATCCCCCTCTTTCATTTCAATAACGGCACCAACGGTGCGAAGAAAAGGACGTCCCAAAATAATTGGACATAAAGGTTCACACTCCATATCCATAATTGCAAGGATCGAGATAGACCTAGAGAGGGGAGGAATAGGTCTTATTACAAATTTTCTCAGAACTGAGCAATTTTAGGCAATAATGATGAAAATAAAGGTGTGCCTAACAATTGCAAGGTTGACCTATGTAACAGCCCGAAAATTCCACCCTAATTAAAAATTTTGTTTGTTGCATTGCTGTGATGATTGCCTTTATTGTTTGTAGTGTTTTCTTCGCTGAATAATTAATCGGTGAATATTTCTCCCCCATATTTCTCGTATCGGATGCGAGACCGACCCTTTTCCACAATGGCACACGACCTTTGCGACATCGGGTATTCACCCGATCACCGTCGCGACTACCAACACAAGACAAGCCTTCACAAACGGTGCGGAAAAAACCCCATTTATATTTAAATGGGTTATTTTATCAGGAGGTGCTCGACGTTCTCTTTTGGTGTTAAACGATATAGACGACGTCAATTTAGTGCAACGAGGTGGTGGTTCGAATTTCATGCGATTCCGGCTTTGTTTAGCGGGTGATTGATCGGATGTGCCAGGCATAGTAGCCGGTGTAAATCCAGGGGTATATTTATAAAACGTCATGCGGGCAGCCAACCGACCAACAATTGTTTCTCTCTTATCTGCTATTCTAAGCCCACCCAAAAATCGGGCCCAAAACATATTATTTTGAGGCCCAAACAACCCCAAACAACCACCTACTAAAAATAGTAGGTGCTTCCCTACCAAAATGGGCAAACCCTAGCTCTACTCCCTCTGTATCCGCACCTGACCTCTTCCCCGCCGCCACATGGCGCCACCAGCACCAGCCATCCTCCACCAACCTCTCCCCACGTCCAGATCCGGTGGTCCGATCCGGACCGTCGGATCCAGATCGGGTGGTCCACGCGGCGCCACGTCACCAGATGGACCATCCCTCCTGCCCAAGCTCCTCCATGCCCGAGCCCGTCCGCTGCCTCGCACCTCCGGTCGGCCAGCCCCGCCGCCGGCGAGCCGCCTCCGTAGGTTGCCTCTCCTCCGCGCCCTCCCTCTCTCCTTTCTCTCCTTCTCCCTCTCCCTCTAACCTCTGTCTCTTCTCTCTGCTCGTGAGGTCAACTCCATGGATGGCCATGGAGCACCGAGCTCCGATCCCCCGCCGAGATCCCCCGCCTAGGATGCCGTCGGCGAGCTGCCGTGGGAAGATCCGGCCGCCGCGGCCCCTTTCCCGCTGAACCCGCCTACCCACGCGCCACCTTGCCCCTCGCCGGAGAAGCCTCCGTCGGGGCCGACGAATACGTCTTGGAGAGGACGCCAGGAGGAGCGCCCCTCGATCCAGCGAGCTGGGCCGGCGCGCCCAGCCCCGCATCCAGCCCACCATCGCGCCTCTTCGGCCCAGCAAGGTGAGCGGCCCAGCCGCCCCTTCTCTTTTTTTCTTTGTTTGTCTAATGCGAGATGGGCTTGAACCATTTGTACTGTGCGATGTGTAGACTACGCCCACTAGGCCTAGTAGCTCCGAATTCGGCCCGATAGTGTTTTTTGCTTATCGGCTTATTTATTTGGAAGATTTTAATAGATTTTGCGATGCCCGTATCTTTTTAACGGTACCTCGGATCGCGATTCTTTAAACATGAAACTTGCTTAGTTTTTCGTGTAGATTAATAAAATGTTGCTCTTTCCCATGTTTGAGATTGTTTACATGCTGTTTTAATGCTAATTACAACCCTTTCCACTGTAAACTGTAATTGTCATATCTTTTTAACCGTTGCTCCGATTAAAATGTTCTTTATATCTAACTTGACTAGAATTGCTTGTAGATTGTGAATATGCTGATCTTGCTTTCTAATAAAAATAATAAAATATTGTTTAGGGCAGAACAGTAATAAAACTATTAATTTTCCTGGGATACTTAGTATATGCATTGCTTAGGGCTTTACCCCACTTAACTTGACTAGCATAGATAGTTTATTTATGCTTCACCTCTTGCCATGATTGTGTGATATGCCATGCTTGAGTGAGATGCCATGTTAAACTTTCGCTCATGTTGAGTGGCTAAACAACTTGAACAATTCTAAATGTGCGGTATCGTCGTGTGTGACGAGTACTCCACTTAAATTGTTAGTAACCGCTCTCGACGATAGATGCGATACCCTAGTGCGTTGTCTCGTGTTGCCTTCTTGATGATGCTTGCTCGTAATTGCTTCGTAGTAATAGATTCTTGCTCGTCGGTTGCCTTTTCTAGTGTTTCCTTCCCGTGTGCTCCCGCGGTTACTCTCAGAGATGGTGCGAGCTCGCGATCGCCTACACCTTCGGAACCCGACTTATCAACAGGCAAGGACTATACATTACTTATGGTCCATTCTATTATAACCAGCGGTTTGCATGCTAGTCAAGGTTAGGTTCGATGTTTGATCCTACCACATATTTACATCCTCTCTCAAACCGACATAGCCATGTCCCCCTCCCAGCAAACCATGTACTGCTATGTTACTATTGCTCGTTGCTCAGTCCTTGCTTATTATGCATGCTTAGGATGCTACGAATGTTACCCTGTTACTCCTTGGTTTGGGCTATCACATTATTATATTTTTGTGGATGATATGATTATTATAATGTTGACTATATTCAATGAAGAATGGAAGGTCTAGGCTATCCTGCCCCGATGCTTTGTTCCATTCGAGCCACCTAGGACCCGAGTTCCGGGTATAGTGTATCTTCAAAAGCGTGCCTAACCGTGTGTGGGATTTTATGGGGTCCCCTTTTCTTACCTACCTAGGTTCAAACATTTCTAGAGATGGCCCAAGCTGATTTACCTTTTGAAACACATGCATATATGTTTACCGGGTTGGTCCTAGCAGACATCCTTTAAAACAACTTGGGCCAGCGGAGACATGGTTTCTCTTGTTGGTCCACATCTGGAAGCTAGGGGGCTGCCCACATGTGAGGGGCTCAGTTACCCCGACCTCATCCAGCCGGAAGAGTCCGATCCGAGAGTGCGGACGGCTTTTGGATTGGGTGTCGACTCCACGGGGGCCACATGGGTAGCAACTGAGAGAGATGGGCGTGTGTGTGGAACCATGAGGGAAGTTTCTTGTTCTTTTGGGAGGTGGGCGTAGATTCACACCGTCTTGTCTGGGTCCGTTGGGTGCACCTGATGGGCGACTATGTCGCTGTCGACGCTGAAGTCGCGAGTAAATTCTTTTGATTCGCTTCTTCTTGCCAGTGGAAAAAATTTCATGTCTGTTACCATGGCTATTTCTTCGAGCTGTTGCCGAGCTCCGAATGTGTCAGAAACTTCGTGAAAATCACGGTCGCATTGGTCTAATGTAATAAAACTCCCATTGACTCTGATGACCCATGCGGGTCCTGGCATCTTGAGCTTGAGTTATGCATAGTATGGCGTGGTATTGGGACTGCCAGTCGATTACTGCAAACTCGAGGACTTTTCTTGCGAAGTTGCCCCCGTTGCCGAAAACCACATCGAGCCCAATTGTTCCAAGGGAGGAGGCTGCTTCGCTTGGAACTACGCTGTAGAGTGCGACGCCTGACTTCTTCCAAACTGACCTCCGAATCATCATCTTGTGTAAGGTGCTGGTGAAGATTATGTTTAGACGGCTGCCCCCGTCCATGAAAACTCTGTCCATGTCGTAACCACCGATCTGTGCATCGAGGACCAGCGGTGCATGCCCTGGCCTTGGAATTGCGGGTGGGTGGTCTCTTTGTGAGAAGGTAATGTTGGTTTCTGCGCCATACAGATGGTAGCTTTCTTATGTTTTTAGGCCCTCTGCTGCTTGGGTATGCAAGGTGTGGGCGTCCTGTGTTTCTTTTGAGGGTCATCCTTCTTGGATCATGCAGACCCGTCCATGAGACATGGGGTATTGCTCTTCTGAATTGGGTGCTGGTGGCTGCGCGCTTCTGATACGTCCAAAATGTATCTATAATTTCTGCTTGCTCCATGCCTCTTTTGTGTGATATTGCTATGATATTGATGCACTTCCATACACTTTTTATCATATTTGGACTAACCTATTAACTCAGTGCATCCGAGTGCCGGTTCCTGTTTTCTGCTGTTTTTGTATTTCAGGTTTTCCCATTAATTAAAGTGCCAAAAGAATTCCGGGAAAATATAGGAAAAATAAGCATACAAGAAGCTTCTGGAGTCCTGAAGGGGGGCCAGAGGGGACCCACCTGGGCCCCAGGCGGCTAGGTGGCGCGGCCTAGGGTGGGGATGCGCCGCGAGGCCGCCTGGACCCCTGGCTGCCCCCCTTCGCCTATTTATTCCCCGTGAAGAGAAACCCTCGGTGATAGAACCCTTTTTCGCGATCTCTCCTTTGTTTCGCCACAGCCGCGCTTCCAAGGTCGGGGGCACCAGGAGACCTCTTCCCGGCACCCAGCTGGAGGGAGGAACCACCTCCGGGAGCTTCTCCACCACCATGGATGCTTCCCGGATGAACCGTGAGTAGTCCACCTTGGACCATGGGTCTATGATCAGTAGCTATGTGATGTTCTCCCCCCTCTTTATTCTTCATGGTTTAGACCTTGTGAGCTGCCCTACATGATCGAGGCACATATGTAATCTTTCTGCTGTTGCTATGCTGAGTTTGCTGGGATCTGATGGATTATGAGACTATGTTCAGATTGTGTTTCAGTAATATATTTGATTCTCCTCTTTTATATTGATGTTCTTGAGTAATTCTTGCATGTTCTCCGTTGTTGTTTATTGCATTGGCCAAGTAGTAGGTAGTGACTCCAAGAGGGAGCGTTATGCATGATTGTGGGTTCATGCCCCCTGATGACTAGCTTGAGTGACAGAAACATGAGTCTAGGGGATGTGTTGTTGCCACAAGGGAGAAAACAAGGGTGCTTGTACTTGCGGGTGCAAGGATTGTTTACTTTACGCAAAGTTCTTTAATGCAGTTGTCTGTTGCTTTGAGTTTACACTTTGGGTGGGATTCGCAACTTAATACCAGCAAGATGTTCTGGATAGATATCTCAAGGTGGATGATTAGTAGGTAGATGCAGATGCATTTTGGTCTACTTGTCTTGGCGTACCACCCATGGTTTTGAGCCTCTACCTTTCTTTATAGAATAGTTAGCATTGGTTTGTGCACATAATTCTATCAATTGCCTAGCTGTAATTTGTTTACCTCGCATGGCTATTTTATCGTCTTTTGGGAGAGAGACATCACTAGTGAACTTCATGGGATCCCGGTCCATATTTCAAATACTGTTTACACCCACTATTTATTTCCTGCTTTATTTACCTTTCCCTTGCTATCACTATCATTATTATCCCGTACGTTTAATCCTTTGTGAACAACAAGGCCGGAGGGATTGACAACCTCTCTGAACTCGTTGGGAGCAAAGTTATCTGCTGTGTGTGTAGGTCCACGTCAACTCTCGCGCCACCAAAGCAATTTCTAGCGCCGTTGTCACCTTCCTGTCGTTCTTGGAGTCCTATTGGAGACAAATCTTGGTATCTTCACCGAGGGAAATTTGCTGCTTTCTACATCTCAACCTTCGTCTTGTTCATAGATAACATCAACCGAATTATAACTATAACTTGATTAATGTGTGTGTATACCTTGAATGCTTCTTCTTCGTTGTATGCGAAGAGGAGGAAAAAGGATAGGATAGGTGTTATGTTTGCGTAAGTAGCTGATAGTAGACTTGTTGGAGGCGATTTCTCATCGAATGCTTGGTTTCTTATCTTAATCTCTGGATCGTTAGACACTTCATAAATGCTAGCGCAGCAGCAACCTCACCACTTACCCCATCCTTACAGTAAACTACTAGTTATCCTAGAATGACGAGTGATGAAGTCCTTGCTGGGTCAGTTGACCACTACAGTTGGATGCTAAGTACTTCTGTACTCATGATACTACCCCCAAATTATTTTCAGGGTTCCTGGTCGACAACAGTTATGGTGATCGACGTTTCACGTGGAGACTCTACGATGACTAGTTCGGCAGATCCCGGCGGAGGTCTTGGACCCGTGTGGTTATGGGGATCGATGTTTTTCTATTTGCCACTAGGCATTTCATTGTAGTTTGTACTTAGACATGTATCTTCCGCTTATGTACTGTATTCAGGTAGTTGTATGACGATTGTATGAGATGTTGTATCCTGGTAGTTGTAATGTTGTGATATCAAGTTGGAAATCCGGGGCATATGGAATTGTCATATGTCGCGGTGGGACTGATATGTGCTTGGTCCCTGGATCTGGATGTAAACATCTAGATCCAGAACAGTACCGCATATCGGGCCTTACAACTTGGTGTCGGAGCCTTACCGACCGTTGGATCCCTTTTCTGGCCGAAGTCGAGACTAGACAAAACTATTTTTTTGTTACTAAGTTACATATCGGAGAGTAGGAATCTTTTTACTCCTCACCCTTGCTCTGGTCAGGACAAGTGTCGTAAGTGTTTTTACTCCCGCCTTATCCCTTTCAAACTTTAGGATCTCGAGAGAGTGGAGTTTCAGAACCGTTACAATGCCCTGCTTGCAGCGTATTGTCTCGATTACGACCTCAAGTTTGGAAATCCTGTAGTACCTTTGGTCTATCCGACTTTGGTTTACATCTTCGTCATCCGTTGACTTTAGTCCTCTTTCCTATTATCCTAACGATTTTAGTGAGAGTGCTTCTCTTGATCTTCGCTTTGAACTATCGTTCTTCCTCTTGATCTCCCGATGGTTTCATTATTTGACGTCGCCATCTCTCTGCGGAAAGTTTTCTCAACGGAAGTTCGTCGTCGACATGGAGCAGAGTCCCTTGTTGGTGGTGTTGAACAATGTCGTATCTCTTATCTCTCCCCTCCTCTCCCCCGGATCGTCCAGGATCTCGGGACGAGATCCCTTGTTGGTGGTGTTGTATTGTAACAGCCCGGAAATTCCACCCTAATTAAAACTTTTGTTTGTTGCGTTGATGTGATGATTGCCTGTATTGTTTGCGGTGTTTTCTTCGCCGTATTATTAATCGCTGAACACCCCCCCCCCAATATTTCTCGTATCGGATGCGAGACCGACCCTTTTCGACCACGGCACACGACCTTTGCGACATCGGGTATTCACCCGATTACCGTCGCGACTACCGGCATAAGACAAGCCTTCACCAACGGTGTGGAAAAACCACCATTTATATTTAAATATGTTATTTTATTGGGAGGTTCTCGACGTTCTCTTTTGGCGTTAAACGATGTAGACGACGTCAATTTAGTGCAACGAGGCGGTGGTTCGAATTTCATGCGATTTCGGCTTCGTTTAGCGGGTGATCGATCGGATGTGCTAGGCATAGTAGCCGGTGTAAATCCAGGGGTATATTATAAAACGTCATGCGGGCAGCCAACCGACCAATAATTGTTTCTATCTTATCTGCTATTCTAAGCCCACCCAAAAATCGGGCCCAAAACATATTATTTTGAGGCCCAAACAACCCCAAACAATCACCTACTATAAATAGTAGGTTCTGCCCTACCAAAATGGACAAACCCTAGCCCTAATCCCTCTGTATCCGCGCCTGGCCTCTTCCCCGCCGCCACATGGCGCCACCAGCACCAGCCATCCTCCATCAACCTCTCCCAATGTCCAAATCCGATGGTCCGATCCGGACCGTCGGATCTGGATCAGGCGGTCAACGCGGCGCCACGTTACCAGATGGAGCAGCCCTCCTGCCCAAGCTCCTCCACGCCCGAGCCCCTTCGCCGCCTCGCACCTCCGGTCGGCCAGCCCCGCCGAAGGCGAGCCGCCTCCGCTGGTTGCCTCTCCTCCGCGCCCTCCCTCTCTCTTTTCTCTCCGTCTCCCTCTCCCTCTAACCTCTCTCTCTTCTCTATGCCCGTGAGGTCAACTCCATGGATGGCCCTGGAGCACCGAGCTCCGAGCCGCCAAGATCCCCCGCCTAGGACGCCGCCGGCGAGCTGCCGCGGGCAGTTCCAGCCACCGCGGCCCATTTACCGCCGAACCCGCCTACCCACGCACCGCCTTGCCCCTCGCCGGAGAAGCCTCCGTCGGCGCTGGCGACCACGTCCTGGAGAGGACGCCAGGAGGAGCGCCCTTCGATCCAGCGAGTTGGGCTGGCGCGCCCAGCCCAGCATCCGGCCCACCATCGGACCTCCTCGGCCCAGCAAGGTGAGCGGCCCAACCGCCCCTACTCTTTTTTTCTTTTTTTGTTAGATGCGAGATGGGCTTGGCCCATTTGTACTGTGCGATGTGTAGCGCCCGTATGCGAGAAATAACGAGACTGCGCCCACTCTGTTAGGCCCAGTAGCTCCTAATTCGGACCGATAGTGTTTTTTTTGCTTATGGGCTTATTTATTTGGCAGATTGTAATAGATTTTGCGATGCCCGTGTCTTTTTAACGGTAGCTCGGATCGCGATTGACGAGGATTAGCCTCGGCAAATCCCATGGTTAGGGACCTTGGGTTAGATCGTAGAGAAGGAAAAGGTTGGCGATTCTTGTCGGCTAACAGGAGAAGCACTTCCTCCTCGATTGTATTATGCGAGGGGGCGATTACAGTGGAGGTCTAGGCGAGTTCGCTCAAGACCAGACGTGTTTATTGTAGATTGGATGTCCTGAGTCGTCACCCCTCCCAGCATTTATATACTAGGTTGGGTCTCGGGGAGTCCAACTTAGGTTACAGAGATAATTTCCTATACTAACTTCGGCTTGGACGCCAATCCTTGACTTCCTTGTTGGTCGCAGACTCCTACGTCGGTGGTCTGAGTGGGCCAGTCTTGGGCCCATCAAGGCTCTGTCTTTGTATGCACCAGGTATCCTCACACACAGGAGTCGTGGGGTCACCCCCTCGTAAGTAGCCCCCGAGTGCCTGGGGGACTCGAATCCGTCGTCGTTTGCTTTCATATGTGCAGCGCGGCTACGAATCGTTGGCAGTTTAGCCATGACAATGTTTATTCGGGGGATGATAAGCTGAAAGGGCCCAAGGTATTCTACTGGTCGAGCCTTGGTGAATTGCACTAGTGGAAAATACCTCAGTAGTCCAATCAAGCCCGTGTCCCTCGACACGAACTCAGAAACGACCGGTGTCTAGCAAAGTCCATGCCGCTGCAGGTCTTATAGGAACGATGCCGCCGGCCCCAGCAAATAGCTTTAACGCGTACGTTATCGGCTCATCTTTCTATCATGCAAGCGCATGGAAAACGTCGGGAGTGAAGTCACGTTGTGGCAAGTCCCGGCCCGGCCGACTATGAAGCAGGGTCCTACCTACAAGCTAAGCTTGCGTGGCGTTTGGGGTAAGCCGAGTCGTAGCCCAGGCATCATTTTTTATAGAGGCACAGAGCCTAATTAGAGATGCACCCACTTGGAATAAACAATCAAGTGAGCTATTAGTAGTCACTCACGGAACTTTTGCGAGCTCAGGCGAGGAATCGATAAGAAAACACCCACTCGGAAAGTCTTGGAGTGCACGGGAAGATTGTCTTGTCGGAATTTAGTTCGGTCCTGCGAGTAGTCACTCGAATGCTTCGCTGTCATCAAGGTGATGGAGCACTCGAACTCTCTAGATCTAGCATGTCTTCGTCTTTTGGGTGAGGGAGCACCAAAACTCTCGAGGTTTTAGATCTTGCTTTGTATGTAGTTAAGGAAAGGTACTCTCGATGGGAGTAAGAATTTTGGATAAAAAATCAGAATATTTGGCACCAAGAGACAGTTAGTCTTTGGCGGTTTTTATTTTTTCAGTTTCTTTTATCTTGAATCGTTCTTCTTGGAATGCTGCAGGGATAAGCATCGTAAAGATGCTCTTGGTGACCGATGTGGTGAAGACGCTTGGTCTTCGAACCGTCGCATCTCCTGACCAGTCATAATGACAATTTGGAAGACGCGCTGTTGCTTCCCGTTGGATTTCCGAGGCGTGTATGGGAAACACGCGAAATTTTCCTTGCTTTCCCCTGGCCTGTGCTATAAATACTTTTTATTGTTTTCTTGGGCTCGGCATCTGCTCTTCTCCCATTTTTCGCTTCTTCTTCTTCGTATGGCGCCAAGGTGTGGTGGCGGTGTGGCTGGCCGAGGTCATGGCCGGCGCGGCTGTGGTGGCCGTACGCCTCATTCTTCGAGTGGTGGACGTCGTGGGTCTACGATGACGCCCTCTTGTTCTTACGTGGAGGAGGGTGTTTTGCGCCACGACTTCCTTCTGCGCGTTCTTAGCCGGACCGCTACTCGGATCCCTCTTCCGTTCTCATTTGCTTCCATGATTTCTGAGCTTAATTCGAGGGGGTCTGTGGCTCCGGTTTCAAGGGTGTGCTCGATCTCCCTTTTGGGTGGAGCTCGCGGTTGATAGTTCATTCCTGATTTTTCTTGGATCTAGCTGGAGATCATTTTCACAATTGCTGAATTTGCGTGATGGGGATAGTCTTTGCTGTCATTTTGATGGTGAAGATACTCTTGTCGTCCGCGCGTTTGATGCCGGTGGAAATCGTCTGGACCCGTACTGGGAGGAAACAAGCAGCGACAGCTCTAGTGGGTCGCTGGATGCTTCGACTACTTCTCCTGTGGCTTCATCTTCGGCCGACTCCTCGGCAGGTGGTGCTTGCTCTTCTAGTTCTAGAGAGGACACTACTGGAAAAATGGTCTTTAATGGCGCACCTATTTTTGCTAGTAATGGCGCATCCGGTGCGCCATTACTAGCACGCCATTACTAACACTTAGTAATGGCGCACATTCGGTGCGCCATTACTATCTCAGGTAGTAATGGCGCACCACATATGCGCCATTACTACATCTACTGGTGCGCCACTGGACACCCACTTTTTTATTTATTTTTCTATTTCTTTTGAATTTGGAAGGCGGGAACATAGTATTGGCGCACATTGCTATCTAAGGTGCGCCATTACTAACTTTTTTTTAATTTTTTAATATTTTTTTCAATTTTTTTATTTCTTAATCTCGGGTCACTACGGCTTAATCTCAAGTCAAATCGCACTCCGTGGTCAAACTTCCCGGAGGGTCACCCATCCTCACACTACTCCAGCCCCAGCAAACTTAACTCCTTAGTTCCATTCACCTCTTGCCTCACCTCACAAGCACTTGTTGATATATGTATCATATCAATCCTATTAAACCTTGTTCACGTCTAGGACTTTGTTCTTGTCCATGGGTGTGATGAAATGGTGAACTTTTTTTTGAAACTTACCGACCACTCTCCTATCATATTTTCAACTTTTTAAAAAAAAAATCAAAAATTTAAAAAAAATTCAAAAAAAAAATCATGTTACTAGTGGCGAACTTTTCAAATAGTGCGCCATTAGTAAGTTTGAATTTTTTTTCATTTTTTTGCCCTCTAGATCTTAAAAGCCCCCTAGGTTTTTGCTGTTAGGTTTTTGAGGATTCTAAAAATGTTCAATGGGTTACACATATCTAAGAATTTGGATATAACTTTTCGAGTAGATGATCTTTCATATAAAAACTTTTTCATCGGAGGTCGTATGCAAAAGTTAAGCCCATTTTACACAATTCTCGAGAGATTTTGCAAAAAAAAGTAAAAATTCATGTTTCTAAATTTTCCTAACAACTAGACCACATATCTCATTGGAATCTTATTTTATTTTATTTTTTTGACATTTCTATCATTTTCGTTTATTTTTTAAAAAACTGAAAAGGCGCTCCACGGGGGGGGGGGGGGGGTGCATTTGGTAAAAAAATTGGCCGCCTCAGAAACATAGTAATGGCGTACCTTTACAAAGTGCGCCATTACTATGTCTTTGACTGGGTCAACCTTGGTCAAAGACATAGTAATGGCGCACTTTGTAAAGGTGCGCCATTACTAAGTTTGACATAGTAATGGCGCACCTTTATAAAGTGTGCCATTACTATGTCTTTGACTGGGTCAAATCTTGGTCAAACATAGTAATGTCGCACCTTTCACCAGGTGCGCCATTACTATGTCACCTTACTAATGGCGCACTTATAAAAAGTGCGCCATTACTATGTCCAGGAATTGGCCAAACCTTGGTCAAACATAGTAATGGCGCAATTTTCACCAGGCGCGGCATTACTTTTTAGGTTACTAATGGCGCACCTGCACATGATGCGCCATTACTAAATAGTAATGGCGCACCACATGTATAGTGCGCCATTAGTGTCAATATTATCTATAGCTGTTTTTCCAGTTGTGGAAGCTGGACATCAAGCCACCCGTCAAGCGAGCGCGTCGGTAGGAAAAGTCACCAGGCTCAGAAAGGAGGCGAGTTTGCTTGTTCGCAGACATGGTTCTTACTTTTTCTGTGATGATGCTCATCAAGAGGTGGGCCGAAAGTGCCAATTATGTCAGCATGAGCACACATTTAGAAGTAATAATTCCTTGAAGTCTTTGAGTCTTTTGTAATGAGAACTGTCTTCGAGTCCTTTGTAATGAGAACTGTCTTCGAATCCTTTGTACTGAGAACTACCTTCGAGTCCTTTGTAATAAAAACTTTCTTCGACTCCTTTGTGAAACTATCGGGTGCGCGGCAGCGCTCCTGATGGGAGTAGCCCCCGAGGCTATGTTCAATTTTGTAGAGTCGGACGTAGACTGTGAGCTTTATTCAATCATGCTATCCTTTCTTGCGACTACTCAGTTGTTCTGGTTTTTCATCGGGTGCGCGGAAGCTCTCCCGATGGGAGTAGCCCCCGAGTCTTTAGGTGATTACTTGTCATCAGGTAAAGACTAAGTGGTTTCTCTGTCCGATGCCTGATGTATCCTTATCTTTGAGGAATAAATTGTGCTGATGCAGAAACAGTTTTGAGTGAGGTTATGCGGGCAAGGCGATGCCTCTCGGGGGAAGTTTATACTTTGAGTCCCCGAGTCTTTTGATTAACCTCTCATAAGAGAAAATAACGTCTTTCAGGGGGAGAGTTTTGTTCGAGCCCCTGAGTGCTTCGATTAACGTCGCGTAAGCGAAAATAGCGTCTCTCGAGGGGAGTCTGTGCTCGAGCCCCCGAGTGCTTTCAGTAACGTCGCGTAAGCTAAAATAGTGTCTCTCGGGGGGAGTCTGTGCTCGAGCCCCCGAGTGCTTTAAGTAACATTGCATAGGCTAAGATAGCGTCTCTCGGGGGGAGTTTGTGCTCGATCCCCCCGAGTGCTTTAAGTGTTGTTATTTGGGAAACACCTCTTTTATTGCTTCGAGTTTTTACATGGGTTGCCGATCGGTGCTGCTGCCGATACTGGTGAGAGTGCCTATGGGTGGACTATGGATAGAACAGGAGCAAGTTTGCCACGTTCCACGGATTTCCCACGTCTTCGTCGGTCTTCGGGTTCTTCAACCTGTATGCACCTCCTCCTATGACCTCCAAGATTATGAAGAGGGTCCTTCCCACTGTGGGGCAAGCTTGTGGACTTTCTCTTGTATTAGTCGCAGGACAAGATCTCCTTTGCGGAAAGTTCTTGTCCGCAGGAGACTGCTTTGGTATGTGCGTAGTTTGTCTTGGTACCCTTTTGACCTTGTTATGGCTGTGTCCCTTGCTTCGTCTATGGTGTCTCTATCATCCTGGATTTCTTCTTCTGCCTCTTCTTCTTCGTAGCCCGAGGTTCTGGGAGCCCCAAACTTTAGGTCGTGTGGTAGAACATCTTCTGACCTATATACCATGAAAAAAGGTGTGTATTGGGTTGAGGCATTGGAGGTGGTGCGCAGGCTCCACAGGACTGCGGGGAGTTCTTCTACCCAGTTTCCTGCGGCCTGTTCGAGTGGTGCGAGGAGCCGATTTTTATTCCTCCGCACACTAAGCCATTTTCCTTTTCCACCTGGTCATTAGATTGTGGGTGCGCGACTGATGCGTAGTTGATTTTGACTTGATGAAGTTAACTGCCATGAGGGCTGTTGAGCTGGTGATTGGTACTGCCTCGATCCACTCGGTGAACTTGTCCACTGCTACTAGGAGATGTGTTCGACCTCCTTTTGAGGATTTCTTGAGTGGGCCCACCATGTCGAGTCCCCAAGTGGCGAACGTCCATGATAATTGTATGGTTTTGAGTTCTGATGTTGGGGCGTGTGGCCTGCTGACGAATTTTTGGCAGGCGATGCAACATCGCACGATGTCTTCCGTGTTTCGCATTGCAGTTGGCCAGTAGAACCCTGCTCGAAAAGCTTTGGACACGAGTGCGCGACTACTCACATGGTGCCCGCAAGTGCCTTCGTGGATCTCGAGCAACAGGGCTTTGCCGTCTTCTTCTGGGATGCACTTTTGGAGGACCTGAGAGATGTTGCGCTTGTAGAGCTATCCGTTGATTAATGTGAATGCTTTAGATCGTCGACTGATACGTCGGGCTTCTGCGACATCTTGTGGTAAGGTGCCTTGAATTAGGAATCTAAGGAACGGTTTTGTCCAAGCTGGGCCTTTGGATGCGGCTGGCTCTGCTTCCTCGACTGCTTCGTTGCCTGCGTCATCGGTTGAGTTCGCAGCCGCCACTTGTGCTAGTTCGCTTGTGTCGTCATCTTCTGCGACCGCCTCCGGGGCGAGTGTCTTGGTTTTTATTGACCTCTGGCTGATACTTTCGAGGAAGATGCCTGGAGGAATCGGTCCTCGGGTTGATCCAATGTTTGCGAGCTCATCTGCTTCTGTGTTATTTTCTTTGGTGACGTAGTTTATCTCGCAGAAGTGGAATCCTCCATCTAGGGTGTCGTAGAGCTTCTGGTAAGCTATCATGTTTTTTGCAACTGCTTCACAGTCCCTCCTTGCTTGATGGACGACAAGGTTGGAGTCGCCGTAGATTGTGAGACGAGTTGGCGCCGCAAGCTTTTTCCATGCACATGCCATAGAGTAGTGCCTCGTATTCTTCCTCGTTGTGTGAGGCATTGCTGAAGTTTATTTGGAGCACGTATCTGAGTTTGGCTCCTTTGGGCGAGATTAGTAAGAAGCCTGCTCTAGCTCCCTGATGTCATTTTGATCCATCGAAGAACATCGGCCATGAGTTGGAGAGTTCTAGAGGGCCAGGTGTTTGCACTTCTATCCACTCGACCAGAAAATCTGGGAGTACTTGGGCTTTGATTGCCGTTGGATGTTTGAACTGCAGATCACTGGGACTGAGCTCGATGTTCCATTCGGCGACTCGGCCAGTTGCTCCAGGGTTGTTGAGAATGTCTGCGAGTGGTGCGCTGCTCACGATCCTGATGAGGTGTTCGTCGAAGTAATGTGTTACTTTTCTTGAAGTCATGACGTTTGCGTATACGAGCTTCTGGTAGTGCGGGTACCGCTGCTGAGATTTTGTGAGGATCACGCTTAGGTAGTAGATTGGGATTTGTATGCATTGGACTTTGCCTTCTTCCGCGCGCTCGACGACGAGCGCCGTGCGGACTAGGCTGCTGCGTGCTGCTTTGTAGAGGTAGAGGGGTTCTCGCTCCTTGGGTATCGCTAGGATTGGTGGAGTCGAGAGGGTCAGTCCAATCGAATTTCTCTCCTTTTCTGAGCAACTGGTAGAATGGTAGGGTCCTTTCTCCCAGCCTGCTGATGAAGAGGATCAGTGCCGCGAGTCTTCCTGTGGGTTGTTGTACACCTTTGACGTTCACTGGTTCTTGCATTTTGGAAATTTCTGTGACATTTTTAGGGTTTGCTTCGATTCCTCGATCCGAGACCATGTATCCGAGCAGTTTTCCGGATGGGACACCGAACACACACTTTTTTGGGTTCAGCTTGATTATGTATTTGTTGAGTGCTGCAAAGGTTTCGCGGAGGTCGTCGAGTAGCGTGTTTGCGTTGTATGTTTTTATGACGATGTCGTCGACGTAGACTTGGAAGTTTCTGCCGATTTGGTTCCTCAAGTATGCTTGCATCATCCGTTGCTATGTGGCTCCGGTGTTTTTCAGTCCGAAAGGCATTGTTTTGTAGCAGAATACGTCGTAGGGGGTGATGAACGAGGTGTGTTCTTCGTCTTCGCTTCTCCAATGCCTCTGCGCTTGGGTGCTGAGAATCGGCGCAACGCCTTCTTTACTGGTTTTGTGTTTGGATGTACGTGTAGCGCGTGCTCTGCGAACTCTCGTTGTATCCCAGGCATATCGACCGGGCACGAGGAAAAAAAATTCCAGTCCCCGCGGAGGAAAACCATGTGGGCACTTGCTTATTCTTCTAGGAGGTGGGCGTAGATTCGGACCGTCTTGTCTGGGTCCATTGGGTGCAACTGATGGGCGACTGTGTCGCTGTCGACGCTGAAGTAGCGAGTAAATTCTTTTGATTCGCTTCTTCTTGCCAGTGGAAAAATGTTGTTGTTTATTACCATGGTTATTTCTTCAAGCTGTAGCCGAGCTCTGAATGTGTCAGAAACTTCATGAAAATCACGGTCGCATTGGTCTGATTTAATAAAACTCCCATTGACCCTAATGACCCCTGAGGGTCCTGGCATCTTGAGCTTGAGGTATGCATAGTGTGGGACCGCCATAAATTGAGCGAATGCGAGCCGTCCGAGTATGGCATAGTATTGGGACTGCCAGTCGAGTACTTCGAACTCGAGGACTTTTCTTGCGAAGTTGCCCCTGTTGCCGAAAACCACATCGAGCTCAATTGTCCCAAGGGAGGCGACTTCTTCGCCTGGAACTACCTCGTAGAGTGTGACCCCTGACTTCTTCCAAAATGACCTCGGAATCAACATCTTGTGTAAGGTGCTGGTGAGGATTATGTTTAGACTGCTGCTCCCTTCCATGAAAACTCTGTCCATGTCGTAACCGCTGATCTATGCGTCGAGGACCAGTGGTGCGTGCCCTGGCCTTGGAATTGCGGGTGGCTGGTCGTTGGCGGTTGCGCGGTTCCTCGAGCCCGTTTGGTTTCGCGTTGCTTCTCGTCCTCGAGGTTGTTGGAGTGTTCGGTGAACAGATGACAATCTCTCAGGGTGTGGCCTGCTCTAAGGCACCCCTAGTCGTCCTTGAAACAGTGGATTGTGCAGGGTCCCTCCAGCTATTCTTTGGCTGTGAGCTTGCTGGAGCCAGCGTGCCTTCTTCTTCTTGTGACTTGGAACGCCTGCGAGTGGTCTTCTGAGTGGGAGTGGAACCTATGGTCGAGCTCTATTTCGTCGTTGATCGAGTTGTTCCGAATAAACTTGGCGAACTCGTCTGTTCTTCGATCTGGGTCGTAGTACTCGCCGGACTGAGTTTCAGAGTCGCTGTCTTGTCCCGCGGCGGGTGTCCGGGTAGCGGCAGGTCTTCGAGAAGCTGGCAAAGCTTCTGTCACACGTTGCGACTCCTCGAGTGGGATTTCTATGCAGATTTCTTGTACTTTTTCCAGTGTCTTGGCTGGCTTAGGGGCCGCGTCTTGCGCTTGCCTTCTGCGTCTTCGAGTTCTTTTCCGCCGGTGACAACTTTCGTAGTCGCCAGAAGATCGAACTTGGCCTAGCCGCGGGCCGAGCGAACTTGGTGGTGCGATGGAGAGGTTTGCGATGAACTTGAGTTCTTCGAGTGGGCTGAATCTTTCTCGAGCTCGTGAGTTGCGACTTGCTGGAGATGGGACCGCCGAGATCGTGATTCCAACATGTGTAGTTCCCACAGACGGCGCCAATTGACGAGGATTAGCCTCGGCAAACCCCGTGGTCAGGGACCCTGGGTTAGATCGTAGAGAAGGAACGGGTTGGAGATACTCGTGGCTAACAGAAGAAGCACTTCCTGCTCGATTGTATTATGCTAGGGGGCGATTACAGTGGAGTTCTAGGTGAGTTCGCTCAAGACTGGAGGTGTTGATTGTAGATTGGATGTCCTGAGTCGTCACCCCTCCCAGCCTTTATATAATAGGCTGGGTCTTGGGGAGTCCAACTTAGGTTACAGAGATAATTTCCTAAACTAGCTTCGGCTTGGACACCATGTATTTACTTCCTTGTTGGTCGCGGACTCCTACGTCGCTGCTCTGAGTGGGCCAGTCATGCGCCCATCAAGGCTTCTATCAGGCCCTCCGTCTTTGTATGCACCAGGTATCCTCACACGCAGGAGTCGTGGGGTCACCCCCTCGTCAGCGACGCTTTAAAAATGAAACTTGGTTCGTTTTTCGTGTAGATTAATAAAATTTCGCTCTTTGCCATGTTTGATATTGTTTACATGTTGTTTTACTGCTAATTACAACCCTTACCACATTAAACTGTAATTGTCATATCCATTTAACCATTGCTCCGATTAAAATGTTCTTTATATGTCATTTCACTAGAATTGCATGTAGATTCTGAATATGCTGCTCTTGCTTGATAATAAAAATAATAAAATATTGTTTAGGGAAGAAAAGTAATAAAACTATTAATTTTCCTGGGGTACTTAGTATATGCATTTCATAGGGCTTTACCCCACTTAACTTGACTAGCATAGATAGTTTATTTATGCTTCACCTCTTGCCATGATTGTGTGATATTCCATGCTTGAGTGAGATGACATGTTAACAACTTTTTCTCATGTTGAGTAGCTAAACAACTTGAACCATTCTAAATGTGCGGTATCGTCGTGTATGACGAGTACTCCACTTAAACTGTTAGTAACCGCTCTCGACGATAGATGCGATACCGTGGTGCGTTGTCTCGTGTTGGCTTCTTGATGATGCTTTCTCATGATTGTTTCCTAGTAATAAATTCTTGCTCGTTGATTTCCTTTTCCAGTGTTTCCTTCCTATGTGCTCCCGCGGTTACTCTCGGTGACGGTGCGATCTCGCGATCGCCAACACCTTCGGAAACCGACTTATCAACAGGCAAGGACTATACATTACTTATGATCCATTCTATTATAACCATCGGTTTGCATGCTAGTCTAGGTTAGGTTCGATGTTTGATCCTACCACATGTTTACAGCTTCTCTCAAATCGATACAGCCATGTCTCCCTCCCAGCAAACCATGTACTGCAATGTTACTATTGCTCGTTGCTCAGCCCCTGCTTAGTATGCATGCTTAGGATGCTAAGAATGTTACCCTGTTACTTCTTGGTTTGGGCTATCACATTATTATATTGTTTTGGATGATATGATTATCATAATGTTGACTATATTCGACGAAGGATGGAAGGTCTAGGCTATCCCGCCCCGATGCTTTGTTCCATTCGCGTCACCTAGGACCCGAGTTCCGGGTATTGTGTCTCTTGACGAGGTGTCTAACCGCGTGTGGGATTTTATGGGGTCCCCTTTTCTTACCTACCTAGCTTCAAACATTTTTAGAGGTGGCCCAAGCTGATTTACCTTTTGAAACCCATGCATATATGTCTGCCGGGTCGCTCCTAGCAGAAATCCTTTGAAACAAGTTGGGCCAGCGGAGACATGGTTTCTCTTGTTGGTCCACACCTAGAAGCTAGGGGGCTACCCACATGTGAGGGGATCAGTTACCCCAACCTCTTCCATCCTGAAGTGTCCGATCCGAGAGTGCAGACGACTTTTGGATTGGGTGCCGACTCCCCGGGGGCCACCCGGATTTGTTCGTTGTTAGCTATAGGGACCTATCGTTTCGGATCACTCGGAACTAAATCATAAAATGGTTGCCTATGATGGGTAGAAACTGAGAGAGATGGGCGTGCGTGCGGAGCCTGTTAATGGGCATTTGTGTAACAACCAAGATTTCACAAAAATTAAAAAAATTTGTTTTCGGTGTGTATTATTTGATTGTGTGATTTGTTTGCGGTGTTTGCATCCCTGATTTATTGATCGGCAATTA
Organism: Bromus sterilis; assembly: GCA_950022295.1. NCBI lineage: Eukaryota > Viridiplantae > Streptophyta > Magnoliopsida > Poales > Poaceae > Bromus > Bromus sterilis. Next base: position 158,355,027 of record OX465597.1, read on the forward strand.
TTTTCCCCCTCTTATCTCTTACCGGACGGATACCGACCCTTGCCACCCTGACACTCGACCTCTGCGACACCCGGTTTTCACCCGATCACCGTCGCAAAACCCGCATGAGACCAGCCGCAGCCAACAGAACAAAAAAATCCCGTTTAATAAGTAAACGGGATATTTCTATAGGCGGCAGAAAGTTTTCTCGGTCCGGTTCCAGCGTGAGGTGAATGCCGCCGGCTTGACGCGCTGATCGCGCAGTTTGAAGTTTTACCCGAATCGGAGGTACTGCGGACCCCCGGCGGTCAGAAACGTAAGCACCGTGCGCGCGAGAGAAAAACCGGGGATGTTATTGCAAACTGCCAGCCACCTGGGCTATATAAATACCACCACTCCCCCACCCCTTTCTAGGGTTTCCCTAAGCCAAAATTGCAGCCACCCCCCTCACAATAGCCCCAATTTTCGCAATTTAGCCCATTTTTCGCCCAAACCCTAGCTCCCTGCGATCTGGACCGACGGATCGGCCGATCCAACGGCCCAGATCGTACCCAGCTTCCACGCCCGAGCTCCTCTCTCCTCTCGTGGAAGCTGCCCGAGCCGCTTCGGCCTCGTCGCCGGGCCGCCGCTGGCAGCCGCGCGCGTCCTCTCTGGTGAGCCGCGCCCCCGCGTTCCTCCTCCTCTTCTCCTCTCTCACCTCCTCCCTCTCCCTCCCTTGCAGAAAGCAGCCACCGGAGGCCGCCATGGAGTCGCCGCCTTGGAGCCAGCCGCCGTTGCCATGGGAGGCCGGCCCGAGCTCGGCCTCGCCGCCCGCGGCCACCCGACGCCCCGCCCTAGCCAGATCCGGCGGGATCCCGACCGCCACCTCCCGGATCCGAGGCCCTGCATCCTCCCCCGCCTCCTACCTCGCAGCTGGTGGCCGGCGTAGCCACGCCGCGGCGCCACCATCGTCGGGAGCGGGAGGCTCCCCGCTCGATCTTCCGTTCGTATGTGCAGCCAGCTGGGCCGGCTCGCCCCAGCGGCCCATCTCGCTTCGTCTCGGCCCACGCCTCCCCACCGCATCGGGCGTTGCTGCGCTAAGCTCCGCCCACCCTAGAGCCTGGGCCCCGGTCCACCAAGGTGACGCCCCTGCCTTTTTTTCGCAGTGGAGCTGGGCTCGGCCCAATTGAGTCAGATTCGGCCTGTTTAGTTTTTTTTCTTTTCTGCTAGGTTTTTCTATTATAATTGGCAGATTATTGTTATATTTTGCGGTGCTCGTATCTTTTATTCGGTAGCTCGGATCGCGATGCGTAAAACATGAAAGTTGCTTAGTTTTTCGTGTAGATTAATAAAATGTTGTTTGTTGCCATGTTTGACTTTGTTTACATGCTGTTTGATTGCTAATTACACTGCTTGCCACCGTAAATTGTTTCTTTAATAACTTTTTAACCGTTGCTCCGTTTAAAATGTTTCTTATATGTAACTTGACTAGAATTGCATGTAGATTGTGTTTATGCTGTTTTTGCTTGCTAATAAAAATAATAAAATTATGTTTAGGGCAAAACAGTACGAAATTCCTTTTTATCGTGGGGTCCGCAGTAGTTTGCCATGTATAGGTTTTACCACCACTTAAAATGACTAGAGTAGATAGTTTATTTATGCTTCACCTCTTGACATGTTTGTGTGATATGCCATGTTAATAATCTTTGCTCACCTTGTGTAGCTAAACAACTTGAACCTCTCTAAATGTGCGGTATCGTCGTGTGTGACGAGTACTCCACTTAACCTGTTAGTAACCGCTCTCGACGGTAGGTGCAATTTCTCGTGTTTCCTTCTTGTTGATGCTTGCTCATGTTTGCTTCTTAGTAATAGATGCTTGCTCGTTGATTGCTTTCCAGTGTTTACCGTCTTCTGTGCTTCCGCGGGTACCTCTCGGAAACGATGCGAGCTTGCGATCAACTACACCTTCGGAACCCGACTTATCAACAGGCAAGGATTATACATTACTTATGATCCATTCTATTTCAACCAGCGGTTTGTATGCTAGTCTAGGATAGGTTCGATGTTTGATCCTACCACATTTTTATAGCCTCTTTCAAACTGATACAGCCATGTCCCCTCCCAGCAAACCCTGTACTGCTATGTTACTATTGCTCGTTGCTCAGCCCCTACTTAGTATGCATGCTTAGGATGCTACGATGTTACCCTGTTACTCCTTGGTTTGGGATATCACTTTATTATTATTATTGTTGGTGATTTGATTATTGTAAATGTTGAGTATATTCGACAAAGGATGGAAGGTCTAGGCTATCCCGCCCCGACGCTTTGTTCCATTCGAGTCACCTAGGATCCGAGTTTCGGGTATTGGTTTTAAGGCTGAGCATGCCTAACCGCGTGTGGGATGCTATGGGGTCCCCTTGTTTTACCTAGCTAGCTTCAAACATTTCTAGCGGTGGCCCAAGCTGATTTTACCATTTGAAACCGCATGCATAACTGGTCTGCAGCCAGTGGATTTAAAACAAACCGGGCCAGTGGGATGGTATATCCTGTTGGTCCAAAGCTGGAAGCTAGGGAGCCTGCCCGGGAGAGGGTAGGTTATCCCGACCTCGTCCAGACGGTAGAGGCTGATTCGAGAGCGCGGCCGGCTTTTGAGTTGGTTGTCGACTCATCGGGGGCCACTCGGATTTGTGTGTTGTTACTTAGAGGGACATGTCGTTTCGGATCTCTTGGAACTAAATCATAAAATGGTTGCCTGTGATGGGTAGCAACTGAGAGAGATGGGCGTGCGTGTGGAGCCTTGTAATGGGCAGTTGGTACACCCCTGCAAGGTTAAATCTTTTCGAGAAGTCGTGTCCACGGTTATGGACGACTTGAGACCTACTCCTTGTTCATAGACAACAACAACTGAGATAATCTTAATATAACTTGATCCACGTGTGAGTGCCTTTATTGCTTCTTCTTCGTCGGGATGCGAAGAGGAGGACAAGGATAGGATAGGTGTTATGTTTGCGTAAGTAGCTGATAGCAAGACTTGTTGTAGGCGATTCCTCATCGAATGCATGGCTTCTTATCTTACTCTCTAGATCGTTAGCCACTTCATAAATGCTAGTGCGGCAGCAACCTCACCACTTACCCCATCCTTACCGTAAACTACTATATGTCGTAGAATGACGAGTGATGAAGTCCTTGCTGGGTCAGTTGACCACTACAGTTGGATGCTGAGTACTTTTGTACTCATGATACTACCCCCAAAATCTTTTCAGGGTTCTTGATCGACAACAGGTATGGTGGTCGACGTTTCCCGTGGAAACTCGACGACGACTAGTTAGGCGGATCCCAGTGGAGGGCCTGGACCCGTGTGGTTATGGGAGCGATGTCTTTTTCTCTTTGCCGGTAGGAATTTGATTGTAGTCTGTACTCAGACATGTATCTTCCGCTGATGTAATGTATTAAGGCAGTTGTATGCCAATTGTATGAGATGTTGTATCCTTGTATCTGTAATGTTGTGATATCATGTTGGAAATCCGGGGCGTATGAATTCGTCATATGTCGCGGTGGGACCGATATGTGCTTCGTCCCCGGATCTGGATGGAAACATCTAGATCTGGAACAGTACCGCATATCGGGCCTTACAATTTGGTACACCCCTGCAGGGTTAAATCTTTTCAAGAAACCGTGTCCACGGTTATGGACGACTTGGAACCTACGTCTTCTTCATAGATAATATCAACCAAATCATAACTATAACTTGATCAATGTGTGTGTGCCTTGAATACTTCTTCTTTTTTGGGATGCGAAGAGGAGGACATGGATAGGATAGGTGTTATGTTTGCGTAAGTAGATGATAGCAGACTTGTTGGAGGCGATTCCTCATCGAATGCTTGGTTTCTTATCTTACTCTCTAGATTGTTAGCCACTTCATAAATGCGAGCACGGCAGCAACCTCACCACGTACCCCATCCTTATCGTAAACTACTAGTTATCCGAGAATGATGAGTGATGAAGTCCTTGCTGGGTTAGTTAACCACTACAGTTGGATGCTGAGTGCTTCTGTACTCATGATACTACCTCCAAACTCTTTTCAGGGTTCCTGGTCGACAACTGGTATGGTGATCGATGTTTCAAGTGGAGACTCGATGACGACTAGTTAGGCGGATCCCGGCGGAGGGCCTGGACCCGTGTGTTTTTGTCTTTTCCACTAGGCATTTGATTGTAATCTCTACTCAGACATGTATCTTCCGTGATGTATTGTATTAAGGCAGTTGTATGCCGATTGGATGAGATGTTGTATCCTTGTAGATGTAATGTTGTGATATCATGTTGGAAATCTGGGGCATATGGCATTGTCATATGTCGCGGTGGGACCGATATTTGCTTCGTTCCCGGTCTGGATGGAAAGTTCTAGATCCGGAATAGTACCGCATATCGGGCCTTACAACCTAGCTAGATAAAAAATAAGCACAATATACTAAAGCAAGTGAGGGGAAAATAATAAGGTGGCACAAGTAATAAGGGGAAAGAGTAGGGATAACCGAATGACGTGAAGACAACGATGTATCCCGATGTTCACTTCCTTGGAGGGAAGCTACTCACCGTTCGGAGAGAGTGGGTGAAACCATGAAGGCACACCAACGCCACGAAGGCTCACTCTATTCCCCTTGAGATATCACCACGAAGGTGATTCCCAACCACTACCGTTGACCTTAAAGGTGGTCACCAAACCCTCACAAACTCAACGGGGGTAATCACAATGGTCGATTCCTCTCCGAAGAACTCCTACCCTCCTAGGAGTCTCCAACCTCCAAGAGTAACAAGATAAAAGGGGAAAGCTCAAGACTTGCACAAAACGCGATTTTCTTCGGTTGAAAGATGGGGAAGGGGCGGATCTATCACGGGGTGAAAGATCCGTCACGAACTCTCACGGGACTCTCCGGGATCTGAGATTTGGTGTGGGAGGGAGTGAGAGGGAGCACTTGTGTTCTTGAGTGTTTGCAAATGAAGTGGTCAACCCTCTCAAGTGGTGGAGAGGGCATATTTATAGCCCAAGGCCATAAATGGCCGTTGGAGCATTCTGCCTGCATAAGTGTCGGGTGTCCGACATGGACCGGATGTCCGGTACGTGCATACCGGACGTCCGGTTTGCACCGGAAATCCACGAACACACAACATGCGCAGAAGAACACAGTTAAATTCACCAGGCACCGGATGTCCGACGGCTACCGGACATCCGATGACCGGATGTCCGATGGGCGCCGTAAATCCGATAAAACAAAGAGATAAGCCACTGACCCCTCGGATTTTTAGTCCGACACCAACCGGACATCCAACCACTGGATGTCCGACAGGGACCGGAAATCTGACAAAATGGGACAAAATCCCACTGACCTCTCGGACCTTAGTCCGACGGTGATCGAACGTCCGAGAGCACTAGTTACCGGACGTCTGATGTGTGTATATTAAGCAGGCTTGTTTAAATGAGTGAGAGACACGGATTTTTTTTTGTTTTGCGAGTTGTTTTAGAAAGACTTAAACAATACACCCAATGATCACCTCTTAATAGTGCGTGGATCACTATACTAAAGATAACCGAAAAAGCTTACGCTTCAAATTCATTGGCTCCATCTCTTGAGCAATTGTAAATATCAATGGTCTATGATCCACCATCACATCGAACCGAGGACTAAAACCTGAGATAAACTTGAAAAACATTATTAGTCCTCTATATGTGTATTGTCATCAACATCAAAATATGATTAAGGGCATGATTGCACTTTCAATCTCCCCTTTTTTAGTAGTTCATGACAACACACATATAGCTCCCAAAGATATACAAATTTTAGCTTTAGTGGGATCAAGTTTTATTACGAACTCCCCCTCAATGTGTGCATGTAAGATTCTTGACTTTAAGCAAAATGCACACCTTGAGAGTAGTCTCATCACATGATATTACACATCCAAAGGTCATAGCATTGAAGCTTAGCAATACATGATTATGACAATGATAATATAAATTGCAAGCACAAGATTCCAAATATGACCAAAGAACCCACCAACATTTAAGCCAAGTCACATAAGACAGATGGTACCAAAGATTCACACGGTTCGCATAAGATCCTAGACACACACCAAGTTCATACAACATAATAACAAGCAGACAAATGCAAATGCAAGTCTCATAATCAACGCCTAGACACATAGATAAAACTGGATACATATGTCTCTCCCCCTTTTGGCAGCAAGTACCAAAAAGGGGCGACACCAGCAAGCACGATCTAGTGAGTGACACTGCCACTAGCACCCGAAGCCTCCGGGAAGAAGTCTGCCCACTCCGGTCCCGTGGGGAAATCGAAGACAAGTCCAGTAGGAGGAGCGTCCGGAAGACGCTCATCATCATTGACATCGGCCTCACCAGCAGCACGGAGACGAACCTTGATCTTGTTCTTGGAGGAGATGAGCCTAGAGACAAGAGTGTGGTTCGAGGTGCAGTTGAAAGTGATAGCCCTCATCATAGCAGATTGGGCCTTGCGCAAGAAGTGTGCAATCCTCCGCATGGGCGCCTTCTCAGAGGTGTGGCGCCGGAGTGTGCCACCAACAGTAGCAGACTCCGGAATAGAGTGGGTCGTGTTAGCAGGAGCATCATAATACATACATGTCGGGACGGTCCACATTGAGTGACGATGAGTGATCTCACTAGGGCATGACGCACGAGACTCAATGAGAGCCATGATGAAGGGAGCATGAGGGAAATTGCGTTTAGTCTGAAATGAGCTCATTCCAGATAAAGTGGGGTATGTCAATGAGCTCCGTGGGGTGCGACTCCATGCGACACATCAGATCAATGGCATAGCTTCTACATGTGGACTTGTCCCCAGACTTTGGATATAGAGTCTGGAGCACCAACTGAAACATGAAGTGGAATTGTGGCTGCCAGATGGACACATCATTGAGATTCTTGTAAACATCATCACCCTGCAGATCCGGCTTGATGAGACGAATCCTGTCCCCGTGAGTCATGGGCTTGTGGTCCTTATTGGCAGAGTGGATGTGGAAACCAGAGGCCCGAAAGCCAAGGGCCTTCGCAAACTCATCATATGTGGCAAAGAGACTCTCCTCGCCAGTCATCCATAGAATAGTCTTGTTCTTGAAGAAGCACGTGGCATAGAATTGAAGGATAGCTGCCTTGTTCCAGTCACGCTGAAACCCAAAGGGCGCAGCAAGACCCATTGCATCAATGATAGCACGGACACCCGGAAACTTGGAAGAGTTATCCTGAATGAACTCAAGTGGAATGCAAGCAGGAGAGTTGACCAGTCCTTTGTGCAGAACAATAGAGGAGAACACATCTGCCTGCATATTGGTCCAAAAACGTGTATCAAGGAAATCCTGCTCAACATCAAACTGGTTGACATCACGGCGCAGTTTCTGATATGAAGTGGCTGATGACTTGGTGTAGTCCGAGGCAGGATGTCCATGGGTGGCAACTGGTTCACAAGAGATGTGAACACGGGCCACCGGTAGAGCGTCATCAAGGGCCACCTCATCTTCAGCATGAGCACCCGAAGCAGAGGAGGAGCCCCGAGAACCGTGATGTGAACTAAGTTTGACACGCGCCGCCGGGCGAACAGGTGCATCAGGAATTAGATCCTCCTCGTCAAAGTCAGCAACAAAATCCTCGTCGACTTCATTCTCAAAAGTGATGTCGGGATCATCATGAGTGTCATCGCTATCCGCGGATGATTCAGTGTGTCGTGGCTGCTTCCCAGGAGTGGTATCACGACGAGAAAGGCGTTGGGGACGACCATGTTCATCTGAATCCGCGGACCCCCCGAGTCAAACATACGGCGGATAAGTGGATAGACACAAAAAAATTGATTTTGGCCGAGATCAACAGTGAATAATAAATAAAATGCATGAGAGGCGTACCCCGGGAGTAGGATCCACCCCCCCTAGTGAGCGGAGCGCTTCGTACGAACCATCGCGATACCCTAGATGGGGAACGACTAGTGAGGCATAAATTCGGGGTACCAATCCAAAAAGTAATTGGATGGAATGAAAGATCGGGCAGAGGAGTACCTGTGGTGCGATGATCCGGAGGAGGGAGGCCGGGAGCCGACTAGGGCGGCCGGCGGCGGCAAGGGGCGACATGGGCAGCGGCAACAGCGTCTCGGAGAGTACTGAGTGGAGAGAATAACTGCTCCTCTCCACACGGTCACATTTTTATAGTTTGAGCGATATCGGACGTCCGGTGCGGGTCGGACGTCCGAAGGCCACCGGATTTCCGATGAGGCTGAACTGCCTGTGTGTATACCAGGCAGTGATTGTTCTAGGGAATAGACGTCCAGTGTTGACCGGATGTCCGATGTCTGGAAGTGGACAAAAGATATGGCTGGGATAGGAATGGCATGGCATGGTCATAGTGTAGATGATTTTTAAGTATACCAAGAGCATATATTTGATAGGGTCATAGTAGTTATGTATATATATATATGAATATACAGAACAAACAATCAATCAACCACACAAGTCCCAAGGACACAATCAATCCTTCCAAAAGGAAGGGCGGTGGCCGAGACCACCATATTTGAGTGTATGTGCTTTGACACCGCGAAGATGTATCTTGGGTCCAAAGTCACGACTCCATCTTTAACCGCCACAAATGGATTCACCGAAGTGAGCATGCGGATTGTTGATGTTTGGTTCTCTTTGTGCATCACGTAGAGATTTGAGAACTCATGAATGTAGTTCCCCGCCCCTACATACATGCCTATATCTAGACATGATATTCGCTATGTGCATGAATGACAGCAAGATACCCCTAGGCAGAAAAGCTATAACGTTCCAAGATACCAAGTTCACCTCTTAGTTGGTAAAACCTTTCTTCATCCAATGGCTTCGTGAAAATATCGGCAAGTTGCTTGTCGGTGCCCACATTGTGACACCCTGGTTTTCGCAGTTTTTTCTTTTCGAAGTTCTTCTGGTTTTTGACCGCTGGTTTGGATTTTGAGCACCTCGTTGGACTTGAACTTGAGCATAATTTCCTTCCATGATCAAGTGGCCCTTGTTTCCAATCCTTTCCATGGCCATTCCACTGACCCACCTCATCCAATCCACCATATATTCAAGCCTTATATTCCTTTTTCCAATATGAGGAATATTCCTATTATTTGAGGTTTGTGAAGCAACCCATATTTATATTGCTCCATAAATCCCCAAATAATTCCCTCCTGATCTTGATGTTATATCTTGCCAATTTCTCCAAAAAGATTGCATGGACCAAGTGAGTTTCTCCCCTAGGGAAATTCATTTGTCTGTGGGGGCAGAATGGAGCGTTGTGAAGGGAGTGCCACTTCTCTTGATCAATTCCTGGTGAAACTTTTTGTGCAAGCTCATATGATCATTTCATTGATCTCCACAAAATTCCACCACCATTTTCTTAGCCAAACTCCCACAAAAAATTTCCAAAGTTTGGGTGCAGCAAGGGGGCATTGTGAAGCAAGTGCATGATAGGGGATCCCATTTGCTTTGAAACTTTGTGAGCATGATTCTACCACCATATAACTCCACCAAACCAAATGTGAGCCAAATCTCATCCACCATGTGAGTGCACCATCATGTTTAAGTTTCTGCTCAGCAGGACATCTTGTGAAGCAAGTTCTATCTAGGCATGTCCAATGGCCATGAAATTTTATACACATGTGCACAATGCCAAATAACCCCAGTACACCAATTTTCAGCCACTTCCACCAATCCTATGAGATGCTGGCTTCAAGTTTGCATTCTGGCGTAATTGGACATTTGCAAAGGAAGTGCTAGCTAGCTTGTTCCATTTGTGCTAAAACTTGCCACATATTCTCACCCTAATGTATGACTTAGCTGTGCCAAATATCATGCATAGGGGAGCCATGTGCTAGCCACAGACTAGTACAAACAACTTTAGCCTCCATGGTGTATTTACAATTGAAGTGCCATGTGCATTGATCATTTTGGGCCCAAACTTTGAAGGATTGTAGTCCTTCCTACCCTAAGCCCAGGATACAACCTGGCACCACCCCAAACCCCACCATATGAGCCCAACTTGCCTCCCAAGGTTGCTGCATCCAACTATTGCTTGAGATAGAGATCACCACAGTAGCCCATTTTGCCAACCAAGCATACCACAGTGATCAGCGTTGAAAGGACTACACGGTGGAAAAATTTGGCCACGACAAATTATATCCAAAACCACAGTGCATTTGGTGGTTACGCTCCTGGATGCACATGGCGTGCTCTAAACGCGCTCTGCGCGTGCCCGACGTGTCCACATCACTCTGCTATGCGCCCTCGTCCTCTTCTCCTTGTCTAGCCACGCTGCATGGCTTTCCTGCCGTTCGAGCACTGCACGCCACCCCGTCCTGCCGCCCTCGTAGTCGCCAGCTCGACGCACGCCGTGGCCGCACGCCATTGTCGTGGCCCGGAGCTCGAATCCACCTCCCCCTATAAAAGGAGGCACCCCCGAGCACCACAGAGCACACCGAGCGCCTCACTCACCCCTCCTAGCCCCCGTCACCCTCTGAATTTGTCGACGGAGCGCGGCCTTTCTTCTCTCGACCGACATTGCAGCCGCCGGGCTCCGGCCCAAATTCACTCCACCCAGGCCTCCCCCTCCTCTCGGACCACAGCTGCAGCCCCCTCGTCCACGCGAACATCCCCGGCGCCCTGGAAGCCGCCGCCCCGCGATCAAGCCCCGCCCTGCCCGGGCAACCGCCGCCCAGCGTGCCACGCCCAGCCACTGGGGGCGGTGCCGCAGGCCGCCCTGCTGGTCCCGTTGCCGGTCGCCTCGGCCCCGCGAGCCGCGCCCGGCGTCCCCTCCGCAGGCTCCTTGCACCTCCCTTCAACGGCGGCAAGGCCGACTCGGCCGTGGCCTCCCCTGTGTCGGCGTCGACAGGAAGAAGCCAGAGGAAGCAGAGGGGGTGAGGCTACCCAGCGGGGCCCGCCCGTTAGCCACCATGCCACGGGCCCACGAGATCTGAGTGGAGGCACATTTTGCCGAAATACGTTTTCCCTGCGGGAAAACGCCATTTCATCTGCCTCAGCCCAGAAATACGCTTTCCCCTCTGGAAAGCGTATTCCATCCTTCTGCAGCCCAAAGTGTGTTTTCTCTGTTTGAAAGCGTATTCCCAAAAACCCTCAGCTGTGAACGTTCACTGGTTAAGAAAGATTTTCTGTCTAACGAACGAACGCTCATATCTTCGCAACCGGGAGTCCAAACGAGGTGATTATTTTTGCGTTGGCTTTGTCTCGAGCTCCTCTTCGCGTTGGAATAGATCTTATGCCATGGTTCTTTTTGCTTATTTTCTGGTCAAGTCAAAGTGGTTTGACCCCCCCCTTTTCATCGTGCCTTTCTTGTCCGGTTTTTGCAGGGTGTGTCAGAGTCGAAGACCAGGAGTGCTTCACACCTCTCTGGTGAAAGGCAAGCCACAATACCCTTTGCACCTTTGAAAAGCTTTGACTGATCTTTAATATGCTTTAATCTTCATCACCTATTGATTTCCGTACTATACTTTGGTCATGTTATGCTCATCTGGTTGTACTATGGTTGTACCATTCCCATGCTTGATTTTGCCATGGTTATGTTCAGTACATTCATGCTAGGCATTGATCATGTTACCATTCTCTGCTTGTACCATGTTCAGTTACTCATGTTATTCCTACACCTGCTCATGTTATCCCTAGGTTATGCTTAACCACATCCATGATGCTGCCACATTAATAACTTAATCTTCGTAACATGGATAAGTTCACCATCTAAAATGTGCTTGATCATATCTGAAATTGTTATACTAGCATGTTATGCATTGTTATGATCTGATGCTACTCATGTTGCACCTGATACTTGTGTTTGTTGCGGGAGACACGCTTCATGAAAAGTTGATCAGGTGCCACTGAACCGAACTTATTCGTGCAGCCACATTTGCCTGTATGGGAAGGCCTTGGCTCGGTCTACCGGTGGGTTCTCTTATGCGTATCACCAAAGAGGGAAGGCTATGCGCGGAAGTTTCCTTGGCCGGGTAAACGACGATAGTCTTGAGAGCCAGTTTGCTGGGCGCGCAGTCCCCGAGTGGGACAAGTTTATGGACCATGTGATGGTCAGTTGCCATGCGATGGATGGTGTGTCTGGAGGACACGGGGTTACCCAAGGCATGACGTGCGAATTATGTCGGTGATATGATAAGAGGGACACGCGGTGGAACGGTCTCGTTGGAGAAGTCCTTGTCCACTCATGCGGTACGAGTTCCAAGGATCCTGTGGGACAAGTTCCGAGGTACTGGACGGAGGAAGAACTCCATAGTGTGGGTAACGTGCACAATCTTTGCAGAGTCACACAAATCTATTCGAATATCCGCGTCCACGGTAATGGACCCAGTTCGTACGAGGTCACACCATGAGATCAACTTGAACTTAGTAGAATGTCTGTGGCAAGTGGATTGGTCATCCGATGACCCGTTTGGTCGTGCGACGACCCGTGGAAGAGATTGGTCACAAGGTGATCCGGTGCTTGAGTCTATAAGGACTCCGAGGTAAGCCACGTGACCATGCGATGATCATGTGGGGTCCATGCGACCTTAAACGATGATTGTGCTTACATTAGTCTTAATGCTGATAATATGCTTGTTGAATATCGTGTTGCATGATATTGTTGTTCACCTGTTTAACTCACTAAGATACTTGAACCTGCTAATGCCATGTTATTGTTTTTCCTTGTTGCTTTGGTTGTCGTGAGCTTGCAAGTACATTCAATGTACTGACCTGACATGTCATGCCAGATTTGCAGGCCGTGCTTTGGATGCGTAGGACGACGTTCCAGGCGTTTGCGAGCTAGGAGGTGTCCCAGCCAGTGTCCCTGTGGATTGGACTTCATCACCGCCGTTGTTGTTCCGCTGCTGAGTTATTGCTTGAGTACCGCGCCAACGTCTACGTGACCGCCACCATCCACATCGGCGTGCGCTCCTACAACTTCCAGGGTGGACCCGCTTCTACCCCGGATCGTTCCATCCAGCTTGCCGCATTGGCGGTCCTCCTAGGCCTACGCCACCAGGAAAGTGCGTTGCAGGAGAATCGCGCCTTCCACTTCAATCCCACCTTGGGGGCAACTCCGTAGCAAGTAAGGTTTCTTCGCCCTTTGGCGGAAGCCGATGCGGCGGTGATCAACATGTCCCTCTACATGATTGCCCAATACGCCCTCCTCGTCGAGCTAGTCCGTGATGCACGGGATGAAAGAAGAGCTCTTGATGCATCCTTGTTGTTGTCGACTCCTCCGCCCACTCCTGCGACCACCGGAAACCCGCCATTAGATCAGAACGCCTAAGCTTCGCGTAGTTCATAATGCATAGTGTTGCATGTTGCTTGTTGCATGTTGATGTGAATAGCAATAAGTGAGATCCTACGTGTGATCTCAGTGCTTGTTCAGTATTGCTTTTCCTGCTTAGTTGGTTCTCGTTGTCGGTTCTTGGTTCAGCTTCTTCGACAGCTGCTAACTCTGTTTTGGCAGGTGTTAGATGACTTGGAAGGACTCTTGCTTGTTGTTCTTCGATATTGGCACCACGTCTGGTCTGATCTGATGCATCGTCGGCCATCCGGAGTGGATGTCCATTTTGCATTTCTCTTTTCAACAACCGACCCGTGTTCTGAGCTTCTTTTCGGCCGTCTCGGGAAGTTGTGAGTTTCTTTTCGCAGTGGAGACCCTATGCTCTGAGCTGTTTTTCGGCCGTCTTAGGGGACCTCTGCATTATTTTATCAACACTGTCTCTTGCTCTGAGCTGATTCCGGTCGGCCGTCTTGAGCAGTGCTTGAGCTATTCCAGTACAAGTCCCAGATCTGAGTTGTAAAAACCGCTCTGGTGGCTACTGGGTTATTCGCTCTGTTTCTTTGCAAGGAGTCCGGATCGTCATCGACTACCGCTAAAGCTGATGAGGTAGCGAGCCTCTTCTCGTTTGCTTTTGCTCCGTGGTTTCTTCGTTTGGTTCTTTGCTCTCACTTTATCCGCCCCGATGGAAAGTTGCTCATAACCCCCGCATACCTCGAAAAATCAGTGCGAGACCGCCGGGCATTATGAAGCCACCAAATCAAGGACCCGCACCAGCTTGCAGCAGGAATATTCAGCTCTCGTATGAGCTCTTCCCGAATGAATCAAGTCTGCATCAGTCCGCTAACCGTTATGGCCATGAAGTTTCCATCAGTGGAAGACCGCAAAGAAATAAGGAAACTCAGCAAGACATGAATGGCTCGTACCCGGTTGCACCGGAAGCATTTTGACTCAAATATGAATCATACGACAACCATCATCTGCGTCAGGCATACATTTCTCCTGTAACCAGTACAATCGTAAAGACTTCATCAGTTAAAGGACGGGATGATGTGGAAAATCAGCAAGTCAAACAAGACTCTTGCCCAATCGCATTGGAAGCATGTGGCTCACGAGGGGACGTTACTGTAACACTCCCACTGTCAGTGAACAGTAATCACCATTACTGTTGATCACTACTGTTTAAAGTTTTGTTTGATCAACTTGGTTCAGCTCAAATTCAATACCCCTTTGTTATTGTTGAATGCAATGTGAACCTTGGGCCTTGATCATCATGGGTCAAAACAAAGTCCAACCCATAAACATTTGAAATCAAATCAAATCTCAAATTGCCTTTGGTGGAATATTAAAACCAATGTGGAAAATAAACTTTCTCCAAAAATTGTGAAACTACTTTTATAAAATCACAAATATTCAGTGGACCAAATCCAAATGGGTTTGGGTATTTATTGAGTTATAGAAAATTCCAACCAATTCAAACAGTAGGGTAAAACCCTTACTTTGGGCATTTAATATTTAAAAGATATATCTAATGATTTTCTTTTGCTGCAAAAACTTTTGTGGTACTGCTATATACTGATATACTAATTTTGAGGCACCTAACACATTTTACAAAAATGCCTAAGCTAGGAAAACAATTACCAAAAGAAAATACAGAAAAGAAAAGAGAGATAAAATAATAAAAGCTAGTCTACCTAACCCGTGGGTGAAGCCCATTTCCCCCCTGGGCCACAAGCCCACCCAACCCATCCCCCCTCCCCTTTTCCCTCACCTCTCGCTACAGGAGAGGGCGACCTAGCCATGGCACCAGTGCACCCCGACCGACAACGTCGACGTCGAGCCAGGTCGGCCACGCCGCTAAAGTGTCCGTGGGGGGAGATAAGAACGCGCCCTCTCCCTACCTCGAACCCTAGATCGAGCAGCCTCCCTACCTTCTCTCCACCCGCCTCCCGTCGCACACGCCGCCATGGATGCCACCACGAACTCGCGTGCCCACTGAGTCCCTCAGCCCCAGACAAGTTGCCCTGGAGCCTCGTCGTCGTCATCCTCATCAAGCGGCAGATGGAATCGAGATCGGGTCGTCTTCTACCTCGGAACCGTCGGCGAACTTCTTAAACTTCCGGCCGCCCACGCGCCCCGAGCCCACTGCCCGGTGAGCCGCCGCGCCATTTTCCCCATCTCGCTGCGCCGATTTCAACGTCGCGGTCGCCTCCCCGCAGACGCCCGACACCACAGCCCGCCATGGCCGCCCGAGCTCTGCTCGCACGCGTCGCACCCGGACCACACTCTGGCCGCGCACCCTGCCTGGCGCCACGCGAGCCTGTGCCTTCCCCCCACCTTTTCCCTCCTCCCCGCGCGCCGTAGCATCGCCGCGGCGAGCACGGGCTCCGCCGTCCGCCATGGGTGTCGGGCACGCGCGCCCGGTGCTCCTCTGCTCGCCCCGTATGCCCAGATCGACGCCGGGCTAAGCGGCCGTTCGAGCGGGCCCCGGCACGCTGGCTCCCGTGGCCTCTGTGCGGGCGCCGCCACATCCTATTGCCGGCGTCGAGCCTCCGGCCAGGCCGGTACGGCCATGGCCATTAGATGGCTAACCCCCCCTCTCTGTGTTCCACTGCCAAGTGGGACCGGTTAAATTGAGTTAATGGCTAACCCCCCCTTAATCAAATTAACCCCTGTTAGTAAATAGAGGCACTTACATGTGGGGTCACCCCCTGATTGAATAGTTAAAATGGTTTTATTAGTTTAGTAGTCAATGACAGGTGGGCCCTCTGTTAAATTATTTAATTTAAATAAAATAGAAGTTTAAATGTTAGTATGACATGTGGGCCACCACACTGTTTTGATTAATAAAAATGTTTTATAATTTCCAGAGGCTGACATGTGCAACCCACATGTCAGTTGACTGGTCAACCAGTACTGTTCTGGATAATTTCTATTTAATATGAAAAGTAATTCCAGAAAATGATTGAAATGATTTAAAACTTTAGAAATTAATATATTTTAAACCGTAAGTCAGATTCAAAAACTTTATACATGAAAATTGATCAGAAAAATACAACGAATACGAATACGATATCCGTATGTCTATCACCCCCCTCTAACACAACGAACATCGAACCGCCCCCCTCCGGACCGCTTGTCCGATAAATTGTCCGGTACTGCTAGAGTACCCGGATGAATTTATTTCGAACACGAAAGTTGTTCGGAATAGATCAACTAACCCGGATACACCACCCACACATGTGTCGGATCTCCACGACACCTCCGGCATGATATCTCCCCCTCCAGACACCCTGTCCGGTAATCATCCGGAGCCGGTAGTTCATCCTCAGATGAATTTCCGTTCCGAGCAACGTGCATTGCACTGCGTTAGAACACCGTTAACATTTCATCTGTCATGTCATGCATATGTTTGTATATTATTTATGTGTATTTACTGTTTCCTCCCCCCTTAATCTCCGGTAGACTACACCGCTGCTGAGTACGACTACGTCGTCGACAACCCTACCCCTACCGTCGAGCTTCCAGGCAAGCAGAGCCATTCTCTTCCCCAGATATCGCCTATCTTTCCGTACATTTCTTGCACTAGGCATGGTTACTGCTGGTGCTACGATTACAATCCTATTCAATTGCATAGCCTGGTTTTTGTCACCCCTTGATGCTCCTCCTTTATCCCATGCTGTCTATTATTATTATGCATTATTCAGCAGTGAGCCATGCGCATTGTTAGCTAGGATTAGATAGAGGGCCGTGATCACTCCGGGGAGTGAACGCGGATGCAGTTATTATAACTGCACAGGTACGGTACAATGCAGACACCGCCTGAAGCACCCTAGCTCGGCTCTGCCGAGCCACCATCAAGTGTGAGCTATCAAGGAGTAATCCTTGTACTCCACTCGTTGTTGATTCTGTATAGCCGCTCTAGGTACCTGAGTAACGGTTGTCCTAAAGGTAAGAAGTCGGGCGACCCAATGGTGCCCGCGAGAGGTATTGCGACGGGACAACAGGGAGGGTACGACCAGTGTACCGGTGTGCTTGGCCCCTGATCGTTGGCCGCGAGAGTTCCCAAACCACGAAAGTCGAGCTCCTCCAGGAGCATACGTGAGACAAGGTAAGGATATGGTTCACCTTGTTGGTAACCGAAGTGACATGGTGGGACGACAGGGCAGGCACCGATGTACTGGTGGTCCTGGCTGCTGTCGTTGTCCGCGGGTCAGTTAAGTCGAGGCAACGATAAGGTTGTCACGCAGGTTAATTAAAATGCTAAATGGTTCAGTGAATGTCTTGAGTTGGCTATATGCCATGTACGCACTACCTACCCGTGGGAATTACGAGTTTATGGGCTCCTCTGCTTCGTAGTGTCGTCCGAGGACTCTGCAGACGTCAGCAGTACCGCGAGCCGATTGCCGGGAAGTGTGCTGTCTTTTTTGCTCGAGCTGTGTTGTTTTTGTTACGGCTTCCCGGCCACCCACGCACAGTGCAAGAGTACGTCAGGGTTGTGGTCCAAGGCCCTGAGTACTTAGGAGTTAGACCGGTGGATGGCCTCTCTGTTGAGTTTGAAAGATGGGCTATGAAGTGTCGGATAGCCTCGGTGGAGCGTTCCCTAACAAGGTTCCCGCCACCCTGGAGATCCGTGCGTGTAGCGTAACACAAGTGCACCCCTGCAAGGAAGATTAATCTATTCGAATAGCCGTGTCCACGGTAACAGGACGCTTTATGCTGAAGCTGGATCTTACCACTGCAAACTATTATTATTAAACTGTATGGTTCTGAGTTTTCTTCCTCGCGGGGATGTCGAGGGGGTGATCTCGGAGGCATTGCTAATTATTACAACTTATTGTTATACAATGCTGCAGCAACTTCTGCTGCATTGTTACTTTATGCTTTATATAAACTATTGGCTGATTCTTACCTCATGCTGCAAGACATCGTCGGAAGATGCTAGTCTTCGTTAGGCCTAGCTTCTTACCCTTTCTCTGGATTTCTGTCTTTCAGTCCACTATATACAGCCTCTTCTTTCCGTTGATACAATGCATAATGCTTAGTAGCGGACGTAAGACTCGCGGGTATACTAGATACTCACCTGCTTTATTTCCTTTACTGTTTTGCCTGATCGGCCGCTGCAGCCGACGTTGGAGCCCAGGGGCAGGAGTACCCCGGAGGCACCTACTATGACGTCGAGTTCCCCGTTGACCAGGAGTAGTTCGGTGGATCCCAGGCAGGAGGCCTCGCCTTTTCGATCTGTATCTCTTATGTGATTTGTTCTAGCCTTCTTAAGGCAAAACTTGACTAACTATGTCTGTACTCAGATATTATGGCTTGTATGACTTATGTATTCGGGTCCGCTTGACCCCCTCTATTGTAACATATTTGTTTATCCTTTTGTGTTTAGTGTTGTGCTGTGGTATTATCACCGTGGCACCCTAATCTCAGCCGTGTACCCTGCGTGTATGATTACTGTACAAAGATTGATTTTGGGGGCGTCACAAGTTGGTATCAGAGCCGACTGCCTGTAGGAAGCCACCCCACCACTAATTGGTCGAAGTTGAGTCTAGACTTTGAAAAACTATTTTGCTAACTTAATATTTGGATTACGGGCCCACGTGTGATATCTATGGTATTAGGATCCTTTTCTCCTTACCTATGCTCTGGGAATCTGCTCTCTTATCCTTGCTGGTAAGTTTTACAAAATTTGACATTAGGATCACGTTCTCTTGATCCCACCCGGCGTTTTTGGTGCTCCCCCTTTGATTGAGTCGTGTCGCAGCAGTCATACCCTAGGTCCCGGACCGCGGATCCCATTCTCATTCTGGGCAAGCCGCGCGTCCTCTGGCATTAACCGTGGTCTGCGCGCCGCCTAGTGAGTCCTTTTTCCTTAATTTCTACGACGTTACGCTGCCCGATTTTCGATTGACTCTGTGTGTAAATGTGTATGTCTTGTATGACTACTCCTCTTCGTTGTCGCTTTAATTCAGGCTTGATTCCGGTATCTCGTTAAATTTTCGTCGCTGAAATACCCCTGTGAAATTCTAGCAGGATGGCTGGTCGTGGTGGTCGTGGTCGTGGTCGTGGTGCCAACGACCCACCTCCGCCGCCGGATTACATGGCCGCGATGATGCAGCAGTTCGAGATGAACCGTCAGTTCATGAAGAATATCATGGCTCAGTTCCCCCAGCCGAATCAGAATGGGAACCACCATCAGCATGCCACCATGACTCTGCACGACTTCACCCGCCTCAACCCCACTATGTTCCGCAACACTGTTCAGTCGTTGGATGCTGATGACTGGCTTCGCGACATCACGCACGAGCTGGAGTCTGCTAATGTCGATCCAGCCGATTATGTGAACTTTGCGTCTTATCACCTGAAAGGCGCCGCTGCTCAGTGGTGGAGCATCCACAAGCGTTCACTGCCAGTTGGAGAAGTCATCACTTGGGATGAATTTCAGTCTTCCTTCCGCGCCCGCTACATTCCTCAGGGGATCATGGATACTAAGGCGAAAGAATTCCGCAACCTCACTCAGGGCGACATGACTGTTGAAGCCTATCAACGCGAGTTCCTCAACCTCTCTCGCTATGCGGAAGGAGAGATCACCACTGATGCTCGCAGGCAGCAGAAGTTCCGTCGTGGCCTCAACCCAGACCTCAGGCTCGCTCTTGCCGTTCATGATTTCGCCAACTTCGCCACCATGGTGAACAAGGCTATCACCGTCGAGACTGCCCAGATGGAGCACAAGAACTCTCTGAAGCGTTATCGTGACGTTGGCTCATCTTCGGGCGCAACGCAGAAGCGTCGTATCTGGCTGCCTACCAGTGTGACACATTCACCTGTCCCTGCTCCAAGGCCGTCTTATGCTGCACCCCGTCTTCCTCCGCCACCGCAGATGCCAAGAGCTCTGCCTGCACCACCCAATGCTACCCCCCTTCGTCCTCAGGATGGATTATGCTTCATGTGCCGCCAACCTGGGAATTTTTACAGGGAGTGCCCCCAGAAACAGAAGCAACTGGTAGTTCACCCCACTGGCCGTGGAAATGGTCGTGGAAACAACAGGACCCCCAACTATAATACTGAGTCTGCTGCTCATGCTCGTGGACATGCTTACAACATTAATGTGGAAGAAGCTTAGGAACAACCCACTACCGTGATGGGTACCCTTCTCTTTATTTCCGCACCTGCTACTGTTTTATTTGATTCAGGAGCATCGCATTCATTCATGTCGGAAACATTTGCATTATCGCGTAACATTACGTTTGGGAAGATGAACCCACCGATGGTTGTCCGCACCCCTGGAGGCCGTTGCCAAACCTTCATGATGGTACACGATGTCACCATTGACGTCGAAGGGATTATATTCCTTGTGTCCCCCATCATCCTGAAAACCTCCACCATAGACCTAATTCTGGGCATGGATTGGTTGAAATTTCACGATGCCGCACTCTATTGTGGCACCAAGTCTGTCCAACTTTTTCACCCCTCTGGCGAGATTGTTAACCACACCACCCGAGTTACCCATAATGCTGAAACACAGATATTTTTGATGAATGCTTTGAATGCCGCCCCCCTCGAAGGCATCGAGAACGTTCCAGTCGTTCGCGATTTTCCCGACGTCTTCCTAGAAGAACTGCCGGGAATACCCCCGATCAGAGAAGTTGAATTTGTCATCGACTTGAAGCCCAGCACCACCCCTATTGCCTAGCGTCCTTACAAGATGCCGCCACATGAACTCCTTGAACTTAAGGAGGAAATCGACAAGGCACTTCAGAAAGGATTCATTCGCCCCAGTTCCTCAGCTTGGGGAGCACCGTCGCTCTTTGTCAAAAAGAGCGATGGGACAAACCGATTGGTCCAAGATTATCGGCCCATTAACCAAGCCACCATCCAGAACAAATACCCACTTCCCCGGATCAACGATCTGTATCATCAACTTTCCGGATCCAAGGTGTTCTCTAAACTCGACTTGAGGTTGGTTTATCACCAAATCCGAGTCCGTGATGAGGACATTCCGAAGACTGCCTTCATTACTGGCTATGGTTCATACGAGTACACCGTCATGTCCTTTGGCTTAACCAATGCTCCAGTCACCTTCTCCAGATTGATGAATTATATTTTCATGGAGTACCTCGACCAGTTCGTAGTGGTTTATCTGGATGATATATTGATATGTTCCAAGAATGAAGAAGAACATGCAGAACATCTTCGTCTTATACTGGAGAAGCTTCGAGAACACAAACTCTACGCTAAGTATTCTAAGTGTGAGTTCTGGCTTCCCGAAGTAACCTACCTTGGACATGTGATTTCTAAGGATGGCATTGTCGTCACCCAGAACGTATCTAGGCTATTCTTGACTGGACTCCTCCCAAGACCGTCAAGCAAGTCCGCAGTTTCCTCGGGCTCGCTAGCTATTGCCGCCGTTTCGTCGAGAATTTCTCCAAGATTGCCAGGCCCCTGACTAATCTGCTTCACAAAGGCGTCAAGTTTGAGTGGACAAATAAATGTCAAGAAAGTTTCCAAGCGCTCAAGGACAAGATAACTTCTCCCCCGGTGCTCGCTCCCCCTGATACTCAGAAGGACTTCGTGATATATTGCGACGCGTCTCGTCAAGGATTAGGCTGTGTCCTAATGCAAGAGCGCAAAGTGATTGCTTATGGCTCTCGTCAGTTGCGTGCTCACGAAGACAAATATCCAACACATGATCTCGAATTGGCAGCAATAATTTATGCATTGAAGCTGTGGAGACATTACCTCGTTGGTAACCGTTGCGAGATCTACACCGACCACCAAATCCTGAAGTACTTGTTTACTCAGCCCGACCTGAATCTCCCCCAAAAAAGATGGCTCAAGACAATAGCCGATTTCAACATGGATATTCATTACACCCCTGGCAAAGCTAATGTGATGGCCGATGCTTTGAGCCGTAAAGCTTACTATAGTGAACTTGAGGTGCAACTAGACCAACCACCTCTGTATGAAGATTTTCAAAAGTTAAACCTCAAGATTGTTCCTCAAGGTTATGCAAATAACCTGGTTATAAAACCGGATCTTGTGAAATCCATCAAGGGTATACAGTTTTATGATGATTTCGTACACAAGATTAAGCGCGATATCGCCAATGGGAGACCCTCACCCTTCACCATTGATGGCAAAGGTGCGGTGTTCTACCAGAACCGTTTAGTGGTTACTCACAGCAAGGGCAGGCATGAGAACCTGGATATGACCCCGAAGGTCATGAGAGCGGCTCACGATACCCCGTTGTCCATTCATCCTGGAAGCACCAAGATGTACCAAGACATTCGTCAGCAATTCTGGTGGCCTAACATGAAGCAAGACATTGCCCGGTATGTTTCTGAATGTGACGTTTGCCGTCGCGTCAAGGCAGAACATCAAAGACCTGCTGGAACTCTACAACCACTCTCTATTCCTGAATGGAAGTGGGACAAGATCGAGATGGACTACGTCACTGGTTTTCCCAGATCGCAGAAAGGACACGATGCTATCTTTGTCGTCATCGACCGCTTCTCCAAGGTTGCCCACTTTCTGCCAGTCAAGGAGACGATCTCTGCTAGTCAGTTAGCAGACTTGTATGTTTCTAGAATCGTGTCGCTCCACGGTATTCCGTTGGAGATCAGTTCCGACCGAGGCAGCATTTTCACCTCAAGATTTTGGGATAGTTTCCAAGAAGCTATGGGCACCCACCTGAATTTCAGCACCGCTTATCACCCCCAGTCGCAAGGACAAGTCGAACAAGTCAATCAAGTTCTTGAAGATATGCTCCGGACTTGTGTCATCTCCTTCGGCAAGACATGGGAGGAATCTCTTCCATTTGCTGAATTCTCTTACAATAATAGCTATCAGGCTAGTCTGAAGATGGCCCCCTTTGAAGTTCTCTATGGACGTAAGTGTCGAACCCCTCTGAATTGGTCAGAAACTGGGGAACGAACTCTCGTTGGTCCGGACATTATACAGCATGCTGAAGATCAGGTTCGCGTTATCCGTGAACATCTGAAAGCCGCTCAGTCCCGTCAGAAAAGCAACTATGATCGCAAGCACAAAGAAATGGTCTATCAACCAGGCGAATACGCGTACCTCTGTGTCACTCCCATGAGAGGCACTCACCGCTTCGGGATCAAAGGCAAGTTAGCTCCTCGCTACATCGGCCCGTTACATATCCTTTCCAGGAGTGGACCAGTGGCATACCGATTGGAATTGCCGCCAAACCTCTCTCAAGTACACGATGTCTTCCACGTGTCGCAACTCCGACGCTGCTTCAAGGACCCCATCCGCAAAGTGGAACATGATATGATTGAGCTGCAGAAGGACTTGACTTCTCAGGAACATCCGAGCCGCATTCTTGATCAGTCCGAACGTCGAACCCGCAACAAGACCGTCAAGTTCCTCAAGGTTTAGTGGTCGAATCATTCTAAAGATGAAGCCACTTGGGAACGCGAAGATCGCCTTCGTGATGAATACCCTGATATTTTCCTAGCTAACACCTAAATTCTCGGGACGAGAATTCTTGTAGTGGGGGAGATTTGTAACACTCCCATTGTTAGTGAACAGTAATCACCATTACTGTTGATCACTACTATTCAAAATTTTGTTTGATCAACTTGGTTCAGCTCAAATTCAATACCCCTTTGTTATTGTTGAATGCAATGTGAACCTTGGGCCTTGATCATCATGGGTCAAAACAAAGTCCAACCCATAAACATTTGAAATCAAATCAAATCTCAAATTGCCTTTGGTGGAATATTAAAACCAATGTGGAAAATAAACTTTCTCCAAAAATTGTGAAACTACTTTTATAAAATCACAAATATTCAGTGGACCAAATCCAAATGGGTTTGGGTATTTATTGAGTTATAGAAAATTCCAACCAATTCAAACAGTAGGGTAAAACCCTTACTTTGGGCATTTAATATTTAAAAGAAATATCTAATGATTTTCTTTTGCTACAAGAACTTTTGTGGTACTGCTATATACTAATATACTAATTTTGAGGCACCTAACACATTTTAAAAAAATGCCTAAGCTAGGAAAATACAGAAAAGAAAAGAGAGATAAAATAATAAAAACTAGTCTACCTAACCCGTGGGCGAAGCCCATTTCCCCCCTGGGCCACAAGCCCACCCAACCCATCCCCCCTCCCCTGTTCCCTCACCTCTCGCGACAGGAGAGGGCGACCCAGCCATGGCATCAGTGCACCCCGACCGACGACGTCGACGTCGAGCAAGGTCGGCCGCGCCGCTACAGTGTCCGTTGGGGGAAATAAGAACGCGCCCTCTCCCTACCTCGAACCCTAGATCGAGCAGCCTCCCTACCTTCTCTCCACCCGCCTCCCGTCGCAGACGCCGCCATGGACGCCACCACGAACTCGCGTGCCCACTGAGTCCCTCAGCCCCAGACAAGTTTCCCTGGAGCCTCGCCGTCGTCATCCTCATCAAGCGGCAAAAGGAATCGAGCTCGCGTCGCCTGGAGCCCCCGCATCGGGTCGTCTACTACCTCGGAACCGTCGGCGAACTTCTTCAAATTCCGGCCGCCCACGCGCCCCTAGCCCACTGCCGCACCCCTACACCTCCCCCGGTGAGCCGCCGCGCCATTTTCCCCATCTCGCTGCTCCGATTTCAACGTCGTGGTCGCCTCCCCGCACACGCCCGGCACCACAGCCCGCCTTGGCCGCCCGAGCTCTGCTCGCCCGCGTCGCACCCAGACCACACTCTGGCCGCGCACCCTGCCTGGCACCACGCGAGCCCGTGCCTTCCCCCCACCTTTTCCATCCTCCCCGCACGCCGTAGCATCGCCGCCGCGAGCACGGGCTCCGCCGTCCGCCATGGGTGTCGGGCACGCGCGCCCGGTGTTCCTCTGCTCGCCCCTTATGCCCAGATCGATGCCAGGGCTAAGCGGCCGTTCGAGCGGGCCCCGGCACGCTGGCTCCCGTGGCCTCTGTGCGGGCGCCGCCGCGTCCTGTTGCCGGCGTCGAGCCGCAGGCTAGGCTGGTATGGCCAGGGCCATTAGATGGCTAACCCCCCCTCTCTGTGTTCCACTACCAAGTGGGACCGGTTAAATTGAGTTAATGGCTAACCCCCCCTTAATCAAATTAACCCCTGTTAGTAAATAGAGGCACTTACATGTGGGGTCACCCCCTGATTGAATAGTTAAAATGGTTTTATTAGTTTAGTAGTCAATGACAGGTGGGCCCTCTGTTAAATTAGTTAGTTTAAATAAAATAGAAGTTTAAAAGTTAGTATGACATGTGGGCCACCACACTGTTTTGATTAATAAAAATGTTTTATAATTTCGAGAGGCTGACATGTGGAACCCACATGTCAGTTGACTGGTCAACCAGTACTGTTCTGGATAATGTCTATTTAATATTAAAAGTAATTCCAGAAAATGATTTAAATGATTTAAAACTTTAGAAATTAATATATTTTAAACCGTAAGTCAGATTTAAAAACTTTATACATGAAAATTGATCAGAAAAATACAACGAATGTGAGTACGATATCCGTATTTTTATCAACCCCCTCTAACACAACGAACATCGAACCGCCCCCCTCCGGACCGCTTGTCCGATAAATTGTCCGGTACTGCTAGAGTACCCGGATGAATTTATTTCGAACACGAAAGTTGTTCGGAATAGATCAACTAACTCGGATACACCACCCACACATGTGTCGGATGTCCACGACACCTCCGGCATGATATCTCCCCCTCCAGACACCCTGTCCGGTAATCATCCGGAGCCGGTAGTTCATCCTCAGATGAATTTCCGTTCCGAGCAACGTGCATTGCACTGCGTTAGAACACCGTTAACATTTCATCTGTCATGTCATGCATATGTCTGTATATTATCGCTGTGTATTTACTGTTTCCTCCCCCCCCCTTAATCTCCGGTAGACCCCGCTTCTGCCGCCGACTAAACCACTGCTGAGTACGACTACGTCGTCGACGACCCTACCCTTAACGTCGAGCTTTCAGGCAAGCAGAGCCATTCTCTTCCCCAGATATCGCCTATCTTTCCGTACATTTCTTGCACTAGGCATGGTTACTACTGCTGCTACGATTACAATCCTATTCAATTGCATAGCCTGATTTTTGTCACCCCTTGATGCACCTCCTTTATCCTATGCTGCCTATTATTATTATTATGCATTATTCAGCAGTGAGCCCTGCGCATTGTTAGCTAGGATTAGATAGAGGGCCGTGATCACTCCGGGGAGTGAACGCGGATGCAGTTATTATAACTGCACAGGTACGGTACAATGCAGACACCGCCTGAGGCCCCCTAGATCGGCTCTGCCGAGCCACCATCAAGTGTGAGCTATCAAGGAGTAATCCTTGTACTCCACTCGTTGTTGATTCTGTATAGCCGCTCTAGGTACCTGAGTAACGTTTGTCCTAAAGGTAAGAAGTCAGGCGACCCAACGGTGCCCGCGAGAGGTATTGCGACGAGACGACAGGAAGGGTACGACCAGTGTACCGGTGTGCTTGGCCCCTGATCGTTGGCCGCGAGAGTTCCCAAACCACGAAAGTCGAGCTCCTCCAGGAGCATACGCGAGACAAGGTAAGGAGACGGTTCACCTTGTTGGTAACCGCAGTGACTTGGTGGGACGACAGGGCAGGCACCGATGTACTGGTGGTCCTGGCTGCTGTCGTTGTCCGCGGGTCAGTTAAGTCGAGGCAACGATAAGGTTGTCACGCAGGTTAATTAAAATGCTAAATGGTTCAGTGAATGTCTTGAGTTGGCTATATGCCATGTACGCACTACCTACCCGTGGGAATTACGAGTTTGTGGGCTCCTCTGCTTCGTAGTGTCGTCCGAGGACTCTTCAGACGTCACCAGTACCGCGTCTTATTGCCGGGAAGTGCGCTGTCTTTTTTGCTCGAGCTGTGTTGTTTTTGTTACGGCTTCCCGGCCACCCACGCACCGTGCAGGAGTACGTCAGGGTTGGGGTCCAAGGCCCTGAGTACTTAGGATTTAGACCGGCGGATGGCCTCTTTGTTGAGTTTGAAAGATGGGCTATGAAGTGTCGGATAGCCTCGGTGGAGCGTTCCCTAACAAGGTTCCCGCCACCCTGGAGAACCGTGCGTGTAGCGTAACACAAGTGCACCCCTGCAGGGAAGATGAATCTATTCGAATAGCCGTGTCCACGGTAACAGGACGCTTTATGCTGAAGCTGACGTTGGTTCCGAGTTTTCTTCCTTGCGGGGATGTCGAGGAGGTGATCTCGGAGGCATTGCTAATTATTACAACTTATTGTTATACAATGCTGCAACAACTTCTCCTGCATTGTTACTTTATGCTTTATATAAACTGTTGGCTGATTCTTACCTCATGCTGCAAGATATCGTCGGAAGATGCTAGTCTTCGTTAGGCCTAGCTTCTTACCCTTGCTCTGGATTTCTGTCTTTCAGTCCACTATATACAGCCTCTTCTTTCCGTTGATACAATGCATAATGCTTAGTAGCGGACGTAAGACTCGCGGGTATACTAGATACTCACCTGCTTTATTTCCTTTACTGTTTTTCCTGATCGGCCGCTGCAGCCGACGTTGGAGCCCAGGAGCAGGAGTACCCCGGAGGCGCCTACTACGACGTTGAGTTCCCCGTTGACCAGGAGTAGTTCGGTGGATCCAGGCAGGAGGCCTCACCTTTTCGATCTGTATCTCTGATGTGATTTGTGCTAGCCTTCTTAAGGCAAAACTTGACTAACTATGTCTGTACTCAGATATTATGGCTTGTATGACTTATGTATTCAGGTCCGCGTGACCCCCTCTATTCTAACATATTTGTTTATCCTTTTGTGTTTAGTGTTGTGTGGTGGTATTATGACCGTGGCACCCTAATCTCAGCCGTGTACCCTGCGTGTATGATTACTATACACGGATTGATTTTGGGGGCGTCACAGTTACCCAAGCCATCTCTTGAACAAGTCTACATCAGCTATGACCGCCACAAGGATTCAGGCAAGGAAAGCAGAAATTGTGACCCAGAAGCATATGCGTCCGAGACATGGAAAGCACCAGCTACAATCTTGTCCGATGCAAATTATTTCTATATATCCCGGAAGATGGTCAGAACGTATCATGAAGCTCATATCCAGCAAAGGAATGGTTGGAAGAATGTTTCCCTCAGACAAGCCATCAGTCAGCAAATTGTCAGGCACCGTGGTCAGTTTTGTCTCCACATCATTTTGGGAAAGCTTCGGACAGAAGAAACCTCAGCCTCCCGTGACAGGGTACCCGGCACAGCCGACACATATAGTGTACCAGCCTTCCTCAGTACGCCATCCGCTTATCTCCCCGGCCAAAATACCCAGTCTTCCACCACAAGCCACCGGTAGAAGCTTACGGTGCAAGCCATTCATTCGTACCCAGTACGCCCCACCAATGGATTTCACCACAAGCTACCCGACCGTCTACAGTGATCGGCCGCCGAAACTTCCAGCATAAGGAACCGATGTATCCACAGTATAAAGAGGCAAACCTCCGGGAGAAGACAACCTATCTTCATCAGTAAGTTATTAAGAAAGCTTCCAAGGAAAGCACCTGATGACCCTCAACGTAAAGGGATCTATTGTAGCATTTTCTATAAGTAAGAGTGTCGAACCCAACGAGGAGCGAAAGGTATTGATAGGTGATAGTGGGCAAGGAATAACTGCAAACACTGAAAGGTAACTTTTTAGGGGTTTTCGATATAAGCAACGATAAAATAAAAGCAAGCAAAGTAAGTAGCACTGAGGAGCAGCAAGTGGCCCAATCCTTTTGTGCAAAGGATAAGCCTGACTACTGAACTTATAAAGACTAAAGCGTTCTTGAGGACACATGGAAAGGTAGTCACGTGCTTTCGCCATACTCTGTGTCGATAACAAGTGTTGTGCTGATAAGTGTTGAGTGGGTGGATCTATGCTAGCACACCTTCTAGACTAAGATAAGTGCACTCTTATGATTAAACATCTTGCAAGCATCCGCAAATACAAGATAGAAATTAAGGACAAGCCTAACCACAGCAAAAAGATCAAGGATCCATTACTCCCTTGTGCAAAAGTGTGCAAACTGGGGTTCAGGTTTCTGTCACTCCAGCAACCCACCGTAAGAATTCTTAATACACAATGTATTCCCCTGGGTCCTTAAAAAGGCGAAGTGTTGAGTGTTCGACTCACACAACACCACTAGGAAAAAAAACACAACTTAAATATCAAATAACGTAAATTACTTCAACATCATATGACTACTAGAAACTAGACTTCTCCCATGTCCTCAAGAACTAAAGTAACTACTCACAAGACATAAAAGACATCATGATCAGAGGTGATAAATATATTATAAACAATCTAGACATAATGGTATTTCTCCAACAAAACTCAATAGCATTCACCACAAAGGAGTAATCAACACCAGTAGAGTAGAGAGGATAGATAGTACGGATTACAACACAAGATGAACTTGTGAGGTGAGATTGGATGGTGGTGGAGATGGTGTTGATGTTGAGGATGATGTTGATGATGATCTCGCTGATGCCCGTACGATGGTGATGACGATGGCGATGATCTCCCCTCCCGGGAGGTGATCTCCTTGGCGGAATCTGCCCGCCGGAGAGCCCTTTTCTTCTCTGTACATTTCCGCCATGGAGCGGCGGAGGAACCCTGTGATGGCTTCTCTTTTTAGGGTTTTCGTGTAACGAGGAGTATATAGGCTAGAGGGGGGAGCCGGGAGTGGTCCTAGGGCTCCAGGCGCCCTCCCGGCGCCGCTAGGGGTGGGGCCGCGCCAGGTGGCCGCCTAGGGCTCCTGTGGCCCCCCTGTGGCCCCTCTTCAGTGAGTCTTCGTTATTCTTCTGGAAAATACCCCCCGTCAATTTTCAGGTAATTTGGAGGTATTCTTCTTCAACAACTCAGCGTCCACTTTTTACCGCTGAATCCTGCGTCTGCTGCTTCGGCACCGGAAAGTTGCAAACTGTATAAAATAAGCCAAAACAACATAAGAACATCATCGTAACATGAAATAAATCAATGAATAAGGATGAATTACGATATAAAATAGTGCTGCATTTTGGACGTATCAACTCCCCCAAGCTTAGACCTCGCTTGTCCCCAAGCGAAAGCTGAGCTCGATAAACCTGTCCACAAGTTTAGAGAGTGAAGTGTCGTTAAATAAAATACGGACAAGAAGCATCATGATCTTTTCACCAAACTCAAACATCCTGAACAGCAATCTCCAACTCATAAAGCCCTTATGAAAGAGTAATAACAATTATAATCAAAAGTAGGGCTAAGGAAACTCATCAAATCATGGCAAACAAGTACTTTGGTCAAGGGACAACTAAAAGATTTTACCTTTGCTCTTTCTCTTTATATTTTGAAGTGATGATTTGGAACTTTTTGAAAGAACAAGCTATTAGTCATGAAGTGTAAATGCTAACACAAACGAAGATGTTTGCTTGGCAAAGGCTTTTACAAACAACTTACTTATCAAGAGATAATGTCAACAATGATATGGCATGGCAAAACTTTAATGCAACATTATATTGATTAATCTTCATCAACATCAAGTGTCTGTTCTCTTTGGGAAAGGAGGAAGTAGGGAAAAGTGACTCAACACAAAAGTAAAGGAACTACAGCCTTGTTAAAGGCAAGCAGGGAAAACTCAAGTGCTATCCTTAGATCAAACAGAATGAAAACAAGTTTTGAGAGGTGCATGATTTGTCAACGAATGCTAATAGATAGCTCAATTGCTTCTCAGATTGGACAAGTTTCGAGGAACGGCTCCCAAACGAGGACGATCACATCCCCGCAATCTCCTTTGTATCACTCCCAAAGTTTTCTGATTTCTCATGAAAAAGCGTGAAGGAGGCTTGTTGGTTGTGATTATCTTTTGTGAGCTGGGCGCACTCATGCCAGTTCCTCCTCGTATTAGGGGTTTGCAGATTAGACGTGCAATCCCAGGGTAAAACTTGTCCAACTTAAGAAGGTCATGAGTTAATTACTACTTCCTCGTGAGCTAAAACAGGGGCAAAAAACAGAAGATTTTGAACATCTAAGGATAACACAAAAATTCTATGCTTTAGGAGTGGTAGTGGAATACCACGAATAGGAAGGTATGGTGGACTCATCTGGAAGGTACTGGTTTCAGGGTATGGATGTACAAGCATAATTTCGCTTAGTAAAGGGGTTTGGCTAGCAAAGGCTTTGAGAGAACAGACAATTCATGATGACTTGGATGCAAAGCAATATAAAGCATAAACATTAAAACAAGCATAACACATCATGTTGTCTTCCTTGTCAACATAACACTACAAGCATAATAACAAAGAGGGTTTTGGCTATGTCGCTACTTTGAGAAAAATAACATGCTTGTTGTTATGACCAAAGCTATGTTTGCCAAGATTAAATAAAGTTTTTAAAGCCATACCTGATATAAGGTCAATAATCCCCATAAGAATCATCACGAGGTCGATTAGGTGAAGAGAATACCTAGTACAGCGAAGGGATCAATAGACTTCTCATTAATATTCCATCATAGATGGCTCCACACTCACGGATACATAACTCTCCAGAAAGGAGTGATAGACCTCAAAGAAAACACCTATTTTATAAGATAACTTCCCTAGACATGATATGACTCTACTTGACTCTTAAAAGACAAAGATAAAGATAAAAATACCGGGCACTCCCCCAAGCTTAGAACAAGCTATGGGGATGCCATTACCCAAGGAGATTTACTCCTCATCCTGTTGTTGTTGTTTCTTCAGATCCCTAATGACACAGCGAAGGGTTCGGTTCTCTTACTCCAAGACTTTCACCTGTACTTGTAGCCTCGGAGATGGTGGAAAGCATACATTGGTCTTCAGGTGAAGTGGGGGGCCCTGAAAGGTTAAGAGAAAGACCATAATGAGGTTGGACAGATCCCACCATGACGGGATTTCTTGGGCCTCCTTGTTGTTGTGCGGTGATAGTCTTGACTTCCTCCCTCACGGAGCGCTCCATCTTCGCTTGTCTTGCGGCAGCTTCTTCTTCGGTAGCCCAATCGACGTGCTTCCCTTGATTGAGATCCTTCTGGACCTGACGTAGACGCCATCCCAAGAAGTCCTCTCCCTCGAACCACAAGAAGACATCTCTACTACTCAAATTTTAGTCCTCGCAGAAACAGCTCGAAAAGAAAACACACGAAATCGCGAGATACGCTGCCGGAACGATCCGGGCAAATATATAGCAAAAATTTCTGCACAGAACAGAAGGTAGCGGGTCAAAGCGGAGTCGGAAACGGGCTACGGGGTGCCCAGGCGGCCTCCCGGCGCGGCCAGGGGTGGGACCGCGCGAGGGGGGCGCCTGGGCCCCCTGGATCTGGTCTCCGGCTCCACTTAGGCCTCAAATTTTCTATATTTTGCAAAAAACTCAAAATTTGGAACTTTCATGACGGTTTCGCGATGTTTTCTTACCGTAATACATACCTTTCCTTATTCTGCTTCTGCTGGTGTCTGAAACAGGGCTGCTACATGTTCTTCATGAGATTTTGTGTATACCAAATCCACATCAACATTGACAGGATCTCCTGCTATGTAATGCTTAAGTCTTTGCCCATTCACCACTTGAGGTTTGGTGCCTTCGAAATTGTTAATCTTGATTGCACCTGAGCGGTAGACTTCCTCAATATGAAATGGCCCTTCCACCCTGGAATGTAGTTTACCTGGATAAAACCTGAAACAGGATCTAAACAACAAAACTTTATCACCAACATTAAATTCACGTTTCAAAATCCTCATATCATGTCACTTATTTACCTTTTCCTTGAACATTTTAGCGCTCTCGTAGGCTTCACTTCTCCACTCATCTAGAGAAGTCAAGTTCATGAGACGCTTTTCACCAGCTAATTTCAGGTCAGCATTAAGCTCTCTAATAGCCCAGAAAGCTTTGTGTTCTAATTCTAATGGCAAATGGCAAGCCTTGCCATAGACCATCTTATAGGGAGACATGCCCATGGGGTTTTTGTAAGCAGTTCTATACGCCCACAAAGCATCTCCTAACTTATTTGACCAATCCTTTCTATTTCTATTGACTGTCTTCTATAAGATCAACTTGATCTCTCTATTGGTGAGCTCAACTTGCCCACTAGTTTGGAGGTGGTACGGTGAAGCAATTCTATGATTGACATCGTACTTGGCTAAGGCTTTTCTAAAAGCTCCATGTGTAAAGTGTGAACCCCCATAAGTCATGAGGTACCTGGGTACTCCAAACCTAGGAAAAATTACATCCTTGAGAATTTTCAAAGATGTCTTGTGATCAGCACTTTCAGTGGGGATTGCCTCTACCAACTTGGTTACATAATCAACAGCAACTAGAATGTGAGTGTACTTGTGTGAGGAAGGAAAAGGACCCATAAAATCAAAACCGCAACAATCAAAAGGCTCAATCACTGGAGAGTAATTCATAGGCATCTCATTCCTCGTACTAATATTACCAACTCTCTGACACTTATCACAGGATAAAACATAATTTCTAGCATCCTTAAAGAGAGTAGGCCAATAAAAACCTGATTGAAGAACCTTATGCGCGGTCCTCTCACCAGCATGATGTCCTCAATATGGACTATCGTGACATTGTTTGAGAATGTCCTTCTGCTCGTGTTTCGGTACTCATCTTCTCACGATCCCATCTGGACCTTCTTGGAAAAGATGTGGGTCATCCCAAAAGTAATGCCTCAAATCGTGGAAGAACTTCTTCCTTTGCTGAAATGTTAAACCTAGAGGCAAAAACTTTGCAACGATAAAATTAGCATAATCTGCAAACCAAGGATCGGAGAGAGATTGTACTTTAACAACAGCTAGCTGTTCGTCAGGGAAGCTGTCCTTGAATGGAATGGGATCATGCGGTATATCTTCCATCCTTGAAATATTATCCGCCACCGGATTGTCTGCTCCTTTTCTATCGACAATCTGCAAATCAAATTCTTGAAGAAGGAGTACCCATCGGATGAGCCTTGGTTTGGCATCCTTCTTTTCCATGAGAAATTTAATGGCAGCATGATCAGTATGAACAATAATCTTAGAATCAACAATATACTGCCTACACTTATCACAAGCAAACACTACTTCCAAGAATTCCTTCTCAGTAGTAGCATAATTCTTTTGAGCACTATCAAGGGTTTTGCTAGCATATGTATAACATTCAACTTCTTATCAACCCTTTGTCCTAAAATAGCTCCAACAGAAAAATCACTAGCATCACACATAATTTCAAAAGGTAAGTTCCAATCAGGTGGTTGTACTATCGGAGCAGTTATTAATGCTTTCTTAAGAACTTCAAAGGCTTACTTACAATCTTCATCAAAAACAAAGGGAACATCCTTCTGGAGAAGATTAGTGAAGGGTCTCGAAGTCTTAGAAAAGTCTTTAATAAATCTTCTATAGAAACCAGCATGACCGAGAAAACTATGAATACCTTTGATGTCCTTTGGCTGGGGCATCCTTTCAATTGCTTCGATCTTGGCTCTTTCCACTTCAATTCCCCTCTCGGAAATCTTGTGGCCAAGAACAATTCCCTCGTTGACCATAAGGTGGCACTTCTCCTAGTTAAGCACCAGATTTGTCTCCTCACATCTCTGCAAAACTTTATTAAGGTTGTGGAGACAATGGTCAAAAGAGGTTCCATAGACGGAGAAATAATCCATGAATACCTCCACAATTTCTTCACAAAAACCATGAAAGATAGCAGACATACACCTTTGAAAAGTAGCAGGGGCATTACATAAACCAAAAGGCATACGTCTGTAAGCATAAGTACCATAGGGACAAGTAAAAGTGGTCTTCTCTTGATCAGCAGTGTTAACATGAATTTGAGAGAAGCCAGAATAACCATCTAGATAGCAAAAGTGAGTGTTTTTGGATAACCTTTCAAGAATTTGGTCGATGAACGGCAACGGGTAGTGGTCCTTCCTGGTTGCCTTGTTCAGCTTCCTATAATCAATACACATTCTATATCCAATAATAATTCTCTGAGGTATTAGTTCATTCTTATAATTAGGAACTACAAATTTTCCTCCTTTCTTTGGAACACAATGAACTGGGCTTACCCACTTACTATCAGCTATAGGATAGATAATACCTGCGGCTAGAAGCTTGAGAATCTCAGTCCTTACAACATCCATCATTTTCGGATTCAGCCGTCGTTGATGATCAACAACTGGTTTAGCATCAGGTTCAAGGTCGATGGTATGTTGACAAATAGATGGACTAATCCCCTTAAGTTCATCATGGGTATAGCCAATTGCACCTCGATGTTTGCGAAGTACTTCCAATAAATGCTCCTCTTCATAACCTAAAAGGTTAGAATTGACAATAACAGGATATACTTTCTTTTCATCTAAATAAGAATATTTGAGCGTATCGGGGAGAGGTTTAAGATCAAACACTGGATCTTCTTTGGTTGCGACAAAATTCCCAAAGGCTCAACTGGAAGGTTGTGCTTTAGGATAGCAGGTTGTCTTAGGAATATTTCATCCAGCTCATTTCTCTCCTGCATGTGCAAATCATTCTCGTGGTCTTCCATATATTGCTGCAAAGGGTCATTAGGAGGAATAGCAATGGAAGAAATATCTTCAATAATCTTATCATTACTAGGCAAATCAGTACCACGAGGCTGCTTAGAGAACTTAGAAAAGTTAAATTCATATGGCTCACCATTGAATTCAACAGAAACTTTACCTTTCTTGCAATCTATTATAGCTCCACAAGTTCTGAGAAAAGGTGTACCGAAAATAATAGGACAGAAATTATCCCTTACTGAACCAAGTACTAGAAAGTCGGTAGGATACTTTACCTTTCCGCATAAGACTTCAACGTCTCTCACAATTCCGATCGGAGAGATAGTTGCTCTGTTTGCAAGATGAATAGTAACATCAACTTCTTCAAGTTCACAAGGTGAAATCTCACCCATGATCTCTTGATAAAGTGAATACGAGATAGCACTAGCACTCGATCCCAAATCGCATAGCCCATAATAATTGTGATCTCATATTTTGACAGATACTACTGGAGTACCTGAAATTGGGCCCTTATTCTTGGTTGTGACAAGGTTAGTGGAAACAGCACAAAAATTTATATTGGAATCTAAAGCATCATTAGTAATAAGATCCTTAACCAATGCAACTCGAGGATCGACCTTGATCTGGTCCACGGATTCATCGATTCTTCTCTCACTCTTATTCATTATGCCTGTCACAAAAGAGTGCTCCCTTATTCTTACGGGAAAAGGGGGCTTTTCATATATAACTGCAGGGACAATAGGGTCAGCAACATGAATATCAATAGAGGATTCTTTAAAAGGTTTATGATGCTGACTGTTCTTCTTCTTAGAAGAGTCAATATGAGAGGCAAAATCCTTACAAAAATCAATCATTAGATGGGAATCAAGACCAATATTAGAGCAAAAGGCATTAAAGGAATCAGTTTTCACATAGCTCTCTATATAATCATGCTCATAATTTATAGTGGGTTCAATACCTTTATATATTTCCCAATCTTCGGTATTCTTCTGGATCCTTTAAAGTAGATCCCATCTTTCTTCAACGCTTTTCGTCTGAAATACCCCACTAGAGGAGACATCCAACATCCCCTTATCCCGACGAGAAAGTCTGGCATAAAAGTTTGTAAGTATAGTTTCCTTGGGGAGCTCATGAATAGGACATTTGAGCATTAGAGATTTCAATCTCCCCCAAGCTTGAGTGATGCTTTCTCCATCACGAGACCTAAAGTTATAGATATAATTCATGTCTCGATGAATTTCATGAAGAGGATAAAACTTGGTGTAAAAGAGAGACATAAGTTCATGCCAATCAAGCAAATGAGATTTATCGAGAAGCTTATACCAATTTGAAGCTTTATCTATAAGCGATACGGAGAACAATTTCTTCATGACAAACTCCTTTGATACACCTGCAAGCTTAAATAGCGACCATAGTTGTGATAAATATAGCAAGTGTTCACTAGGGTGTGTATCTCCTGCATAACGATTAGCAAAGACACAATCGATAATACCAGCTGGTATTTTATAAGGCACAATTTCAGTAGGGGGAGGTACAACCACCACA
Organism: Bromus sterilis; assembly: GCA_950022295.1. Classification (NCBI taxonomy): domain Eukaryota; kingdom Viridiplantae; phylum Streptophyta; class Magnoliopsida; order Poales; family Poaceae; genus Bromus; species Bromus sterilis. Next base: position 158,392,407 of record OX465597.1, read on the forward strand.
GATGTGGGGCGTTTCCCCATAAGAAACGATCCAATATCTAGGTTGTCCATACGGACAAAGAACAGCAACAGCAAAATAAAAGCAACGATATAAAAAGTTCCTTACCGGCTTCACTTACCAATAGCGCTATGCTCCCCGGCAACGGCACCAGAAAACGTAGCTTGATGACCCTCAACGTAAAGGGATCTATTGTAGCGTTTTCGATAAGTAAGAGTGTCGAACCCAACGAGGAGCGAAAGTTATTGATAGGTGATAGTGGGCAAGGAATAACTGCAAACACTGAAAGGTAACTTTTTAGGGGTTTTTGATATAAGCAACGATAAGATAAAAGCAAGATAAGTAAGTAGCACTGAGGAGCAGCAAGTGGCCCAATCCTTTTGTGCAAAGGATAAGCCTGACTACTGAACGTATAAAGACTAAAGCGTTCTTAAGGACACATGGAAAGGTAGTCACGTGCTTTCGCCATACTCCTTGTCGATAACTAGTGTTGTTCTGATAAGTGTTGAGTGGGTGGATCTATGCTAGCACACCTTCTAGACTAAGATAAGTGCACTCTTATGACTAAACATCTTGCAAGCATCCGCAAATACAAGATAGAAATTAAGGCAAAGCCTAACCATAGCAATAAGATCAAGGATCCATTACTCCCTTGTGCAAAAGTTTGCAAACTGGGGTTCAGGTTTCTGTCACTCCGGCAACCCACCGTAAGCATTCTTAATACAAAATGTATTCCCCTGGGTCCTTAAAAAGGAGAAGTGTTGAGTGTTCAACTCACACAACACCACTAGGAAAATAAAAACACAACTTAAATATTAAACAACATAAATTACTTCAACATCATATGACTACTAGCAACTAGACTTGTCCCATGTCCTCAAGAACTAAAGTAACTACTCACAAGACATAAAAGACATCATGATCAGAGGTGATAAATATATGATAAAAAATCTGGACATAATGGTATTTCTCCAACAAAACTCAATAGCATTCACCAGAAAGGAGTAATCAACACCGGTAGAGTAGAGAGGATAGGTAGTACGGATTACAACACAAGATGAACTTGTGAGGTGAGATTGGATGGTGGTGGAGATGGTGCTGATGTTGGGGATGATGTTGATAATGATCTTGATGATGCCCGTGACGATGGTGATGACGATGGCGATGATCTCCCCTTCCGGGAGGTGATCTCCTCGGCGGAATCTTCCCGCCGGAGAGCCCTTTTCCTCTCTGTAGGTTTCCGCCACGGAGCGGCGGTGGAACTCCGTGATGGCTTCTCTTTTTTGGGTTTTCGCGTAACGAGGAGTATATAGGCCAGAGGGGTGAGCCGAGTGATTCCAGGGCTCCAGGCGCCCATTCGGCGCGGCCGCGCCAGGTGGCCGCCTGGGGCTCCTGTGGCCCCCCTCTAGCCCCTCTTCGGCAAGTCTTCGTTATTCTTGTGGAAAATACCTCCCGTCGATTTTCAAGTAATTTGGAGGTATTCTTCTTCAACAACTCAGCGTCCACTTTTTACCGCTGAATCCTGCGTTTGCTGCTTCGGCACCGGAAAGTTGCAAACTGTGTAAAATAAGCCAAAACAACATAAGAACATCATCGTAACATGAAATATATCGGTGAATAAGGATGAATTACGATATAAAATAGTGATGCATTTTGGACGTATCAGCACCCAGTCTTCTTGAGCAAGCTATCGAGGCAGCTTCCCATGTATGGCACCCCGCCTTCGTCGATACGCCACCAGAGAAAGCTTCCGGGGTACGGTACCCGACCTTCCCCAGCAAGCCATCCCGGCCAAGGTTCGCAGACAAGCTACACAGTCTTCCTCGACATGCCATCAGGTGTGCAACGGTATTGTCAGAAATTCAGTTATTTGAAGACCGCAAAAGCTTCAGCAACGTCAGGACCCTCTTATGCTATGGGTATTCTTATCAAGTATGAAAGCTAACCCAGTGTGAATACGACTATGTTCGTAATCAAGGGAGAATCACTCATATGAATAGCAATGAGAAACCGCAACTCGCGGAAGGCAAGTCAACAGAAGAATCAAATGCATACTTCAGCCTAGACGGAAGAATGACAAAGTCATGAAAGCACCCCCTGAAGACCGGAAGCAGTAGAGCAATGAATCTCGCCCCAATCGCGAGTGTCAGCTTTTCCCGTACGACAAGGCCCGGAAAAAGGATGATCTTGAGATACCCTTCATGGCAAATCAATATTATCATGGTAATCCAAGAGACCAAAGGTGATGGTAACCTGTCTATCTCAGAGGAAGATTTCGGCAGAACAATAAGCCATGATGCAAGAAGAAAAGAACCCTGACTAAAGAAAAGCCAATACAAGAAAGGTGATTGCCACAGGAGCAAGACCCAGGGCAGACAAACATGGCATATGTCAAACCTTGCGGCAATGTATACCCCCGGAGTGAGCATTGCACCTCGTAAGCGGTCAAAAGTATGCAACTCTTGCAAGCTGACAGGTAAAGCCAAGGGATACACTGTATGGACCTCAAGTCAAAATTTTCCGCGATCAGTTGAAGTCGTGTGGACCACCATGGATACCTGCAAAGAAGAAATCTCATTTCATATGGGCAAAGTACCGCGTACCCAGCCCGTCAGCCCAAGCAATTACTCAAGTTCGGCATCATCCTTCTTGCCGAGATACCCCAGTCTGCTTCATTAAAGGTCACCCGCTCAGTTCTCACCCTAATGTATGACTTAGCTCTGCCAAATATCATGCATAGGAGTGCCATATGCTAGCCACAGACCAGTACAAACACCTTCAGCCTCCATGGTGTATTTACAAAAGAAGTTCCATGTGCATTGATCATTTTGGGCCCAAAGTTTGCAGGACTGTAGTCCTTCCTACCCTAAGCCCAGGAGACAACTTGGCACCACCCCAAATCCCACCATGTGAGCCCAACTTGCCTCCCAAGGTTGATGCATCCAACTATTGCTTGAGATAGAGATCACCACAGTAGCCCATCTTGCCAACCAAGCATACCACAATGGTCAACGTTGAAAGGACTACACGGTGGACACATTTGTCCACGAGAAATTCTATCCAAGACCACAGTGCATTTGGTGGCCCCGCCCGTCAGCCACCATGCCCCAGGCCCACGAGATCTGAGTGGAGGCACCTTTTGCCGAAATACGTTTTCCCTGCGGGAAAACGCCATTTCGTCCGCCTCAGCCCAGAAATACGCTTTCCCCTCTGGAAAGTGTATTCCATCCTTCTTCAGCCCAAAGTGCGCATTCTCTGTTTGAAAGTGTATTCCCAAAAACCCTCAGCTGTGAAAATTCACTGGTTAAGACAGATTTTCTGTCTAACGAACGAACGTTCATATCTCCGGAACCGGGAGTCCAAACGAGGTGATTATTTTTGTGTCCGCGTTGTCTCGAGCTCCTCTTCGCGTTCGCATAGGTCTTATGCCATGGGTCTTTGTGCTTATTTGCTGGCCAAGTCAAAGTGGTTTGACCCCCCTTTTTCGCCGTGCCTTTCTTCTCCGGTTGTTGCAGGGTGTGTCGGTGTCGAAGACCAGGAGTGTTTCATACCTCTCTGGTGAAAGGCAAGCCACAATACCCTTTGCACCTTTGCAAAGCTTTGACTGATCTTTAACATGCTTTAATATTCGTCACCTATTGATTTCTGTACTATACTTTGGTCATGTTATGCTCGTCTGGTTGTACTATGCTTGTACCATTGCCATGCTTGATTTTTCCATGGTTATGTTAAGTACATTCATGCTAGGCATTGATCATGATACCATGCTCTGCTTGTACCATGTTAAGTTACTCATGTTATTCCTACACCTGCTCATGTTATCCCTAGGTTATGCTTAACCACATCCATGATGCTTCCACATTAATAACTTAATCTTCGTACCATGGATAAGTTCACCATCTAAAATGTGCTTGATCATGTCTGAAATTGTTATACTAGCATGTTATGCATTGTTATGATCTGATGCTACTCATGTTGCACCTGATACTTGTGTTTTCTATGGGAGACACGCTTCATGACAAGTTGATCAGGTTCCACCGAACCGAACTTATCCGTGTAGCCACATTTACCTGTATGGGCATGCCTTGGCTCGTTCTACCGGTGGGTTCTCTTATGCGTATCACCAAAGAGGGAAGGCTATGCGTGGCAGTTGCCTTGGACGGGTAAACGGAGATAGTCTTGAGAGCCAGTTTGTTGGGCGCGCAGTCCTCGAGTGGGACAAGTTTATGGACCATGCGATGGTCAGTTGCCATGCGATGGCTGGTGTGTCTGGAGGACACTACCCAAGGCATGACTTGCGAAGTATGTCGGTGATACGGTAAGAGGGACACGCGGTGGAACGGTCTCGTTGAAGAAGTCCTAGTCATTCCTGCGGTACGAGTTCCAAGGATCCTGTGGGACAAGTTCCGAGGTACTAGACGGAGGAAGAACTCCATAGTGTGGGTAACGTGCACAAACTCTGCAGAGTCACACAAATCTATTCGAATAGCCGTGTCCACGGTAATGGACACAGTTCGTACTAGGTCACGCAATGAGATCAACTTGAGCTCGGTAGAATGTATGTGGCAAGTGGATTGGTCATGCGATGACCCGTTTGGTCGTGCGACGACCCGTGGAAGTGATTGGTCACAAGGTGATCCGGTGCTTGAGTCTGTAAGGACTCCGAGGTAAGCCACATGATCATGCGATGATCATGTGGGGTCCATGTGACCTTAAACGATGATTATGTTTGCATTAGTCTTAATGCTGATAATATGCTTGCTGAATATCTGGTTGCATGGCATTGTTGTTCACCTGTTTAACTCACTAAGATACTTGAACCTGCTAATGCCATGTTATTGTTTTGCCTTGTTTCTTTGGTTGTCGTGAGCTTGGAAGTACATTCAATATACTGACCTGGCTTGTCATGCCAGATTTGAAGGCCGTGCTTTGGATGCCTAGGACAACGTTCCAGGCGTTTGCAAGCTAGGAGGTGTCCCAACCAGTGTCCCTGTGGATTGGAGTTCATCACCGCCGTTGTTGTTCTGCTGCCGAGTTATTTTCCGCTGCTGCTTGGTGTTGTGCTGAGGCTAGCCTGAGGAGCAAGATGTGTCTCCACTAGCGCTGTAATAGACTCCTTGTACCCCTATCTTCGGTAATAGAAAGTTATTCAGTTCTATATCAAGCAGTGTCGTGTTGCAGAAGACTTGATCTCTGGGCACGAGCACGGGGCGTTCCGGTCCTCTGAGCCGGGGTGCCACACACATGTGCAAGAACAATATCACCCTATTGAATATGATACCGTATGAAGTGATGACGAATGTGAATATGCTTGGTGTGAGGATGTTGACAAGGGTTGGCAATCTTTATAGCACTTCCATTGTCACATAAGATGGGTACCTTCTTATAGGTGAGTCCATAATCCTTAAAAGTTTGCCTCATCCAGAGGACATGAGTAGCACAATTTGCGGCGGCCACATACTCGGCTTCAGCGGTGGAGAGGGAGACACAGTTTTTCTTCTTGGAGTGCCAACTTACCTACGAGCTCCCAAAAAATTGGCATGAACCAGATGTGGACTTCCGATCCACCTTGTCTCCGGTCCAATATGCATCGGTGTACCCCAGGAGATCAAACTTGGCTTCCCTGGGGTACCAAAGGACCAACAAAGGAGTATGGACAAGGTATCTAAGAATGCGCTTAACCGCCAAATGATGACTCTCCATAGGAGAGGCTTGATATCTTGCACACATTCCTACGCTAAGCATAATATCCGGTCTAGATGCACAAAGGTAAAGCAATGACCCTATCATAGAACAATAAAGAGTAGCATCAAACGGAATACCGGAAAGGTCTTGATCTAGATATCCCTTGGTTGGCATGGGTGTCTTGCATGGCTTGGAATCCTTCATACCAAAGTTCACAGCCATGTCTTGAATGTAATTTGTTTGGGAGATGAAGGTTCCTTCGGCAAATTGCTCGATTTTAAATCCAAGGAAATACTTCAAGATCCCCATCATGGAGATCTCAAAGTTCTTGGTCATAGTTTCCGAGAACCACTTGCACAAAGATGGATTAGGAGAATGTGACGCCCCCAAAATCAGACCGTGTACAGTAATCATACACACAGGGTACACGACTGAGATTAGGGTGCCACGGTGATAATATCACAGCACAACACTAAACACAAAAGGAAAAACAAATATATTACAATAGAGGGGGTCACGCGGACCCGAACATATAAGTTATACAAGCCATAATATCTGAGTACAGACATAGTTAGTCAAGTTTCGCCTTAAGAAGGCTAGCACAAATCACATCAGAGATACAGAACGAAAAGGCGAGGCCTCCTGCCTGGGATCCACAGTACTACTCCTGGTCAACGGGGAACTTGACGTCGTAGTAGGCGCCTCCGGGGTACTCCTGCTCCTGGGCTCCAACGTCGGCTGCAGCGGCCGATCAGGCAAAACAGTAAAGGAAATAAAGCAGGTGAGTATCTAGTATACCCGCGAGTCTTACGTCCGCTACTAAGCATTATGCATTGTATCAACGGAATGAAGAGGCTGTATATAGTGGACTGAAGACAGAAATTTAGAGCACGGGTAAGAAGCTAGGCCTATCGAAGACTAGCATCTTCCGACGATGTCTTGCAGCATGAGGTAAGAATCAGCCAACAGTTGATAAAAAGCAGTAAAGTAACAATGAAGCAGAAGTTGCTGCAACATTGAATAATAATAAGTTGTAATAATTAACAATGCCTCCGAATTCACCTCCTCGACATCCCCGCGAGGAAGGGAACCCGGAACCATACAGTTTAATAATAGTTTCTAGTGGTAGGATCCAGCTTCAGCATAAAGCGTCCTGTTACCGTGGACACGGCTATCGATAGATCAATCTTCCCTGCAGGGGTGCACTTGTGTTACGCTACACGCACGGATCTCCAGGGTGGCGGGAACCTTGTTAGGGAACGCTCCACCGAGGCTATCCGACACTTCATAGCCCATCTTTCAAACTCAACAGAGAGGTCATCCGCCGGACTATATCCTATGTACGCGGGGCTTTGGACCCTAACCCCGACGTACTCCTGCACGGTGCGAGGCTGGCCGGTGAAGTTGAAGCAAATCCAAATAAAACACACCGCTCGAGCAAATAAGACAACACCACTTCCCGGCGCAGGCCGCGGTACTGCTGACGTCTGAAGAGTCCTCGGACGACACTAAGAAGCGGAGGAGCCCATAACTCGTAGTTCCCACGGGTAGGTAGTGCGTACATGGCATATAGCCAACTCAAGACATTCACTGAACCATTTAGCATTTTAATTAACCTGCGTGACAACCGTTATCGTTGCCTCGACTTAACCGACCCGCGAACAACGACAGCAGCCAGGACCACCAGTACATCGGTGCCTGCCCTGTCGTCCCACCAAGTCACTGCGGTTACCAACAAGGTGAACCGTCTCCTTACCTTGTCTCGCGGGTGCTCCGGGAGGAGCTCGACTTTCGTGGGTTGGTAACTCTCGCGGCCAACGATCAGGGGCCAAGCACACCGGTACACTGGTCGTGCCCTCCCTGTCGTCCCGTCGCAATACCTCTCGCAGGCACCGTTGGGTCGCCCGGCTTCTTACCTGAAGGACAACCGTTTCCAGGACCCTATGGCAGTAAGACAAAGTCAGCCTCGAGTGGAGTACAAGGATTACTCCTTGATAGCTCACACTTGAGGTGACTAGGCATAACCCAGGTAGGGGCCTTAGACGGAGTCTGCATTGTACCGTACCTGTGCAGTTATAATATTTATATCCGCGTTCACTTCCCCGAGTGATCACGGCCCTCTATCTAATCCTAGCTAACAATGCGCAGGGTCCACTGCTGAATAATGCATAATAATAATAATAGGCAGCATAGGATAAAGGAAGGCACATCAAGGGGCGACAAAAATCAGGCTATGCAGTTGAATAGGATTGTAATCGTAGCAGCAGCAGTAACAATGCCTAGTGCAAGAATTAGTACGGAAAGATAGGCGATATCTGGGGAAGAGAATGACTCTGCTTGCCTGCAAGCTCGACGGTAGTAGTAGGGTCGTCGACGACGTAGTCGTACTCAGCAGCGGTGTAGTCGACAGCAGCAGCGGGGTCTACCGAAGATTAAAGGGGGGAGAAACAATAAATACACAACAATAATAGCAATACAAATGCATGACATGATAGATGAAATGTTAATGGTGTTCTAACGCAGTGCAATGCACGTTGCTCAGAACGGAAATTCATCTGAGGATGAACTGCCGGCTCCGAGTGATTACCGGACAGGGTGTCCGGAGGGGGAAAGGATCAAGCCGGAGGTGTAGTGGTTACCGGAACAACTTAAGGGGGGTGTATCCGTGCTATTTGAACCATTCCGGACAACTTTCGTGTTCGGAATAAATTCATCCGGGCACTCTAACAGTACCGGACAATTTATCGGACAGTCGGTCCGGAGGGGGAATGTTCGATGTTCGTAGTGTTAGAGGGGTGTGGTAGACATACGGATAGCGTATTCGTATTCGTTGTATTTTTCTGATCAACTTTCATGTATAAAGTTTTTGAATCCGAGTTACGGTTTAAAAGTTATTGAATTTCAAAGTTTTAAATCATTTTAAATGATTTTCTGGATTTTCTTTTATTATTTATTTAAACATTATCCAAAACATTATCCACAACATTATCCAGAACAGTGCTGACATGTGGGACCCACATGTCAGCCTCTGTTATTTATAAAACACTTAATTAAATTAGAAAATACCCCTGGACCCACCTGTCATAGACTGGAATTTCTAATAATTCTCTTAAATAATTAAACTGACAGCGGGGCCCAGGTGTCATAGACTCCAGAGCTGATTAAACATGTTTAATTAAACTAAATGGCTAGGGGACCCACATGTCTGTGACTGTGGGGGTTTATTATTCAGTTAAACTACTCAGTTAACCTAACAGGGTAATTAGCCGGGGGGGGTCCACTGTCAGTGGCCCATTAGGGGTGAGATTAACCCCTAATCAACTGGCTGACACCGGGGTCCCACCTGGCAGCCTCACCGGAACCGCACCGGCGACTCGCCGGCGACGAGGTTGACGGCGACGACGCCACAGGGCACGGGGGGTTTCGTGGTTAGTCCCAATCGAACGGGGAGACGACGGGGCGGCGTTAGGTTGCGGTGGCGGGGCTGGAAGTGGACGGAGCGAGCTCGGGCTCAACAATGGCGGAGCAGCCGCTCGGGCTCCAATGGCGAATGCATCCACGAGTCGAAATCGATCTAACTAACGATCTAAAATGAACATACGCACCACGGGGAACCTACTGGTGCACTTATCGCGGGCTGGGACGAACCAAATTGACGTCTACGACGACGTGCCACGGCGGCCGGAGCAGCTCCAAGGGGGGTTTCTGCACGGGGACCTAGCGGGCATCAGCGGGCAGTTGGCGACGAACGAGAAGCTCACCAGAAGCACGACGGAGGTGGCAGCGGGCTCGACGCGGGCTTGTGGTGGCCGGAATTCGTCGCGGATCCCGCCGGAGCCGAAGACGAAGACGATGAAGTAGAGCTCGACGTGGTGGACTAGGGCTCGATTCCTTTCGCAGATTGGGGTAGTCGACGACGGAGCGGCTTCTGGACAACACGGCGAGATGGATGGAGCGCGTTGGCCGCGCTTGGCCACGGTAATGGCGACGGCGGGCTCGGGGGATTTTTTCCCCGACGATGGCAAGAGGAGGAGGAGAGGAATGGGGTGGGGGAGTTGTCCAGGGGGTCGGGGGCTGCGTCCTTATCGCGACTGCGGCGGCAGGGAGCAGGTGGAGGCGGGGCCAGCTCGCCAGCGGCGCGTCCACGACGGGAGCCGGACGGGAGCAGGTGGAGGGGGTGGTTGGGGAAGAAGACAAGGGGAGTGGGCTGGGCTGGGCTGCGGTGGCTTCGCCCCAGGCGAGTTTTTGTGTTTTTCCATTTTCTGGTTTTTGTCTACTGACCTGTGGTTTGTATTTAATTTAGTGCCTTTTTGCATTTTTGTAAAATGGGTTAGGTGTCCCAAAATTAGTATAACATTATATATCAGTGCCACAAAAAGTTTTGAAGCAAAATAAAATCATTTGATATTTATTTTAAATATTAAATGCCCAAAACAGGGGTTTTAACCTACTGTTTGAATTGTTTACAATTCTCTGTAACTTCAAAAATTACCAAAGTTGGTCCAACATGATTGTAATGATTTTAGGCAATTTACAAAAAATAGTTCCATGATTTTTGGAACCACTTTATTTGAGCACTTTTGTTTTAATTTCCATTTGAGGTAGTTTCAATTAGGGTTGGTTCCATGATGAGCAAAATGCATGGGGCTTTGTGTTTTGATTACCAACCAGCATGGTTTGGAAAGAGAAGAAGCAAAGTTTGATTAGGGACAGGGAGTAACAGTGATTAACAAACAGTGATAGTCAACAGTGATGATGATTACTGTTACAAGCATCTGAGGGTGTTACAGAGAACCAAATATTATGTCATCTACATAGATTTGGCATATGAGCAATTCATCATTGGTTCTCTTGGTAAAAAGAGTGGCATCAATGACACCCCTCTAGAATCCTTCCTCGATTAAAAACTTCCTAAGATGGTCATACCAAGCCCGAGGGGCTTGCTTAAGACCATATAATGCCTGATGAAGTTTGTACACGTGGTCCTTGTGATGAGGGTCACAAAAGCTAGGTGGTTGTGCTACATATACATCCTCTTGTAGTGGACCATTTAGAAAAGCACTTTTTACATCCATTTGAAATAATGGAAATCCATTTAATGCGGCATAAGCAAGAAACATGCGTATAGATTCAAGACGGGCAACAGGAGCAAAGGTCTCATCAAAATCCAAGCCTTCAACTTGGTAGTACCCTTGAGCCACTATCCTTGCCTTGTTTCGAATGATATTACCATATTCATCTTGCTTGTTCTTGAAGATCCACTTAGTTCCAATGATGTTATGATCTTGACCGGAGGGCCTCTCCACGAGAGACCACACTTCATTCCGAGTGAAACTAGTGAGCTCATCTTGCATTGCAATGAGCCAATCCGCATCCTCAAGTGTTTGTTCAACCCTAAGTGGTTAAATGCTAGACACAAACAAGAAGTGAGAACAAAAGTTCATGAGTTGACGACGAGTAACTATACCTTGCCCCAATCCCGTGAGGATTTTATCAACATCAACCCGCCTAGCCACCAATGCCATGATAGAAGTTGGAGTTTCAATAGGCTCCACCCATTCGGGTTCATGAAATACATTTTGTTCATCATCAAGGGTGGATCCATCTTCAATAGCGTCATTTTCTCCAAAGCAAATGCGGTCAAGACGATCTCGTGGATCAACCGCATCATCAACTTGTGGTTGAGCAACCACATCGGATTGTGGAGGGTCTTGTTCTTGTTCTTGTATAATGGGCTCATCACGAGCAATTGGATCTTGAGTGGTAGGAGGAGGTGCTTGTGGTGGTGGAACACTTGGCCCATCACCCACCTCATCATCTCTAGGAACTTGAGCAATGGGAACAAGATCTCCAATGCCCATAGCCAATATGTCTTGAGAGGAATCTTCATTATTACCTAAATCACTTAGATCAACCTTCTCCCCATGGGAGCCATTAAATTAATCAAACTCCACGTCACACGTTTCCACAACACATTCGGTGGATTTGTTGTAGACCCTATAGGCGTGAGAATTTGAGGCATACCCAACAAATATACCCTCAATTATTTTTGGATTGAAACTTAGCTAACCGGTCTTTATTATTGAGAAAGAAACACTTACAACCGGATACTCAGAAGTATTTGATGTTTGGCTTGTGACCGGTTAGAATCTCATAGGGGGTCTTCATCAAGATCTTACAAAGAAAGAGCCGGTTTGATGCATGACATGCGGTGTTGATGGCTTCGGCCCAAAAGCTATATGGTGACTTGTACTCACCCAACATGGACCGGGCCATCTCCACAAGAGGGCGGTTCTTCCTCTCGGATACACCATTTTGTTGAGGGGTGTAAGGTCGGAATATTGATGCTCAATCCCCTCATCACTCAAGAATTCTTCCAAGGTGTAGTTCTTGAATTCGGTGCCATTGTCACTTTGTATTGCCAAGATAGCCATGTTGTATTTCCTTTGGGCTTGCTTGGAAAAATCAATGAAGGTGGCCTTCGTCTCGTCCTTTTACTTGAGGAAGAACACCCACGTGTATCTTGAATAATCATCAACAATGACAAGACCATATTTCTTCCCACTAAGACTATCCCATGATGGAGGCCCGAAGAGATCCACACGAAGGAGCTCCAAAGGCCTTGAAGTTGACACGATGTTCTTGGGGGAATGCTTTTCTTGATGTTGCTTCCCGGATATGCATGCACTACACACACGATCTTTATCAAAAGACACGTTTGTTAGTCTGAGGATGTGTTCACCCTTTAGGAGATATTTTAGATTTCTCATGCCAACATGGGCTAGCCGGCGAAGCCATAGCCACCCCTTGTCGGCCTTGTCCATTAGACAAGTTGCATGGTAAGTACTCTCTTTCGAGAAATCAACCTTGTAAAGGTTGCCATCCAACTCTCCAACAAAGGCCACTTCGAGAGTATCTCTCCTAAAGACTTTCACACTTGTTATGCCAAATAGTGTATCATAACCAACGGAAGCTAATTGACGAACGGAAAGAAAATTGTATTGAAGGGATTGGACAAGTATGGCATTTTCAAGAGACATGTCATTAGTAATAGCCACCTTGCCCAACCCAAGTACCTTTCCCTTGGAACCACCACCAAAGACAATGCTCATATATGGTTGAATGGCATCCATGAAGTCCTTGAGAAAACAGCTTTCTCCCGTCATATGATTGGTGCATCCACTATCAATCACCCATTTGACTCCACCGGAGAGAGCATCCTACACATAGGTTTAGGCTTTGGTTAGAGGTGCCCATTTTGCAATGGGACCTCTAAGGTTACTAACAAGGGTCTTTGGAACCCAAATGGTATAGAAACGGAAAGCATTACGGGGCCTAATGAATTTTGCAAACACATCTCCATCCTTTGCCTTACGGAGCACATAGGATGGAGGCATCTTCTACTTCTTCTTGTTAGGAATGGGCTTGCCCCTAGTGGCCTTCCCATTCCCAACACCAACCTCCTCAACCTTTTTCTTACCTTTGTCCTTGTGCCCTTCACGAACAAAGATCACCTTCTGAGGAGTTGATTCCTTGCTAAGGGTGACATCCTTTGTCACACTCGTACTTGGGTCAAACCCATGTCCCTCCTTAGCAAAGGACTCCTTGTGATGACTTAGTACATCATTTAGATTTTTCTCACCTTGGGAACAAGTCAAGAGACCCTTCTTTAGTTGAGCATGAAGAGCTCAGTTCTCCTCAATGAGAGATGCTTGATCAAGAGTAGAGTTAGTAGAACAAGCATCAATATGTACAATAGTGGGAGGAGACATCTTAGTAAGTGTTTTCATATGAGCAAGTTTTTGAGCCACAAGATTCTTCTTAAGGGTGGTAAGTTCATCATATTTTGCATTGAGAGACAAGGTGAGTACCTCAACATCCTTAGAAAGGGAGGTGTTTAGCTCCACAAGTTTGCTCATATCATTAGCAAGTTCCTAACAAATTTCATTAGCCTTTTTCAAGGAGGCAACATGCTTGTCATTTAAGTCATTTGATGTGTGGAAAACTTTGCACAAGTTATGATAGAGGCGAAGGTGTCCCGATGTTTCGATGAGATGGTGGAGATCGATTATGGTGGAGGTGACTTTCACGATCCGACTACGAACGTGCGAAGACGTTGCGCCTTAGCGATCGCTAAACCAACTCCGAGAGGTTATTGATCCCGCAGATGCACGATCAACCTGACCACGAAGGTCTAATTCCTGCAAGCAATCGAAGAACAAGCAAGAACTAAGAATTGCAATCTGGATATTGCGAATATAAGATGAATGATTAATAAAGTTGGGGTTCCAATGAGGTCTTGGCCTGGTCGGATGACACAAACGAAGAGCTCGAAGTTGCGGCTATGGCTAACTTAAATCTAATTAAAACCCAAGTCTAAACGACGCCCTAAGGGCTGTATATATGGGGGAACAGAGGGGATTTTCGTGACCCCTTGGAGGTGGGGTCCGAAAACAACCCTAACTCGGTTTCCCCACACATACGGACTCTAAAAACAGCCTATAATGTGGTATTTCGAAATTACATGGGCCCAGCCCAATATTAAGGTGACGTAGCACCTATATTTGCTCTTGGACGAAAATAATGAAGTGGCATCTCGTGTATTTCGTCCAAGCCTTCATGCATGCCTTATGGTGGCTTCAAAGTGCGAAAATCCCCACTGGAAGCTCCATTGTTCTTTCCCGCGCGCGCACCTTCTTCTCCATGCTTGATCTCGCTCCAATGACCGTCCTTCTTGTCCATGCTAGGTCCTTCATTCATAAGCAAAACAAAAGTATCTAATTTAGGCTGCATCATATGTTCATGAACATTAGAAGGATTCGCAAGAAACGAAAGTACCTGATAATTTAGTTGACGTGCACGTGCTCTAGTAACTGGTCCAGTATGTGTAGTTGGTGAAGATGTGGGTGTAACATTAGTAGAGATGTCCTCATCATCCTCCCCTTCTTGAATTGAAGTCGTCCTCAACGGAAGCTCATTATCTTCTCCCAAATAAGGTTTCAAATCTGCAATGTTAAATGTGGGACTAACCCCAAAATCTGCAGGTAGCTCAAGTTTATATGCATTATCGTTAATTTTCTGTAAAACCTTAAAGGGACCATCAGCTCGTGGCATTAACTTAGACTTGCGCAAATCAGGAAACCTATCTTTACGTAGATGTAACCAAACAAGATCTCCTGGTTCAAACACAACATGCTTTCTACCCTTATCACCAGCAAGCTTGTATCTAGCATTCATTTTCTAAATGTTTTCTTTAGTTAACTCATGCATTTTTAATATCAATTCAGCACGTTGCTTAGCATCAAAATTAACCTTCTCCGACGATGGAAGAGGAAGCAAATCAATAGGTGCACGAGGTAGAAAACCATAAACAATCTCAAAAGGGCACATTTTAGTGGTAGAATGAAATGAACGATTATAAGCAAATTCAATATGAGGTAAACATTCTTCCCACATTTTTAAGTTACTCTTTAAAACAGCCCTAAGCATAGTAGAAAAAGTCCTATTGACTACTTCAGTTTGTCCATCAGTTTGGGGATGACATGTAGTACTAAAAAGTAGTTTAGTCCCCAACTTAGCCCATAAGCATCTCCAAAAATGGCTAAGAAACTTAGTATCACGATCCGAGACAATAGTATTGGGCACACCATGTAAGCGAATAATCTCTTGAAAGAATAAATCAGCAACATTAGCAGCATCATCGCTTTTATGACATGGTATAAAATGTGCCATCTTAGAAAATCTATCCACGACAAAAAATATGCTATCCCTCCCCTTCTTTGTTCGAGGCAAGCCTAAAACAAAGTCCATGGATATGTCCTCCCATGGAACACTAGGTACAGGTAAAGGCATGTATAAACCATGAGGATTGAGTCGTGACTTAGCTTTTTGACATGTAGTGCAGCGAGCAACAAAACGCTCAACATCCCGTCTCATCTTTGGCCAAAAGAAATGTGTAGCAAGTACGTCCTCCGTCTTCTTCACGCCAAAATGTCCCATTAATCCTCCTCCATGCGCCTCCTGCAACAACAAAAGACGAATAGAGCTAGCTGGAATGCATAGCTTGTTAGAACGGAACACAAACCCATCATTAAGCACAAACTTGTTCCATGTTCTACCCTCTCTACAATTCTGCAAAACATCTTTAAATTCCGCATCATGTACATATTGATCTTTGATTGTCTCTAAACCGAATATCTTGAAGTCAAGTTGTGAAAGCATAGTATAACGACGAGACAAAGCATCAGCAATAATATTATCTTTCCCCTTCTTGTGTTTAATGACATAAGGGAAAGTCTCAATAAATTCAACCCACTTAGCATGTCTACGATTAAGTTTTGCTTGACTTCTTATGTGTTTCAAAGATTCATGATCAGAATGTATAACAAATTCTTTGGGCCATAAATAATGTTGCCAAGTTTCTAATGTCCGAACAAGAGCATATAATTCCTTATCATAAGTAGAATAGTTCAGACTAGGCCCACTCAATTTTTCAGAAAAGTATGCAACAGGTTTAGCATCTTGTAATAACACACCTCCCAAACCAATACTACTAGCATCGCATTCAAGCTCAAAAGTCTTATTAAAATCAGGAAGTTGGAGCAAAGGAGAATGTGTTAACTTATCTTTCAATACCGTGAAGGCTTCTTCCTGTGCGGTACCCCAAGTAAAAGGCACATCCTTGCGTGTAAGCTCATTGAGAGGTGCAGCAATGGTGCTGAAATCTATCACAAAACGCCTATAGAATCCAGCGAGGCCAAGAAAACTCCTCACTTGTGTGACCGTTTTGGGCTGCGGCCAACTCTCAATCGCCTCGATCTTGGCTTTATCAACTTCAATTCCCTGCGGAGTAACAACATAGCCAAGAAACGATACTCGGTCGGTGCAAAAGGTGCACTTCCCAAGGTTACCAAATAAACGTGCATTACGTAGAGCAATAAAAATAGCACGTAAATGATCCAAATGTTCCTCCAAAGATTTGCTATAAATCAGTATATCACCAAAATAGACTACCACAAATCGTCCAATGAAAGCACGTAAAACCTCGTTCATTAATCTCATGAAAGTGCTAGGTGCATTAGTTAAACCAAAATGCATGACTAACCACTCATATAATCCAAACATAGTTTTAAAAGCCGTTTTCCATTCATCTCCTAATTTCATGCGAATTTGATGGTATCCACTACGCAAATCAACTTTGGAAAACATGGTAGAGCCACTTAATTCATCAAGCATATCATCTAACCTAGGAATAGGATGACGATAACGAATAGTAATATTATTAATGGCTCGACAATCAACACACATACGCCATGTTCCATCCTTTTTCGGCACTAATATAACAGGAACAGCACAAGGACTAAGGGATTCATGTATGTAACCTTTGTCGAGTAGCTCTTGTACTTGACGCTGAATCTCCTTCGTCTCCTCCGGATTGGTACGGTATGGCGCACGGTTGGGCAGCGAAGCACCGGGAATTAGTCAATCTGATGCTCAATCCCTCGAATAGGTGGTAATCCTGGTGGTACGTCTTGTGGAAAGACGTCAATAAATTCCTGCAAAAGGTCAGTGACAACAGGAGGCCAAGAAGGAGGCAATTCCTCAAATGAAAACAAAGCTTCTTTGCACACAAAAGCATAGCACACATATTGACTAACATCCAAATCTGAAATATCAACCTTAGTAGCAAGCAAAGTTGGACTAGTCAATTTAATTTCATTAGAAACAGCAGAAGAAGATTTGCTATTAGTCTTATGTTGTTGCTCAAATTCTTTAGCTGCTATCTCATTTTCACTCTTATTTTTCTCCTGTTTAGCTTTACTAGCTCTAGCAAGATCATCTTTCACAATTTGTTCAGGAGACATAGGAAGTAAAGCAATATTTTTATCCTGATGAACCAGAGTAAACTGATTGGTCCTACCATGGTGTACAACATTCCTATCAAATTGCCATGGTCTACCAAGTAAAAGAGAGCATGCTTGCATGGGTACCACATCACAATCAACATAATCAGCATATGCAGCAATGCTAAAGTGCACACGAACAGAACGCGTTACCTTAATCTTACCACTATTGTTAAACCACTGAATATAGTACGGATGGGGGTGTGGTCTTGTGGTGAGAGATAGCTTCTCCACCAACTCCATGCTAGCCAAGTTGTTGCAACTCCCTCCATCAATGATGATGCAAACCGAATGTTCTTTCACCACTCCCTTTGTGTGGAACAAATTATGCCTCTGGTTTTGCTCGGCCTTCGTTACCTGCACACTTAACACACGTTGAGCAACCAAACTAGCATATTTATCTGCATCATCAGGAGCCATATACTCTATATCATGAGCATCATCATGGGCACCCTGTTCCTCATGAGCAATGAGAACTAAAGTCTCCTCATCATAGTCACTCGCTGACTCATACCCACCATCCGCCGTAATAGTCATCACACGCTTGGAGGGACAGTCTTTTGCGAAGTGACCTCCACCTTGGCACCTGCGACATTTAATATCACGATCTCGTGTTTTCCCTGTGGAAGCCATGGATGAAGAAGAACTCGCCGCTGGACCACTCTGTGCACCCTTGAATGGTGGCGCTGGCTGTTTTGGTGGCTCCCTGTAAGAATGAGCGGCTGAAGTAGATGGTGGTGCAGCAGGACGTGTGGATGTAGAAGCTCCACGCGATGTCCATGATGTATTTCTTCCTGCAGAAAAGTTAGGTCTCGTAGCGGCCTGTCGATCCTGCACTTCACGTTCAGCTTTACAGGCAAGATGAAACAAACGAGTGATAGTAGCAAAGTCCTTGTATTCTAGAATAGTTTGTATCTCCCTGTTTAAACCACCCATAAAACGTGCAAGCATAGCTTCATTATCCTCTACTAGGCCACATCTAATCAATCCAGTTTGTAATTCTTGATAATATTCCTCTACAGAATTTTTTCCTTGTCTCAAACGCTGTAATTTTTGTAACAATTCACGTTGATAATAAGGAGGAACCCAGCAAGTACGCATAGCATCTTTTAAAGCAGCCCAAGTAGTTGGAATATTATTAGCATGCAATCTACAATGTTCAGACCACCAAATAGATGCAAATCCCGTGAATTCACAAACAGCAGCAGTAACACATCTATTCTCAGGATATTGTAAACATGTAAAGCGTTGTTCAGTTTCTAACTCCCAAGTAAGATAAGCATCAGGAATATATCTACCCTCAAACGTCTTAAGATTCAATTTCAGTTTAGGCACATGTTCATAATCGCGTACCTGAGGGGGTGGGTGGTGTCGACCGTGGCGAATGTTGGGACGTGGACGTCCAGCTGGCTGTTCATAGGCCGATCTGTTCCACCTCCTCCTCGTAATCACCCTCGTAGTTGTCGTCCTGGCCGACGTCAGAAGCAGCAGCAGCAGGTACTGCAGCAGCAGGAGGAGCACCAATACCAGCAGCTTGTCCTCTCGGAAACAGAATACGTCGTGCACGTGGTAGTGGCGGTGGCTGTGGCTGTGCTGGAGCGGCAGCAGGCTGTGTAGGTAGGCGTGCGATCAACTTAGTAAACTTGGCGTCGAGCTTGGTGTCGAGCATCTTTTCCACGCCATCAATTGCCTCTGTAAATCTGGTCTCGATGTCATTCACCTGTTCAGACATCATTTGTGCAAATTTATCATGTAGCTCCTTGTTTGTCATGTTCTCCCAATCGGGTGCATCCCGCGCCACTTCATCATGTGATCCTGGAATGGTTAGCAGAAATAGAAAACACACAGTAATATGATCCTACTTCTACTAATGGGATGTGGGGTGGTGGAAAGCACAAATCCGTCAAGCTTTTCTTTCGTTCTTACCGATTCTTACCTAGCAGCAGGTGGTGATGTACAACCAACGGGTCAAAACTCTCAGAGATATGGTGGAGCGATGGCCAGGAGGTGTCAAACGCACGATGTAGAATATATGTGGAGCTGTAGGAAGGCTGACAAGTATGGTAGGAAAAACTCAACAGTAATCAAAACAGAGATGCAAAGCTGAATAAACACTCAACGTCGGTACTGTGCTGATCCTAGGCTAGACCGTACTAGAGACGCGAGCCTAAAACACCAACGAAAGCACGGCACGGCACGTAAACAACTGAGAAGCACACTCTAAATTTTTTTTTCTCTCTCTCTCTCTCTTTTTTTTTGCTCTTTTTTTTTGCGATGCGGGACTGCGGTGGCTGAAAAAGTGCGAAAAAATCACTATGGTGGCGAACGTCTCAAAATGAGTTTCTGGACCTAAGGAACGTATGGGCACGAAATTTTTTCACCCCTGAAAACTTTGGCCTAAAAACTGCTCTGAAAAGCGTGCCAGACTCTTTTTTTTTTTTTTTTGGAAATCACCCTCTTCTACGTACGACAAAGATTGGTGAAATCTGACTCTAATCAACTCAAAGTAATCTGGCTACGGAGAGATCACAAACCGAACGGGTGATGGAACTCAACTCGGATCGGTAGGTCGTGGTGGTGTATATGGACTCTGCTTGGCGGAACGTGGTGGTGTATCTGGACTCGGATTGGCGGAACGTGGTGGTGTAGTACTGTGCGGCGGCGGCGTGACAAACTATGCTCAGAACTCGAAACTCTAAGGGAACTAGACGCTAAGATCAGCAACTCGACACAACGATGCAACCGCAAATTCAACAAAGCAAACTACTGTAAGGAAGACTGGACAAAGGCTCGGACTGTTTAGGGACGTGATGATCTAACCCTAAAAAAAAATTTGGCTTTTTCGTGGACTGTAGGTATGAAGAACAGAAGTAATCTAGAGTACGAAAACTGGTAAATCTCACCGATCAACCTGGAAATCTGATACCACTTGATAGAGGCGAAGGTGTCCCGATGTTTCGATGAGATGGTGGAGATCGATTATGGTGGAGGCGACTTTCACGATCCGACTACGAACGTGCGAAGACGTTGCGCCTTAGCGATCGCTAAACCAACTCCGAGAGGTTATTGATCGCGCAGATGCACGATCAACCTGACCACGAAGGTCTAATTCCTGCAAGCAATCGAAGAACAAGCAAGAACTAAGAATTGCAATCTGGATATTGCGAATATAAGATGAATGATTAAGAAAGTTGGGGTTCCAATGAGGTCTTGGCCTGGTCGGATGACACAAACGAAGAGCTCGAAGTTGCGGCTATGGCTAACTTAAATCTAATTAAAACCCAAGTCTAAACGACGCCCTAAGGGCTGTATATATGGGGGAACAGAGGGGATTTTCGTGACCCCTTGGAGGTGGGGTCCGAAAACAACCCTAACTCGGTTTCCCCACACATACGGACTCTAAAAACAGCCTATAATGTGGTATTTCGAAATTACATGGGCCCAGCCCAATATTAAGGTAACGCAGCACCTATATTTGCTCTTGGACGAAAATAATGAAGTGGCATCTCGTGTATTTCGTCCAAGCCTTCATGCATGCCTTATGGTGGCTTCAAAGTGCGAAAATCCCCACTGGAAGCTCCATTGTTCTTTCCCGCGCGCGCACCTTCTTTTGCATGCTTGATCCCGCTCCAATGACCGTCCTTCTTGTCCATGCTAGGTCCTTCATTCATAAGCAAAACAAACGTGTCTAATTTAGGCAGCATCATATGTTCATGAACATTAGAAGGATTCGCAAGAAACGAAAGTACCTGATAATTTAGTTGACGTGCACGTGCTCTAGTAACTGGTCCAGTATATGTAGTTGGTGAAGATGTGGGTGTAACATTAGTAGAGATGTCCTCATCATCACAAGTTATCATTTCGAGCTTCCTCAAAGTCAACCTTTCGCTCAAGGAGACTATAGTTCTCCTTTTCCTCGGTGAGGAGGAATTCAAGATCCTTAATTGTTGTGGAGTGCTTACCCACCACATCCATAAGTAATTGAAACATTTTGAGCTTGTTGCCTTTGAGAGAGATCATCATTTTGTTCACTTTGGCAAACAAAAAATCTTCACAAGTAGGATGTGCATCATCACTCTCCGCATCGTGAAATTCATCATGAGGTTCGGGACAGAACATGGAGGACTCATCAATAGGAGTTACCTTGATCTTAGCAGAGGAGGATGGAGTGTCGTCATCAACCAACTTGGCAATGAGACACTTGTTTTCACTGCCGGTGTAGCCACTCATGTAGTTGTAGTTTATAACTTCACCTTCCTTGTTGAGGAGCTTCAAGGTCTTTTGTGTATCTTGAGAAACTCCGGCCACACCACCAACATCCTGGGGATCGGACCCTTCTAGATCCAACAATGCTTTCTTCTTGAACTTGTTGTTGAGAGGGTTTGGGAGCTTCTTGGCAACTTCCTTCAGAGGAAATGGAGGTTTGTCCTCTCTCTTCTCATACGGACAATCCTCCGCAAAGTGTCCCGGTCTCTCACAGTTGTAGCATTTTCTTGTCTTCTTCTTTTGGAATCTTCCCTTGAAGTCCCCTTTTGTGAACCTCTTCACAAAGAGAGTCATATCATCATATGAGGGAGTATCATCGGAGTTAACATCATCTTCATACTCATCTTCTTCCTCATCATCATCAAACTCCTCGAGCCTAGACTTGAGTTCAAGGTTTGAGGATGGACCACCATATGTGTCAAGAAGTATCTTGGACTCCTTTAGGTGCTCTTAATATTGCAAGAAGGTGGAGCTCTTGGATTCCTTTGGGCGTCTCATCTTTATTGATGTGAAGGTTGTGCAAGGCATTCTTTGCGGTCTCATATCTTGTCATTTGAAGAGAGTCGGTGCCGGACTTGGCAATGAGTAGAGTATCCCACATCTCCTTGGCATTGGTGATATGGAGAAATGGTGCACGTGTCAACTCATCCATTCCTCTTTTCAAGAACCCAATGGCAGCAAGGTTGATATATCTATCAAATACTTCACTCGGTGTAAGGTTGTTTTGGATCAACTGGATAATAGCCTTTCCCGGAGTAGATGAGGTCCACATGGGCTCGCACACAAACCTAAGATAATCTGCCATAAGACTTTTCCAATACAAAAAGTTAGTGTTCTCGGTTAGTACCGGCGTATTTCCATTGAAGTTATACTTAGGTTCCACAAGCTTAGGAGCAGGATAGTCCCATTGGTAGGGACCACCTCTTTGCAAGGGAACTTCGGAACCGGGGTACACAAAGGTCGCTTGTGGGGACCTAGGGGCCGCGCCACTTGATGTTTGTGACTCCGATGGCGGAGCCTTTATTCTTGCAAAGGAGGCTTCAATTTCCTTCCTTTGATTGTCTAAAGCCTTTTGCAAGGCTTTTTACATATCACCGGAGGTGAACAACTTAGGATCCTCAATCGCATAGTTAACATGCCCCGTGGAAGGAGGCATCGCAGCTAGTGCAGAGGCCCTTCGTTCGATAGCCAATATCTTGGCTTCCAAACTAGTGGCATCTGCAGCAAATGCGGCCTCCTCCACATTGGCACCCGAACTTTCGGGAATGCCTTCCTTGGTCATATCGCTCTAGGGAGGTTAAGCCACAAGAATAGACCACGAGGCTCTTATACCAATTGAAAGGATCGAGATAGACATAGAGGGGGGGTGAATAGGTCTTATTACAAATTTTATCACAACATGGCAATTTTAGGCAATAATGCGGAAGATAAAGGTGTGCCTAACAATTGCAAGGTTGAACTAGATATGACAAGATAAACAATAATCACAATATACTAAGAAAGTGAGGGGAAAATAATACGGTGGCACAAGTAATAAGGGGAAAGAGTAGGGATAACCGAATGACGTAAAGACAACGATGTATCCCAATGTTAACTTCCTTGGAGGGAAGCTACTCACCGTTCAGAGAGAGTGGGTGAAACCACGAAGGCACACCAACGCCACGAAGGCTCACTCTATTCCCCTGGAGATATCACCACGAAGGCGATTCCCAACCACTACTGGTTGACCTTAAAGGTGGTCACCAAACCCTCACAAACTCAATGGGGGTAATCACAATGGTCGATTCATCTCCGAAGAACTCCTACCCGCCTAGGAGTCTCCAACCTCCAAGAGTAACAAGATCAAAGGGGAAATATCAAGACTTTCTCAAAACGCGATTTTCTTCGGTTGAAAGATGGGGAAGGGGCGGTTCTATCACGGGGTGAAAGATCCATCACGAACTCTCACGGGACTCTCCGGGATTTGAGATTTGGTGAGGGAGAGAGTGAGAGGGCGCACTTGTGTTCTTGAGTGTTTGCAAATGAAGTGGTCAACCCTCTCAAGTGGTGGAGAGGGCATATTTATAGCCCAAGGCCAGAAATGGTCGTTGGAGCATTCTGCTTGCATAAGTGTCGGACGTCCGACATGGACCGGACGTCTGGTTTGCACTGGACATCCACGAACACACAACATGCGTAGAAGAACACAATTAAATTCACCAGGCACCGGACGTCCGACGGCTACCGGACATCCGATGACCGGAAGTCCGATGGGCGACGGAAATCCGATAAAACAGAGAGATAAGCCACTGACCCCTCGGATCCTTAGTCCGACGCCAACCGGACGTCCGACCAATGGACATCCGACACGAACCGGAAATCCGACAAAATGGGGCAAAAGCCCACTGACCTGTTGGACCCTTAGTCCGAAGGTGACCGGACATCCGAGAGCACCAGTTATCGGACATCCGATGGGGACCGGACGTCCGATGTGTGTATATTAAGTAGTCTTGTTTAAATGAGTGAGAGACACATAATTTGTTTGTTTTGCGAGTTGTTTGAGCAAGAATTAAGCAGTACACCCACTTATCCCCTCTTAATAGTGCGGGGATCCGTATACTAAAGATAACCGAAAAATCTTACGCTTCAAATTCATTGGCTCCATCTCTTGAGCAATTGTAAATATCAATGGTCTATGATCCACCTTCACATGAGGACTAAAATCTGAGATAAACTTGACAAACATTATTAGTCCTCTATATGTATATTGTCATCAACATCAAAATATGATTAAGGGCATGATTGCACTTTCAATAATAATAAAATCAACGGGAACATAATTGTCATTGACAATGATAAGAACATCGTCGATCTTCCCCAAAGGTTTCTTTACGGAAGAATCAACGAGATGAACACCAAAAGAACAATAATCAAAAGGTTTCAATTCAAACATATCATATATTCTTTTGGGCATGACGGAGGTACTAGCTCCAACGTCACATAAAGCATAGAAAACGAAGGTTGATAACATAAAGAGATATTTACTGAGTCCTCCAGTATTGCGTGCACCCAAGTCTGGTACGCCGTTCAGGTTATATATTGCTGCACAAGATAAAGTGATCGGTGCGGTGTTGGTACAAGAAGATGGCGCGAAGGAGTATGTTATTGCATATCTATGTCGCCGCTTGATCGATGTCGAAACTCGGTATGTGTTTATTGAGAAGTTATGCTTATCTTTATACTATGCATGTACCAAGTTTCGACCTTATTTGTTGTCTAGTACTTGTGTAATAACTTGCCAAGCTGACGTGGTTAAATACATGTTGCAAAAACCGATTCTTAGTGGTAGGATTGGTAAATGGGCTTATGCATTAATTGAACATGATTTGACATATGAATCATTGCGTGGTATAAAAGGTCAAGTTATCGCCGACTTCATTGTTGATCATAGGATTAAAGATGAAGAAGATGTTGATTATGTTAGCATATGTCCATGGAAAATTTAATTTGATGGATTGGTTTGTAGAGAGGGTCAAGGCGTTGGCAATGTTTTGATTTCACCTAGTAATGTTTTGTATGAAACATCGGTTCGTTTAGAGTATAATTGTACTAATAATCAAGCCGAATATGAAGCTTTGCTATTCGGTAATATTTAGCTGATATGGGTGTCAAAGATACAGATGCTTTTGGTGATTCGCTTCTAGTAGTGCAGAAAATTAAAGGAAAATTCCAATGTTTTGATGGATTTCTAAATAGTTACTTAGGCCGATATTTAGATATAATCAAGTCCATGCATACTTTTACTATTAATCATATACCTAGGTAGGAAAATTCTAGAGCAAACTATCTAGCACAGCAAGCATCCGGTTACAGTATCAATAGGGGAAAGTTCTTTATATTAGAAAAACCGATGCTTGTCGCTGCAAGAGATGAGGCCGAATCACAACCAATTCGGGACGCACACCGAGTAATAGATGGCTCGGAACATGCTCGAAGTTGCACCGAGTAATACCGAGTTGCCGTCAACTCAGAAACAAGAGTGAACAAAGTTACACCCAGCTCGAAAGATTTAGTGCAAGGGACACGCATGCCCGAGTTACCACAAGCAGCCGAGTTACCTAGTAATTCGGAAACTGTAGATTGGCGAGTTCCTCTAATCAATCATTTGAGGGATCCGAGTAAAACCAGAGATAGGAAAGTCCAGCGACAAGCTTTGAAATATACTATGCAGGATGATGAGTTACATCGCCGAACTATTGATGGGTTACTTTTAAAATTCTTGGATTCTAATCAATCAAAGTTAGCCATGGGTGAAGTGCATGAGGGCATATGTGGGACACACCAGTCTGCTCATAAGATGCGTTGGTTAATAAAAAGAGCCGGTTTCTATTGGCTGACTTTGTTAGAGGATTGATTTAGATACTACCAAGGCTCTGAGGCTTGTCAGAAGTTTGGAAATATACAATTGGCGCCTGTAGCTATGTTGAATCCCATAATTAAACCATGGCCATTTAGAGTATGGGGCTTAGATTTTATTGGTGAGATACATCCTTCATCTTCTAAACGGCATCGCTTCGTCCTAGTAGCCACAGATTATTTTACCAAGTGGACAGAAGCAGTTCCCTTGAAAAATATGACACATAGGGAGGTGATTAATTTTGTTTTGGAGCATATTATTCATAGATTCGGCACTCCTCAAACTTTCACAACTGATCAAGGTTCTTCTTTTATGTCTCATCAATTTCGTGAGTTTGCCGAATCCCTTGGAATTAGGTTGTTTAAATCATCACATTATTATGCTCAAGCTAATGGATAAGACGAGTCCAGTAATAAAACTTTGATTCGGCTCATAAGAAAGAAAATTTAAGAGAAACCTAGAAGGTGGCATGAAGTCCTTTCGGAGGAATTATGGGCTCATAGAATATTTAATCATGGAGCTACTCAAGTCACACCTTTTGAGCTAGTATATGGTCAGGAGGCAGTGTTACCCGTGGAAGCCAAGTTGCAAGCTCTTAGGAAAGCGAGGCAAAATACCTTGTCAGATGTAGATTACAATGATTTGATGATGGATCGAATAGATGAGGTTCCAGAAAAAAGGATAAAATATTTGCAAGATATTGAGAAAGAAAAGTTAAGATTAGCTAAGGCTTATAATAACAAGGTCAAGGAAAAATCGTTTCAAATAGGAGATCTAGTGTGGAAAATTATTTTACCTATTAGAACTAGGGACAGAAAATTCGGCAAGTGGTCACCGAGTTGGGAAGGTCCATATAAAGTTGTGGGGATTGTTCCTGGAAATTCATATTTTGTACAAACTTTGCAGGGAAGTAAGTTATCCAAAGCCCTCAATGGGAGATACTTGAAGAAATATTATCCTAGCATGTGAGGGAAGCTTGAATGTGTTATGACCGATATACAATTATCGCCCTAAGAATAAACATGGCCGATATATAGTTATCGCCTTCAGAACGTGCATGAACGATGGCGTGTTGACATCGTGCTTAGAAAAAACATGTTAAAAATTATTTTTCGGCATACAAGTTTTGCCGAGAAATAGGGGGGCATGTGTTGACACCAATTTTTGGCATGGCAATAAACCTATATAAGATGGCTTCAAATGAAGAAGTGTTCTAGATGGAAAAGTTTGGTATTGTTGATATGAGCATCTTTGTAGTTTGAGTTATCGCCATCCGATTTCATTCTGAGGGCGGAAACTATGTTTGAAGCAGTAAGGTCCTGGAATTCGAGGTACTATTCTATAAATTAGGACTTCAAGACATTCTAAAATGGAAAAATGTTCTACAAGAAGCGGCTTCGTCTCGTCGAACTGGTCGATTTTGGTTTTTGAATCATCTCAATCCGAGTTCGTATGAAAAAGTTACAACCATAACAATATATGACTGCCAAGAGCAAAAATTGACGCCCGGAGCCAGACACACGTGCAACCGATGTCTGATGGAAAACGTCACATGACGCCCGGAGCCAGACACTTATACAATTGATGTCTGATGGAAAGCGTGAGGATTTCGGCCTTTAAGATGGCCCCGAATCAAAAAACGCACAACATTGCAGTTCTTGGAAATTTCGAGGACTACAACTTTGATGTTTTGAGTTTTTTCATCTGAGGTAATTTACAGCCCCGAAACTCCCGAAACCTGAACTGTTGTTTCAGGCCCACCTGTAATCCGAGTTCGGTGAAGTTTGGAAAGATTTGGACTGGATTTGGAGTCCTTTTCTTGTACGGAAAGCCCAGCCTCCTCATATATAGATGAGGTGACAGCCGATTGAAAGAACACAATCGACATACATACCAAAACGCATCTACTTTTCAAGGTTTATACTTTTCGTCTAGTTCTAGTTATTCTTTGGTGTTTTGCTCATAAAGCACCCGTTCCTTTTCCGAAATTGAAGATTTCTTTGTTTATTTGCTTGCAAATCATCCGTTCTTCGTAACAAAAAACGAAGTGGCGACTCCCTTACTCGAAACAATTGTGCGGTGCAAGTTTGTGTTGAGTTGAACAAATTCTTCGTCAACACTTTCTCCTTGAGTGGAGGAGCTAAAGTGTGGCTTCAATCCTTGCCTAGGAATAGCATAGATTCTTGGGATAAGTGCAATGATGCTTTTATTGGGAAGTACTACCGACCTGCTAAAATTATCCAGTTGAGAAGTAACATTATGAATTTTAAACAATTGGATAATGAACACGTTGCCCAAGCTTGGTAACGTATGAAATCTCTTGTTAAGAATTTCCCTACACATGGTTTGACTACTTGGATGGTTATCCATACTTTCTATGCAGGATTGAACTTTACCTCGCGGAATCAGTTGGACTCGGCCGCGGGAAGAACCTTTATGTCAACTACACTTGGTGCTGCCACAAAGCTATTGGATGAGATGATGACAAATTATTCTCAATGGCACATAGAAAGAGCTCCAACAGGTAGGAAGGTAAACTATGTTGAGGAGATCTCCTCTTTAAATGAAAAGGTTGAGATGATCACGTCTTTACTTATCAAGAAATCTCCTATTGATCCTCATGATGTTCCTTTAAATTCTTTGGTTGCTCAAGAAAGAGCGCAAGTTGATTTTAATTTTATTTCTAGGAACAACTTTAATAATAATGCTTATATGAGTAATTTTGGTAGCAATCCTCGACTGTTCCCATCCAACAACTATGGGAACAACAACACTTATCCTAGCACCAAAAACTCCACTTCTGAATTAGAGAGCATGCTTAAGGACTTTATCACTTCTCAAAAAGCCTTCAATAAGAGTGTAGAAGAGAAACTGGAAAAACTATATAGCCTCTCTTTGAAGGTAGACAATATAGCTCATGATGTAGAAATGCTTAAAATTACAACCTCTCCTCTTGAGGAAAGGAAAACTACACCCATGAATGATATTCAAGTGCAAATTAATGAGAACATTAGAATGCGAACCAAACTTAAGGATAGATGGGCTTGATAAAAAGAAAGGAAGATAGGATTAAGAGCCTTCCTACACACACTACTATTTACACTATACAAGTTGTTGAGGATCTCAAAGCTTTTAGCACCCAACACATCCCTAGTCCCATTGGACCTATTAATAGTGATGCTAATACCTCAACATTAGGACAAGAAGGTCCCATGAACTTAGATACTACCAAGAGAATGAGCTTAGATGACATCACCACAACTTTAATTAATGGTAGTGATCTTGATTTTGATAATTGTAGTCTTTCTGAAGTTATCACTTTTCTGCAAAGAATGGCTAATGACCCCCACACTAGCACACTTAACATTGCCTTTACCGAGCATATTACTAATGCTCTTATCAAGGCTAGGGAGAAGAAGCTCAAGCTAGATACTTCTATTCCTAGAAATCTAGAAGATGGTTGGGATCCTATAGTCAAAATTAAATGGAACAATTCCTCTTGCTTTGCTTTATGTGATGTTGGAGCTAGTGCCTCCGTTATGCCCAAAAGAATGTATGATATGCTCAATTTGAAACCTTTTGATACATGTTCTTTTGGTGTTCGTCTTCTTGATTCTTCTGTAAAGAAACCTTTAGGATGATTGATGATATTCTTATTTTTGTCAATGATAATTATGTTCCCGTTGATTTTCTTGTCATGGACATTGAGTGTGATCCCTCATGTCCAATTATTTTGGGACGACCTTTTCTTCGCACCGTTGGTGCTATCATTGACATGGAAGAAGGTACCATTAGATTTCAATTCCCCCTCAAAAAGGGAGTGGAACACTTCCCTCGAAAGAATATTAAGTTACCCTATGAGTCCGTTACACGGGCAAGTTATTCTTTTGAAGTTGATCAAACTTGATCTTTTTGCTTCATGCCTAACTAAAAGGCATAAAAGAAAGCGCTTATTGGTAGGCAACCCAAAACATTTTTACTTTAGTTTTAGTGGTCCTGATGCTTGTTACTACTATAGCAACATCAATGTATCTTTATTTTCAAGCTTTGTGCCAAGTTTTAGCCTCCGATTGCAAAAAAATTCAAAAGTTGTGACATGCTGTCCAGAAACAGATTATGTCTGCTTGACGAAAAAATTAGGCAAAAATCACCAGATCATCTTTTTTATCTGAATTGTTTTCAAAGTATGCTCTATACAATTAGCTTTCCAGCTTCTGTTCTGAGTTTTTTGATTTGAGTTGCATAAGTACCCCAAAAAAATTATTTACTACCCGATGTTCTGTTTTTCACAGATTCTGCCACGCTTAGCGTTTTCATCATTTTGCAAATCATAAGCTTGCTTTTAATTTTCAAAAACTTTAAGGAAATCATTAGAAACAGTAGCTCTTGATGAAAATCATTATTTCCAGTGGAGATTTTTTTTTCTTTATGGGTACTAACCACTCTAATGAGCTTATCATGAGTTTCGTATAATAGAGTTTAAAAGTATGGGACGAAAGATGATGAAAGAAGATTCAGGAGTGTCAAGCGCTCAAGCTTGCGGATGCCCGCATGCACCCCCAAGAAATATCCAATGAGACTCAAGCGTCTAAGATTGGGGATGCCCCCGTGCATCCCCTTCTCCATCAACAATCATCAGTTCGTCCTTCTCCATGCCATATTTTTATCTCTTCATGTGTTATGTGCTAAACTTGGAGCGTCTTGCTTTTTTAATTTTTAGTTTGTTTTAGTTTTTCTTGCTGTTCTTAACAAGTTGGATCATAGCCTTCATTGTTTGGGAGAGAAACACGCTCCACTCCACCCTAGAACACAACATAGGCTTGCATGCTTATCTTTCGGGTTTTTTTGTGTTTTTTAATCTTTGCATAGACGCTGTCATGCTTAGCTCTTAGTTTCCATGCTTATCTTTTTAAGATATTTTATTTAGGTTGATTTAGGAAGTCTCTTGAGTTATCATGCTTATCTTGTTTAGAGAGTTGGCTTGTTGCACTGAGTTGTGTGTCTTGCATGAGCAGGTAACTGAGGTTGCTATTATAAGTATAGTAGTAACTTGCAATAGTTTTGAGATATTGATTTGAGTAATTTTTGGACTTTTGGTGCCAAGAGCTTGAGCCTATTAGTGATAGGTGTCGTATTTTGGGCAATCCGTGCATATTTTCGAAAACTAAAAAAAATAGATGAGAACTCTAGCTACTAGATGGATCGCTAACCTCTGGAGGCCTTGGAATATATAGAGTACACTGATGTACCATGGGTCGAGGATGCCCAAGGATAACCTAACCCCCATACACTCCTCCTCGGGCTACTTGTCTCTTTGTGAACCTCCTGATTAGATAGAGAGTTACCGATAATAAGTGCATGAGTTCTTCGGACTAATGCGTGTATTTGATTGTTGGCACTTCCACCTTCCATATTTTGCTAGCTTCTTCGGTACCGTGCATTGAGCTTTCTCATCTTGAGAGTTGGTGGATACTTCGCCGGTGCATCCAAATACTTATATCTTCCTCAAAATAGCCACCATACCTACCTATCAAGGCATTTCCATCGCCTTTCCGAGATACATTACCATGCAACATCCACCATCTGATGGATTGATCTTCATGTCATACATGCTTTTGCTTTATCGAGGAGTCGCATGTTAGTTGGGCCTTTCCCTTATAATTGCTACATGACGCATGATGGCTTTTCGCCCCTCGTTGGTTACCCCAAGTGGAAAGTTGAGATGTAGCATAGCAGAAAATTTCCCTTACACGAGGATTTTTTATGTTTATCAAACCAGGAGGACTCCAAGGATCGACAAGTAGGTGCCAACGGCGCTAGATAAATTGTTGACGTGGACCTGCACAAAGAAACAAATAACTTTGCTCCGAACGAGTACAGAGAGGTTGTCAATCTCTCCGGTCTTGTTGTTTACTAAGGATTAAACGCAAGGATAGATAGTAGTGATAATTGCAACGAAAGGAAATAAAGCGGAAAATAATGTGAAGGTGTAAACAGTGGTGGAAATATGGACCGGGGTCCCGTGATGTTCACTAGTGATGTCTCTCTCCCAAAATACGATAAATAGCTAAGCTGGGCAAACAAGTTACAACTGTGCAATTGACAGAATTATAAATGCACTGTAATGCTAATTATGCTACTAGAAATCTAGAGGCTCAAAAGTATGGGCAGTACGCCAAGACTAGTAGAACAAAATCCATCTGCATCAACTCACTAATCATCCACCTTGAGATATCTATCCAGAACATCTCGCTGGTATTAAGGCAAGGATTGTTTGTTGCTTTGAGTTTACACTTTGGGTGGGGCTCGCAACTTATATAGCGAAAAATTTCCCTTGGTGAAGATACCAAGGTTGAGATCGACTAGTAGGACTCCAAGGTCAACAAGTAGGTGGTCAAACGATCAAGGCGCAGTTTGAAGATAATTACTCGCTTAATGTAACAGCCCGGAAATTCAACCCTAATTAAAAAAATTGTTTCTAGCTTTATTTTTGTTGATTGCTAGAATTTTTTGTAGTATTTGCTTCGCTGATTTATTAATCGGTGATTATATTTCCCCCCTCCTTCTTTTACCGGCATGCATGACCAAACCGTTCCGCCATGGCACACGACCTCGTTGCGGCACTGGAAAAGTCACCCGATCACCGTCGCAACTTCCGGCACAGGACTAGCCATCACCATCAGTGCGGAAACCCAAATTTATATTGAAATGGGTTATTTTATTGGGAGGTGCTCGAAGATCTCTTTTGGCGTTAAATGTTGTAGATGATGTGGTTATCGTGTTGCGACGATGTGTTTCGATTTTCATACGATTTCGACTTCGTCGGGTAGGTAAACGGTCGGATGTGTCAGGCATACTAGCCGATATATATCGAGGGACGTATTTACAAAATATCGCGTGCACTACTAGCTAACCACCTAGAGTTCCCTCTTATCTTCTAGACCAGCCCGCCCAAAGACTAGGCCCAAACCCCACCTAAAACAGCCCACTTTGTGGCCCAAAACAACCCCAAACATCCACGTGCTATAAATAGCAGGTGCTAACCTACCAAAATAGGCAAACCCTAGCCCTAGCACCTCAATTTCGGTGCTCCTCCTCTCCCCTGCTGCCACTTGCAGCCAGCCACACCCACCTACCAGATCCAATCGAATCAATCAGGACCGCCCGATCTGGATCGGACGACCCACATTGCGACACGTCACAAGAAGGAGTTCCCCATCCCACAGCCTCCCGCGACCTGCCCGTGGAGCTCCTCCACCTCACCGAGCCGGCAGCCTCACCGGAGAGCAGCCGCGCCGCTGCGCCTTCCCCAGGTCACCTCCCCGCACCCCCTTCCTCTCCTCTTCCCCTTCCCTCTCCTCTGCTCCGTTCTCTCCCTCTCACCCCACTTCTTGTTTCTTGCAAGGAACCACGCTCGCCATGGCCATGGCATGAAGAATCTTCACCACCACCTACCCCAGCCCGCCGGCGACCTCCCTCAACGAGATCCGGCGATGCCTCGCACGGATCGATCAACCCCCGTCCAGATCCGCCCCGTCGCAGCCTCCTACGCCCCGCCTGCGGCCCCTCGCCGGAGGAGCTCTAGTGCCGCCGCCATCGCCTACAGTCTCGCTCGGGACAGCACGAGCGCCCGCTCGCACGCCTCCCCGTCGTTGGCTGTCAGCTGGGCCAGCGCAACCCAGCAAACGCGGCCCACCGAGTGCCCAAAGGCGGCCCATCTCCCCATGGCCCGCAGCTCTCCCCTCGCCCCGGGCGAGCTGAGGCTATCCCTCGCCCCCGAGCCAGCCTATGGGCTCAGGTGCGTGTCGGCCCAGCCGCCCCCTCTTTTTTTCTGTTATTGGGCTTGGCCCGTTTCCTTTGTTTCACCCATGTGCGATGTATAATATCATGCGCTCGCATGTTTAGGCCACAGAACAGCAGATTCGTCCCAGGAGAAAATATTAGCTCTGTTTTTTTTATAATTGGCAGATTTGAATAGATGGTGGTGGGCCCCTATCTTTTTAACGGTAGCTCGAATCACAACGTGGCCTACATGAAAATTGACCCGTTTTGCGCGTAGATTATTAAAATGTGTTCTTTTGCCATGTTTGAACTTGTTTACATGTTGTCTACCTGCAAATTACAACCCTTGCCATTGTAAACTATAATTGTCATAACTTTTTAACCGTTGCTCCGTTTAAAATGTTCTTTATATGTAACTTGATTCGAATTGCATGTAGATTGTGATTATGCTGCTCTTGCTTGCTAAGAACAAATATAAAATGCTTAAATTCTTATGGGGTAGTTAGTGTAATGCCATGTTTAGGATTTCACCCCACTTAACTTTACTAGCATAGATAGTTTACTTTATGCTTCACCTCTTGCCATGATTGTGTGATATGACATGCTTGAGTGAGATGCCATGTTAACAACCTTTTCTTATATTGTGTAGCTAAAACAACTTGAAACCTTGATGACAAATGTGTGGTATCATCGTGTGTGACGAGTACTTCACTTAACCTCTTAGTAACCGCTCTCGACGATAGAGGCAATACCATAGTGCGTTGTCTCATGTTGCCTTATTGTTGATGCTTGCTGATGATTGCATCGTAGTAATATATGCATCTCCGTTGATTGTCTTTCCAGTGTTTCCTTCTTATGTGCTCTCACGGTCACCCTTGGAGACGTTGCCAGTTTGCGTTCGACTACACCTTCAGAATCGTCTTCTCATCAGGTAAGGGGGAGCATATATCATGCTTATAACATTCTGCCCACTTGTGCGTAGGTATAGGATAGAACGAATGCTTGATCCTACCACCTCATATTTATGCCTCTCAAATAAACCCAAACAGCCATGTCCCCCACATCCTAGCAAACCATTGTTTGGTCATGTAACTTGCTTGCTTAACCACTGCTTAGTATGCATGCTTAGGATAATATCAATTCTTATCCTGTTACACCTTGGATTGGGCTATCACCTTATTATATTGTGTTGGATGATATGATTATTATAATGTTGACTATATTCGACGAAGGATGGAAGGCTAGGCTATCCCGCCCTGATGCTTTGTTCCATTCGAGTCACCTAGGACCCGAGTTCCGGGTATTGTGTCTCTTGACGAGAGTTCCTCACCCGTGTGGGATACTATGGGGTCCCCTTTTGTTACCTACCTAGCTTCAAAATATTCTAGTGGTGGCCCAAGCTGATTTACCATTTGGAAACCATGCATATATGTATGTCAGGTCGCTCCTAGCAGAC
Organism: Bromus sterilis; assembly: GCA_950022295.1. Lineage (NCBI taxonomy): Eukaryota > Viridiplantae > Streptophyta > Magnoliopsida > Poales > Poaceae > Bromus > Bromus sterilis. The sequence continues at coordinate 158,427,892 of OX465597.1, forward strand.
ATTATTTAATCCAACCAGAGCCAGCAGGGACATGGTTTCCCTGTTGGTCCAACCTGTCCGGCTGAGGACCCGGCCTCATGTGAGAATTTACCAGCAATCCAAACCCGAGCCATACGGTAGAGACCAGATCGAGGGCCCGGCCAACTCCTGAACTGGATGTCGACTCACCGGGGGCCACCCAGATTGGTTCGTTGTTAGCTAGAGGGACCTATCGTTTCGGATCTCTCGGAACTAAATGATAAAATGGTTGCCTGTGATGGGTAGCAACCGAGAGAGATGGGCGTGCGTGCGGAGCCTTGTAATGGGATGTTGGTACACCATTGTAGGGTTAAATCTTTTCGAGAAGCCGTGTCCATGGTTATGGACGACTTGAGACCTAATCCTTGTTCATAGACAACAACAAGTGAGATAATCTTAATAACTTGATCAACGTGTGTGTGCCTTGACTGCTTCTTCTTCATCGACTGATGAAGGGGAGGACAAGGGTAGGATAGGTGTTATGTTTGCGTAAGTAGTTGATAGCAAGACTTGTTGGAGGCGATTCCTCGTCGAATGCGTGGCTTCTCATCTTACTTTAAATATATCGTTAGCCAATTCATATATTGCTAGTGCGGCTGCAACCTCACAACTACCCCCATCTTACCGTGAGAAGTTAGTTACAAGACTTGTTGATATAGCTCACCCCTTCTTTTCTCTTTTACGCACGTTATGCAAACGATGTTGAATTTCAGAGGAGCTCGACGACCCTTCTTATGGATGCCTTCGCGGAGACTCGACAACGATTAGTTAGGCGGATCCCGGCGGAGAGCTTGGACCTGTGTGGTTACGGAAATGGTGTGTTTTATCTTTATCACTAGGCATTTTATAGTAGTCTGTACTCAGACATGTATCTTCCCCTGATGTATTGTATTAAGGCCGATTGTATGAGATGTTGTATCCTTGTAGTTGTAATGTTGTGATATAATGTTGGAAATCCGAGGCATATGGCCGTATCATATGTCGCGGTGCGACCGATATGTGCTTCGCCCCCAAATAATGATGGAAATGTCTAGATCTGGAAAAATACCGCATATCGGGCCTTATAACTTGGTATGAGAGCCTTACCGACCGTAGGATCCCTTCACTGGTCACTGTCGAGTCTAGAAAAACAACTATTTTGTAGTTACTAAGTTAGTTATCAGAGAGTAGGAATCTTTTTCCTCCTTACCCCTACTCTGGTCAGGAAAAGTGTCGTAAGTATTTTAATTCTCGTCTTATCCCCTTCAAACTTTAGGATATCGATGAGTGTGGAGTTTCGGAATAGTTGCAATGCATTGCTTGCAGCGTATTGTCTCGATTCTGATCTCAGGTTTAGGAAATCCTATTGTACCTTTAGTTCTTCCGACTCTGGTTAAACATCTTGGTCGTCCGTTGACTTCATTCCTCTTGCCTAGTATCTTCACTATTTGAGTGAGAATGCTTCTCTTGATCATCGCTTGGACTATTGTTCTTCCTCTTGATCTCTTGATGGTTTCATTCTCCGATGTTGTCGTCTCTCTGCGGAAATTTATCTCGATGAAAGTTCGTCATCGATATGGAATAGAGTCCCTTATAGGTGGTGTTGAAGGACACCGACTCTCTTTTCTCTCCCCTCCTCTCCCCCGGATCATCCAGGATCTCGGGACGAGATCCATTGTTGTTGGTGTTGTATAGTAACAGTCCGAAAATTCCACCCTAATTAAAAATATTGTTTGTAGCTTTATTTTTGTTGATTGCTAGAATTGGTTGTAGTATTTGCTTCGCCGATTTATTCATCAGTGATGATATTTTCCCCCCTCCTTCTCATACCGGAATGCGTGACCAAACCTTTCCGCCATGGCACACGACCTTGTTGCGGCACCGAGAAAGTCACACGATCACCGTCGCAACTTCTGGAACAGGACCAGCCATCAACATCGGTGCGGAAACCCCATTTATATTGAAATGGGATATTTTATCGGGAGGTGCTCGACATTCTCTTTTGGCGTTAAACATTGCAGACGACATGGTTATCATGTTGCGACACTGTGTTTCGATTTTCATGCGATTACGACTTCGTCGGGTAGGTACACGGTCGGATGTGTCAGCCATACTAGCCGATTTATATCGAGGGACGTATTTACAAAATATCGCGTGCACTACTAGCTAACAACCCATAGTTCCCTCATATATTCTATACCAGCCCGCCCAAAGACAAGGCCCAAACCCCACCTAAAACAGCCCACTTTGTGGCCCAAAACTACCCCAAATAGCCACGTGCTATAAATAGCAGGTGCTAACCTACAAAAATAGGCAAACCCTAGCCCTAGCACCTCAATTTCGGTGCTCCTCGTCTCACCCTCCGTCACTTGGAGCCAGCCACACCCACCTGCCAGATCCAATCGGATCAATCAGGACCGCCCGATCTGGATCGGATGACCCACATTGTGACACGTCACCAGAAGGAGTTCCCCATCCCTCATCCTCCCGCGACCTTCCCGTGGTGATCCTCCACCTCACCGAGCCGGCAGCCTCACCGGCGAGCAGTCACGCCGCGGCGCCTTCCACAGGTCGCCCCCCAGCACCCCCTTCCTCTCCTCTTCCCCTTCCTTCTCAGCTCCGTCTCTCCCTCTCACCCCACTTCCCTGTTTCTTGCAAGGAACCACGCCCGCCATGGCCATGGCATGAAGAATCTTCACCGCCGCCTGCCCCAGCCCGCGGGCGACCTCCCTCAATAGGATCAGGCGATGCCGCGCATGGATCTGTCGACCCCCATCCAGATCCGCCGCGTCCCAGCCTCCTACGCCCCACTTGCGGCACCTCGCTGGATGAGCTCCAGCGCCATCGTCGTCGCCTGCAGTCCCGCTCGGGATAGAACGAGCGCCCACTTGCACGCCTCCCCGTTGTTGGCTGCCAGCTGGGTCGACGCAGGCCAGCAAACGCGGCCCACCAAGCGCCCCCAGGAAGCCCATCTCCCCATGGCCCACCGCTCTCCCCTCGCCCCGGGCGAGCTGAGGCTATCCCTCGCCCCCGAGCCATCCTATGGGCTGAGGTGTGTGTCGGCCCAGCCACCCTCTTTTTTTCTGTTATTGGGCTTGGCCCGTTTCCTGTGTTGCGCCCATGTGCGATGTATAATATCCTGCGCTCGCATGTTTAGGCCCATGAACAGCAGATTCGGCCCAGGATGAAATATTAGCTCTGTTTTTTTTATAATTGGCAGATTTGAATAGATAGTGGTGGGCCCGTATCTTTTTAACGGTAGCTCGGATCACAACGTGTCGTACATGTAAATTGACCCGTTTTGCGCGTAGATTAATAAAATGTGGTATTTTTCCATGTTTGAACTTGTTTACATGCTATTTACCGCTTATTACAGCCCTTGCCATTGTAAACTGTAACCGTCATATCTTTTTAACCGTTGCTCCGTTTAAAGTGTTCTTTATATGTAACTTGAATAGAATTGCATGTAGATTGTGATTATGCTGGACTTGCTTCTAATAACTAATATAAAATATGTTTAGGGTAGAACAGTACCAAATACGTAAATTTTCGTGGGGTAGTTAGTGTAATGCCATGTTTAGGATTTTTCCCCACTTAACTTGACTAGAATAGATAGTTTACTTTATGCTTCACCTCTTGCCATGATTGTGTGATATGCCATGCTTGAGTGAGATGCCATGTTAAAAACCTATGCTCATATTGTGTAGCTAAAACAACTTGAACCCTCGATGATAAATGTGCGGTATCGTCGTGTGTGACGAGTACTAAACTTAATCTGTTAGTAACCGCTCTCGACGATAGATGCAATACCGTAGTGTGTTGTCTCGTGTTGCCTTCTTTTTGATGATTGCTCGTGATTGCTTCATAGTAATAGATGCATCTTCGTTGATTGTCTTTCCAGTGTTTCCTTCTTGTGTGCTCTAGCGGTCACCCTTGGAGACGTTGCGAGTTTGCGTTCGACTACACCTTCGGAATCTTCTTCTCATCAGGTAAGGGGGAGCATATATCATGCTTATAACTTTCAGCTCACTTGTGCCTAGGTATAGGATAGAACGAATGCTTGATCCTAACACTTCATATTTACGCCTCTCAAATGAACCCAAACAGCCATGTCCCCCACATCCTAGCAAACCATTGTTTGGTCATGTACCTTGCATGCTTAACCACTGCTTAGTATGCATGCTTAGGATAATATCAACTATTATCATGTTACACCTTGGTTTGCGCTATCACCTTATTATATTGTGTTGGATGATATGATTATTATAATGTTGACTATATTCGACGAAGGATGGAAGGTCTAGGCTATCCCGCCCTGATGCTTTGTTCCATTCGAGTCACCTAGGACCCGAGTTCCTGGTATTGTGTCTCTTGACGAGCGTGCCTAACCGTGTGTGGGATACTATGGGCCCCCTGTTTCTTAGCTACCTAGCTTCAAACATTTCTAGTGGTGGCCCAAGATGATTTACCATTTGCAAACCATCCATATATGTTTGTCGGGTCGCTCCTAGCAGACATTCTTCAAACCAACCAGGGCCAGCGGGGGCTGGTTTCCCTGTTGGTCCAACCTGTCCGGCTAAGGACCCGGCCTCATGTGAGAATTTACCGGCAATCCAAACCCGAGGCATACGATAGATAGCAGATCGAGGGCCCATCCGGCTCCTGAACTGGATGTCGACTCACCGGGGCCACCCAGATTTGTTCGTTGTTAGCTAGAGGGACCTATCGTTTCGGATCTCTCGGAACTATATCATAAAATAGTTGCCTATGATGGGTAGCAACTGAGAGAGATGGGTGTGCGCGCAGAGCCTTGTAATGGGCAGTTGGTACACCCCTGTAGGGTTAAATCTTTTTTAGAAGCCGTGTCCACGGTTATGGACGACTTGAGACCTACTCCTTGTTCATAGACAACAACAACTGAGATAATCTTAATAACTTGATCAACGTGTGTGTTCCTTGACTGCTTCTTCTTCATCGGGTGATGAAGGGGAGGACAAGGATATGATAGGTGTTATGGTTCCATAAATAGCTGATAGCAAGACTTGTTGGAGGCGATTCCCCGTCGAATGCTTGGCTTCTCATCTTACTCTAAATAGATCGTTAGCCACTTCATATATTTCTAGTGCGGCTGCAACCTCACCACTACCCCATCTTACCATGAGAAGTTAGTTACAAGAATTGTTGATATAGCTCACCCCTTGTTTTCTCTTTTACGCACGTTATGGAAACGATGTTGGACTTTAGAGGAGCTCAATGACCCTTCTTCTGGACGCCTTCGCGGAGACTCAACGACGACTAGTTAGGAGGATCCCGGCGGATAGCTTGGACCCATGTGGTTATGGGAATGGTGTGTTTTATCTTTGCCAGTAGGCATTTGATTGTAGTTTGTACTCAGACTTGTATCTTTCGCTGATGTATTTTATTAAGGAAGTTGTATGCCGATTGTATGAGATGTCGTATCTTTGTAACTGTAATGTTGAGATATCATGTTGGAAATCTGGGGCATATGGCAGTGTCATATGTCGCGGTGGGAACGATATGTGCTTCGTCCCCGGATCTGGATGGAAATGTCTAGATCTATAACAGTACCGCATATAAGACCTTACAACTTGCTATCAGAGCCTTACCGACCGTAGGACCCTTTTCTGGTCGCAGTCGAGTCTAGAAAAAAAACTATTTTGTAGTTACAAAGTTACTTATCAGAGAGTAGGAACATTTTTCCTCCTTACCCCTGCTCTGTTAAGGACAAGTGTCGCAAGTGTTTTAATTATCATCTTATCCCCTTCAAACTTTAGGATCTCGATGAGTGTGGAGTTTCGGAATAGTTACAATGCATTTCTTGCAGCGTATTATTTCGATTCCGATCTCAGGTTTAGGAAATCATGTAGTACTTTTAGTTCTTCCGACTCTGGTTAAACATCTTGGTCGTCCGTTGACTTCATTCCTCTTGCCTAGTATCCTCACTTTTTGAGTGAGAATGCTTCTCTTGATTTTCGCTTGGACTATTGTTCTTCCTCTTGATCTCTCGATGGTTTCTTTCTCCGACGTTGTCGTCTCTCTTCGGAAATTTATCTCTATGGAAGTTCGTCGTTGACATGGAACAGAGTCCCTTGTTGGTGGTGTTGAAGGACGTCGACTCTCTTTTTTCTCCCCCCTCTCCCTCGGATCGTCCAGGATTTCGGGACGAGATCGCTTGTGGGTGGTGTTGTATTGTAACAGCCCGGAAATTTCACCCTAATTAAAGATTTTGTTTGTAGCTTTATTTTTGTTGATTGCTATAATTGTTTGTAGTATTTGCTTCGCCAATTTATTAATCGGTGATTATATTTCCCCCCTCCTTCTCGTACCGGCATGCGTGACCAAACCTTTCTGCCATGGCACACAACCTCGTTGCGGCACCGATAAAGTCACCCGATCACCGTCGCAACTTCCGGCACAGGACCAACCATCACCATCGGTTCGGAAACCCCCAATTATATTTAAATGGGTTATTTTGTCGGGAGGTGCTCGACGTTATATTTTGGCGTTAACCATTGTATACGATGTGGTTATCGTGTTGCGACGCTATCTTTCGATTTTCATGCGATTCCGACTTCGTCGGGTTGGTAAACGGTCGGATGTGTCAGAAATACTAGCCGATATATATTGAGGGATGTATTTACAAATATCGTGTGCACTACTAGCTAACCACCCAGAGTTCCTTCTTATCTTCTAGACCAGCCCGCCAAAAGACTAGGCCCAAACCCACCTAAAACATTCCACTTTGTGGCCCAAAACAACCACAAACAGCCACCTGCTATAAATAGCAGGTGCTAACCTACCAAAATAGGCAAACGCTAGCCCTAGCACCTCAATTTCGGTGCTCCTCCTCTCCCTGCCGCCATTTGGAGCCAGCCACACCCACCTGGACTCCTGGAAGGATTGATCTCCGGATTTTATATATTTTTCTTGGAATTTTTTGGGCACTGTAAATATGGGTATAAACCTGCAATTCACAAATATCAGTAGACAGAAACTGGCACTAGCTGTACTGAGTTAGTAGTTTAGTCCAAATATGTGTATTAAGGTATGAAAGTGTAGAAAAACACATAGCAATGTAACCCAAATAAGCATGGATGAAGCAAAAATTATAGATACGTTTGGGACGTATCAACATCCCCAAGCTTAATTCTTGCTCGTCCACGAGTAGGTAAATGATAACAAAGATAATTTCGGTGGTGACATGCTATAACACATATAAGAACTTCAAATTAAAGCAAGTAAGATATGCAATTCAAGTCAAGACAGTAACAAGCTAGTGTCTATATCTAGTATTGAAACTAGCAAAGTAAGAACATAAAGGTGCTGGAGCTCTTGATGTCCGTGACTCGAATGTCTCCGAATGGTGTTTCCCTGCAAGAATTGGGAGATGGGTTTAGAGCATAAAAATACTATATAGTTTAATTGAGAACTCAAACTACTAAAACTTCACACTCTGTCTCCTTCAGAATCTTATTTTGACTCATCCCCAGACCACTAGTCATGTACAAGTCAAACTGATCCTCTCCATTTCGACTTTGAGCACTCCTCCAATGGATGAGCGCAAGCAAGATATGTTGGCACTTAGGATGGCAAAGAGAATAATGATGGGTAAGGAAGACAAAAAGGTGTGAAAGGATCACATCAATGAGGACAATCATAGGCGAGAGAAAGCCAAATGATAGATATGATGTGAGGAGTAGGGATTTCCATGCAACGGATGCACATATGAGCTAAGGTAAGCTCTCCAATGGAACTAGTGGGGGTGCATCCAACTTGCTTGCTCATGAAGACCTAGATCTCTTTTGGGGTGGCTCATCCTTGGAATATGCAAGACAAGTTCTATAGTGTAAGGATCTCCACATAGTTATGCATGAATGATATGAAAATCTCTATGGAGTACAAATATAAGTATGGAGTACGAGTGTTGACATTTCAAAAGGAATAGTAGTGTTGCCCCCTTCTCTCTTTTTATTTCTTTTTTCTATTTATTTTTTTGAATTTTCGTAGCCTCATTGGCTCTTTCTATTTATATCTCATTTTTCCTCATTGGGATCTATAAATTTGTCCTCTTTGGGATCTTTTGCTCACTTAAGGGCAACACTACATATTTTACAAGAGTATAGAAGATCACACACTTTACAAGAAGTACTCAACATAAAGAAAACTAAAAACTATCATGATGAATGAAAATGTATGCCTCTGCCAGTGTAGCAGGATATGCAATGATACTAGCGTGTCATGTAGAAATTATAAGGACAAAGCCCAACTGCATGCGGCTCTACGATCAAGCAAAAGAATTTATGGCATGAAGATCAAGTCATGAAATGATGGTTGTTGCATGGCAATGTATCTCGGAAAGGCTATGGAAATGCCTTGATAGGTAGGTATGGTGGCTGTTTTGAGGAAGGATATAAGGAGGTTTATGATGACAGAGCGTATCATGCCAAGGGTTTGGATGGACCGGCGAAGTTTGCACCAACTCTCAAGATGAGAATGCTCAATGCACGGTACCGAAGAGGCTAGAAAAATATGGAAGGTGGAAGTGCCAACAATCGAATACTCGCATTAGTCCGAAGGACTCATGCACTTATTACCGGTAACTCTCTATCTAATCAGGAGGTTCACAAAGAGACAAGTACCCCGAGGAGGAGTGTATGAGGGTTTGGTTATCCTTGCGCATCCTCGACCCATGGTACGTGATGGTACTCTATATATTCCAACCCCTCTAGAGATTAGCGAACCATCTAGTAGCTAGAGTTGTCAACTATTGTTTTGTAGTTTTCGAAAATAAGCACGGTTTTCCCAAAATACGACACCTATCACTAATAGGCTCAAGCTCTTGGCACCAAAAGTCCAAACATTACTCAAATCAATACCTAAAAATATTGCAAGTTACTACTATACTTATAATAGCAACCTCAATTTCCTACTCATGCAAGACACATAACTCAGTGCAACAGACCAACTCTCTTAACAAGATAAGCATGAAAAATCAAGAGAGGTCCAAAAGCAACAACCTAAATAAAAGCTCTTAAAAAGAATAAGCATGAAAACTAAGAGCAAAGCATGACAGCAGCTACGAAAAGATAAAGAACACACAAGCAAATATAAGCATGCAAACCTATGGTGTGTTCTAGGATGGAATGGAGCGTGTTTCTCTCGCAGACAATGAAGTCTAGGGTCCAACTTGTTATGAACAGTAAGCAAAACTAAAACAAACTAAAAATTAAAGAGCGAGACGCTCCAAGCATAGCACATATAGTACAAAATCAACAATATCAGTTGACGGGCTATTTGTGTCATGGAAAATCATTTTTCGTCAATAATAATACCCTAACGACGGTGTGCCTCCTTCAATCCACCTTTCACTAACGCGCCATAAAAAAATGTCGACGGTACCACTTTTTCCGTTGTCTAAGATCGTATATTCGTTGAAGCTGTAAGACCGTCGTCTAATTTCCTTTTCAACGACGTTCAAATACGTCGCGCACAATATCCAAAACTGACACCTTAGATGGTTAATGTTGACGACACGCCGTCGATAATAATATTTTTTGGGAACTAAAAAACTGTCAGATGGGCCTGGTAGGTGCCGACGTGTATGCTTACATGTGGGCCCATATACGATGATTTCAATAGTACGGTCGCTGTTACATTGACTGGTCAACATTACTGACATGTCGGCCATTTATGATACTGACGTGGCTTCATATAGGTGGGCCCAAACATTGCTGACGTGACTACCGACAGGTGGGTCTGGATGGGCCTACCATGCAGCATAACATATGGTGACTGTTCGAATCTTCGTCAAAATTTTCATCAATGATCGAGATGGTGTAAAATCATCACCGGTTTGAATTTGTATATGAACTGAAATTTAAATTTAAATTACTGGAACTAAATTTAATTAAACATTGCAATCACAACTTACATCTACATACATACTTGAAATTTGCACAACACTTTGCTAAATATTACAGTATCATCCAAAGAGTATATTACTCAAGAAAAATAAAATGGAAGAGAAAGTATCATGCTTAACGAAAGTGCATCCTCAATAAATGATGGGTTGTGAGACTGTCTCTTGTGAAGACTGTGAAAACTCTCTCTTGAGATTACAAATCATTGATTGCAATTCTTGTTGCTTTTTTAAAGCTTTGGTTTTCCTTTCTTGATCCATCTTGAGAATTTCAATTTCTTTTTTCTACTTCCTTATGAGCTCTTCGATTTCTTTCTTCTGTGTATCAAGTACTACAATCATGTCATTTTGAAAATTTGTGTTTGCCTCATTTGGGTTTGCCTTGTATGATAAAATCTTCTCTTGTAGCACATGGATGCATTTTTCAGAGGCGTTGAAGCTTGTAAGTAACATGGACGATGACCTTTTTTCCTCGATAATCTCCAATTCTGGTAGTTGGGACACAAGTTGTTGTGTACATGCCCTCTTTTTGGCCCATGTTTCATTCCGTATCATCATTGAAATCATTATTGTTCATGTAACTAAACTGTACTATGATGGCTCGCACCCGACAGAGTACATTTGAATTCTAAACAGCTTACTTACGGATGCTTTCTAAGTGCTCTTTCTCATGCTAGTGTCCTTTATGGTGATGGCTTCTTATGAAAACCCACTAGTGGAAGCTTTCTTCTTGTTGTTTTTATCCTTACAAAATAAGTACATGCTTATTAGTATTGCATATCACCTAATAATCACCAATATGTAGGATTTCTATAAGTAATTTACATTCTATACCATGGAAAATAATGGGCATGGAACACGGACAATCTTTGTTGCAGATGAAGATGAAGGGACATATTCATCCATGTCAACATCATAGTTGAGCGTGTACTCGTGCTGATTTACTGGAAGTACCTTAGAACAGAAGACCAATTGTTAACGAGAAAGTTCATAATTGATGTGAATCCTTATGTTTAAGTTGAAGCATACTCCTCAGATACACTAGTATCATTAAGTAATAACTATTTTTTTGGAAAAGGAGGATAACCCCCTGCCTCTGCATCTGAATGATGCATGCAGCCGAACAACGAATAATCACTATCTTCCTAGTTAGAATGACAATCTTTATTCCCTGCTACAAACCACAAAATAGAGTTGATCTAGAAGTATGCATGGATGTAAGTACATCAAGAAAGGAGAAGTACGATCTAGGGTAAGTTCTTTTGACTCGATTATGAAGAATCACTGCGTAGAGAATCAAAATTACAAAAAAAACTAATCCCTTCCCCAAGAATCACGAGGAATCAACCAAAACTCAGTGTGCAATCTAAAATCATCAAATAGTGGCGATTCCGGTGATTCTGACCAGTCCCTTAAAAGAAAACATTTCTAATCTTACAGAAAGGTGTTCACGTGGGAGAAATTTCTGACCTGTCTGCATCTAATAAGGCTTGCCAAGTTTCCATTTACGTTGTGCGCCGTCCATCTCTTGCGTCGGTGAAAGAACCGCCACCTTCTACTAGGGTGGTGGATCTAGGGGGGAAGTTAGGTACTAGTATGCCGGACATGTGGGATTTAGTCACGGGGAAGGTATTTAGGAGGAGGTATCCCTAGTGGGAAAAAAGGTGGTGCTAAAAATTGACCGCGGGATTTAAAATTTGTTGGAGGGAACAAAAAATTGTGGAGGGGGGAAAGCTAGGAGGGAAATACGAGGAACCGGTCCAATATATATGAATATGATGTTAAAGCCTATCGATTTTCTTTGCGTTGTTTCATCTAAAAAAATTGGACCAGCACGAATATTGGTAAAAAAATATGTGTAATTTGTCCAGTGGTTTTATTGTGCATGTACTATTGAGGTCAATAAGTGTAGTAACCTATGGAAAGTGTTTGGTTGCTGAAAAAGATTTGAAAATGTTTGATCGATCAATGCAAGGATCAATTCCCATGGTGAAGCCGAGACTTTGATTTGTCGAATGTTTGGTTGTACATTTGGTTTCAACTCAGACATGTCGAACGATTTGCACATATGTGTGCACGTTACGCATGTGTCGACCCGGATCAAGTTATGTGGCCATGAGAAACCAACTTGCTCCCAAAACCAAGTATGCACGTCGCTTTTAAGCATGCTTGAAGTCTTGGCATGTCATTGCAAGGGTCCATGTAGTTTTTTTGAAGATGCCTCTCATTTTTTTTGTAATGTTTGGTCCTACTTTTTGTTTCTACTCCGACAAGTCAATCGATTTGTTTATATGTGCGCAATGCGCACGTGTCGATCCTGATGTGTTTGTAGTCATGAGCAACCAACTTTCTCCCAAATTCTGAGCATACATTTTCACTTCAACCATGTATAAGTCTTGGCATGGCTTAGATCAAGGGTTTCAATCAGATATATAAGTCAAGATGCTTTATTTGATTTGTAGATAGTTTGGTTGTACTCTTGGTTTCAACTCTCAGATAAATAGATATGACGTGTGTGTGTTATACGCACACGTTGATCCTCTGGTTATGTGGTCATGGTGCCAAATTCATGCGTATCTTTCAACCAAGCTTAAGTTCTTGCATGTCTTATAGCAACCGTAAATGCAAATATGGTTGTGAGGTCATGGGGAAATTTAGAAAAACTTGCTGCCAAACCGAGGCATTGATGCATGTCAGTTTAAATCATTCTTAAGTCGATCTTGCCATGGCTGTTAGCAAGGGTATAGTGAAATAATGATGGCTAGCTCATTTTCACTTGTACAATGTTTGGTTGTACTTTTGGTTTCAAATCAGATAAGTCAATCGACTTGTATACGTGTGTGTTACACATATATGTTGATACTCATGATAGCTTACGTGGTCATGATCAAGAGATTTGCGATTCCAAATTCATGCATGCATGACACTTCAACCATGCTTAAGTACCGGCATGTCTAATAATCGAGGAGGTACATGCAGTGTTTGCCGAATACGTCTCTGATTTGATTTGTGGGACATTTGGTTGTACTTTAGGTTTCTAGTAGAATAGGTCAACGTATTTGTATATGTGCTCATTACACACTCATACATGACGATTCTCAAATCTTCAATCATGCTTATGTCTTGTTATGTCTCATCATGGTAAATGCAATCATGCATGGTGGTGATCGAAGATGCCTCATGCGATTGTGTGGAATGTTATGGTTGCATAATATTAGTTGCATACTTTGGGTTTCAATTCAGACATATCGATCTACTACGTGTGTGCTACGCATATGTCGATCCTCAAATTTTGTGGTCATGAGAGCAAACAACTTGCTTAGCTCCCAAATCCATGCATGCACGTCACTAGCTTAAACCATGTTGGCATGTATTGGGAAGGGTATAAATGGAATCACAGTGAAGAGATGCCTCATTTGTTTTCTCTTCTTTGTTGAATCATGCTTTCAATGTGGAAATGTCAATCGAACCCGTGTGTGTGTATGTGTGTGTGTGTGTGTGTGTGTTTGTGTGTGTGTGCTCACACGCGCGTTACGCACGAGAAGATGCTCGTGATCTCTGTTCATGAGCAACCTACCATGCTCAAGTCTTGGCATATCTTATCAAATGTATGTAAATGCATTCACCTTGAATATACCTCATTTTATTTACGGAATGTTTGGTTTTACATTTGTTTCCAACTTTGAAACATCAATCGGTTATGGAAAAAATATTGTGTGGCAACATGTGACAATATATACTTTAGTCAGAAATCAAAAAATTTATGGAAAATCTTTGTTTGTACTTTGATGCGAAAACCGATATGTCGATTCATCCATTTCATGTTGTGTCACATTATTTTGATCATGTTGTATTATACCATTATTTTGAATGCACACTACTCAACATGAAAGCTTACAAAAATAATTAAGCAGTACTCAACATGAAAGCTTACAAAAGTACAAACTAATCAACATGAAAATTTGCAAAAATGGAATAATTGTTGACCTGCGATTTGGAATCCAGTAACATTTGGGTTGTTAGAATGAGTGTCATTGCCATTCACGCTATATACATGAGTACAAATTTTCTGGACTTGTGTACACTATGGACCGTCGGATGGGCGATGGACGATATCGGCTATGTCTGAGTCTTTGCTTTCATAGTCAACCATGATCGATTGCGTTTTCAAGTTGGGTGCAGTACACACCACGACAACGCTCGCCAGACGCATGTTCGTGTTGTCTGCCTCGGAACGACGTGCCCCGTCAAATCACCCACTACCCTTGCAGAAATAATAATCGCGTGGTAACCTCGAAACTTCCATTTCTGATCGTACCCCTCTCGTCTCGTCTTCTTCCAAAACCCCTCACCGCCGTCCATCTCCTCATCGTCTCTACAGCTTCCCATCGCCTCCTTCCTGCCGCGGCATCCCCTCTTTGTTGTCCACACCCTCCTCTTCACTTTATTCCCACACACCCCAACCATACTCACCGACCATTTCGACGAAGATGGACCCTGGGACCAAACGGCACAAGGGAAATGCCGCTGAAGGCAATGCCGCCATGGGTAAAAGACCCACGTCCTCCAAGGGTGGTGGCTCCTCGTCAAAGGGATCCAGCGCCTCGACGAATGGCTCAGGCGGCTCGGCCAAGGATTCCGGCAACTCAGCCAAGGGCTCCGGCGTCCAGGCCAAGTGCTCCCATGCCTCAGCAAGGGCTCCGACGCCTCGGCCAACGGCTCCGGGGCCGAGGCAAAGGGCTCCGGTGCAAAGACAAAGGGCTCATTCGCGGAGGCCTTGGGCATCTCCTTCTAATGCCCACCTCGTGGCGAATATCGCGGCTCCTTCTACGTCCTTTCAGAGCCCGCCGAGCGCAGGAGGTAATTTTCCATAAATTTTGTTCCCATCCTGTTTCACCCCTTTTTCCCAAAATGTTTTCATTCTTAGTTGTAAAAATAAATAAGTTATTAGTCCGTGTACAAAATATGATATGTCTATCAACTGAGTGGTAGTTAATTAGTGAGAAATTATAAATTTCTGCAATTGATATGGGCTAAGTTTTAACAAGTTAGATAAAAGTATGACGCAAGAGCTTGATATGTTAGAAAGTGCAGTATTAATTTCCCAAACAATCCAGTACTGAGATTTTAGATTATTGTGGATTTGACATAAATGTATTTCCATACTAGACCTTATAAGAAATGCTAGTTGATTATATATAGTTCAAAACTACTATACATACGATCTTTCCTGTCGAGTATGTGTATGATGCTAGATATTTGCAACTACGGAGTATTTTTTTTGTTAACAAGTTAGATAAAAGTATGATACAAGAGCTTGATATGTTAGAAACTGAAGTATTAATTGCCCAAACAATCCAGTACTGTGAGATTTTAGATTATTGTGGATTTGACATAAATGTATTGTCATACTAGACCTTATACAAAATGCTAGTTTATTATATTTAGTTCTGAACTACTATGCATACGATCCTTCCTGTCCAATATGTGTACGATGCTAGATATTTGCAACTACGGAGTATTTTTGTTTTGTTAAAAATTTAGATAAAAGTATGATGCAAGATCTTTATATGTTAGAAACGGATGTATTAATTGCCCAAACAATCCAGTACTGTGAGATTTTAGATTATTGTGGATTTGACATAAATGTATTGCCATACTAGACCTTATATGAAAAGCTAGTTGATTATATATTGTTCGTGATGAGGACATGACTACCATAGTTACAGCCACAACCCCTGCTAATATACCTACTGGAGTAATTACTAGAGATCGTGCACACCAATTAAATTATCAGGTACTTTCGCTTCTTGGTAATGTTTCTAATGTTCATGTGAATATGATGCTGCCTAACGTCGATATATTTCTGTTGCTGACAAATGAAGGACCTAGCATGGACAAGAAGGAGGAGCATTGGAGCATGTTCAAGCATGAAGATGACGAGGACATAATTATCATGGATATGACCATTAATTACTCTACATTTGATCAAGAAATGAAGTCAATACAAAGGGGCATGATTGTGTGCTGTACAAGAAGTTATTTCACGTCACTTTTGGCCCAAGAGAAGATAGAGACCAAGTCTTTCACGTCATGGACTCAGATTCGGACTGCAGAGATATACCCAACTTCAAACAGCCTCCGTTTCTACATACGAACTCCAAAACGGTGCGACCCAGCAGCAAAATCCGAATCAAAGTCCAACTCAATAGGTGTTGCATCACCTCCACATGGGCCCAAGTGCCTTGTACGACCTAGGTTTAGTTTTAGGACTCCTTGGGACGTCCTTCCACCCCCTTGGCCTCCACCCTTTAGTCCTATATAAGTAGATCAACCCCTAGGGTTTTTTTTTGGATTTCTTTTAGTTAAAAAGACTGCTTAGCTAATTGCTGCATCTTCGTGTTCTCGGTTTGTGTCCAACGACCAGATCAAGACCGCTTTCGGAATTCCAACTTTATTCATACTTCATCTACATATTCGCAATATTCAGATTGCTTTATCATAGTTCTTGCTTGTTCTTCGATTGCTTGCAGGCACTAGACCTTCGTGGTCAGGTTGATCGTGCTCCGGCGTGGTCAATAACCTTCAGGAGATTGATTTAGCGATTGCTAAGGCGCAACGTCGTTGCACGTTTGTAGTCGGATCGTCAAAGTCGACTACATCAAATCGTAGTTATCATCTCATCGAAAGATCGGGACACCCCGCCTCTATCAAGTGGTATTAGTTTTCAGGTTGCTCGGTGAGAATTCCACATCCATATATTAGATCTGTTTTTTATCACCTATCATCCACACAAAAAGCCATAAAAATAGGATTAGATCATCATATCCAAACCAATCTGAGACTTCGCAATTTTCTTTTCGGTGCTTTGATTTATTGAATTATCGGTTGCATCGTCGTGTTCAGTTGCTGGTCTTAGTATCTAGTCCTTTAGAGTTTCGAGTTCTGTTCACGTTAGTCACCGCCGCCGCTGCACCATCATCCCATCCGCTGCCTACTTCTACCATCCACCATAGGAAAAGAGAGAAAAAGAGTTGAAAAAGAGAGAGAAAAAAGAAAAAGGAAAAAAAAGAAAGAAAAAAGGAAAAAAGAGAAAAAAGAAGAAAAATTTCGGATCTATCTCTAGTTGAACTCGTATTTGAAATCTCATCGGAATCAGTTTTGAGCAGTGTCCACTAAAACGGGCATAACTTTGTCATCCGAAGTCCGTTTTGGCTCCACGAGTACTCAAATTAAAGATATTTCCGAGCCGCTTCTAAATAGTTCTGGAGAAATTGTGTTATTTGAAACTCCAGATCGGCTTCTAAGACGGACTTTTTGACCTCTAAAGTTTCCGAACACAGTTTTTGTCAGATTTCGGGCTGATTCTCAATTTTTTTTGACACCTCATCCGAACTCTAAATTGAGTGATTCTTATTGCGTCGGAAAGCTTAAGTCAGTGCCCTATTGGAGGAAAAATATCAAAAAATTAGCAAATATATTTCAGAGGAAAGTTGTAGCGAGAATATTGGTGTATCTTGATTTGGAGCCTATTTTCACCATTATCTTTGCTCTGTTGATGACCTTCACTTATATCTTGCTATTCAGAGCTACTTCATATCATTCATTGCTGCTAGTTGTGCTACGCCGTGACCACCTTAGTGTTCTAGGCTCGCGTCTCTAGTCCGGTCTAGACTAGGACCAGCACAGTATCGTCGTTGAGCGTTAATTCAATTTTGCATCTCTGAATTGATTATTGCTGCTATTTTTGCCACCATATTAAAGCCTTCCAAGCTCCACATATTTCTACATCGTGTATACGTGCGTTCACCTGGCAATCGCTCTACTTAATCTTTGGAGTTCTTTGACACCGTTGGTTGCCGATCACCACCTGCTGCATGGTAAGAACTAGTAAGACATTGATATTTGCTATCTTGTGAGCGTTTTACCACCACATCCTAGTAGTTCATAGGGACATATACTTGTGATTTGTTTCTTGTTTTCTACTAATCATGGCAGGTTCTGGAGTTAGATCTTCTTGGGCGGCAGCTATAGTTGGAGATTTGCCACCACCTACAACTACACAACAGTCACTGCAAAAGGTAAACACACATAAGCATGCACATGATCAAGTTATTGTTTCTATACCACACTTTCATGGACGTCTAAGACCTGATTTATACATTGAGTGGGAGTTTGAAATAAATGATTTATTTGTTTCCCATAATTTTCTTGAGCATAAGAAAGTAAAAACTGCAATTAGTGCTTTCAAAGATTTTGCTTCTATTTGGTGGAATGAATATTGTAGTTTATATCCTGATTATATACCTAATACTTGGAATGATCTCAAATTTGCTATGCGATATAGATTCGTTCCCTCTTATTATACTCGTGACAAGGTTAGGAAATTAAAAAATTTAAAACAAGGTACTAAAACTATTTCAGAATATTATGATGCTTTAGAAACTACATTCTTGCATTCTCTTTTAGAGGAAAGTGAAGAATATTTCATGGACATATTTTGGGAAGGTTTAAACCGTGACATTCAGGATATCCTAATTCATGAAAAGTGTTATCCTATGGATCGTTTGTTTCGTCTTGCTTGTAAAGCTGAACAGGAAATCGACAGACGTGTTGCCCAGAAGACGAACAAGCGGAATGTGCAAATACCACAAGTTGAGAAGGTTGTTCCTTCAACCACTATGAGCACTACCATAACCACATCAATTGTCGTCAGCACTCCTCCAATATCTGATCTATCATCACAAAAAGGTAATGACAAAGGTATGGATCTTTCCCCTCCACATGAGAACCTTGCTGATTTAAAAGCAACATGTGTTGAGCTATCCAGTAGTTTCATCACACAACCAATTTTCGAGAATGTCATAACTTCACATGAAGATGTTGCTTGCCTAATAGACTTTAATACATCATGTCTTGAGTTACCTGTTGATTTGAGCACACCATCTATTTTGGATAATCATGTTACTATTATGAAACTGCCAATTCTTAATCATTTTGATATGACCTCTAATCTTGGTGATGATTCTGCGTCGAATGACTTGTTGCATGACTACTTAGTTAAGCCTGTTGTAGCATGCCCTTCGAAAAACATTAATGTTTCTTCACCGGTATTGGGATGGTTTAATGATGAGCATTGTACATATTTAGATCTGAATAAGAGCTTCACTTATATATGCAAACTGAGTTGCAATACTTTCATGTCGTTTATGTATTGTGATGATCATATATGTTTATATTTCACGACATACGAAAGTTACTCATATATACATGTGTTACATGTCCAAAAACTAAGGGAAGTAAGAATGGATGACATATATATATACAACATGTACACCTTGTCTCTTTTGTTAGCCACATTTCAGATTAAGAAACGCCGGGGACGGCTTTACTTTCAAGAAGGGGAGGATGATGAGGACATGACTACCATAGTTACAGCCACAACCCCTGCTAATATACCTACTGGAGCAATTACTAGAGATCGTGCACACCAATTAAATTATCAGGTACTTTCGCTTCTTGGTAATGTTTCTAATGTTCATGTGAATATGATGCTGCCTAACGTCGATATATTTCTGTTGCTGACAAATGAAGGACCTAGCATGGACAAGAAGGATGAGCATTGGAGCATGTTCAAGCATGAAGATGACGAGGACATAATTATCATGGATATGACCATTAATTACTCTACATTTGATCAAGAAATGAAGTCAATACAAAGGGGCATGATTGTGTGCTGTACAAGAAGTTATTTCACGTCACTTTTGGCCCAAGAGAAGATAGAGACCAAGTCTTTCACGTCATGGACTCAGATTCGGACTGCAGAGATATACCCAACTTCAAACAGCCTCCGTTTCTACATACGAACTCAAAATTGGTTGATTCTTTTTTCTGGTGATAGCTTATCTCGTCTAGTTTCCAACGCAATTGGTTTCACCTTCAAATTCCTTCGGAGCATGGAGATATTGCGAAAACGGTGCGACCCAACAGCAAAATCCGAATCAAAGTCCAACTCAATAGGTGTTGCATCACCTCCACATGGGCCCAAGTGCCTTGTACGACCTAGGTTTAGTTTTAGGACTCCTTGGGACGTCCTTCCACCCCCTTGGCCTCCACCCTTTAGTCCTATATAAGTAGATCAACCCCTAGGGTTTTTTTTTATTTCTTTTAGTTAAAAAGACTGCTTAGCTAATTGCTGCATCTTCGTGTTCTCGGTTTGTGTCCAACGACCAGATCAAGACCGCTTTCGGAATCCCAACTTTATTCATACTTCATCTACATATTCGCAATATTCAGATTGCTTTATCATAGTTCTTGCTTGTTCTTCGATTGCTTGCAGGCACTAGACCTTCGTGGTCAGGTTGATCGTGCTCCGGCGTGGTCAATAACCTTCAGGAGATTGATTTAGCGATTGCTAAGGCGCAACGTCGTTGCACGTTTGTAGTCGGATCGTCAAAGTCGACTCCATCAAATCGTAGTTATCATCTCATCGAAAGATCGGGACACCCCGCCTCTATCAGTTCGGAACTACTATTCATATGATCTTTCCTGTCCAATATGTGTATGATGCTAGATATTTGCAACTACGAAGTATTTTTTGTTAACAAGTTAGATAAAAGTATGATGCAAGAGCTTGATATGTTATAAATTGATGTATTAATTTCCCAAACAATCTAATACTTTGAGATTTTAGATTATTGTGGATTTGATATAAATTTATTGCCATACTAGACCTTATACGAAATGCTAGTTGATTATATGTAGTTCGGAACTACTATGCATACGATCTTTCCTGTGCACTACGTGTATGATGCTAGATATTTCCAACTACGGATGATATGTTAGTGGATAGATGAGTTGGGTTTGTGATCTAACACAATTCCACAAAGTATAAATGTAAATACGAGCTGATGATCCCGGTAATGTTAATTGTTCAGTAGCTAAAATATTGTGTTTACAACTCTTATTGCTCATATGGTTTTGTGTGTATCCAAAACCATGTTACTGATTACTTCTCAAATTTTGCTAGATCTTAGATAGAATGGTCTGACTGATCTCGGGTCTCCCTGAGTTTAGACTAATTGTTTGCAACTATACTACGATAATCTTAACTTCAAAACCTCCAGCGATGAGAAGGACGACATGGAACCTGATCCCGTATTTTGCGAGGATTCTGATCAAGAGCCTTTCCCCGTCACCCCCGAATATTTTGACGACAAAGATTATATCGAGTTCATGGAAGGGCCGAGGGAGACCGTTATGAATGATTCAGACGATGAGGATATGGAGGAGGAGGAGCACCGCGAGGAGGAGGAGGATGACGACGAGGACGACGAGGACGAGGACGATTAGACATGATGACCCAGAGGGGTCCACGAAGATGTCGAGTAGACATGCCGGGCATGTCCATTTTGGTTATACATATACCAAGTACTTTGAAGTATTATTATGTATAGTAAGGTGTTATACAGTGCACGTACCTCCGCATTGATGGTTATCTGCATCATGTCTTTGAATTTTCTTCTCCACATCTGCAAAGTGCTTTGTAACATCCCTGGATCTCCGCCCAAATTAAAAAAATTGTTTGTTGCGTTACTCTGATGATTGCCTGTATTGTTTGCAGTATTTTCTTCGCCGATTTATTAATTGGTGAATATCCCCCCTCTTTCTTATATTGGATGCGAGACCGAACCTTTTCCCCAATGGCACACGAGCTCGTTGCGACGCCAGGAAAGTCACCCAATCACCGTCTTAATTTAGGCACAAGACCAGCCATCACCAATGGTGCGGAAAAACCCCATTTATATTTAGATGGGTTATTTTATCGGGAGTTAATCGTCGTCTCGGTTGGGTGTGAAACGTTGTAGATGTTGTTGGTACAGTGTGGCGATGTTGTGGTTCAAATTTCGTGCGATTCCGACTTCATCGGGTAGGTGAACGTTCGGATGTGCCAGGCATAGTAGCTGATGTAATCCGAGGGGCGTATTTACAAAATGCCGCGCGCGCTATTAGCTGGACCCCCAGATTCCCCTCTTATCTTCGGATTCTAACCCATCCGAAAAAACTCGACCAGAAACGGGCCATTTTGTGGCCCGAAACCCCTCCCAAATACCCACCTACTATATATAGTAGGCTACCCTAGCCATTTTAGGAAAACCCTAGACAGTCGCCCTATGGATCTGCCCCAAGCCCGAGCTCCTCCCTCGCCTCCTGCCCGAGACGACCCCTTTGCCTTGCGTTGCCGCACCTCCGGCAAGCGAGCCACCGCCGACCCGCAGGTCACGGCCACCGCTTCCCCTCCTCTTCCCTCGCGTGACCTATCCTCCTCTTCTCCTCCCTTCCGCATGTTACTGCCGCTGCAGGAACCCATGGGAGCGCATCCGCTGCCATGAGGATCCGCCTGAGCTTGCCGCCGCTCGGAGTCACGTCGTCGTTCCGTATCCCGGAGCCGGCGACCTCCCGTCGTCCGGATCTGGTGCCGCAATGTTGTTCCATCCCGACCTCGCCTCGTTGCGGTGCCCCATGACTCGCCGGAGAAGCATCTCCGCCGCCCTGCTCGTCCTGGAGAGGACGAACGTCTCCCATGCCGCTCGCCCGATCGGCTCTGTTGGCTTGGCCGACCTGCTCAGCCCACGGCCCAACGCCCCCATGTGGCCTAGCCGGTGCCTCCCCAGCGCCTCCCTCAAAGGCCTAGAATGCCCCCATCCCACGCGTCTCCCTCGCCCACGTGCGACATTGCGCTATCCCTCGCCCGTGCCACATGGGCATTGGCCCACGCGGTGAGCCCCGTCCCCTTTTTCTGATTGCTGCTGGGCTCGGCCCATGACCGTATAGCGCCCATGTGCGATGGATATGTATATTGCGCCATTTCTTCTTAGGCCCAGTAGGGGCAGTTTCGGCCCAGGAGCTCCTCTAGCTATTTTTTTCTCTTTTTTATTTGACAGATTATATTGCAATATTGTGATGGCCGTATTTTTTTAACCGTTGGTGGGATCGAGATGAGTTCAACATGAAAGTTCCTCCGTTTTGCGCATAGATTAATAAAATGTGCTCATTTTCCATGTTTGCACTTTTCTATATGTTGTTTCACTGCTAATTACAACTACATAGGCCGTAACTTTTTGACCGTTGCTCCGATAAAAATGTTCCTTACATGTAACTTGACTAGAATTGCATGTAGATGTTTATTATGCTCTTCTTGCTTGCTAAATAATATAATAAAATTATGTTTAGGGAAGAACAATACCTAATGCAATAATTATCGTGGGGTCCGTAATAGTTGCCATGTATAGGTTTTACCCCCCACTTAAAGTGACTAGATTAGATAGTTTAATTATGTTTCACCTCTTGGCACGATTGTGTGATATGACATGCTTGAGTGAGATGCCATGTTAACAACCTTGCTCACGTTGTGTAGCTAAAAAACTTTAACCGATGATAAATGTGCGGTGTCGTCGTGTGTGACGAGTACTCCACTTAACCTTCTAGTAACCGCTCTCGACGGTAGATGCGATACCGTAGTGTGTTGTCTCTTGTAGCCTTCTTGTTGATGATTTCTCGTGATTGCTTCGTAGTAATAGATGCATGCTCGTCGATTTCCTTTTCAAGTGTTTCCTTATTGTGTGGTTCCTCGGGTACCTCTCAGAGACGATTCGAGCTTGCGATCGACTACACCTTTGGTTTCGTCTTCTCATCAGGTAAGGGGGAGCATATATCATGCTTATAAAATTCAGCTCACTCTTTCCTAGGTGTAGGATAGAACGATTTCTTGATCTTACCACTTCATATTCATGCCTCTCAAATAAACCCAAACAACCATGTCCTCCACGTCCCAGAAAACCTTGTTCGGCTATGTTACTATTGCTCGCTGCTCAGCCACTGCTTAGTATGCATGCTAGCATACTATCAATTGTTATCCTATTACTCCTTGGATTGGGATATCACACTATTAAATTATTGTGGATTATGTGATTATTATAATGTTGACTATACTCGACAAAGGATGGAATTTCTAGGCTATCTCGCACCGACGCTTTGTTCCATTCGAGTCACCTAGGATCCAAGTTTCGGGTATTGGTTTTAAGACTGAGCGTGCCTAACCGCGTGTGGGATGCTATGGGGTCTCCTTGTCTTACCTATCTAGCTGCAAACATTTCTAGTGGTGGCCCAAGCTGATTTTACCATTTGAGAAACCGTGTGCGTAAATGGTCTGCAGCCAGTGGATTTAAAACAAATCGGGCCAGTGGGATGGTATATCCTGTTGGTCCACACCTGGAAGCTAGGGAGCCTGCCCGGGCGAGGGTAGGTTTTCCCGACCTCGTCCAGACGGTAGAAACCGATTCGAGAGTGCGGTCGGCTTTTGAGTTGGATGTCGACTCACCGGGGGCCACCCGGATTTGTGCGTTGTTAGATAGAGGGTCTGTGACGTTGGGATCTCTCAGAACAACTCTTCAATGAGTGTTTTTAATGGGCCCGACTGAGAGAGCTTGGCGTGCCTGCGGAGCCTTCGAATGAGCAATTCGTACACCCGTGCAGGGTTAAATCTTTTCGATAAGCCGTGTCCACGGTTATGGACGACTTGAGACCTACTCCTTGTTCATAGACAACAACAACTGAGATAATCTTAATAAACTTGATTAATGTGTGTGTGCCTTGACTTCTTCTTCTTCGTCGGGATGCGAAGGGGAGGACAAGGATAAGATAGGTGTTATGTTTGCGTAAGTAGCTGATAGCCAGACTTGTTGGAGGCGATTCCTCATGGAATATTTGGTTCTCATCTTACTCTGAATAGAACGTTAGCCACTCATATATTTCTAGTGCGACTGCAACCTCACCACTACCCCCATCTTACCGTGAGATGTTAGGTTCAAGACTTGTTGATATAGCCCACCCCTTCTTTTGTCTTTTACGCACGTTATGCAAACGATCTTGGACTTTAGAGGAGCTCGACGACCCTTCTTCTGGACGCCTTCGCGGAGACTCAACGACGACTACTTAGGCGGAACCCGGCGGAGAGCCTGGACCCGTGTGGTTACCGGAATGGTGTGTTTTACCTTTGCAAATAGGCATTTGATGGTAGTCTGTACTCAGACATGTACCTTTCGCTGATGTATTGTATTAAGGCCATTGTATGCCGATTGTATGAGATGTTTTATCCTTTTAGCTGTAATGTTTTCATATCATGTTGGAAATCCGGGGCATATGAACTTGTCATATGTCGTGGTGGGACCGATATGTGCTTCGTCCCCGGATCTGGATGGAAACATCTAGATCTGGAACAGTACCGCATTCAGGCCTTACATGCTTCTTCTTTGATACTAGATGGTCTTTATTTTAATCGATGGAGCCATTCGTCTAAGCATACGTGACTTCAAGGACGTACTGTGACATTCGGGCTTAGTAGGAATGAAAGGCACTCATGTCAACAAGGTGCACCTTCTTTTCCGGGAGTCCAGATACAAAGACCTCCAAAGTTAAGCATGCTTGGGTTGGAGAGATTTGAGGATGGGTGACCGACCGAGAAGTTGTTCCAGGGTGCACACGAGTGAGGACAAAGTGCGAAGAAAAGACTAGTGTTGGTCTGTGGGGACAGTCTAGATCCCTCCAGGCGTAACGGACGAGAACTGGTGTGTAACCGGGGCGTTACCAATGGTATTAGAGCCGACCCTCACGGTTACATGGTCGTGTGTGGGTCAGCGCGTGAACATGGGTGAGCCATGTGTCGGCACTGGATGCACAGACATGTGCCAAGAGGGAAAGTTCATGTGGGCTGACGAGGACGTCGGTTCCTTTGAGTGGGTGTGTGTGACATCCTGGCTTAGTAGGGATGAAAGACTAATCATGTCAACAAGGTGCACCTTCTTTTCTGCGAGTCCATATCCAAAGAACTCCAAAGTTAAGCTTTCTTGGCTTGGAGCAATTTGAGGATGGGTGACCGACCGGGAAGTTGTTCCCGGGTGCGCACGAGTGAGGACAAAGTACGCAGGAAATCCTAGTGTTGGTCTGCGGGGACAGTCTAGATCCCGCCAAGCGTAACGGCCGAGAATCGGTGTGTGACCGGGGCGTTACACGTACTTAGGTTCCTGTTTGGAAGTGCTCCACGGCTGCGAGATCCTCAACTCCTATTTGGTTTCATAAGTCGGACGACCCTGCTGCACCAACAATAACTGAAAGCTGCAAACAAACAAAAAAACAAACAAAAATCATACTTCCACCGCACTGGCAATGCAATATGGTCTGTAATCCGGGCGTTTATCATTCGAGACTCGGTTATCTCATTTTTTTCGTTCAACACTGAGGATACTACAATTTCAAACAAAAACAATCAGGCGCATGATTCCTGAAACCTCCAAAAAAACTAACAGATGAGTGATTTCTGGAACCGCCAAAAAACAAACAGGCGCCTGATTCTGGAACCGCGAGACCTTCCTGGTAACTGCATTTAATCGCGGTTTCCATATGTGTAATGCAAAATATCGATTGCATTCTTCTTGCACATTCATTTCTCTCGTCTTTCCCGCTCTTTCATTTTCGTCCGCCCCGTTCCCTCCTTCCAAGGGATGGATGACAAGAAACTAACAATGGAAACCCACAGAATCACTGCCCATGGAACCACTGTGTTGGAGCTGGTGTACACCAAAATGCCGGAGACCATGGAGCAAATCATCGCCATGTACGAGCAATGGCTCAAGAAGGAGAATTACAAGTTCGTGGGCCTCGACATCGAGTACACCCGTGGGGTTTCTTACGAACCATGAGGGGTCACTGTCATGCAAATCGCCATTCGCTATCACGTCCTCGTGTGCCACTTCTGCAGGTCGGAGCGGTGCCAGGCGTTGGATCATTTCCTACAACTCAAAGGGATAACTTCTTCTAGCATGGACACTAGGGGAGACAAGACCGTTCTATTCAAGGAAAGGATCCGAATTCCAGAGGAGCACCACGTCGACATCCAAATGGAGTTCCGTATCAAAAGTGATGGTAAAAGGGACTCCAAGGCTGACCTTAAAGAGGCCATCATCGACCCTTCTTACAAGACCATGATGACATCATTCCCAAAGGAGAAGCACGACTACTGGGACTGGAAGCCGCTATCCCCGCTGCACCTCGAGTACGCAGCAAAAGACAGGTACATGAGCTACGAGTTGTACCGTAGGATCCTAATCATTAAGCATGGTCTACGTCACCTTCTCGACCCATCACAATTGTGCTAACGGCTCCGCCCCCGTGAGAAGATAGATGAGGGAACTTAGAGCGGCTAGAAGCGCCAGATGGGGAACATCTACAGGTGGTGAATTGCTAGAACATGCATGCCTACGTTCAACTAGTGTATATAGTCTAGTACATATTGTAGATTAAGTTAGATTGATCTGTCCTATGTTATTACTAGGATTGTACTAGATCATTCATGTTGTATGTATTGTATTACTAAATTATGTAGAACAATAAGTGTTTGTAATTGTATTTAATTGTTGTATGAAAAAACAAAGTGTTGTGTTGATGTACAAATGCATGGTGGTTATGTACTAATATGTGACCATGTATTGTTTTTTAATTGATGGACCCATTGGGCTAAATCATACGAAAATGATTGTTACATATACTTGAAAATAACTATCCTACTTAAAAATTTCACAAGTCGAACAGTAGCCTAATGGTAAATCACCGAGGCAAACAGGTATTAAAGCGTGAGGTTCCTGGGTTCGAATCTCATAGACTGTTGTTTTTCTACTATTTCTTATTTAATTTTCCTATCTTCAACCCGACGAACATACTTATTTTCGAACTCTAAGACATTTTTAATCTTTTAATTTGCCGAGAATCGTAATAAAATCGTGTTGACGAGTTAAACCATGTTTTGTGACACGTACAACTATCACAGAAAATAAGAAGGCCCGATGATAGCCAAATACGTCCTCTAAAATCAGGCGGGACTGTCACTGAAATTGGCCCGGGCGCTAGGAAGGGAGGGTGATTACCTGGTGACGGTATTGATGTGCGAGAGATGATAATGGCTTCTCGCCCTTCATTGGTTACCCCAAGTGGAAGGTGAGATGTAAGATAGCAGCAAATTTCCACTATGTAGAGGAGAGAGTTTTGTCTCCTGTAGGAATCCGAAAGCTACAAGTAGGTGTCAACGGCGCAATCTACTCGAACCTGCACACAATACAAATAACTTTGCTCCCAACGAAGTTCAGAGAGGTTGTCAATCTTCCCGGCCTTGTTGTTTACAAAGGATCATACGCAAGGGATAATGATAATGGTAGCAACTAGAATGTAAAAGCAGAAAATAAATGAGCGTGTAAACAGTGATGAGAATATGGACCAGGGTGCCATGATGTTCACTAGTGATGTCTATCTCCCAAAAGAAGATAAAACTGCTATGAGAGGTAAACAAATCACAGCTGGGCAATTGAGAGGATAAAAAACGCACCGCGATGATAACAATGCTACAAAAAAAGGAAGAGACTCAAAGTATGGGCGGTACGCCAAAATCAGTAGACCGATATCCAACTAAATCTACTACTAATCATCCACCTTGAGATATCTATCCAGAACATCTCGCTAGTATTAAGTTGCGAGCCCCACCCAAAGTGTAAATCCAAAGCAAAAGACAACTGCATTAAAAAACACTTTGCGTAAATTAAACAATCCTTGCAACCGCGGTTACAAGCACCGTTGTTTTCCCCCTTGTGGCAACATCACATCCTCTAGACTCATGTTTCTGTCACTCAAGCGTGTCATCAGGGGGAATGAACCCATAATCGAGCATAAAGTTCCCTCTTGGAGTCACTACCTACTACTTGGCCAAAGCAATAAACAGCAACGAAGAACATGCAAGAATTACTTAGAAAAAAATATAAAATATAAGAACCAAATATATTACTCTATCACAAACTGAACATAGTCTCGTGATCCATTAGATCCTCGCAAACTCATCATAGAAACAGCAAAAAGAATTACATGTGTGCCTCGATCATGAGGGCAGCTGACGAGGTCTAATTCATGAAGAACAAAGAGGGGAGGAGAACATCACATAGCTACTTGTCACGGACCCATGGTCCAAGGTAGACTAATCACGGAACATTCGGGAAGCGTCCATGGTGGAGGGGAAGCTCCCGAAGGTCAATCCTTCCTCCGAAAGGGTGCCGGGAAGAGGTCTGCTGGCGCTCCCTATCTTGGAAGTGCGGCAGCGGCGGAACAGAGGCGAGATCGCGAAAAAGGGTCATGTCTTCGAAAGAATCCCATCACGGAAAATAAATAGGCGAAGGGGGGTAGCTAGGGGGGCACTAGGGGTCCAGGCGCCCCCTGGCGCGGCCAGCCCCTAGGGCGCGCCACCAGGGGGCCTGGGCCCCTGGTGGTTGCCCTCTGGCCCCACCAAGGTGATTCCGGAAGGTTCTTATGCGCTGATTTTTTATCTAATTTTTCCAAAATTTTGGAGCACTTTTAATATGGGGAAACCTGGAATAGAAAAAAATCAGAAAACAGGAACTGGCACTGGGTTGCACTGAGTTAATAAGTTAGTCCAAGTATGATCAAAAGTGTATGAAAGTGTATCTAGATCATAGCAATATCACACAAAACATGCATGGAGAAAGCAGAAATTATAGATACGTTTGGGACGTATCAACATCCCCAAGCTTAATTCCTGCTCGTCCTCGAGTAGGTAAATGATAACAAGCATAATTTCTGGGGTGACATTCTAGCAACTATGTAAGAACTTTGAAATAAAAGCAATCAAGGTATGTAATTCAATTCAAGTCATAACAAGCAAGAG
Organism: Bromus sterilis; assembly: GCA_950022295.1. Taxonomy (NCBI): domain Eukaryota; kingdom Viridiplantae; phylum Streptophyta; class Magnoliopsida; order Poales; family Poaceae; genus Bromus; species Bromus sterilis. The sequence continues at coordinate 158,457,606 of OX465597.1, forward strand.
TCTATATAAGCATTGAAACAAGCAGCATAAGAACATAAAGGTGCAAGAACTCTCGCTGTTCGTGACTCGAATGACTCCAGATGGTGTTTGCGTGCAAGAAGGAGGAGATGGGAATATGAAAGAAAAAATATATTTGTTGGGAACTCAATCTACTAAAGTTTCACACTTGGTCTTCTTTGGAATCTTATCTTGACTTGTCCCCAGACCACTAGCCAGGTACAAGTCAATTTGATCCACTCCTTTTCGATATTTTGAGCACTCATGCAATGGATGAGCGTAAGCATGAGAGTTGACACTTAGGATGGCAAAGAGAGAGATAGAGTGGAGGAGGAAGACAAAAAAAGGTGTGAAAGGCTAAGGACAATCATAGGAAAGAGAAATCCAAATGATAGATATGATGTGAGGAGTAGGGATTTCCATGCAACGGATGCACATATGAGCTAAGAAAAGCTCTCCAATGGAACTAGTGGGGGGGCATCCAACTTGCTCGCTCATGAAGACCTAAAGCTCGTTTGAGGAGGCTCATCCTTGGAATATGCAAGCCAAGTTCTATAGTGTGAAGGGCCCCACATAGCTATATGCATATATGATCATCTCTATGGAGTACAAGGTATAAGTGGAGTACGAGTGTGAATCTGTCAAAAGGAATAGTAGTGTTGCCCCCTTCTCTCTTTTTATTTTATTTTTTCTCTTTTTTCTATTTTTTGTATTTTTTTGGTGGCCTCAATGGCTCTTTCTATTTAACTCTCATTTGTCCTCTTTGGGATCTTTTAATTTGTCCTCTTTGGGATCATTTTCTCACTTAAGGGCAACACTCTATTTTACAAGAAGGTATAGAAGATCTTCACACTTTAAAGGTAATCAACATAAACAAGATGTAGCTATCATGATGTATGCAATTGTATGCCTCTGACAGTATAGCAGGAACATGTATGACATGAAGATCAAGTCATGAGAAGGTGGATGTTGCATGGCAATATATCTCGGAAAGGCTATGGAAATGCCTTGATAGGTAGGTATGGTGGCTGTTTTGAGGAAAGATATAAGGAGGTTTATGATGATAGAGCGTATCATGCCAAGGGTTTGGATGCACCGGCGAAGTTTGCACCAACTCGCACGAGAAGGACAATGTGCGGTACCTAAGAGGCTAGCAAATATGAGGAGGTGGCAGTGTCAACTTTCAATACTTACATTAGTCCGAAGAACTCATGCACTTATTTTCGGTAACTCTCAATCTAATAAGGAGGTTCAAAAAGAGACAAGTACCCCGAGGAGGAGTGTATGGGGGTTTGGTTATCCTTGCGCATCCTCGACTCATGGTACGTGAGTATACTCTAATATCCGATCCCTCCAAAGATTAGTGATCCATCTAGTAGCTAGATTTCTCAACTAGTTTTTATAGGTTTTGAAAATTAGCACGGATTTCCCAAAATACGACACCTATCACTAATAGACTAGAGCTCTTGACACCAAAAGTTCAAACATTACTCACAACAATACCTCAAAACTATTGCAAGTTACTACTACAATTTAATAGCAACCTCAATTACCTACTTCAAGACAAGACACAACTCAGTGCAACAACCAACTCTCTTAGCAAGATAAACATGAAAACTAAGGAGAGTTCCAGCAACAAACTAAACAAAAGCTAAAGCCCTTGAAAAGACAGACACGAAAACTAAAAGCTAAACATGGCAGCAGCTACGAAAAGATAAAGAACACACAACAGAAGAAAGATAGGCATGCAAATCCTATGATGTGTTCTAGATTGAAGTGGAGCATGTTTCTCTCCCACATAAAGTAAGATGGGTCCTAACTTGTTATGAACATAAAGAAAAGCTAAAGAAAACTAAGTAAGAGAGATACGTTCCAAGCATAGCACATAACACATGAAGTGATAAAAATATAGTGAGAAAAGAGGATGAACTGATGATTGTTGATGGAGAAGGGGATGTTGTGGGCATCCCAGACTATATGTCCGAAGCGGCCAGCTGTGCATACCGTCATGCTCCCATTATATATGTCGCATGACGCACAACTCGACAATGGATATCATAGTCACAAGTTCATACAGTACCGAATACAAAGTCATACATCAACATAGTCTTACACGGCCTCATCGGGCTCAAATGGCAGAGGAATACGCAAAAGCAAGATAGATAGCAGCATCACAATCCACAGGCAAAGCTCAAAGCGTAGCACATCCTAGTACTCGTCAGTCGCGGTATCGTCAAATACCTGCTCCTCCAAGCCTGGACGATTGAATAACCAGGGACAAAGCCGTGAGTACATACAAAGTACTCGCAAACCACCTAAAGAAATGAACAAGGTTTTGTACAAGAAAATAATGGGATGGCTATATGGTGGAGTTTACCATGGGGAAATCCTAACTACTCATTATTAATTAAGTTGGCAACATTTTAAGCTTGACAAATTTTAATCCCACAAATGTATTTGATTTAATCAAGTCCAACCCTTTTCATAACATCATCATCGTGAACCATAGTCTCAGTACCATAATTTCTCATCTATTTCCCCACAAAGTGTGGCCTCATTAGCTGTCCATGACTGTGCACTCCGGCTACTCGAATAGTTTTCACTCTGCAGAGGTTGTACACTTTACCCACCACATTCGATACATCCGCCGTAAGTCCCCGCGGTTCGTCATACCTCATTATGCAGTTTTCGGATAATCGACCGTAGTCTTCCCCTTGTCTATCCTAGTACAGGTGAATCTACCCCTTGCGTACTACATGGACTGTCCGTGTGCCAGGTCATGCTCCTCTTGGACCCAAGCTTGCATCGTAGTGGAAGAGCACCAAGGTTCCCTCTGACGCCAGGCCTAGCGAATTTCACCACTTGACTTCGAGGGCTATCAGATTCGTGGAATCAAACATCCATGTGTAGTTATAAGACCCCTGTACTAAGATAAACAAGCTTCCAACTAGCCCTGTCCCATACCAGAGTATTGTGGTTGTACTGTAAGAATAGTTTTCGGCGGCACTTATAGAGAGTCCCTCCAGACTTTGAATATGTCCAACGATGTTTCCAACAACCACAATCTTGGCCATCACATCTTCTTAGATGTATTCCATTTCATTAGGGTGGAGCAAGATTAATCAAATTATTATGTTGTCATTAGTTCTTTAGCAAGGCAAGTAATCAAGATCATCGGTGACTAATTTCTTTCTCCCAAATAGGTAGGCTTAAAAGGTATGTGGTGGTTCACCTAATAAACTAATACAATCCCATCCCAAAATGATATAACAATAGCATGATATATTACAGTGGGTTGGGCCAGTGTATAATTTACGAGGTTGCTTTGATCAGTGTGTAAATTTTACTACAGTGGGTTGGGCCAGTGTAATCAATCTATTTACACACTATTTGCATATAAATAACTTTCTAATTAATGCATCACAATTATCTAATAAACATCACAATTATCTAAATTTTAAACAACTAATTTATCATTTGTGATTAAATAAAATTGATAGGAAAATGGACGGGCCGGCCTAGTTCTATTCCTCGCCTTGGGTCGATTTCTTCCTGTGGGTTGAGCCCGTGCACTGTGGGGCGGCGGTCAGTTTTTTTTTTGAAAAACCGAAGGGGTAAGTTGGCTTCCTGGCTGTTGGATCAAGTTAGATCGGACGGCCAGGGGCCGTCTTCTTCAACGAGCAGGGGGGATCTTCCTGGACCTGGCAATGGCGCACGGGAGGATGGGGAGGGCTCACCGGAGGCCCTCCGGGCAGCGGCGGGCTGCGGGGTGACGGGGCAAACCCGTTTTTGTGGAGAGGGGCGGTCGGGGACGTCGAGTGGAGGCGCGGCTCGGAGTAGATGCTCGGGGCAGCGGCGTCGGCGTCGGCTCCTCCTGGCCTCGCCGGGCGGCGCGAGAGGCAGAGGGGCGGCTCACCGGCCTCCCCTCCTTGTCCTCCTCCGGCTTCCCTCCTCCTCTTCTCCTAAAACTTCTTCTTCTCCTCGTCCTTCTCTTCTGTTTCTTTTCTCCTCGGGCTGGCAATGCGGGCGAGCGGGGTGGTGTGGCTGGGTGGTGCTGTCGTGTGTGGCGAGTGGGGAGAGGAGGGCCGGGGTGGCCTCCTTTTATAGGCGAGCGAGGGCCATGGGCGGGCGAGACCTCCAACGGTCCGGACTAAACAAGAAGGACTACCAAAAGCAAGGTAAATAATTTTTTTGTGGTTTTCGATAAAGGACACTAAGATAAAATCTGAAAGGTAAACTAACAAGGCTAAAAATAAAAGGTAAGAGATACTGTGCAACTCCCCTATCTTGTAGATTGGAGTCCCCGACAACGGCGCCAGAAATTTGCTTGATGTGCGAGAGATGGTAATGGCTTCTCGCCCTTCGTTGGTTACCCCAAGTGGAAGGTGAGATGTAGTATAGCAGAAAATTTCCCCTATGTAGAGGATAGGGTATGTCTTCCATAGGAATCCGAAAGCTACAAGTAGGTGTCAACGGCGCAATTGACGCGAATATGCACACAATACAAATAACTTTGCTCCCAACGAAGTTCAGAGAGGTTGTCAATCTCTCCGGCCTTGTTGTTTACAAAGGATCAAACGCAAGGGATAATGATAATGGTAGCAACTGGAAAGTAAAAGCAAAAAATAAATGAGCGTGTAAACTGTGATGAGAATATGGATCGGGGTCCCGTGATGTTCACTAGTGATGTCTCTCTCCCAAAAGACGATAAAACTGCTATGCGAGGTAAAAAAATCACAGCTGGGCAATTCACAAGATTAAAAACGCACCGCGATGCTAACTATGCTACAAAGAAAGGATGGGACTCAAAATCATGGGCGGTACGCGAAAATAAGTAGACCGAAATCCAACTGCATCTACTACTAATCATCCACCTTGAGATATCTACCCAGAAAATCTCGCTGGTATTAAGATGCGAGCCCCACCCAAAGTGTAAACCCAAAGCAACAGACAACTGCATTAAAAAGCACTTTGCGTAAAGTAAACAATCCTTGCAACCGCGGTTACAAGCACCGTTGTTTCCCCCCTTGTGGAAACATCACATCCCCTAGAGTCATGTTTCTGTCACTCAAGGGTGTCATCAGGGGGCATGAACCCACAATCGAGCATAACGTTCCCTCTTGGAGTCACTACCTACTACTTGGCCAAAGCAATAAACAGCACTGGAGAAAATGCAAGAATTACTTAGGAACAAAAATATAAAAGATAAGAACCAAATATATTACTCTATCACAAACTGAACATAGTCTGATAATCCATCAGATCCCAGCAAACTCAGCATAGTGTCGGGACCCGGGGTTTGCGTATGTAATTCCTACTACAACTCAATCATATGAAGAGCCGAGAGCCGTACCCACTTGTCTAAGCAGACAAGACCAAGCACAGAACTCTCTCAAAAATCTCAAACGTGAGGGGCATCCCATCCAGGCCGGATGATCAACTGAGATGGGTCCTTATCGTCCGCTCACAAGTCTAAATGATTATGGGTGGTGAAATCCCATACTCATAGATAAGTCGCCTCAACTATATTATCGATTGAATCATAACACTTACATAAACAGACTCCAGCCCGATCACTTAGTAGGGGTCTCGGGCGAGCTCAATCATACAGCAAAGTGTGCCACGTGATAGAGTTATGAGCAATCGCATCGCGATGCCCCAAGATGCGCACATCTAAGGGCCACTTGGTGTATGAAAGACCGCCGACAAGATCAACACCAAGCTATCGAACCCCACACTAAGACATGCACGTTATAATCATACACGCAGCATACATGTCTAGTGTAAACAGCAGGTAACACAACATGAACTCTACAAACTCATAGTTTTATTGCATCTGGTAAACAGAACAGATATAGTAGTGTTACAAGCAGAGATCACATAACTGTGACACAACATTAAATCAAACAACAACGGAAGCAAATTATGTCTTAGTAAAGACAACGGAAATCCGGCCAGGTTTTCCATTCAGGACTCAAACGATGTATGGACGGTCCGACGAGACCACCTCTACTAATGGTACTACTCTTGACTAAAACCGTGCTACAATATGAAATCAGATCGAAGAAACAATAACCCATGTGAATCCTGGGTCATAGTCGGGGTGAGTTAGTAGGCCAAACGGGTCCATAGCCCTGCATGTGGAAGTAATCTTGTCTTGGATCATAACACGAGAACTCGGGGCCTAGGGCAGTGTAAATGAGACAACCCACTGTGTACTCCTACACAGCCTCTCATTATTCAACTTTGTTAGGGTGACTTCACCAACACATTACCATTAAACTGCATTGTTCTCTACCATCCCGATACACATCACCAAGATGGATCATCTTCATTGGATACAACTCTAGCATGGCATAGCATAACAAGGATGAAGGGCCACATGATGAACACAAACAATCCTGGATCTTCTAGGTTGAGGTTTTCTTAATACTGTGGCAGCACTGATAGATCATGCAAATGATGGGTTCAACTTAGCGATAGAACGGTAACATGTGAATCGCCTAATCATGCATAAGAGAACAGTAGGGAAATGGGTTTATATAGACATGATCAATGGGGTTTGCTTGCCTTGCTGACGATCACAATGTACTAGTCTTCTGACGTGAGGTTGAACTCTTCTCCGAGATCAACTCTCCCGAGAAGATGCAAACACAGAAGCACTGAAATTAGCACACATTCGATAAATTACAAAGCTCAAGCAATATGGCATGATATGATGATGAACATGAGTGTGTTGTGCTTCATATGTCCATGTGAAGTGTATTGCATTGCATTGGTTCAAGTTAGAATGATCATAGTAATTTATTTGATTTAATACAAAAGAGCCAAATAGCAAAATGCTGTTGATCCCTCATTGTAAACATTACAAACATGGATGAAAGTTTTGTATTTGGATAGAGAATTTAATTCTGATCACTTTTAATATAAAAACATTTAAATTGGAGTTACAGTTTAAAAGATATTCAATTCTAAGTTTTGAAAAAATTTTGTATTTTCTCATTAATTTAAATCATTTTATCTTTATGGCATCAGGCTGACGTGGGGGGGGCTGACTGGTGGGGCCCTCTAGTTAGTGAGACGGGGATTAATCCCCGGTTTAATTAACCACTTGTTAATTAGAGGGAGGCCTTGGGCCCACCTGTCATAGGGGTTAGGGGGATTAGTGAGAGGGTTAGGGCCTTAATAGCCTGGCTGGCCGACAGCTCAACGCCGGCACCTCTGGCCATGGCGGAGGCACGCCAGAGCTGCACGGGGGGCGGCCAAGGAGAGCACCAGGACGTGCCTCTCGCTCTCCCGCACCTTGTGGTGCACACGGGGCACCCAGGGGGAGCTCGTGGGCACGCCGGCGAGCAAGCCCGCGGAGGCTAGCTCTCGGCCGTGGAAGGAAATGGTGATGGAGTGCACGGGGAGGAGCAAGGGGAGGGGAAAACGGCGCGCAGGCTCACCTGGAGCACGAGGACGTCGACGGTGAGGGCTGGGGTGGTCTAGCATCGGAGGAATTTGTCGTCGAGGCTCACGGTGGCCGGCGGCAAGTCGGAGAAGGCGGCGTCGCCGTCGGGGCCTCCGAGCTCGAATTGAAGGCGCGGTTCGACGAGGACGACCTCAGGAAGTCCACTTGACAAAATCGCGGGACGAGGGGAGCACGGTGGCCGCGCGGATCACGGCGGCGTGCTCCGGCTGCTCTCGGGGCAGTGCGTGATTTCGACGAGGGAGGTTGTCGGGACCCGGAATATGCGTATGTAATCTAATTTTTATTTATATGCCTGACTGATTGTGTTCTTTCACATATACGTAATAAATTATTATTATTATTGATTTTTTAATGGGGCCTAATATTAAGGGATGAGATTTAAAATTGTACATAGACAATACAGTGTGATGCAAAATCTTGAAAGCCAAACACAAGAAGTCCGGTTTAATTTGTGGCTCCAAAACGTAAAAGTCAATCAACTGGGATTGACTTGCGGTTGTAACACAGGGCTAACATCATCAACGATGTCATGATTATTAAGTTTTTTTCTAGGGTTTCATGAGCATCAGGACACACCAAAACAATGCTTATTTCGTTTCTTCCATTTCTCATATTATTCCTGACTCAAAATTAAACAAAAAATACATTTATATACAAAAATAAACCTTAATCTATATCAATCTAGAACTAATATATACAAACAAATAATATTTTTTAAACAATATTTATAATTGAAAACATGAAAGAAAATGGTAATAACTTTATGTATGGTCATATGAATTCTATAAATAGCTAAGTTTGAAATAAATTTTACATGGAAATGAGCAGTTACTTGATATATATATAAATCTTCTTATTTTTAGGTTCTTCTGACCCGAAATTAAGGCAAAATTAATTTATATACAAAAATAAACCTTCATCTATCTATCTAGAACTAATTTATACAAACAAATGAAGTTATACAAGTCTATCTATAATTTATACAAAAATATATTAACTGAAAATGTGAAAAGAAAATGATGAAAATTCTATATAGTAGTTATATGAATTCTATACATCGCTAGGTTTAAAATAAATTTTACATGAAAACGAGCAGCTATTTGATATAAAATTACATGAAAGGCGAAAATAGTAAAAATGAAATGAAATTTCAAACAATAATTCAACTTAATAACACTTAATATGAATATCTTATATAAATAGAATGAAGATGAAATGAAGAATCCATGAACAATGCTCAATTGCCGTGTTCCTTGCAAGTTCAGACAATCGTGAAGCTTTACACTAGGAGGGGGAAATAATCATACATCTCAAAAATATTCCATTATAAGGCTTGCATGACGTTGAGAACACAGAATGTCACATCAATACCAATGTCTCATGTGTGCAACCAATCGTATTTTAGAAGGAAGCAAAATGGCACTATCGTAGCAACAATAAATTTACGAAGAAAAAAATCATACAAATGTGCTTAAGGATTTACATCCATTATATCTATTCTTATAAGGGCATGTACAATGGTTGATAAGACTGTTCTATCTTAGCGCTGCCATATAATTTAGATATGGCAAAAAAAGTGACATACAATGGTTCTATCTTAGCTTAGATATAATAACTAGAGATTCCTGAATTTGTGGTGAGAGAACTATTGCTAAGAGGTGATCTCTTAGCTAAGAGAAGGCAAAGCCTTTTTTCAGTTTCTCTCTCCTCCACATCAGCATGATAGGACTAACATTATACATGCCCTAATATTTTTCTTTCCTTCCATGGATTCTTTGATCAAGAATTGTCTTTGATTTTTTTATTTTGACCTGATTGAGTTAAGTGGATGCAATGAAAAAATATATTGAATCAGACTACTTAACTATTTGAATATACTAGAAAATATATTTTTCGGGAAAACGCAAGGGACCTTTGCGTTTTATTGCATTGAAAAGAGAGAGTTGGGTTACAATCCTCCTAGGAGGTAGGGTAAATGATGGAAAGGAAACTAATGAACATCCAGGTGGGCGGCAGGATGACACGAAGGCCATGCGCACCAGCACGCACCCAATCCATGGCCTTGACTTTGATCTTGGAGACCAGATCGCGAACCAGAGGTTGGGCGCCATCAAAGATGCACGCATTGCGCGGCTTCCAGATCATCCATGGAGTTAGAAAGGTGATAGAGGTGAGGCCTTTGCGCAACTTCTTGGGGGTGTCCTGCTTGGCGCGCAGCCACCAGTCCATGGGGGAGCTCTCGTGGTCGGGAGCAGGGGTGGTCATCCTGAGCCAGGGAAGGATCTCGTGCCATGTCTGTCTCGCGAAGGAGCATTCTAGGAGGAGGTGTCGCATCGTCTCGGGTGCTTGGTCGCAGAGCGGGAGCGTGGCTGGTGCTAGAGGCCACGACGAGCGAGGAGGTCTAATGTCCAGCATCTACCAAGATTGGCCTACCAATGAATGAATTTCACACGCGGCGGAGCCCAGGTTTTCCAAATGAGCTTCCATGAGAACCATGTTGTAGACCCCTAGAAGGTGGCAAGGTAGAAGGAATGAGCAGAGTAAAGACCATTGGCACACCACTTCCAGATCAGCTGTCTATATATATGTGTGACTTAGATGGATAACCGAGATACCAATTTAGTGAAAAATAAAGATGCATGCATTAAAGAATCAAGAGGAATGCCATTGCACAAGGAAAACAATGTGGCAACTAGGAAAAGAAGGAAAAAAATGCAAAGTTTGAGCATGAGTCATAATACTTCATTTTAATTAATTGTATGAGATCCACACTGAAGGATGGCAAGTGCAAGAGAGAAGCTACAAGTTAGTTTCGAAGTCCTTGATTAACTTAATGAGGAAACAATAATAGCAAGATCTAATATAGAAGTATACTTGATAGAATTATTATTATTTATAAAAAATAAAAAAGATAGGTAAATTAGTTGCACATGAGTAGGCTAATTAATGTTATAGCCACTAAAAATGTAACTATTGTAGGATACAAAACCAACTATTTTTTATGTAATTTGGCTATTGGTGTTTTGATAGTTATTTTTTTATATAATACAAAAATGGGAAATTTATGTTAAATCACAAATAAGTATTTATATATAATGTAGCCGCGTAAATGCGCGGGTCGCCATGCTAGTAACTGTTATAACACAATCATATGGAGAGCCGATAGCCGTACCCACTTGTTTAAGTAGACAAGGCCAAGCACAGAACACTCTCGGAAAGCATCGAACGTGAGGGGCATCCCATCCCGGCCCGGATGATCATCTGAGATGGGTCCTCATCGTCCGCTCACAAGTCTAAATGCTTATGGGTGGTGAAATCTCATACTCATAGACAAGTCGCCTCAACCATATTATCGATTGAATCATAGCACTTACATAAACATACTCCAGCCCAATCACTTAGTCGGGGTCTCGGGCGGGCTCAATCATACAACAAAGTGTGCCACGTGACACAGTCACGAGCAATCGCATCACGATGCCCCAAGCTGCGCACATCTAAGGGCCACTTGGTGTATAAAAGACTTCCGGCAAGAACACAACTAAGCTATCGAACCCCACACTAAGACATGCATCTTATAATCAAACACGCAGCATACATGTCTAGTGTAAACAGCAGGTACCCATTGCATGAACTCTACAAAGGTTATCTTTATTGACTTACACATAGAGTACACAAAGATCATATGACTATGATCCATCATTACATCAAACAACGGAAGCAAATTAGGTCTGAGTACAGGCAAGATTAACAAATGGCTTAGAGAAGCCTTGTTCAATATACATGCCCTTCCACGAGGGACCAGACTGCCGTCTGGAACTATACTATCTTAGTCAACTTCGAGCTTCAGGAAGGTGACTCCATCGGGGGCTTTGTTTTCATCGAAAACATAGAATAGGCAAACGTGAGTACAAAGTCGTACTCAACAAGACTTACATCATAACTATACTACTCATGCTCAAGTTTCGAGGTAAAGTGAGGTGGGGTTTCAATATGCAGAAGTGTCAGCTATGACTTGGCTAGTCCTGTACTATGAGTACATGAATTGAGGTGAGAAGCGTACATGAGTCCACTACCAAATCTCCAACCAATACACCACTATGGATACTTCCTCGACTTACCCACGAGGAAGCACGCCATAGCACTCACGCTTATCTTGCAAGTTTTATAGTATCCATTCAAGTTGTCTAATAATCAAGAAGATGTCTCCAAGTAGTCCATAACCGCGGACACGGCTATTCGAATAGTTCAGTACTCTGTAGGGGTGTACATCTTCACACGCGTGTCATCACTTATCGCCTCGTTCTTGTCACCCTTCAAGCGGGTGTCGGACATGGATGAAACCAAGGGACTACCCTCACATCACCTTCTCTAATCCAGGAGTCAACTACCTGAGTTTTTCACCGCTCGAGAGTCTGGCCAGTTCAACGAAACGGACTCAGATAATGCAGGCGACGAAGACACCACCTTTGACAGATGGTTTTACTTCCTCACAGGTCCACCCACATATCTATATGATGCAACCTTTCATTCATACTTTTTCTATGCTTATGCCAAATGGAAAGCCCGAATCTATTGTGACTCCTAGACTGGATCGGGTAAGTAAAGAGGCCAAACGGAGTCCCATAAACCCTACATGTGGTAGTAATCTTTGTCTTGGATCATAACACATGAACTCGGGGCCTAGGGAAGTGTTCAACGATACAACCCACTGTGTACTCCTACACAACCTCTCATTGTTCACCTTTGTTTAGGGTAGATTCACCAACACGTTAACAACAACCTGTGAACATTCCATCCCGACTCACAATCAAAGTAACCTCATTGTATCACTTAGCAGCAATAAGCAGTAAAAGTTGCAGGGGCCACATGCTCGACAAACAACTCCTGAGTCTGCTAGGATTGTGGTTTGCTTAATACGGTGACAAAATGATAGGTCATGCATCGGAATGGGTTCAACTATGCGATAGAACGTAACATGGTGATCTCCTAAACATGCATAAGAGGGATTGAGAGGGAAGTGGGATTTTATAGACATGATCAATGGGGTTTGCTTGCCTTGCTGATGATACACTGGTTTATCGGTGTTCTGCGTCGGGGGTGACCTCCGTCGCGGGAACACTGTTACCGAAACAATCATCACAAAGGGGGACAACATTGAAATAAAATGCACAAGAACATGATAAGGTTGTCCATGATGTATATGGTACTGCTTTGTTGACAATTCAATTTAATTGAAGTGTATTGCAAAGAATTTGCAAATTCAAACTCCAAATTCAATTTCAAATTTTTCCATATGCACCTTTGTCACTGTTCACCCATTTTAAAATGGTCAAACATAAAACTAAATTGGATATTCTTAATCCTTGGATTTTTTTGATAATTTTTCATATATTATATGTTTAATTTGGAGTTAATATGAATTTTCTATGATTTATTGAAGTTTTGGCTATTTTTTGGATTTTCTCTGATTAAAAAAATAACCTTTATTTGATTTAATGCGTCAGCAGGGGGGCTGACCAGTCAAACTGACTAGGGGCCCCACCTGTTAATGACACAAAGGCTTAATCCTCTCCGTTTAAATAACAGAGAGGGGTTAGGGGGCCAGGGTCCCACCTAGCAGTGGCCCTAGGTGGGGGATTAGCTTAAGCTAATCCTGCCACGCTGGCCTCGCAGGAGTTTTGGCCGGCGGCGACCAAATCCCGCGGCGGTGCTCACTGGAGGTGGCGTTCCCGGCAGCTATTTGGCGCGCGGCTTGCACCAAAAGGATCCCAAAGCTCACGCGAGTCTAAAGGTGTACGACAGGGTCTCGGAAGTGGCCGGAGACGTCGCCGGCTTCGACATCGGCAGCGACCGGAGCACGTTGCAGAGGAACTTGGCGAATCCGTGCACGGAAAAGAGCGAGGAATGGGGAAAACGAACCACGAGCTCACCCAGGTCGTGTTGAAGGTCACATCAGCGGCGGAGATGGGATGGTGGAGGGGAGATTGCTCGTCGGAGCTCCGCGGCGGCCGAAGCTTCTCGGTGAAGCTTGCGTTGCTTGCGGCCAGCTTTAGCTCGAATCAAAGGCGCGGCTCGACGGAGGCTTTAGTTGTGGTTCTCCTGGACACGAAATAGCTAGCTGGAATGGCCGGTGGCCATGCAAACAGACGATGGCGGCGAGGTCGGGCGCTCGGGTGCTATGAGATCTCGCCGGAGGAGCGAGCTAGATGGAGACCAAAGAGAAGGAAACGATGCGGGGCTCTCTAGGCGCTGTCGTGGTGAGAGGAGAGAGTAGGGGAGGGTCTAGGGGGTCTCCAGTGTCGTGGTGGAGGTCGTCACCCCCGGCATGCTCGACAGCGAGCTGCTTGAGGTAGACGACAAGCCCCACGTGGGCTTGGGCCGGGGAATGTTGAGTTGGCCCAAGACCATAGGGGGTGGGCTGGTTTGATTTTTTCCTTTTCTTTCTATTTATGTTTCTGTTTTTATTTTATGTCCTTTGTTTTCTCTAGTAAATAAATACCATAGCATTTTCTAAATTCCTCAAAACTTTTATGTGGTCTTAGGAGACATATAGCTAGCCACTCACAAGTTTTGGAGAATTTTAAAATTCAAACAATTTGAAATTCAATTCAAATTGGAGTTTAATTTAATTTCCAAGCCCTATTTGGATTTTTGTAAAATTCCATGGGCATGAAGTGGGTCCCACAACACATGGAGGCGGTCTTCTCTTTCCCACGTAGCTTCCTTCTCGGAGTGGTGTGACCATTGCACTTTGAGAAACTTGATCTTCTGACGACAAGTGACACGCTCTGCTGAATCAAGAATACGAACGGGGTACTCTCGATAAGAAAGATCATCTTGGAGATCAAGCGTTTCATGGCCAACTTCACAGATGGGGTCTTTGAAGCAACGCCTGAGTTGTGACACATGTAATACATCATGTACTCGGGAAAGGTGCGGAGGTAGTGCAAGTTGGTAGGCAACTTCTCCATGTTTAGCGAGAATGCGGAAAGGTCCGATGTAACGTGGGGCCAACTTGCCTTTGATACTGAATCGTTGGTTTCCCTTCAGAGCTGTAACCCGAAGGTAAGCCTTCTCATCAATATTGTAGCTCTCTTCCCTACGATGACGATCATAGTAGCTTTTCTGACGAGACTGGGCGGATTTCAATTGATCACGAACAATGCGAACTTCCTCTTCTGCTTCCTTGATCATATCCGGTCCAAAGAATTTTCTTTCACCGGTTTCTGACCAGTTAAGGGGTGTTCGACATCGTCATCCATGGAGGAATTCAAAAGGAGCCATGAACAGACTAGATTGAAAACTGTTGTTATAAGCAAATTCGGCGAATGGAATAGATTTCTCCCAATTCTTTCGTAAAGAGATAACACAAGCTCTGAGCATGTCTTCCAGGATTTGGTTAACCCTTTCAACTTGACCGCTAGATTGAGGGTGGAAAGCTGTACTAAAGGAGAGATGAGTTCCCATAGCATTCTGAAAAATTTCCCAGAATCTAGAGGTGAAAAGGCTACCACAATCAGAATTGATTTCCAAAGGAACACCATGAAGAGACACAATTCTAGAGAAATACAAGTCCGCTAACTGGCTAGCAGTAATAGACTCGCGAACTGGAAGGAAGTGAGCAACTTTGGAAAGTCGATCAATGACAACGAGGATGGCATCATTTCCTTTCTGGGTTTTTGGAAAGCCGGTGATGAAGTCCATACCGACCTTTTTCCATTTCCACTCGGGAATAGACAATGGTTGAAGAGTACTAGCAGGTCTTTGATGTTCTGCCTTAATGCGACGACAAACATCACATTCGACAACAAATTGAGCAATGTCTCTCTTCATCCTGGTCCACCAAAATCTCTGGCGTAGATCTCGGTACATTTTTGTGCTACCGGGATGAATTGCGAGGGGAGTGTCATGAGCTTCCTTAAGGATCATCTGCCTTAGGTCCTTCTTCTCAGGGATACTAAACGGTTCTCAAAGAAAACCGTTCCTTGACCATCTACAGATAAACATTTAGCATCTCCGCTAACAATGTTCTCCTTGATCCCTCGAATACCACTATCATGTTTCTGGGCGGCTATTATTTTATCCTCAAGGGTTGGTTTTGCCACCAGGGTGTTAAGAAATCCATGAGGAAATATCTCAAGATTGAGCTTGCGAAATTCCTCATGAAGAAGTGGTTGATATTGTTGTAACATGAGGTTGTTACAATACGACTTACGACTTAGTGCATCAGCCATGAAATTGGCTTTGCCTGGGGTATATGAGATTCCTACATCGTAATTTTTTATCAACTCTATCCAACTTCTTTGCCTGGGTGAATATATATTTGAGGCTTTAGTGATCAGAATAGATCTCAGAACGATTACCAAGGAGGTAATGTCGCCAAGTCTTCAGGGCATGAACTACGGCAGCGAGTTCAAGATCATGGGTAGGATAGTTCTCTTCATGTGGACGCAACTGGCGTGAAGCGTATGCTACCACATGTCGATCTTGCATAAGTATGCATCCTAACCCTTTCCGTGAAGCGTCACAATAAATCTCGAAATCCCTTTTGGTGTCTGGAGGTGCAAGTACGGGTGCAGAAGTCAATCTTCTTTTTAGCTCTTGAAAGATTTCCTCGCACTCGGGGGTCCATTGGAATTTCTTATCTTTCTTGAGGAGTTCAGTTAGAGGCTTTGCAACTTTGGAGAAGTTCTCAACGAAGCGGCGGCAATAGCTTGCTAAGCCAAGAAAACTCCAAACTTGCTTAACCGATTCATGTGGAATCCAATCAAGGACGGCATGAACTCTCTCAGGATTGACAGCAATGCCTTTCACAGAAATCACGTGTCCTAGGTAGGTCAGTTCTGGTAACCAAAATTCGCACTTAGAGAACTTGGCATATAGGTGATGCTCTGGAAGTTTCACCAATGCCAACCTAAGATGTTCTGTGTGCTCTTCTTCGTTCTTCGAGTAGATAAGAATGTCATCAAGATAAATTAGAACAAATTTATCTAAATACTCCATGAATATCGCATTCATCAAGCGCGAGAATGTTGCGGGGCATTGGTTAATCTGAAGGACATGACGGTATACTCGTAAAGACCATAACGAGTAGTGAAAGCCGTTTTTGGAATGTCGTTTCTGATTTTGATTGGATGATAGCCTAATCTCAAATCCATCTTGGAGAAGACAGAGGATCCAGCAAGTTGATCATAAAGATCATTGATCCTGGGAAGTGAGTAATTGTTCTTTATCATCGCTAGATTTAGCGGGCGATAGTCTATGCACATCCTTTCTGTTCCATCTTTCTTCGTTACGAACAGAACGGGGCAACCCCATGGCGATGAGCTAGGGCGGATGAAGCATTTTGCGAACGAAGTTTCAAGTTGGATTTTTAGCTCAGCTAACTCATGTGGGGCCATTCTATATGGACGTCTAGAAATTGGGGTTGTGCCTGGTATAAGATCTACTATGAACTCTACACATCTGTCGAGTGACTAGATTTAAGGAGTTGGGTTTCTGGATGGTTTTCCTGAGGATGACTGTAAGGCCCGATATGCGGTACTGTTCCAGATCTAGGTGTTTCCACCCAGATCCGGGGACGAAGCACATATCGGTCCCACCGCGACATATGACAAAGCCATATGCCCCGGATTTCCAACATGATATCACAACATTACAGATACAAGGATACAACATCTCATACAATCGGCATACAACTGCCTCAAATATAATACAGCAGCGGAAGATACATGTCTGAGTACAGACTACAAGCAAATGCCTACTGGCAAAGAGAAAACATCGATCCCATAACCACACGGGTCCAGGCCCTCCGCCGGGATCCGCCTAACTAGTCGTTGTCAAGTCTCCACGTGAAACGTCGATCACCATACCTGTTGTCGATCAAGTACCCTGAAAAGAGTTTGGGGGTAGTATCATGAGTTCAGAGGTACTCAGCATCCAACTGTAGTGGTCATCTGACCCAGCAAGGACTTCATCACTCGTCATTCTAGGACAACTAGTAGTTTACGGTAAGGATGGGGTAAGTGGTGAGGTTGTTGCCGCACTAGCATTTATA
The DNA here is from genome assembly GCA_950022295.1 of Bromus sterilis. Classification (NCBI taxonomy): domain Eukaryota; kingdom Viridiplantae; phylum Streptophyta; class Magnoliopsida; order Poales; family Poaceae; genus Bromus; species Bromus sterilis. The sequence continues at coordinate 158,475,134 of OX465597.1, forward strand.
AAGTGGCTAACGATCTAGAGAGTAAGATAAGAAGCCAAGCATTCGATGAGGAATCGCCTCCAACAAGTCTTGCTATCAACTACTACGCAAACATAACACCTATCCTATCCTTGTCCTCCTCTTCGCATCCCGACGAAGAAGAAGCAGTCAACGCACACACACACACACACGTTGATCAAGTTATATTAAGATTATCTCAGTTGTTGTTGTCTATGAACAAGGAGTAGATCTCAAGTCGTCCATAACCGTGGACACGGCTTCTCGAAAAGATTTAACCCTGCAGGGGTGTACCAATTGCCCATTACGAGGCGTCGCATGCTCGCCCATCTCTCTCAATTGCTACCCATTATAGGCAACCATTTTATGATTTAGTTCCAAGAGATCCGAAACGACAGGCCCCTCTAACTAACAACGCATAAATTCGGGTGGCCCCCGGGGAGTCGACACCCAATCCAAAAGCTGTCCACGCTCTCGGATCGGACTCTTCCGTAAGGCTATGGTCGGGTTTAGTCTCGCCTATATAACAGGGGACTTCCCTAGCTCACCAAGTGTGGACCAACTGAGGAACTATGTCTCCGCTGGCCCGAGTTGTTTGAAAACTACTGGCAGCTGACCAACACACACACGGTTTCAAATGGTAAATTAGCTTGGGCCACCACTACAAATGTTTGAAGCTAGGTAGGTAAGAAAAGGGGACCCCATAAAATCCCACACGCGATTAGGCACGCTCAGTCTTAAAACCAATACCCGAAACTCGGATCCTAGGTGACTCGAATGGAACAAAGCGTCGGGGCAGGATATCCTAGACCTTCTAAAGTGGTAGGAAGAACTGCAAATGCATCAATATAGGTTTCTAGAAGAAAACCTAACACAAACTCTATGGAATTGTCGGGTATGCCACCTAACAAATCTTCTGGAAAGACATCCAAAATAGAGAGAAGGCTTTTGCAATTGCATCAGATTATGAAGAAACCTGGGATGACTCGGACAGCATAACGGCTGTAATTGCAAGAGAAATGGAAATCCTCACAACATTTCAATAGCACTTACATAAGAAGTTAAAAACATGAAGCACAAGGACTCTAGACAACCGAACACAACTTTCCTACGGCTACAAGGAAGCAAACAAGGAGAAGTTCTAGTAAGACATAGATGAGCCTAGTCCTATCTTCCCGTAGAACAAGATGAGGATGACTCAGAACTCAGATCGATGAGGGTAAGGAGAAAAAGAAGCCTTACGTTGTTCCCTTTATACCCAAGTAACTATATAACTATAGAATACTAGACTCGACTTCGACCAAGGGTTTGATAATCCTATAGACAGTCCTGCTCTGATACCAAGTCTATCGGGACCCGGAATATGCGTATGTAATTCCTGTTATAACACAATCATATGGAGATCCGATAGCCGTACCCACTTGTCTAAGCAGACAAAGCCAAGCACAGAACACTCTCGGAAAGCATCGAACATGAGGGGCATCCAATCCAGGCCCGGAGGATCATCTGAGATGGGTCCTCATCGTCCGCTCACAAGTCTAAATGCTTATGGGTGGTGAAATCCCATACTCATAGACAAGTCGCCTCAACCATATTATCGATTGAATCATAGCACTTACATAAACAGACTCCAGCCCGATCACTTAGTCGTGGTCTCGGGCGGGCTCAATCATACACAAAGTGTGCCACGTGACACAGTCACGAGCAATTGCATCACGATGCCCCAAGCTGCGCACATCTAAGGGCCACTTGGTGTATAAAAGACCGCCGGCAAGAACACAACTAACCTATCGAACCCCACACTAATACATGCATGTTATAATCATACACGCAGCATACATGTCTAGTGTAAACAGCAGGTACACATTGGATGAACTCTACAAAGTATAGCTTTGACTTTGTAAGGCCCAATATGCGGTAATGTTCCAGATCTAGATGTTTCCATCCAGATCCGGGGACGAAGCACATATCGGTCCCACCGCGACATATGACATAGCCATATGCCCCAGATTTCCAACATGATATCACAACATTACAGATACAAGGATACAACATCTCATACAGTCGGCACACAACTGCCATAAATACATTACAACAGCGGAAGATACATGTCTGAGTACAGACTGCAATCAAATGGCTATTGGCAAAGAGAAAAACATCGATCCCCATAACCACACGGGTCCAGGCCCTCCGCCGGGATCTGCCTAACTAGTCGTCGTCGAATCTCCACGTGAAACGTCGATCACCATACCTTTTATCGGTCAAGAACCCTGAAAAGAGTTTGGGGGTAGTATCATGAGTATAGAAGTACTCAACATCCAATTGTAGTGGTCAACTGACCCAGCAGGGATTTCATCACTGGTCATTATAGGACAACAAGTAGTTTACGGTAAGGATGGGGTAAGTGGTGAGGTTGCTGCCGCACTAGCATTTATGAAGTGGCTAACGATCTACAGAGTAAGATAAGAAGCCAAGCATTCGATGAGGAATCGCCTCCAGCAAGTCTACTATCAGCTACTTACGCAAACATAACACCTATCCTATCCTTGTCCTCCTCTTCGCATCCCGACGAAGAAGAAGCAGTCAAGGCACACACACGTTGATAAAGTTATATTAAGATTATCTCAGTTGTTGTTGTCTATGAACAAGGAGTAGGTCTCAAGTCGTCCATAACCGTGGACACGGCTTCTCAAAATATTTAACCCTGCAGGGGTGTACCAACTGCCCATTACAAGGCTCCGCACGCACGCCCATCTCTCTCAGTTGCTACCCATCATAGGCAACCATTTTATGATTTAGTTCCAAGAGATCCGAAACGACAGGTCCCTCTAACTAACAACGAACAAATCCGGGTGGCCCCCGGTGAGTCGACATCCAACTCAAAAGCCGGCCGCGCTCTCGAATCGGTCTCTACCGTCTGTCTCGGGTTTGGATAGCCGGTTGATCACACATGGGAAACCGAGTCCTCAGCCGGACAGGGTGGACCAACAAGGAAACCATGTCCCCGCTGGTCCGGGTTGTTTTAAATATTATCTGACAGGAGCTACCCGACAGACACACACACGATTTTCAAATGGTAAAATCAGCTTGGGCCACCAGTAGAAATGTTTGAAGCTAGGTAGGTAAGAAAAGGGGACCCTGTAAAATCCCACGCGCGGTTAGTCACGCTCAGTCTTAAAACCAATACCCGGAACTCGGATCCTAGGTGACTCGAATGGAACAAAGCGTCGGGTCGGGATAGCCTAGACCTTCCATCCTTCGTCGAATATATTCAACATTATAATAATCATATCATCAACAACAATATAATAATGTGATAGCCCAAACCAAGGAGTAACAGGAGGTAACATCGTAGCATCCTAAGCATGCATACTAAGCAGGGGCTGAGCAACGAGCAATAGTAACATAGCAGTACAAGGTTTGCTGGGAGGGGACATGGCTGTATCGGTTTGAAAGAGGTTGTTAACATGTGGTAGGATCAAACATCGAACCTAACCTAGACTAGCATGCAAACCGCTGGTTGAAATAGAATGGATCATAAGTAATGTATAGTCCTTGCCTGTTGATAAGTCGGGTTCCGAAGGTGTAGTTGATCGCAAGCTCGCAACGTCTCCGAAGGTACCCGCGGAAGCACACAAGACGATAAAAATGTCGGGACCCGGGGTTTGCATATGTAATTCCAGTCACAATTCAATCATATGGAGAGCCGAGAGCCATACCCACTTGTCTAAGAAGAGAAGGCCAAGTACAAGACACTCTCGGAAAGCTCGAACGTGAGGGGCATCCCATCCAGGCCCGGATGATCAACTGAGATGGGTCCTCATCGTCTGCTCACAAGTCTAAATGATTATGGGTGGTGAAATCCCATACTCATAGACAAGTCGCCTCAACCATATTATCGATCGAATCATAACACTTACATAAACAGACTCCAGCCCGATCTCTTAGTCGGGGTCTCGGGCGGGCACAATCATACAACAAAGTGTGCCACGTGACAGAGTCACGAGCAATCGCATCGCGATGCCCCATGCTGCGCACATCTAAGGGCCACTTGGTGTATAAAAGACCGCCGGCAAGAACACAACTAAGGTATCGAACCCCACACATGACATGCACGATATAAACATACACGCATCATGCATGCCAAGTGTATAATAGCAGGTAACACAACATGAACTCTACAAACTCATAGTTTTATTGCATCTGCTAAACAGAGCAGATATAGTAGTGTTACAAGCAGATATCACATCACTGTGATCCAACATTACATCATACAACAACGGAAGCAAATTATGTCTTAGTAAAGACAAGGTTAATAAATGGCTTAAGAAGCCTTTAAGAAAACACAACGACCCTCCAGAGGGACCAGGCTGCTGTCTGGGACTACATTAGTTCGTCGACGTTGAGCTTGAGGGGGAGGCCATCAACAGGTTTAGTGGTCTCGTCTCTAAAACATAGAATAAGCAAACGTGAGTACAAAGTCGTACTCAGCAAGACTTACGTCAGAACTATACTACTCATGCTCAGGTATCTAGGTAAAGGCAAGTGGGGTTGTAATGCAGAAAGATTTGACTTGGCTATCCTGTACTTCGACTACATAGAGTTGAGATGAGAGGCGCACACGAGTCCATCTAATCTTGATCACCACATCAATACACAACCATGGATCCTTCCTCGGCTTCCCCACGAGGAAGCAACCCAAAGCACTCACACTTATCTTGCGATTTTTAGAGTATACATTTGAGTTGTCTAATAATCAAGTAAAGATCTCCAAGTAGTCCATAACCGCGGACACGGCTATTCGAATAGTTCATTAACCCTGCAGGGGTGTACTTCTTCACATACGTAGCTACCACTTATCGCCTAGAACTCGTCACCTTCAAGCGGTGTCGGCGGGGATAGTACCACGACACTTACCTCACGGCTCCAACTCTAGTCCAGGGGATCGCCTATTTGAGTTGTACGCCAATCGGGAATCCGGCCTGGGTTTCCGTTCAGGACCCAGACGATGTATGGACGATCCGACAAGCCCACCTCGACGGATGGTGCTGCGCTTGCCTAAAACTGTGCTACGTTATGAAAGCAAATAGAAGAAAATTAACCCATGCGAATCCTGGACCCTAGTCGGGGTGAGTTAATAGGTCGAGAGGGGTCAATGAGCCCAACATGTGGTAGTAATCTGTGTCTTGGATCACAACACAAGAACTTGGGGCCTAGGGCAGTGTAAATGAGACAACCCACTGTGTACTCCTACACAGCCTCTCATTGTTCACTTATATTAGGGTGACTTCATCAACACGTTACCACCTTGCTGCATGTGTTCACTACCATCCCGAAACATCACCCAGATGGATCAACTTTATTGCAAACAACTCTAGCATGGCATAGCATATCATGGATGAAGGGCCACATGATGAACACAAACAATCTTGTATATGCTAGGTTGAGGATTGCTTAATACTGTGGCAGCAATGATAGGTCATGCAAAGGATGGGTTCAACTAACGGTAGAACGGTAACATGTGAATCACCTAATCATGCATAAGAGAACAAGAGGGGAACTGGGGTTTTATAGATATGATCAAAGGGGGTTTGCTTGCTTTATTGTCGAGACTCGGGGGTGCCACTCTTCGGAGAAAATAGGGACTACGTCCGGCGATGGATCTATCGAGAAGAAGCAAACACCGAGACAACAAAATATAAACATCACATTGCAATGCACATTCAAGAATGAAACATGGCATGGTACTGATGTGAGCTAGGTTCAATTGTCACATGCTAATTGAAGTTGATTTGAATAAGAAATTCAAATTCAACCTCCAAATGTGGTTCAAATTAGCCAAAGTTGCATTTGCTAATGTTTGGATATGGTAAACCAAGTGGTCATGTGTATGATATGCCTTTGATGTTCATGTGATAAGGTTGGCATTGCAAAGATTTAATTTGAAATGATTTAAACATTTATTTTGAATTATTCCAAATAACCCAAATAGCTAAATGCTACTGGTTCATCATCATAGATGTGTTTTTCATCTATGAAAGTATGATATTTGGAATCCTTGAATTTTTCTGATGATTTTTCATATATAAATTATTTGCTTTGGGGTGATGGATTAAAAGTTATTGAATTTCAAAGATTTAACTATTTTCTGGATTTCTGTTAAATAAGAAAATAATTTATTGCGCAAGGCTGACGTCATCATGACATCATGGGGCGCTGACCAGTCAACCTGACATGCGGGGCCCAACTGTCATTGTCTCTGGGGTTAACCCCATTTTAATTAAAACTAACAGGGGGTTTAGGGGGTTAGGGCCCCACCTGTCAGTGGGTGATTAGGGTGGGGTTAGGGAGTGGTTAAGGGCCCTAATGGCCTAACTGGCCGGCGGCTAACCGCCGGTGGCCAAACCGCGGCGGCGCCCACTGGAATTGGCGGCTCCGGCCACGGGAGGCCACGAGGAAGGTGCCGTTTGGCTCCTCTCGAACGCGCGCTTCACGTGGACGCCAAGGGGAGGCCAGGGGGACGCCGAGAGCACGCCGGTGAGCAAGGGGACGCGGCGGCCAAGCTCGGGCTCGTCGGAGCTGGCGACGGAGTGCTTCTGGAGGAGAACGGGAAGGCTGGGAGGGAAGAAGATCTCACCCTGAGCACGCGGGAGGGGGCGAGGAGACCGGAGGGGCAGCGGCGGCGGTGCAATTTGTCGGAGAGAGGCCACGGCGGCCGGAGCTCCGCGGTGAAGCTCCCGTCGTCTACAGGGCGCCCGGCTCCAATTCCTTCAGGTCAGAGGGGCTTCGCAACATCATGGACCGCCTTGACGCGTTGGCTTGGCGAGGGGTGGCCGGTGGGCACGCAGGTGCACGACGGCGGACGTTGGGTGCGCTCGGGTCCTCGCGGGATCTCGCCCGGGAGAGAGAGGAAAGGGTCCAGGGGAGGGGGAATGGAAGAGGGGCTGCTTGGGGGCGTCCACGGCGCCAGATAAGGGAGAGGGGGCAGCCAGGCAGCTGCCTGGCGTGCATGCCGTGGCCGCCGGCGAGCTGCCTGCCTGCCTGGCTCGGGGAGGAAGACGCCCTTGCCCTTGGGCTGGGCCACCTCCCTGAGTTGGGCTGCAGGTAAGTGAGATTTGCCCCTTTTCTTTCTGTTTTTCTTTTATTGCTTCTGTTTTATTTGTTTTGCTCTGAAAAAAAATACCAGAGCATTTTTTAAAATCCCCAAATATTTATCTTGGACATATGTGACATAGTACTAGCCACTCCCAAGTTCTGAGGATTTTTGGAATTCAAATTATTTGAATCCAATTCAAATAGCATTTAAATTTAATTTCCAAGCCTCTGTTTGATATTTGAAAAATCCATGAGCATGGGTTTGACTCCAAATCATTTTAAAATGATCATACTCATTTATAGGACTTTTCAAAAAAAATTGGAGGATTTTTGGAAAAACTTTTTATCTGGCCTTTTATTTAAAATCTTTTTGAGGCTCCAAATCCCCAATTCTTAAACCAAAGAATTTAAACATGATGCAATTATTTCTAGTAATAAAAGCACATACCAAAACTAGGGTTGTGACAACTCGCCCCCACTCAAAAGAATCTCGTCCCGAGATTCAGAAGTAGTCGGGAAGAGGGTGGGGTACTCGACTCGGAGACGATCTTCTCGTTCCCAGGTGGCTTCCTTCTCAGAATGATTGGACCACTGTACTTTAAGGAACTTGATCTTCTAACGTCGGGTGGTACGCTCAGCTTCATCGAGGATACAGACGGGATACTCTCGATATGACAGGTTTTCTTGGAGATCAAGCGTTTCGTGGTCTACTTCGCGGATGGGGTCCTTGAAGCAACGCCTGAGTTGAGATACGTGGAAGACATCGTGAACCTGAGAAAGATGCGGCAGTAGTTCATGTTGGTAGGCAACTTCTCCACGTTTAGCTAGAATGCGAAAGGGGCCTATGTAATGTGGGGCCAATTTGCCTTTGATACCGAAGCGATGGGTTCCCTTCAGAGGAGTAACCCGGAGGTAAGCCTTCTCGTCCAGTTCGTAGCTTTCTGGCCTATGACAACGATCATAGTAGCTTTTCTGACGAGACGGGGCTGTTTTCAATTTCTCACGAACAATGCGAACCTTCTCTTCTGCTTCCTGGATCATATCCGGTCCAAAGAATTGTCTTTCACCGGTTTCTGACCAGTTCAATGGTGTTCGACATTTTCGTCCATAGAAAAATTCAAAGTGTGCCATGCCCAAGCTAGACTGGAAGCTGTTGTTATAAGCAAACTCGGCGAATGGAAGAGATTTTTCCCAACTCTTTCCGAATGAGATAACACAGACTCTGAGCATGTCTTCGAGAGTTTGATTGACTCTTTCTACTTGACCACATGACTGGGGATGAAAGGCGGTGCTAAAGGAGAGATGGGTTCCCATAGCATTTTGAAAACTTTCCCAAAATTGAGAGGTGAAAAGACTTCCACGGTCTGAATTGATTTCCAAAGGAACACCATGGAGAGAAACGATCCGGGAGACATATAAATCCGCTAACAGGCTAGCAGTTATACTCTCGCGAATAGGAAGGAAATGAGCAACTTTGGAAAGACGGTCAATGACCACGAAGATGGCATTGTTTCCCTTCTGAGACTTTGGAAAGCCAGTTATGAAATCCATACTGACTTTATCCCATTTCCACTCAGGAATGGCTAAAGGTTGAAGAGTACCAGCAGGTCTTTGATGCTCTGCTTTCACACGACGATAAACATCGCACTCAGCAACAAATTGAGCGATTTCTCGCTTCATCCTAGTCCACCAAAATCTCTAGCGTAGATCTTGATACATCTTAGTACTACCAGGATGAATCGAGAGAGGGGTGTCATGGGCTTCCTTAAGGATCTGCTGCCCTAGACTCCTATTCTTCAGAACTACCATCCTATTCTCGAAGTACACAGTACCCTCATTGTCTAGGGTAAAACATTTTGCCTTTCCGCTAGCAATGTTCTGTTTGATATGTCGGGTACCTCGAACACGTTGTTGAACAACTTTGATTTGATCCTCAAGGGTTGGTTTCACAATCAAGGTGGAAAGGAATCCATGAGGAGCAATCTCGAGATTCATCTTTCGAAATTCCTCATAGAGAAGTGGTTGATACTGTTGTAACATGAGGTTGTTACAATACGACTTACGACTTAGTGCATCAGCCATGACATTGGCTTTGCCTGGGGTGTAAGAGATACTCAAGTCGTAATCTTTTATCAACTCTATCCAGCGTCTTTGCCTGAGGTTAAGATCTGGCTGGGTGAATATGTATTTGAGGCTTTGGTGATCGGTATAGATTTCACAACGATTACCAAGGAGGTAATGTCGCCAACTCTTCAGGGCATGAACTACGGCAGCGAGTTCAAGATTATGGGTAGGATAGTTCTCTTCATGTGGACGCAACTGGCGTGAAGCATAAGCTACCACATGTTGATCTTGCATAAGTATGCATCCTAACCCTTGCCGTGAAGCATCACAATAGATCTCGAAATCCCTTTTGGTGTCTGGAGGTGCAAGTACGGGTGCAGAAGTCAATCTTTTTTTTAGCTCTTGAAATCTTTCCTCGCACTTGGGAGTCCATTGGAATTTCTTATCATTCTTGAGGAGTTCAGTAAGAGGCTTTGCAACTTTAGAAAAGTTCTCGACGAAGCGACGACAATAGCTGGCTAGGCCAAGAAAACTCCTAACTTGCTTAACCGATTCAGGTGGAGTCCAGTCAAGGAAGGCCAGAACTCTCTCGGGATTGACTGCAATGGCTTTTGCAGAAATCACGTGGCCTAGGTAGGTCACTTCTGGAAGCCAAAATTCACACTTGGAGAATTTAGCATAAAGGCGATGCTCTCTAAGTTTCATCAATACCAGCCTAAGATGTTATGCGTGCTCTTCTTCGTTCTTCGAGTAGATGAGAATGTCATCAAGATAAACCACAACAAATTTATCTAAGTACTCCATGAAGATCAAATTCATCAAGCGCGAAAAATTGGCTGGGGCATTGGTTAAACCGAAGGACATGACGGTGTACTCGTAAAGACCATAACGAGTAGTGAAAGCCGTTTTGGGAATGTCCTCGTTTCTGATTTTGATTTGATGATAACCTAATCTCAAATCCATCTTGGAGAAGACAGAGGATCCAGCAAGTTGATCATAAAGATCATTGATCCTGGGAAGTGCGTACTTGTTCTTTATCGTCGCTAGATTTAGCGGGCGATAGTCTACGCACATCCTTTCTGTTCCATCTTTCTTCGTTACGAACAGAACGGGGCAACCCCATGGCGATGAGCTAGGGCGGATGAAGCCTTTTGCCAACGAAGCTTCAAGTTGGGTTTTTAGCTCAGCTAACTCATGTGGGGCCATTCTATATGGGCGTCTGGAAATTGGGGCTGTGCCTGGTATCAGATCCACTATGAATTCCACACACCTGTCGGGTGGCATTCCCGGCAGCTCTTCTGGAAAGACATCCGGAAAGTCACAAACTATCGGAATATCTTCAAGGTTAGGAAGGGGATGTTCATTCAACGAATAAAGCTGGGTTTCTGAACCTTGAGATGTGAAATGGACTATCTTGCCGGAAGGATGAGTGAGTTGGACTGATTTAGTGGCACAATCAATCTTGGCACGGTGTTTGGACAACCAATCCATACCTAAGATGATATTGATATCTGAAGATTTGAGGGCTATGAGAGAAGCAAGGAATACAACATCCTCAACAGCAATTTCATAGTCATGACTTACCCTACTGGTACGCCATGTGGGTCCTAGAGTTTTAATCATGAAAGGGGTAGGCAACTCCTCAAATGAAATGTCATGCAGGAGTGTGAACTTTTCAGACAAAAAGGAATGAGAAGCTCCAGAATCAAAATAGAACAGAAGCAGGTTTGGAGTTAACAGGAAGTGTACCGAGTACAACCTTAGAATCCTCTTGGGCTTCTTTGATGGTGGCATGGTTCACACGTCCGTATTTAACAATAGTGGACTTGGCTTTGGAAGGCCTTGGTGGTTTAGCTTTGGCTTTAGGTTTTGCACGAGGAGGAACATTCTCATGCAATGAACACTGTCGTGCAATGTGGCCAGGATTACCACACTTGTAGCACAAACGGGTGTTAGGTTGTGGAGTTTGTATGGCAAGGTCTCTACTACCTTTCTGGGTTTTCTTGCTTTGTGGAGATGGTCTTGGAATCAAGTGCGAAGGAATGGCACTAGTTGGGATCCAAAATCGACGCTTCTGAGAACCCAAACTAGAAGAGGAAGCAAGACCACGATCACGCTTGCGAGACTCTTCAAATACCTCATTTCCATGCTCAGCTCTGAATGATCTATTGACCAAATCCTCGAACTTGACGAATTCAAGGAGATTGAGATCATGACGAAGGACAGGGCTAAGTCCCTTGCGGAACCTTGCTTGCTTCCTGGCATCGGTTGATATCTTCTCAGGGGCATAACGAGAAAGTCGGTTGAACTCAGTCCTGTAGTGATGAACAGTCATATTTCCCTGAGATAGGTTGCAGAATTCTTCCATCTTTCTTTCCATCAGCTCATCCAGAATGTGGTACCCTTGGAAGGCATCACAGAACTCCTGCCAAGTCACTACGTGACCATCAGGCTGCATTGCAACAAAACTTTCCCACCATTCACCAGCAGCACCTTCCAGAAAGTATGCCGCAAACATCACACGATCACCTGGAGAAACATGCGCCGTCTCAAGCTTACGCTCGATGGAACGGAGCCAATCATCGGCATCAAGGGGCTCAGATGAACATCGGAAAACTGGCGGGTTCAAAAGGATAAAATCCTGGATGGATATTACCGCATCTCGCTGGAGAGAAGTATTCTTCTCAATGAGCTCCAAAAGGCGTGTTTGATCACGTCGATTTCGCTCAGCCTCCATCATGATTTCCGCTGCAGAAGGCGGTGAAGGAGGACCATCATCACCACTTTGATTACCGTGACCAGATTCAACACATCTAGTTCCACCTGACATTCTGTGCGATAAAAATCAACAATCAGAGTAGGATTTATGATGGAATCAAAGCAAAGATGATACAATTTAAGAGCGGACAAGATTGTAATGCAAAAGCATTGGAATCACTGAAAACACGGGACAAATCGGACAGCATAACGGCTGTACCGGGGTGGAAAAATGAATCAATCTGCAAGAATGATCAGAACCTTCTCAAAAGGCTTGATGGAATGGTGACTCTAGACAACCAAAACATTCCTACAGCTATGGAGAGTCAAACAACGAGATGTTCTAATATAGACATAGAAGAGCCTAGTCCTATCTTCCCGTAGAAAAGATGAGGGTGACTCAGAACTCAGATCGATGAGGTAAGGACAAAAATGAAGCCTTACGTTGTTCCCTTATACCCAAAGTAACTATATAACTATAGAATGCTAGACTTCACTTTGGCCAAGGTTTACTAATCCTACAGGCAGTCCTGCTCTGATACCAAGTCTGTCGGGAGCCGGGGTTTGCATATGTAATTCCAGTCACAATTCAATCATATGGAGAGCCGAGAGCCATACCCACTTGTCTAAGCAGACAAGGCCAAGTACAAGACACTCTCGGAAAGCTCGAACGTGAGGGGCATCCCATCCAGGCCCGGATGATCAACGGAGATGGGTCCTCATCGTCTGCTCACAAGTCTAAATGATTATGGTGGTGAAATCCCATACTCATAGACAAGTCGCCTCAACCATATTATCGATCGAATCATAACACTTACATAAACACACTCCAGCCCGATCTCTTAGTCGGGGTCTCGGGCGGGCTCAATCATACAACAAAGTGTGCCACGTGACAGAGTCACGAGCAATCGCATCGCGATGCCCCAAGCTGCGCACATCTAAGGGCCACTTGGTGTATAAAGACCGCCGGCGAGAGCACAACTAAGGTATCGAACCCCACACATGACATGCACGATATAAACATACACGCAACATGCATGCCAAGTGTATAACAGCAGGTAACACAACATGAACTCTACAAACTCATAGTTTTATCTGCTAAACAGAGCAAATATAGTAGTGTTACAAGAAGAGATCACATCACTGTGATCCAACATTACATCATACAACAACGGAAGCAAATTATGTCTTAGTAAAGACAAGGTTAATAAATGGCTTAAGAAGCCTTTAATAAAACACAACGACCCTTCAGAGGGACCAGGCTGCTGTCTGGGACTACATTACTTCGTCGACGTCGAGCTTGAGGGGGAGTCCATCAACAGGTTTAGTGGTCTCGTCTCTAAAACATAGAATAAGCAAACGTGAGTAAAAAGTCGTACTCAGCAAGACTTACGTCAGAACTATACTACTCATGCTCAGGTATCAAGGTAAGGCAAGTGGGGTTGTAATGCAGAAAGCTTTGACTTGGCTATCCTACACTACGACTACATAGAGTTGAGATGAGAGGCGCACATGAGTCCATCTAATCTTGATCACCACATCAATACACAACCATGGATCCTTCCTCGACTTCCCCACGAGGAAGCAACCCAAAGCACTCACACTTATCTTGCGATTTTTAGAGTATCCATTTGAGTTGTCTAATAATCAAGTAAAGATCTCCAAGTAGCCCATAACCGCGGACACGGCTATTCGAATAGTTCATTAACCCTGCAGGGGTGTACTTCTTCACATACGTAGCTACCACTTATCGCCTAGAACTCGTCACCTTCAAGCGGTGTCGGCGAGGATAGTACCACGACACTTACCTCACGGATCCAACTCTAGTCCAGGGGATCGCCTATCTGTGTTGGACCCCAATCGGGAATCCGGCCGGGGTTTCTGTTCAGGACCCACACGATGTATGGACGGTCCGACAAGCCCACCTCGACGGATGGTGCTGCGCTTGCCTAAAACCGTGCTACGTTATGAAAGCAAATAGAAGAAAATTAACCCATGCGAATCCTGGACCCTAGTCGGGCTGAGTTAATAGGTCGAGAGGGGTCAATGAGCCCAACATGTGGTAGTAATCTGTGTCTTGGATCACAACACAAGAACTCGGGGCCTAGGGCAGTGTAAATGAGACAACCCACTGTGTACTCCTACACAGCCTCTCATTGTTCACTTATATTAGGGTGACTTCATCAACACGTTACCAGCTTACTGCATGTGTTCACTACCATCCCGATACATCACCCAGATGGATCAACTTTATTGCAAACAACTCTAGCATGGCATAGCATATCATGGATGAAGGGCCACATGATGAACACAAAAAATCTTGTATCTGCTAGGTTGAGGTTTGCTTAATACTGTGGCAGCAATGATAGGTCATGCAAAGGATGGGTTCAACTAGCGTAGAACGGTAGCATGTGAATGACCTAATCATGCATAAGAGAAGAAGAGGGAAACTGGGTTTTTATAGATATGATCAAAGGGGGTTTGCTTGCCTTATTGTCGAGACTCGGGGGTGCCACTCTTCGGAGAAAACAGGGACTACGTCCAGCGATGGATCTATCGAGAAAAAGCAAACACCGAGACAACAAAGTATAAACATCACATTGCAATGCACATTCAAGAATGAAACATGGCATGGTACTGATGTGAGCTAGGTTCAATTGTCACATGTTAATTGAAGTTGATTTGAATAAGAAATTCAAATTCAAACTCCAAATGTGGTTCAAATTAGCCAAAGTTGCATTTGCTAATGTTTGGATATGGTAAACCAAGTGGTCATGTGTATGATATGCCTCTGATGTTCATGTGATAAGGTTGGCATTGCAAAGATTTAATTTGAAATGATTTAAACATTTATTTTGAATTATTCCAAATAACCCAAATAGCTAAATGCTACTGGTTCATCATCATAGATGTGTTTTTCATCTATGAAAGTATGATATTTGGAATCCTTGAATTTTTCTGATGATTTTTCATATATAAATTATTTCATTTGGGGTTATGGATTAAAAGTTATTGAATTTCAAAGATTTAACTATTTTCTTGATTTCTGTTAAATAAGAAAATGATTTATTGCGCAAGGCTGACGTCATCATGACATCATGGGGGCGCTGACCAGTCAACCTAACATGCGGGCCCCAACTGTCATTGTCTCTGGGGTTAACCCCGTTTTAATTAAAACTAACAGGGTGTTTAGGGGGTTAGGGCCCCACCTGTCAGTGGGTGATTAGGGTGGGGTTAGGGAGTGGTTAAGGGCCCTAATGGCCTAACTGGCTGGCGGCGACCACTGGAACTGGCGGCTCCGGCCACGGGAGGCCACGAGGAAGGTGTCGTTTGGCTCCTCTCGAACGCGCGCTTCACGTGGATGCCAAGGTGAGGCCAGGGGGACGCCGAGAGCACATCCAAGATCCAATCTAGAAGATGCTAGTAACGGGGAGAGTAGGTCATCATACCCTCGAAGAACATGCGCGTTGAACGTTTATTTCAACGCAGCTTGGTGAAGTTGTTGGTGAAGTTCGATCCGATCAGCACTGCAAACGAGCAGTACCTCCGGAGGCTTGCACACGTACAGCTCGATGACGTCTCTTTCTTCTTGATCTAGCAAGCAAGAAGGAGAAATAGATGGGATAGATTCCAGCAGCACAACGGCGTGGTGGTGGATATGGTGAAGAGTTTCCCGCGGGTAGGGCTTCGCCAAGCGATGCACGTGAGGGAGGAGGAGGTGTGGAAGGACTTTGGGTATGCTTGGTGAGCCTCTCCCCTCTCTTATATAGGCAAGGAGGTTGTAGCCACTTCAATTCCCAAGTGAAACCCCCTTCTCTCATTAAAAAGATGGTAACACCTTTCTTTTAAGAGTGGTAACCCTCCCATTGAAGGGCTTCCCATTTATTGGCATAATAAACCAAGGAGGGCTGGTCACATGGACTATTGGACCACCCTTGGTCGTCCAACACAGGTGGGGCCCATAGTGGGACCCTCCGAAACCTTCTAGAACATTCCGACACTGCCAAAAAATCCCGAACTTTTCCGGAACCCTGAAATCAACTTGCCTTATATAAATCTTTACCTCCGGACTCTTCCGGAGCTCCTCGTGATGTCTAGGATCTCATCCAAGACTCCAAACAATATTCGAACACCATTAATAAAATTATCCCAAAGCTATTCTAGCGTTACCGAGCGTTAAGTGTGTGACCCTACGGGTTCGAGAACGTGTAGACATGATCGAGACATATCTGTGATCAATAACCATTAGAGGGACCAGGATATCCGTAATGACTCCCACACATTCAACGAAGATCTTTATCGATTGAACCACTATGTCGTGGACTACTATAATCCGTACACAATTTCCTTTGTCACACGATATTTTACTTACCCGTGATTCGATCGTCGGTATCGCTATACCTAGTTCAATCTCGTTACAGGTAAGTACTCTTTACTCGTTCTGTAATACAACATTCTCTGTGACTAACTCGTTAGTCACGTGCTTGCAAGCGTTACCGAATGTGCATTACCGAGTGGTCCCAGAGTATATCTCACCGTCACACGGAGGGACAAATCCCAGTCTTGATTCATGTAATTCAACAAGTACTTTCGGAGATACCCGTAAGACATTTTTATGATCACCCTGTCACGATGTGATGGTTGATGTCCCCAAAGTATTCTTTCGGTACCCGGGAATAACATAATCTCATGGTCTAAGAAACATGATACTTGACAATAAAAGTCATGACAATATAAACTTAATGAAACGATCAATATTGTTATGCTTAGTTGGGTTTGTCCATCACGTCATTCTTCAAATGACATGATCCCATTAATTAATAAACAACTCGGTTTCATGGTTAGGAAACCATAACCATCATTAATTAACGAGATAGTATAGTAGAGGCTTACTAGGGACGCGGTGTTGTTTATGCAACCACACATGCATTATGTTTCCGGTTAATACAATTATAGCATGGAAAATAAACATATATCATGAACACGGAAATATGATAATAACAATTTTATTATTGCCTCTAGGGCATATTTCCAACAGTCTCCCACTTGCACTAGAGTCAATAATCTAGTTTACATTGGCAGAAATCTAACACCCATGGCATTCTGTTGTTGATCATGTTTTGTTTGTGGAAGAACTTTAGTCAATGGATCCGCGATATTCTGATCCGTATGTACTTTGCTAATGGTAATATCTCCTTCAATGACATGCTCACGAATTTGATGAAACCGGCGTTTGATATGCTTGGAGCTCTTGTGACATCTTGGTTCCTTGGCTAGAGCAATGGCACCAGTGTTGTCACAAAAGATCTCCATGGGATCGAGTGCACTTGGAACAACGCCGAGTTCAGTGACAAATTCCTTCAGCCATATCCCTTCTGTCGCTGCTTCAGAAGCGGCCATATACTCCGCCTCTAATTTAGATCTTGCAATGACGCTCTGCTTGCAACTCCTCCAGCTAACCGCAGCTCCGTTCAAAATAAAGACATACCCTGTTTGAGATTTTGAGTCATCTGGATCAGTATTGAAGCTAACATCAACGTAACCTTTTACGAAGAGCTCTTCATCACCACCATAGACAAGAAACATGTTCTTAGTCCTCTTTAGGTACTTAAGGATATTTTTAACTGTTGTCCAGTGAGCCTCTCCAGGATCACTCTGGTACCTGCTCGTCAAACTAAGAGCATGGGACACATCTGGTCTAGTACACAACATGGCATACATAACAGAACCTATGGCCGAGGCATAGGGGATTTTATTCATCCTTTCCCTTTCTGTTGCCGTAGTTGGACACTGAGTCTTACTCAATGGCTTACCTTGTAACATGGGCAAAGAACCTTTTTTTGCATCCTGCATATTGAATTTCTTCACTATCTTCTCAAGGTATGTACTTTGACTAAGTGCTATTAAGCGTCTCGATCTATCTCTACAGATCTTAATGCCTAATATGTCTGCAGCTTCACCAAGATCTTTCATTGAAAAACTATTATTCAAATAATCTTTCACACTGTTAAGCAGCTCCACGTCATTCCCAATTAGTAAGATGTCATCTACATATTAAATCAGAAATGCAACCGAGCTCCCACTCACTTTCTTGTAAACAAAAACTTCTTTATAATTTTGGACAAATCCAAAACCTTTGATAACCTCATCAAATCGAAGATTCCAACTCCGGGATGCTTGCTTTAGTCCATAGATGGAACGCTGAAGCTTGCACACTTTACGAGCATCCTTAGGATTGACAAAACCTTGGGGTTGTACCATGTACAACTCTTCTTCAATGTTTCCATTGAGGAATGCAGTTTTGACATCCATCTGCCAAATTTCATAATCGAAATAAGCAGCAATTGCTAGCAGAACCCTAACAGACTTAAGCATCGCTACGGGTGAGAAGGTCTCATCGTAGTCAACTCCTTGAATTTGTCGAAAACCTTTTGCGACAAGTCGAGCTTTATGTACAGTAACATTACCGTCAGCGTCTGTTTTCTTCTTGAAAATCCATTTACATTCAACAGCCTTGCGGCTATCAGGAAGGTCAACCAAAGTCCACACTTGGTTTTCTTTCATGGATTCCATTTCAGAGTTCATGGCGTCTTGCCATTTTCCAGAGTCTGGGCTCATCATCGCTTCCTAATGGCTTCTCGCCCCTCGTTGGTTACCCCAAGTGGAAGGTTGAGATGCAGCGTAGCGGTAAATTCCCTCAGTAAAGATACCAAGGTTTGTCTCCAGTAGGACACAACGATAAGTACGATAGGTGGCAACGGCGCCAGAAATTATTCTGATGCGTGGAGTTGTCGTGGACCTGCACAAAACAAAAAACTTTGCTCCCAACGAGTTCAGAGGAGTTGTCAATTCCTCCGGCCTTGTCGTCTTCAAAGGATCAAATAGTGGGTGTGATCAAAGGTACTAGTAAAAGTAAAAACAGAAAGATAAATAGTGGGTGTGAACAATGGTATGAAGATGGACCGGAGTCCCGTGATTTTCACTAGTGATGTCTCTCTCCCAAAAGACGATAAAAATGCTAGCGAGGTAAACAAATCACAGTTGGGCAATTGACAGGATTATGAAGGCACCACAATGCTAACTATGCTGCAAAGAAAGGAAGGCATCAAAAGCAATGGGCAGTACGCCAAGGTAAGTAGACCGAAATACATCTGCATCTACTACGAATCATCCACCTTGAGATATCTATCCAGAACATCTCGCTGGTATTAAGTTGCGAATCCCACCCAAAGTGTAAACTCAAAGCAACAGACAACTGCATTAAAAGAACTTTGCGTAAAGTAAACAATTCTTGCACCAATAGGCACAATCACCGTTGTTTTATCCCTGGTGGCAACAGCACATCCCCTAGTCTCATGTTTCTGTCACTCAAGCTAGACATCAGGGGGCTGAACTCACAATCGAGCATAACGCTCTCTCTTGGAGTTGCAAGCAAATAACTTGGCCAAAGCAAATACTGCAACGGAGAACATGCAAGAATTTACTCAAGAACAAAATATAAAAGGGCAAACCAAATATATTACTCATCACAATCTGAACATAGTCTTGTAATCCATCAGATCCCAACTAACTCAGCATAGCAACAGCAAAAAATTACATAGGTGCCCCGATCATGTGAGGAAGCTCACGAGGTCTCGAAAGTGAAAGCACAAAAGAGGGAGAGGACATCACATAGCTACTGATCACGGACCCATGGTCCAAGGGGGACTACTCACGGCACATACGGGAGGCGTCCATGGCTATGGATGGTCTCCCGGAGGGGTGATCTCCTTCCGGCAGGGTGCCGGGGCAGCTTCTCCAGGTAGCCCCGATCTGAAAACGGCGGCGGCGGCGGAACAGAGAGGTTTCCGCGAAAAAGAGTTCTTGTTTAGGGGTTTCTACCCCGAGGGGGTTATATAGGCGAAGGGGGGCGTCGAGGGGCCACCCAGGGCAGCCAGGAGGGTGCCTGGCGCACCCTAGGGTTGGGGCCGCGCCAGGGACCCTTCTGGCTCCCTGGTGGTGGTCCCGGCTCTCTCCCTTGGTTATTCCGGAAGCTTCCTGCCCGCTGATTTTAAATAAAAATTTTGCGGAATTTTTTGGGCACTTTAATCAGCCGGAAAACCTGAAAAACAAAAACAGCAGAAAACCAGAAGCTGGCAACTGGGTGCACTGAGTTAGTAGGTTAGTCCAAATTGGTTTAAAAGTGTAATAAAGTTCAACGAAAACATGGCAAAGTCACACAAAACATGCATGGAGCAAGCAGAAATTATAGATACGTTTGGGACGTATCAACATCCCCAAGCTTAATTCCTGCTCGTCCTCGAGTAGGTAAATGATAATAAGCATAATTTCTGTGGTGACATGCCACACAACCAAATAAGGACTGTTAAGTAAAGAAATCAAAGCATGCAATTCAATTCAAGTCTTAACAGGCAAGAGTCTATATTGGCATTAACACAAGCAACAAAAGAAGAAAAGGTGCAAGAGCTCTTGCTGTCCGTGACTCGAATGTCTCCAGATGGTGTTTGCGTGCAAGCAAGGGACTGGGAAGAAAGAGAGAAAATGTTGTTGAGAACAACTATCTACTAAAGTTTCACACTTAGTCTCCTTTGGATTCTTATCTGGACTCGTCCCCAGACCACTAGCCAGGTACAAGTCAAACTGATCCACTCCCTTTCGATATTTTGAGCACTCATGCAATGGATGAGCGTGAGCAGGAAAGTTGACACCTAAAAGGCGAAACAGAAAGAAGAGGTGGAGGAGGAAGACAAAAAGGTGTGTGAAAGGCTCACATCAATGAGGACAATCATAGGCGAGAGAAGGCCATATGATAGATATGATGTGAGGAGTAGGGATTGCCATACAACGGATGCACATGTGAGCTAAAAGATCTCCAATGGAACTAGTGGGGGTGCATCTAACTTGCTTGCTCAAGAAGACCTAGAGCTCGTTTGAGGAGGCTCATCATTGGAATATACAAACCAAGTTCTATAGTGTAAAAGTTCCCCACATAGCTATATGCATGATGATAATCTCTATGGAGTACAAGGGATAGAAGATGAAGTACTAGTGTGGATCTCTCAAAAGGAATAGTAGTATGCCCCCTTCTCTCTTTTTATTTTTCTTTTTCTCTTTTTCTCTCTCTCTTTTTTTTTGGTGGCCTCAATGGCTCTTTCTATTTAACTCTCATTTGTCCTCTTTGGGATCTTTTGATTTTGTCCTCTTTGGGATCTTTTCCTCACTTTAGGGGCAATACTATATATTTTACAAGAATATAGGAGATCTTTCACACTTTACAAAGGTACTCACAAAAAGAAAATGTAACTAATCATGATGCAAATGTATGCCTCTGCCAGGATAGCAGGATAGGCAATGATACTAGTGCGTCATGTAGCAATGATTAGGGCAAGGCCCAACTAGCATGCGGCTCATCGATCAAGCAAGTGGCATGTATGACATGAGGATCAAGTCATGAGAGGGTGGATGTTGCATGGCAATGTATCTCGGAAAGGCTATGGAAATGCCTTGTAGGTAGGTATGGTGGTTGTTTTGAGGAAAGATATAATGAGGCTTATGATGACAGAGCGTATCATGCCAAGGGTTTGGATGCACCGGCGAAGTATGCGCCAACTCTCGAGGTGAGAAAAGGGCAATCACGGTACCGAAGAGGCTAGAAAAAGTATGGGTAGGTGGAAGTGTCAACTTTCGAATAATCGCATTAGTCTGAAGAACTCATGCACTTATTATCGGTAACTCTCAATCTAATAGGAGGTTCACAAAGAGACAGGTACCCCGAGGAGGAGTGTATGGGGGTTTGGTTATCCTTGCGCATCCTCGACTCATGGTACGTGAGTGTACTCTAATATTCGAACCCTCCAGAGGTTAGTGATCCATCTAGTAGCTAGAGTTCTCAACAGAGGTTTTTGGTTTTCGAAAAACACACGGATTTCCCAAAATACGACATCTATCACTAATAGGCAAGAGCTCTTGACACCAAAAGTTCAAACATTACTCTAGTCAGTACCTCAAAACTATTGCAAGTTACTACTTCAAAGAGAAAAGCAACTTTAACTACCTACTTTCTAGTCAAGACATAGAACTCAGTGCAACAGGGAAACTCTCTAACAAGATAAAACATGCAACCTATAGAAAGTTCAACCTGAAAAGAAAAGCTCTAGAAAAATTAAAGCACTACAGCTAAACAGACCAGCAGCTAAGAAAAGAAAAAGAACAACTCACAGCTAAAAGAAATAAGCATGCAAATCCTATGAGGAGTTCTAGTTCAAGTGGAGAGTGTTTCTCTCCCACATAAAAGAGTAAGTTGGGGTCTAACGTTTTACTACAGCAAAGAAATCAAAACAAACCTAGAAAAGTAAAGAGCGAGACGCTCCAAGCAAAGCACATAACGCATGAAGTGATAAAAATATAGTGCAACGAAAGACAGACCGATGATTGTTGATGAAGAAGGGGATGCCTCGGGGGCATCCCCAAGCTTAGACACTTGAGTCTCCTTGAATATTTATTGGGGGTGCACTTGGGCATCCCCAAGCTTGAGCGCTTGACACTCCTGGATCTTCTTTCATCACCTTCCATCGCGCACTTGAAAACTCCCTTCATACATAACTCATTGTAGGCTGATTAGAGAGGTTAGTACCCTAATAAAATAATTTTCCTCTACTGCAAATAAAGATTTCCAGGAAGAGCTACTGTTTCTCTTGCCTGCCCAAAAAAGTTTTCAAAGAAAAAGCAAGCTTAAGGATTGCAAAACTGCGAAAAGAAAAACTGGGGCAGAAGCTGAGAAAAACAGAACAGCAGAGAAAGGGGAAATTTTTCGAGGTACTTCTGCAACTCAAATCAAAAAACTTTGAACAGGGGCTAGCAAGCCAATTGTATGGAGCATGCTGTCAAAAAAATTCAGATCAAAAAGATGATCTGGTGATTTATCGCGAATTTTCCCGTCAAGAAGACAGAATCTGTTTCTGGACAGCAGGCTCGAACTTTTGAACTTTCAAGCATTCTGAGGCTAAACTTGGCACAAAGCTTGAAAAGAAAGATACAATGATGTTGCTACAGTAGTAAAAATCATCAAGACCACTAAGAACAGAACAAAAATAAAAAGAAAAACCTAAATTCATTGCGGGCTGCCTCCCGAAAGCGCTTCTTTAGAGCCATTAGCTAGGCTTAAAGATTATAGAAGATGCTCTCACAAGAATAAGAATTTTGAAGCAAAAGAGAGCATCAAGAAGCAAATGTGAAACACATTTAAGCCTAACCCACTTCATATGCATAGGCATATTGTAAGAAAATAAATCAAAGAAGCACAAAGTGACATGCATAGGAAGGTAGAACAAGAACAACTTTAAATTTTTCAACATGAAGAGAGGTGTTTTTGTAACATGGAAGTTTCTACAACCAAACTTTCCTCTCTCAAAGTAATTTTCAGTAGCATCATGAACAACATCAAGAATATAACTATCACATAAATCATGTTGTTCATGACCTACAAGCACACGTGTATTGTTTTCAACACGGTTTTTAGGATGATAAGATAGATGCAACCCATCACATTGAGCCTTGATAAGAGCAAAATTCTCCGGAATAGTTGGAGATTTCAAAAGGATAATAGGGCAATCAAGTGTGGGTGCAACAACAATAATTTCATGCTTAACATAAGGAACTATAGAAAGTTCATCTTTGTCAGCATCATCCATAGTGGCATCTTGGCCATCAACAAAGCAAGTATCAAAATTTTCATAAAGGGATATTTCAAGTGAGTCCTCGGAATCTTGGGATTCCTCCTCAAAGCAATCATTGGCCTCTTCTTGGGCAGCAAACATTTTATTTTTAAAATCCTCAATATAAGAATTGGAAGTATAATTCTCGAAGCAATAAGCAAGAACTGCAAAGTTTTCATACTCGAAAATAGTATCGTGATACTTCTCAATCAAAGAAGCAATCTCATAGGCACCTTTAAAAGCAACAAACTCTTCAATCTTTTCAACATCAAAGTAATCATAAACACCTTTAGCATAAGAAGATAAGATCTCATTTTCATTAAACTCACATTGGAAAGGGAGGTGTTTATGATCTATATTAGAACAGCAAGTAAAATCATAAATGTGGCACAAAAGTTTAGCATGGCAATAAGAAACATGTACTTGATCCCATAAGTGTTTCCCTTTCTAAGATAGGCGGTGCCGCGTATAATGAGCATGCTCATCCAATGATTTTCCCTCAACCAAGTCGGTTGGGTTTTTAGCGCGAGCACAAACTGATCGAAGACGATCCAAGTGAAACATGTCCATCCTACCATATTTTGGTGGTTCATCACCCATGGTGAGGATAGCATAAATAGGCAAAGCAAGACAAAGACAAAAGGTAGCAACTATTTTTGTGGTTTTTCATAAAGGACACGAAGATAAAAACTGAAAGGTAAACTAACAAGACTAAAAAGCAAAGGTAAAAGATAGCGTGTAACTCCCCTATTTTTGATACAGGAGTCCGACAACGGCGCCAGAAATTGGCGGTTATCAGGACTCGCGTATTTGTACTTCCTTTGAGTCCCCGGCAATGGCGCCAGAAATTAGCTTGATGGCTTCTCGACCCTCGTTGGTTACCCCAAGTGGAAGGTTGAGATGCAGCGTAGCGGTAATTTCCCTCAGTAAAGATACCAAGGTTTGTCTCCAGTAGGACTCAACGATAAGTACGATAGGTGGCAACGGCGCCAAAAATTATTCTGATGCGTGGAGTTGTCGTGGACCTGCACAAAACAAATAACTTTGCTCCCAACGAGTTCAGAGGAGTTGTCAATTCCTCCGGCCTTGTCGTTTACAAAGGATCAAACGCAAGAGATAAAAAGGTACTAGTAAAAGTAAAAACAGAAAGATAAATAGTGGGTGTGAACAATGATATGAAGATGGACCGGAGTCCCGTGATTTTCACTAGTGATGTCTCTCTCCCAAAAGACGATAAAAATGCTAGCGAGGTAAACAAATCACAGTTGGGCAATTGACAGGATTATGAAGGCACCGCAATGCTAACTATGCTGCAAAGAAAGGAAGGGCTCAAAAGCAATGGGCAGTACGCCAAGGTAAGTAGACCGAAATCCATCTGCATCTACTACGAATCATCCACCTTGAGATATCTATCCAGAACATCTCGCTGGTATTAAGTTGCGAATCCCACCCAAAGTGTAAACTCAAAGCAACAGACAACTGCATTAAAAGAACTTTGTGTAAAGTAAACAATTCTTGCACCAATAGGCACAATCACCGTTGTTTTATCCCTGGTGGCAACAGCACATCCCCTAGTCTCATGTTTCTGTCACTCAAGCTAGACATCAGGGGGCTAAACCCACAATCGAGCATAACGCTCTCTCTTGGAGTTGCAAGCAAATAACTTGGCCAAAGCAAATACTGCAACGGAGAACATGCAAGAATTTACTCAAGAACAAAATATAAAAGGGCAAACCAAATATATTACTCATCACAATCTGAACATAGTCTTGTAATCCTTCAGATCCCAACAAACTCAGCATAGCAACAGCAGAAAATTACATAGGTGCCTCGATCATGTGAGGCAGCTCACGAGGTCTCGAAAGTGAAAGCACAAAAGAGGGAGAGGACATCACATAGCTACTGATCACGGACCCATGGTCCAAGGGGGACTACTCACGGCACATACGGGAGGCGTCTATGGCTATGGATGGTCTCCCGGAGGGGTGATCTCCTTCCGGCAGGGTGCCGGGGCAGCTTCTCCAGGCAGCCCCGATCTGAAAAAGGCGGCGGCGGCGGAACAAAGAGGTTTCCGCGAAAAAGAGTTCTTGTTTAGGGGTTTCTACCCCGAGGGGGTTATATAGGCGAAGGGGGGCGTCGAGGCGCCACCCAGGTCAGCCAGGAGGGTGCCTGACGCGCCCTAGGTTTTGGGCCGCCAGGGACCCTTCTGGCTCCCTGGTGGTGGTCCCGGCTCTCTCCCTTGGTTATTCCGGAAGCTTCCTGCCCGCTGATTTTTAATATAATTTTTGCGGAATTTTTTGGGAACTTTAATCAGCCGGAAAACCTGAAAAACAAAAACAGCAGAAAACCAAAAGCTGGCAACTGGGTGCACTGAGTTAGTAGGTTAGTCCAAATTGGTTTAAAAGTGTAATAAAGTTCAACCAAAACATGGCAAAGTCACACAAAACATGCATGGAGCAAGCAGAAATTATAGATACGTTTGAAATGTATCACTTCCTCATAGTTCGTAGGTTCATCATTTTCTAACAATAAAACATTCATGACAGGATTACCGTACCAGTCAGGAGTAGTACGTAACCTAGTCGACCTACGAACGAGAACTTCGATCGAAGCTTCATGATCATTATCATAAGCTTATTCCTCTCTAGCTGGTGAAGGCGGCACCAAAAGATCCAAATCTTCTTGCGCTGCGCTACCCTCCAATTCGATAGAAGGTTCAATAACCTCGTCTAGTTCTATTTTCCTCCCACTCACTCGTTTCGAAAGAAACTCCTTCTCAAGAAAGGATCCATTCTTAGCAACAAAGACTTTGCCTTCGGATCTGTGATAGAAGGTATACCCTATAGTTTCCTTAGGGTAACCTATGAAGACGCATTTTTCCGCTTTGGGTTCGAGCTTATCAGGTTGTAACCGTTTGACATAAGCCTCACACCCCCAAATTTTAAGAAACGATAATTTAGGCTTCTTGCCAAACCACAACTCATATGGTGTCGTCCCAACGGATTTAGATGGTGCCCTATTTAAAGTGAATGCAGCTGTCTCTAATGCATAGCCCCAAAATGACATTGGTAGATCGGATAGAGACATCATAGAGCGCACCATATCTAATAAAGTACGATTACGACGCTCAGACACACCATTACGTTGTGGTGTTCCAGGTGGCGTGAGTTGGGAAACAATTCCACAGTTTTTCAAGTGAATGCCAAACTCGTAACTCAGATATTCCCCTCCGCGATCAGATCGTAGAAATTTGATCTTCTTGTTACAATGATTTTCTACTTCACTCTGAAATTCTTTGAACTTTTCAAATGTTTTAGACTTGTGTTTCATTAAGTAAATATACCCATATCTACTTAAATCATCAGTGAAAGTTAGGAAGTAACGATATCCACCACGTGTCGAAATGCTCATTGGTCCACACACATCAGTATGTATGATTTCCAACAAGTCACTCGCCCGTTCCATCGTACCAGAAAACGGGTCTTAGTCATCTTACCCATGAGGCATGGTTCACATGTGTCAAATGATTCAAAGTCAAGTGACTGGAAAAGTCCCTCAGAATGGAGTTTCTTCATGCGTTTTACACCAATATGACCTAAACGGCAGTGCCACAAGTATGTGGAATTATCATTATTCATGTTGCATCTTTTAGCATCAATGTTATGGATGTGTGAAGTACTACTATCTAGATCCAACAAGAATAAACCATTTACGTCGGGTGCATGACCATAAAAGATATTACTCATAAAAATAGAACAACCTTTATTCTGTGATTTAAACGAGCAACCGTCTCGCAATAAACAAGATCCAGATATAATGTTCATGCTTAACGCAGGCACCAAATAACAATTATTAAGGTTTAAAACTAATCCCGAAGGTAGATGAAGAGGTAACATCCCGACGGCGATGACATCGACCTTCGATCCATTCCCGACGCGCATCGTCACCTCATCCCTCGCCAGTCTCCGTTTATTCTAAAGCTCTTGTTTCGAATTGCAAATATGAGCAACCGAACCAGTATCAAATACCCAGGCACTACTACGAGAACTAGTAAGGTACACATCAATAACATGTATATCAAATATACCTTTGACATTGCCAGCCTTCTTATCCACCAAGTACTTGGGGAAGTTGCGCTTCCAATGACCTTCTCCCTTGCAATAGAAACACACAGTGTCCGGCTTAGGACCAGCCTTGGGCTTCACAGGAGCGACAACAGGCTTGCCGCCCCGAGAGGCAGCTGACTTGCCACTCTTCTTGAAGTGTCCCATTTTGGCTTTAGCCTTCTTGAAACTTGTGGTCTTATTGACCATCAACACTTGATGTTCTTTCTTGATGTCCACTTCCGCAGATTTCAGTATCGCGAAAAGCTCATTGAGAGTCTTATTCATGCCTTGCATGTTATAGTTCAGCACAAAGCCTTTGTAGCTCGGAGGGAGCGACTGCAGCACCCTGTCAGTGATTAACTCATCTGGGATCACACATCCCAGCTGAATTAGGCGCTGTATATAGCCTCCCATTGTTACAACATGTTCACTGACAGAGCTGTGCTCCTCCATCTTACATTTATAGAACTTATCAGAGATCTCATATCTCTCAGCGCGGGTCTGAGTCTGAAACATGGTTTTCATCTCTTCAACCATCTCATAGGCGTCGTGATGTTCAAAACGTTTCGGGAGATCAGTATCCAAAGATGTAAGGATGGCACAAGAAACTATAATGTGGTCATCTTTGCGTGTCTCAAAGACGTTATGTTCTGCTTCTGGAGCATCGTCTGCAGGTGGGTCACCTAGCGCAGTATCGAGCACATATTTCTTCTTACACCCAGTGAGGATAATCCTCAGGTTGCGCTGCCAGTCAGTGAAGTTTGAACCAGATGATTTTAGTTTTTCTTTCTCAAGGAATGCGCTGAAGTTGAACTGAGCTATGCGGGCCATGATCTACAACATTTTAGCAAAATAAAATTTTAGACTATGTTCATGATAATGAGTTCAGTTTAATCAAATTACTAACGAACTCCCACTTAAATCAATATCCCTCATAGTTGTCTAGTGGTACACGATCCAAATCCACTACACCAAGTCCGATCTTCACGAGAGAAGATGTAGTTTCAATGGTGAACATCAAAATGTTGATCATATCATTCATATGACTCGTGTTTAACCTTTCGGTTCGTTGCGTTCCGATGCCATGTCTGTACATGCTAGGCTCGTCAAGTTAACCAAAGTATTTTTGCATGTGTAAAACTGGCTTACACCCGTCGTATGTGAATGTAGAGTTTACCACATCCGATCATCACAAGATGCTTCAAAACGACGAACTTTTGCGACGGTGCATACTTAGGGAGAACACGTTTATCTTGATATTTAGTGTGAGGGATCATCTTATAATACTACCGTTGTGCACACGCAAAATAAGATGCATAAAAGGATAAACATCACATGCATAAAATATGTTGACATGGTATAGCCCTTTTATTGCGCCTTGATCTCCATCTTGAACGCATCGACAAGATCTCCATTATGGCACCATCTTGGTCTCCACCTTATGGCATCTTGGTTGTCTACACCACGTTGCATCTACAAATATTGCTAACTCATAGCAATAAAGTAATGCAATTACATGGCGTTTGAAGTTGACATGCATGCCATACAATAAATAATTAAGACAACCATATGGCTCCTGCCAGTTGCCGTACTCATCGACGTGCAAGTCGTGAAACATTACAAAACATGATCATCTCATACATTACAAATATATCATATGAACAGTTTGGGCTATACCACATCACAAGCACCCCTGCAAAAACAAGTTAGATGCCTCTC
Source organism: Bromus sterilis (assembly GCA_950022295.1). NCBI lineage: Eukaryota > Viridiplantae > Streptophyta > Magnoliopsida > Poales > Poaceae > Bromus > Bromus sterilis. The sequence continues at coordinate 158,504,586 of OX465597.1, forward strand.
CCTTATTATTTTTCAATTTACGTGGCTTCTAGGGTTTTGCATAAGAACCGTTCTTACCCTCGGAAAAAAAACACAACGTTGATATAACAAATTGCTTCTTAATCTCATAAGAGCCCTCCTTTGTAAATGTGGTTAAAACTATGGTAAGAGCGACTGACACCCGCAGGCTGCATGTGCAATACAAGTTGCACGTCAAGTGCGGAACCGGTCTCAATCCAAAGATTGTAAAGTTGGTCCGGGCCGCTGCATCAAACCATACCGCAAAACCAAAATACACCTGGAAGGGTAGCAACAAGAAGATCAACGCCCACAACTCATTGTGTTCTAACCGTACAAAGCATCTACGCATAGAACCTGGCTCTGATACCACTGTAGGAAATTGCGTGATAGAAAACAAAAAATTTCTCTCACATGCAGAAGCAACATCCAAGATCCAATCTAGAAGATGCTAGTAACGGGGAGAGTAGGTCATCATACCCTCGAAGAACATGCGCGTTGAACGTTTATTTCAACGCAGCTTGGTGAAGTTGTTGGTGAAGTTCGATCCGATCAGCACTGCAAACGATCAGTACCTCCGGAGGCTTGCACACGTACAGCTCGATGACGTCTCCTTCTTCTTGATCCAGCAAGCAAGAAGGAGAAATAGATGGGATCGATTCCAGCAGCACAACGGCGTGGTGGTGGATATGGTGAAGAGTTTCCCGCGGGCAGGGCTTCGCCAAGCGATGCACGTGAGGGAGGAGGAGGTGTGGAAGGACTTTGGGTATGCTTGGTGAGCCTCTCCCCTCTCTTATATAGGCAAGGAGGTTGTAGCCACTTCAATTCCCAAGTGAAACCCCCTTCTCTCATTAAAAAGATGGTAACACCTTTCTTTTAAGAGTGGTAACCCTCCCATTGAAGGGCTTCCCATTTATTGGCATAATAAACCAAGGAGGGCTGGTCACATGGACTATTGGACCACCCTTGGTCGTCCAAAACAGGTGGGTCCCATAGTGGGACCCTCCGGAACCATCTAGAACATTCCGACACTGCCGAAAAAATCCCGAACTTTTCCGGAACCCTGAAATCAACTTGCCTTATATAAATCTTTACCTCCGGACTCTTCCGGAGCTCCTCGTGATGTCTAGGATCTCATCCGAGACTCCGAACAATATTCGAACACCATTAATAAAATTATCCCAGAGCTATTCTAGCATTACCGAGCGTTAAGTGTGTGACCCTACGGGTTCGAGAACGTAAAGACATGACCGAGACATATCTGTGATCAATAACCATTAGAGGGACCAGGATATCCGTAATGACTCCCACAAATTCAACGAAGATCTTTATCGATTGAACCACTATGTCGTGGACTACTATAATCCGTACACAATTTCCTTTGTCACACGATATTTTACTTACCCGTGATTCGATTGTCGGTATCGCTATACCTAGTTCAATCTCGTTACCGGTAAGTACTCTTTACTCGTTCTGTAATACAACATTATATGTGACTAACTCATTAGTCACGTGCTTGCAAGCGTTACCGAATGTGCATTACCGAGTGGTCCCAGAGTATATCTCACCGTCACACGGAGGGACAAATCCCAGTCTTGATTCATGTAATTCAACAAGTACTTTCGGAGATACCCGTAAGACATTTTTATGATCAACCTGTCACGATGTGATGGTTGATGTCCCCAAAGTATTCTTCCGGTACCCGGGAATAACATAATCTCATGGTCTAAGAAACATGATACTTGACAATAAAAGGCATGACAATATAAACTTAATGAAACGATCAATATTGTTATGCTTAGTTGGGTCTGTCCATCACGTCATTCTTCTAATGACATGATCCCATTAATTAATAAACAACTCGGTTTCATGGTTAGGAAACCATAACCATCATTAATTAACGAGATAGTATAGTAGAGGCTTACTAGGGACGCGGTGTTGTTTATGCAACCACACATGCATTATGTTTCCGGTTAATACAATTATAGCATGGAAAATAAACATATATCATGAACACGGAAATATGATAATAACAAATTTATTATTGCCTCTAGGGCATATTTCCAACAGTAATGTGGGGCCAATTTTCCTTTGATACCGAAGCGATGGGTTCCTTCAGAGATTTAACCCGGAGGTAAGCCTTCTCGTCCAGCTCGTAGCTTTCTGTCCTATGATGACGATCATAATAGCTTTTCTTACGAGACTGGGCTGTTTTCAATTGCTCACGAACAATGTGAACCTTCTCTTCTGCTTCCTGGATCATATCCGGTCCAAAGAATTGTCTTTCACCGGCTTCTGACCAGTTCAATGGTGTTCGATACTTTCTTCCATAGAGAAATTCAAAAGGTGCGATGCCCAGACTAGATTGGAAGTTGTTGTTATAAGAAAACTCGGCGAATGAAAGAGATTTCTCCCAACTCTTTCCGAATGAGATAACACTGGCTCTGAGAAGGTCTTCCAGAACTTGATTTACTCTTTCTACTTGACCACTTGACTGGGGATGAAAGGCGGTGCTAAAGGAGAGATGGGTTCCCATAGCATTTTTAAAACTTTCCCAATATCGAGAGGTGAAAAGACTTCCACGGTCTGAATTGATTTCCAAAGGAACACCATGGAGAGAGACAATCCGAGAGACATATAAATACTCTAACTGGCTAGCAGTTATACTCTCGCGGACAGGAAGGAAATGGGCAACTTTGGAAAGACGGTCAATGACCACGAAGATGGCATTGTTTCCTTTTTGAGACTTTGGAAAGCCAGTGATGAAATCCATAATGACTTTAGCCCATTTCCACTCAGGGATAGGAAAAGGTTGAAGAGTACCAGCAGGTCTTTGGTGATCTGCCTTAATGCGACGACAAATATCGCATTCTGCAACAAATTGAGCAATTTCTCCTTCATACCGGTCCACCAAAATCTCTGGCTAGATCTCGGTACATTTTCGTACTATTGGGATGAATCGAGAGAGGTGTGTCATGAGCTTCCTGAAGGATCAACTATTTTAGGTTGTGGTTTTCTGGCAATACGTAATGATTCTTAAAGAATACCGTTCCTTTATCAATTACGGAAAAACATTTAGCACTTTTGCCAGCAAGGTTCTCTTTGATCTCTTGGATACCACTATCATGTTTCTGGGAAGCTATGATTTGATCCTCAAGAGTTGCTTTCACTATCAAGGTGGAAAGGAATCCTTGAGGAACTATCTCCAAATTAAGCCTTCGAAATTCCTCATAGAGAAGTGGTTGATACTATTGTAACATGAGCTTGTTACAATACGACTTACGACTTAGTGCATTAGCCATGACATTGGCTTTTCCTGGGGTGTAAGAAATTCCTAAGTCATAATCTTTTATCAAATCTATCCAGCGTCTTTGCCTGAGATTAAGATATGTCTGGGTGAATATGTATTTGAGGATTTGGTGATCGGTATAGATTTCACAACAATTACCGTGCCGTGCGCATTTGTGCAAGCAGACGGCAGAGCGGGCGTGACGGCGAACCTTTGCCAGCCGGCTCCGTCAGGCCGTTAACGGCGGGGTTTGCCGTCTACTGACAGACGGCAAACTTTGCCGTCTGCCTCAAAACTAGCCGGCTGGCCGGCTGGCTCCGTCGGGCCGTTAATGCCGTCTACTGACAGACGGCAAACCTCCCAACTTTGCCGTCTGTCTTGCCGGAGGCAGACGGTATAATGACCAAATGGTCACCCAGCTGTTGCCAGATTGCACAGCTGGGCGCCACGTGTCCTCTTGGCCAACTGCAAGCAGACGGCAAAGGCCTTTGCCGACAGCCAGCAGACGACAAAGTGGATGCATTCCTTCTGTTTTATCTGTTTTCTTTTAAATCCCTGCATTTTGACAAATATATATATATATATATATAATCTCAATATATAGTATCCAACAAACATTATAGTGACCAACAAACAATAAATAGTCTCCAACAAGGTTTGCATACAAGATTCACATGTGACCAAGGTTCCAACAAGCATTTCATAGTTTCACATATATACATGGAAAATACAAAGCACATAGTGACCAAAATAGTTTATGAAACTAAACTACAAGTCCAAATGCAGCACTCCATCATAGCATGACTCCCCTTGAAGCAAATCTGCAAAATGAAGCTAAGAAAATTATAAGAAGAACAAGTCGAAGAATAAGAAGAATGAGAAGAAGGAGAAGAAGAAGAAGAAGAAGAAGAAGAAGAAGAAGGAGAAGGAGAAGAAAAAAAGATCCTCTCCTTCTTCTATTTTCTTCTTCTTTTGAGCAAACAAAGCTAACATAAGCAATGGTGATCAAATTAAGCTAGAGTTAGCATATTTTCAGGAAATTGAGCTAAATTTAGCATTTTTTAGCAACTAAGCAAACTTTAGCAATTGTTGAGCCAATTTAAGCTAGCTTTAGCATTTTTTACCCAATTAAGCTAGCTTTAGCATTTTGTGAGCAAACTAAGTTGACTATGTCAGTTTTTGAACTAACTAAGTTAATTATGTATTTTTTGTCCAAAATATGCAAAGTATGACATTTTTCGATTAAATATAGGATTTCAGAAGCTAAATATGCATTTTCAAACTAACTAAGCATTTTCAAACCTACCGGAGTGTAGCCCTCAAGGCTGAGGTGGCTGAGAAGCATTCGTCGGGTTGGCCGATGTTGACGGTTGAGAAGGGCCATGGGACGCAGCCCGAGAGTTATGCTGCATGAAAAGATCAACTAGAGGTTAGCACGACGCCACTCAATATGGTATTGATGATCATCGAAAGATACTCACCGTCCCCACAGGAGAAATGATCAGCATCGGTGGAGCGGCCTGACCAGTCTTCTCGCACATAGTCAGCACATTTTTTTTCATGAGTCAATCATATTAGTTACTAATATAAACAAAAATTATAACATGCATTCTTTGGGTGAATATGAACAAGTGACTTACCACGAAGAGCTCATACAAGGCCCGGTTCGATGCATCGTGTCGTGCCGCGGCCTCCTCGAGAGCCTTCGTCGTCCTCTCCTCCGCTAGCCGCTCTCTCTCCGCTGCCTTCTCCTCTGCCAACCGCTCCTTCTCCTCCAGTAGCCGCTGGGTGTTCTGTCGCTCTTTCTCAAGAGCTTCCTGCAACCCCACTCCTCTAGTTAGCATTGTAATATTCGATGAGAGAAAACACGAATGCAAGAGTCCTTATGGATAACCTGGATAGCGAGGTCGACTGGCCGTGGACGAGTCCTTATAGCAGGAGAAGAACTCGTTTGGCACGCCTTGATCTCAGGAAGAGTCTTATCACACCTAATCAACTTATCTCCAATGGCCATGGCGCCATGGCGCCTTCCGCTGCCAGAGATCCTCACCAGCTCCGGGTCAATAGGCTTCCCAATCGGGGTGTAAGCCTCCCCGTGCTTCTCCTTCGCCACCTCAGTATAAGCCTTGAGCTTACTATAGGCGGCAATGTTGGTGAAAGTCAAAGGAGTGGCGAGATCCGACTCTGAGAGCGCCTTGGCCTTCTTGTACGACGCTGTATGGGACATGCCAAACATGTCGAACACCTGAGGCACCTCCGTTCTATTATGCTCCGCCTAAAAGACAAAGTAAAGCATGATATTAGTAAGTGGGTGCCTAAAAGACAAAGCAAAGAAGAATTTGCACATACCCATTTATGCCCGTAACCAGCTAAGTTACGGCTGCCTTGATGGTGTGGCACACCAACCATTTGGGCGCGCCGATCCTTGGCATTGTTGTGGACGGCCAACCAGGCATCTGAGCACCAGTGGACCACAATGACCTCCCAACAATCCATCTTGTCCGCACACCATCTCGGCGGCGCCGAAGTTAGTAAAACAAGGAAACTAATAAGTAGCCTAGATAGGAATCAAATCAAGCAAACTATTCAAGACATAAGAAGGGTTATCGTCATGTACTGGGCCCTGGTCAGAAACTTCTTGCGGCAGTCCTTCTTGCTACGCTTGCGCCCTTGCTTGGCGTAGTAGTCACGGACCGCCTGCACTCGCATCTCATGCCTTGTGTTCTGCAAGAGGCGCGTGGCCTCTGCAACTATCACGTCCTCCGCCTCCTGCTCCTTGGACTCGTCGACCTTGTAGTAGACCTGCAATAGCACGAGACAACACTGATGAGTGCACCAACTAGCTATTGTCAAGATTTTATTGTGTGAAACAGAAATTACCCAAAAGCCGTTGATCACCATCTCGGCTCTGGTGTGGCATTCGACCCCGTTGATGGTCGTATCCGGCGGGGCCGGGGCAGCACAATAGTGCTCCCATTTGAGTCCAGGCTGCGGAACCTCATCAGGTCCGGGCAATTGAACCAGCCCCGGGAAGTTCTCCCTGACGAGCACACCAAGGATTGAGTGGCATGACAAATACAGGCCAACAACTGTATGAGGCTGCCATCAGACCGAAAGGATTGAACCCATCTGTGCCGACGGCGATTCGGCAATGCCTTGGCTCCTTAGCTTTTTCCGAATGTTTTTCATCAAAGTGCTTCCATGCTGAACCGTCCGATGGGTGAGTCAACATCGGCTTCCCATCTGCATCAAATTCTGTTCTCTTCCCATGTTTGTGCCATGTCATCTGTCTGGCTGTCTCTTCCATCATGTAAAGGAGTTGAATTCTTGGTATCACTGGAAGATACCGAAGAACATTTACGGGTATTTTGGTCTGCGTCTTCTCACCTTGACCATTGTCTACCACAACATACCTGGATGACTTGCATTTGGTATAATAGTCTTCGTCCGCATACTCTTTCCTAAATAAAGCACATCCATTTTCACAAGCATGTATCTGCTCATAGGGCATCTTAAGTACCTTGAGGATTTTATCCGATTGGTACAGGTTTGCAGGCATGACATGATCTTTTGGTAGAAACCGCCGAATTAGGGTCGTGATCGCATTGTAGCAATCTGTGCCCAAGTTGAATTGTGCCTTCAAAGCCATCAACTGTGCGATGGCATCGAGCTGACAAAGCTCAGTGTGAGCGTGCAGCGGACGTTTCGAAGACTCCAAATCGCATAGAAGGCCTTCGCAGATTCCTCCATCTCATCGTCATCATCCCGCGCATCGTCAAAGTCCTGCACCATGTCTTCGATCCCGGTTCCGTACTCATCTGTGCGCTGACGGACCACCTTCTCTCTCCGTCGTCCGCCAGACTCGCCATGGAAGCTCCACACCATATAAACAGGCTTATAACCCCACTTCTGCAAGTGTTTACCCATATCCACCTCTGTCGCCTGTTTATAATTGTCGCACCTAACGCAGGGGCACCAGGTTTTTCTCTGCCCATTTGCAAACGCCTCTCTCAGAAACTCCTTGGTTTTCATTGCCCATTCATTGTTGATCTCTTTCTGATTAGGGCGACAATTGTACATCCACGCACGATCATCGCTCATCTTGTCGCTACAGCTAGCTACTAAACAACAAATATACCATTTTATTACGTCCACTTTTTATTGCTTTTATCATACATAGCTACGGCATATGCAATTAACCTACACACTAATAGGTAAAGATAGGTCCTAATCCCACCCGAGTATGTATGTAGATTGGGTCGGTTTCCCATGCTTTGGTCCAGATCCGACGCGGTATTTCGGCAGCACCTCCCCGTTGTTCTCCTAATACACGTCTCGACAACAAGCCGAGAGGTTGTGTATCCGGAGAACAACAGGGAGGCGCTGACGAAATACAGCGTCGGATCGGGACCAAAGCATGGGAAACCGACCCAATCTACATACATACTCGGGTTGTCCATGGATAACGTTGGACAATTTAAAAGAATCACTATTATAAATATGCAAATTAATGCATATTTATAACTGTAACCCTTTCGAACGGGAGACGCATAATGGTTACGCGACTGACCTAGCTAGTGTCATCGGAACGAAGGCCGGAACAGAGCAAAAGGAAGGGGGGAGGAGGATATAGGACTTTTTTTACTCACCCTCGAACGCAGGGGAGGTCGTCGATCACGAGACCCTCGACGGCGGTGCTCGAGGTGAAGGGGAAACAACTGCACATTAAAATTCAAAAAGTCAACACAAACACTAGTACCGATAATTAAGCTAAGTAATACTAACATCTAATTACTAACTACATTATCTACTTTCTTATTCTTCTTTTTCTTTTCTTTCTTTTTCTTCTTATTCTTATTCTTCTTCTTCATTTTCTTATTTTTATTTTTCTTCTTCTTTTATTCCTTATTCTTCGATCTTCTCTTTCTTTTTCTTCTTCTCTTTCTTTCTCTTCCTCTATTAAATTTATTTTCCCTATTCTTCTTTCTCCTCTTTTCTTCCTATTCGTCTTATGTTTCCTATTTTTCTTCTACTTCTTCTTTGTCCTCTTCTTCTTCTTCTTCTTTTCTTCTTCTATTTATTTTCCTTCTTCTATTTCTTTTCCTTCTAACTATAACTAATTAAAACTAAATCTAACTACTTAAAACAGAAATCAAATCCTAACTAATTATGCTAACCTACAATCTTACTAACTACAAATACTAGCACTAATATTACATTAACTGAAAAAATTCAAAAAATTCTAACACCAACACATAAATACTAACACCTAAGACATAATTACTAACTAGTAACATTGCAATTGAATTAACAGAAAAAAAACCTAAACTAACTACACTAATAAACCTAAACTAACTAGAACTAATAAAACCTAAACTAACTACACTAATAAACCTAAACTAACTACACTAATAAACCTAAACCTAAACTAACAACTCTAATTAACAGAAAAAAAAAAGAAAAAAAACAGGGGAGGAGGCTTACCAGGGGTGGGGGGAGGTGGCGGTGGTGGCGGGAGGTGGCAACGGTGAGGAGCGTCGCGTCGGCGAGACCTGCAGCGGCGCCGGTCAGAGGAGAGGAGAAGAGAGGAGGAGAGGGGAGGAGAGGAGAGGAGAGGGGAGGAGAGGAGGAGGGCCTCACCGGAGGTGAAGGCGGCGGCGCGCGGGACGGGGCAAGGCGGCGGGGCAGGGCGGCGGCGACGGGGGGTCGGGAGAGAGAGGGGTTTGGGAGAGAGAGTGGAGAGAGAGAGAGAGAGAGAGAGAGAGAGAGAGGGACCGTGCGGGGGGTTAACGACCCACCGCTTTGCCGTCTGCCGACAGACGGCAACGGCACCTATGCCATCTGCAGGCAGACGGCAAAGCGGTGGGCCGTTAGCCAGGCCGCGTGCCTCGCTTGGGTGGGACCCAGCTGGAGGTTTGCCGTCTGTCGACAGACGGCAAGGTGTCGTTGCCGTCTTCCTGCGTCCACGCAGACGGCAAACATGTGGTTTGCCGTATGTCTACGTGTTACCGTCTGTACTTAGGGCAGCGGACGACATACCGCTGCTTTGCCGTCCGCCCCGACGAAATGCAGACGGCAAAGCCACTGGCCCATGGCAAACTGGTGAATTCAGTAGTGACAAGGGACAACGAACAGCAACCAGGACCACCAGTACATCGGGGCCTACCCTGTCATCCCGTCGAAGCATGCGGCTACCAACAAGGTGAATTGTCTCCTTACCTTGTATCGCGTGTGCTCTTGGTAGCGCTCGACTTTTCGTGGTTTGGTAACTCTCGAGAGATACGAGAAGGGGCCAAGCACGCCAGTAACGTCGGTCGTACCCTCCCTGTCGTTCCCGATGCAGTACCGCTCGCGGGCACCGTTGGGTCACCCGATGTGGGCACCCCGGATTATATACCCGGAGCGGCCAGCTGCGCACCCGTCATGTTCCCATGATCAGTGATACATGACGCGCAACTCGAGAGGTAATACAGATCACATGTTCGTACAACATAACGAACCACTTAGTCTTACATCACATAGTCTTACACTGCCTCATCGGGCACAAATGCAGCGGAATCACCAACTACTCCTAACATAGTAGTGGGGCATAACCATTAGGAAAGTCCAGAGCATAGCACGTCCTAGTAATCGTTAGTCGCATCATCGACAAATACCTGCTCCTCCAAGCCTGGCCGTTTGAATAACCAGGGACAAAGCCGTGAGTACATACAAAATACTCGCAAACCACCTCAATGAAAAGAACAAAAAAAATTACATCATAAAATAGTAGGAGAGCTTTTATGGGTGGTTCATTTGGAGGGAAAACCTATCTACACCAAATTATTAACAGGTATAATGTTCACTTATCTTGAACAAGTATTATTCATTACTAAGTCAGGTTAGATCATCGACCCTTTTCATCCCTTACATATTCATCATTAACCATTTCATCATTAACCATAACCAAAGTTTGCTCAAAGTTCAGGGCTTAGCTTGGTGTGGCCTCACTAGCTGTCCATGACCGTGGACTCCACCTATTTGAATAGTTTTCACTCTGCAGAGGTTGTACACTTTATCCACAACATTCGATACATCCGCCGTGAGTCCTCGAGGATTGTCATACCTCAGTATGCGTGTCTCGGATAATCGACCATAGTTTTCCCTTGTCTACCCTAGTACAGGTGATCTACCCAATGCACACATCCTGAACTGTCTGCATGCAAGGTCATGCTCCTCTTGTTCGTTGTTAGCTAGAGGGACCTATAATGTCAGATCTCTCGGAACTAAATCATAAAATGGTTGCGTATGATGGGTAGCAACTGAGAGAGATGGGCGTGCGTGCGGAGCCTTGTAATGGGCAGTTGGTACACCCCTGCAGGGTTAAATATGTTCGAGAAGCCGTGTCCACGGTTATGGACGACTTGAGACCTACTCCTTGTCCATAGACAACAACAACTGAGATAATCTTAATAACTTGATCAATGCGTGTGTGCCTTGTCTGCTTCTTCTTCGTCGGGATGCGAAGAGGAGGACAAGGATAGGATAGGTGTTATGCTTGCGTAAGTAGTTGATAGCAAGACTTGTTGGAGGAGATTCCTCATCGAATGCTTGGTTCTCATCTTACTCTAATATAGACCGTTAGCCACTAATATATTGCTAGTGCATCTGCAACCTCACCACTACCCCCATCTTACCCATGACACATTAGTTTCAATACTTTGATATAGCTCACCTCTTCTTTTCACTTTTACGCACGTTATGCAAATGATCTTGGACTTCAGAGGAGCTCGATGACCCTTCTTCTGGACGCCTTCACGAAGACTCGACGACGACTAGTTAGGTGGATCCCGGCGGAGAGCCTGGACCCGTGTGGTTACGGGAATGGTGTGTTTTACCTTTGCCATTAGGCATTCGATTGTAGTCTGTACCCAGACATGTATCTTTCCGCTGATCTAATGTATTAAGGCAGTTGTATGCCGATTGTATGAGATGTTGTAACCTTGTAGCTGTAATGTTGTGATATCATGTTGGAAATCCGGGGCATATGACATTGTCATATGTCGCGGTAGGACCGATATGTGCTTCGTCCCCAGATCTGAATGGAAACATCTAGATCTGGAACAGTACCGCATATCGGGCCTTACAAGGGTCCACATGGCATTGACTCATTAGGTACTAATGGTGGATCTGACCGGAGGGGTCCTCCGGTCAGCCTCTTCGCGACAGCGCCGGCGAGAAGACACAGTGAGGTCGCCGTTCCGGCCGACTCCGACAAACGGCTCAAGGCGGGGAGGGGTGCGTTCGAACGGGAGGGGGACCGAGCCGCGTCGTTTAGTGGGCTCGGGGTGTCCGGGGGCTCGCCGGAGCAATGGAAACGACGAGCGCGGCGGTGTGCAGTGAGAGGGCGGTGGAGAATTCATCGAAACGTAACGCGAACTAGCTAGCAATGGGGTGGAATCGAACCATACGCCCACGGGGAACACGTTGGGACCATACGCATGAGCTGGGGCGCACTGGGTCGAGACCGCGGTCATCCATGGCGGAGACTGAGCTCGGCGTCAATGGTGGGGCGAGAGAGGATGGGGACAACGGCCGTGCTTACAATGGACCTGCAGGTGAGCTCAGCGGGCGTGATGGAAATCTGTGGCGGCCGGAATCGACAGAGACGGCGGTGCGGTGAAGTGAAAGGGGCGGCGAGATTTGCGCCGTGAGGACGTCCTTTTGGTGATTCCCTCTGCAGCGTGACGAGGACGAACGCGACGCACCCAATAGACACCTCGGCTAGGAGAGGTGAGCTCGTTGGCCACGACTGGCCACGACAATGGCGACGACGGCGACTGCGCGACTTTTCCCGAGAAAGTGTGAGGCGAGTAGGGGGAGAAAATGGGCTAGGGTTCGCCAAAGTGCGCGCACGGGTGATCTTATCCCCGAGGAGGAAACTGTAGTGCCTCGGTGCCGCCCATCGCACGACGGCAGCCGTCGAACACCACGGCCATGGCGCCATGGTGATGAGGTGAACAGCGCAGGAGGGGAGGGTTTTTTGGGATGGATGGGCAGGTGTGGGCCACACTACGCACTAGCTGCACCAGGGGATTGGGCCTCTTTGCTATTTCCCTTTTTGCATTTATTTTCCTTTTTCTTTTATGTTTTCTATATTGTTTTACTAGCTTTAGCATTTTTGTAAAATATGGAACTTGACACATAATTAGCATTGCACATTGCTAGAGTGCCACAAAAAGTTTGGGCCATCAATAAATTCATTTAGCATTTGTTTTAATTATGCCATTGATAAAAGGGGACTTTTGGCTACTTTTTTAATTTGTTGGAATTATTTTATAGTCCAACAAATCCCCATATCCATATGGACATGATCCACTGAATATTAGGCATTTTACAAAAATGGTTTCAAAGTTTTTGGTTGAACTTTTATTTGCCACATTATTTTTAATATTAATCACAGGGAAATTTTGAAATGGTCAATTCAAAGATGATCAAAGTGAGATTAGCAACGGTAATCTTCATTAACACAAGTGATTATTGTTACATGACTGTGAGGGTGTTACAAATCTCCCCCACAACAGGAATTCTCGTCCCGAGAATCTTAAGCGGTAGAGGGGAAAAGATCAGGGTATTCTTCACGAAGACGATCTTCGCGTTCCCAAGTGGCTTCATCTTCAGAATGATTCGACCACTGAACTTTGAGGAACTTGATTGCCTTGTTGCGGGTTCTACGTTCAGACTGATCAAGAACGCGGCTTGGATGTTCTTGATAAGACAGTTCCTACTGCAATTCCAGCATTCCATGATCCACTGCTCAGTTAGGATCCTTGAGGCAGCGACGGAGTTGCGACACATGAAAGACATTGTGGACTGGGAGAGGTTCGGCGGCAATTCCAATCGGTATGCCCCTGGTCCACTCCTGAAAAGGATATGGAACGGGCCAACGTAGCGAGGAGCTAACTTGCCTTTGATCCCGAAACGATGAGTGCCCCTCATGGGAGTGACATGAAGGTAAGCTTGTTCGCTGATGACCCTCAATGTAAAGGGATCTATTGTAGCGTTTTCGATAAGTAAGAGTGTCGAACCCAACAAGGAGCGAAAGGTATTGATAGGTGATTTTGGACAAGGAATAACTGCAAGCACTGAAAGATAACTTTTTAGAGGTTTTCGATATAAGCAACGATAAGGTAAAAGAAAGCAAAGTAAATAGCACTGAGGAGAAGCAAGTGGCCCAATCCTTTTGTGCAAAGGATAAGCCTGGCAACTGAACTTATAAAGACTAAAGCGTTCTTGAGGACACATGGAGAGGTAGTCACGTGCTTTCGCCATACTCCGTATCTATAACAAGTGTTGTGCTGATCAGTGTTGAGTGGGTGGATCTATGCCAGCACACCTTCTAGACTAAGATAAGTGCACTCTTATGATTAAACATCTTGCATGCATCCGCAAATACAAGATGGAAATTAAGGCAAAGCCTAACCACAACAATAAGATCAAGGATCCAGTATTCCCTTGTGCAAAAGTGTGCAAAATGGGGTTCAGGTTTCTGTCACTCCAGCAACCTACCGTAAACATTCTTAATACACAATGTATACCCCTACGTCCTTAAGAAGGCGAAGTGTTGAGTGTTCGACTCACACAACACCACTAGGAAAATAACAACACAACTTAAATATCAAACAACACAAATTACTTCAACATCATATGACTACTAGCAACTAGACTTCTCCCATGTCCTCAAGAACTAAAGTAACTACTCACAAGACATAAAAGAGATCATGATCAGAGGTGATAAATATATGATAAACAATCTGGATATAATGATATTTTTCCAACAAAACAAGATGAACGGATTACAACACAAGATGAACTTGTGAGGTGAGATTGGATGGTGGTGGAGATGGTGCTGATGTTGGGGATGATGTTGATGATGATCTCGATGATGCCCGTGACGATGGTGATGACGATGGCGATGATCTCCCCTTCCGTGAGGTGATCTCCTCGGCGGAATATGCCCGCCGAAGAGCCCTTTTCTTCTCTGTAGATTTCCGCCACGGAGCGGCGGCGGAACTCCGTGTAAGCATACCTTTTTAGGGTTTTCGTGTCACTAGGAGTATATAGGCCAGAGGGGGGAGCCGGGAGTGGCCCCAGGGCTCCAGGCGCCCTCCAGGTGGCCGACTGGGGCCCCTGTGGCCCCCCTCTAGCCCCTCTTCGGCGAGTCTTCGTTATTCTTCTGTAAAATACCCCCCGTCGATTTTCAGGTAATTTGGAGCTATTCTTCTTCAGCAACTCAGCATCCACTTTTTACCGCTGAATCCTGCGGCTGCTGCTTCGGCACCGGAAAATTGAAAACTGTGTAAAATAAGTCAAAACAACATAAGAACATCATTGTAATGTGAAATCTATCAATGAATAAGTATGAATTACGATATAAAATAGTGATGCATTTTGGATGTATCAACTCCCCCAAGATTAGACCTCGCTTGTCCCCAAGCGAAAACTGAGCTCGGTAAACCTGTCCACAAGTTTCGAGAGTGAAGTTTCGATAAGTAAAATACGGACAAGAAGCATCATGATCTTTTCACCAAACTCAAACATCCTAAACAGCAATCTCCAACTCATAAAGCCCTTATGAAAGAGTGATTACAATTATAATCAAAAGTAGGGCTAAGGAAACTTATCAAATCATGGCAAACAAGTCCTTTGGTCAAGGGACAACTAAAAGCTTTTACCTTTGCTCTTTCTCTTTATATTTTGAAGAGACAATTTGGAACTTTTTGAAAGAACAAGCTATTAGTCATGAAGTGCAAATGCTAACACAAAGGAAGATGTTTGCTTGGCAAATGCTTTTGCAAACAACTTACTTAACAAGAGATAATGTCAACAATGATATGGCATGGCAAAACTTTAATGCAGCATTATATTGATGAATCTTCATCAGCATCAAGTGTATGTTCTCTTTGGGAAAGGAGGAAGTAGGGAAAACTGACTCAAAACAAAAGTAAAGGAAAAAGCCTTGTTAAAGGCAAGCAGGGAAAACTCAAGTGCTATCCTTAGATCAAACAGAATGAAAACAAGTTTTGAGAGGTGCATGATTTGTCAACGAATACTAATAGATAACTCAATTGCTTCTCAGATTGGACAAGTTTCGAGGAACGGCTCCCAAACGGGGACGATTACATCCCCGCAATCTCCTTTGTTTATCACTGCCAAAGTTTTCTGATTTCTCATGAACAAAGCGTGAAGGAGGGTTTTGTATATTGTATTATCTTTTGTGAGCTGGGCGCACTCATGCCAGTTCCTCCTCGTATTAGGGGTTTGCTGATTAGACATGCAATCCCGGTGTAAAACTTGTCCAACTTAAGAAGGTCATGAATTAACTACTACTTCCTCATGAGCTAAAACAGGGGCACAAAACAGAAGATTTTGAACATCTAAGGATAACACAAAAATTCTATGCTTTAGGAGTGGTAGTAGAATACCACGAATAGGAAGGTATGGTGGACTCATATGGAAGGTACTGGATTCAGGGTATGGATGTACAAGAAGAATTCCGCTTAGTACAGAGGTTTGGCTAGCAAAGGCTTGAGAGAACAGACAATTGATGATGACTTGGATGCAAAGCAATATAAAGCATAAACATTAAAATAAGCATCAAGTTGTCTTCCTTGTCAACATAACACTACAAGCATAATAACAAAGAGGGTTTGGCTATGTCTCTACTTTGATAAAAATAACATGCTTGTTGGTATGACCAAAGCTATGTTTGCCAAGATTAAATAAAGTTTTCAAAGCCATACCTAATATAAGGTCAATACTCCCCATAACAATCACCATGAGGTCGATTGCGTGAAGAGAATACCGAGTGCAGCGAAGGGATCAATAAACTTGTCATTATTATTCCATCATAGACGACTCCACACTCACGGATACATAACTCTTCAAAAATGAGTGATAGACCTCAAAGCAAACACCTATTTTATAAGATAACTTCCCTAGACATGATACGACTCCACTTGACTCTAAAAGACATAGATAAAGATAAAAATACCGGGCACTCCCCCAAGCTTGGAACAAGCTAAGGGGATGCCATTACCCGAGGAGTTTTACTCCTCATCCTGTTGTGGTTGTTTATTCAGATCCCTGATGACAAGTCGAAGGGTTCGATTCTCTGACTCCAAGACTTTCACCTTTACTTGTAGCACACGGAAATCTTCACAGAGTTGGTTGGTGATGCGGTAGGCCTCGGAGATGGTGGAAAGCATGCGTTGATCTTCAGGTGAAGTGGAAGGCCCTGAAAGGTTAAGAAAAAGATCATAATGAGGTTGGACAGATACCACCATGATGGGATTGCTTGGGCCTCCTTGCTGTTGTGCGGCGATAGTCTCGACTTCCTCTCTCACAGAGCGCTCCATCTCCGCTTGTCTTGCGGCAGCTTCTTCTTCGGTAGCCCAATCAATGTGCTTCCCCTGATTAAGATCCCTCTGGACTTGATGTAGACGCCATCCCTAGAAGTCCTCTCCGCTCGAGCCGCAAGAAGACATCCCTACTACTCAACTTTTAGTCCTGGCAGAAACAGCTCGAAAAGAAAACACATGAAATTGCGAGATACGTTGCCGGAACGATCCGGGTATATATATAGCAAAAATTTCTACACAGAAAGGAAGGTAACAGGTCAAAGCAGAGTGGGAGACGGGCTCCGGGGTGCCCAGGCGGCCTGCCGGCGCGGCCAGGGGTGGGGCCCAGGGGGCGCCTGGGCCACCTGGAGCTGGTCTCCGGCTCCACTTAGGCCTCAAATTTTCTATATTTTGCCAAAACTCATAGTCTGGAACTTTTATGGCGGTTCCGCGATGTTTCCTTACCATAATACATACCTTTCCTTATTTTTCTCCTTCTGGTGTCTGGAACAGGGATGCAACATGTTCTTCATGAGATTTTGTGTACACCAAATCCACATCAACATTGACAGGATCTCCTGCTATGTAATTCTTAAGTCTTTGCACATTCACCACTTGAGATTTTGTGCCTTCGAAATTGTTAATCTTGATTGCACCTGAGCGGTAGACTTCCTCAATATGAAATGGCCCTTCCCACCTGGAAAGTAGTTTACCTGGAGAAAACCTGAAACGGGATCTAAACAACAAAACTTTATCACCAACATTAAATTCACGTTTCAGAATCCTCCTATCATGCCACTTATTTACCTTTTCCTTGAACATTTTAGCGCTCTCGTAAGCTTCACTTCTCCACTCATCTAGAGAAGTCAAGTTCATGAGACGCTTTTCACCGGCTAACTTCGGGTCAGCATTAAGCTCTCTAATAGCCCAGAAAGCTTTGTGTTCTAATTCTAATGGCAGATGGCAAGCCTTGCCATAGACCATCTTATAGGGAGACATGCCCATGGGGTTTTTGTAAGCAGTTCTATACGCCCACAAAGCATCTCCTAACTTATTTGACCAATCCTTTCTATTTCTATTGACTGTCTTGTTTAAGATCAACTTGATCTCTCTATTGGTGAGCTCAACTTGCCCACTAGTTTGAGGGTGGTACGGTGAAGCAATTCTATGATTGACATCGTACTTGGCTAAAGCTTTTCTAAAATATCCATGTGTAAAGTGCGAACCCCCATCAGTCATGAGGTACCTGGGTACTCCAAACCTAGGAAAAATTACATCCTTGAGCATTTTCAAAGATGTCTTGTGATCAGCACTTTCAGTGGGGATTGCCTCTACCCACTTGGTTACATAATCAACAACAACTAAAATGTGAGTGTACTTGTGTGAGGAAGGAAAAGGACCCATAAAATGAAAACCCCAGAAATCAAAAGGCTCAATCACTAGAGCGTAATTCATAGGCATCTCATTCCTCCTACTAATATTACCAACTCTCTGACACATATCACAGGATAAAACATAATTTCTAGCATCTTTAAAGAGAGTAGGTCAAAATAAACCTGATTGAAGAACCTTATGCGCGGTCCTCTCACCAGCATGATGTACTCCATAGACTATCGTGACATTGTTTGATAATGTCCTTCTGTTCGTGTTCCGGTACGCATCTTCTCACGATCCCATCTGGACCTTCTTTGAAAAGATGTGGGTCATCCCAAAAGTAATGCCTCAAATCATGAAAGAACTTCTTCCTTTGCTGAAATGTTAAACCTGGAGCAAAAACTTTGCAACGATAAAGTTAGCATAATCTGCAAACCAAGGATCGGAGAGAGATTGCACTTTAACAACAGCTAGTTGTTTGTCTGGGAAACTGTCGTTGACTGGAATGGGATCTTGCGGTATATCTTCCATCCTTGAAAGATTATCCGCCACCGGATTGTCAGCTCCTTTCCTATCGACAATCTGCAAATCGAATTCTTGAAGAAGGAGTACCCATCGGATGAGCCTTGGTTTGGCATCCTTCTTCTCCATAAGATACTTAATGGCAACATGGTCAGTATGAACAATAATCTTAGAATCAACAATATACTGCCTAAACTTATCACAAGAAAACACTCATGCTAAGAATTCCTTCTCAGTAGTAGCATAATTCTTTTGAGCACTATCAATGGTTTTGCTAGCATAAGATATAACATTCAACTTCTTATCAACCCTTTGCCCTAAAACACCTCCAACAGCAAAATCACTAGCATCACACATAATTTCAAAAGGTAAATTCCAATCAGGTGGTTGTACTATAGGAGCGGTTAAGCTCTCTTAAGAACTTCAAAGGCTTCCTTACAATCTTCATCAAAAACAAAGCGAACATCCTTCTGGAGAAGATTAGTGAGGGGTCTCTAAGTCTTAGAAAAGTCTTTAATAAATCTTCTATAGAAACCAGCATGACCGAGAAAACTACGAATACCTTTGATGTCCCTTGGATAAGGCATCCTTTCAATTGCTTCGATCTTGGCCCTGTCCACCTCAATTCCCCTCTCGGAAATCTTGTGACCAAGAACGATTCCCTCATTGACCATAAAGTGGCACTTCTCCTAGTTAAGCACCAGATTTTTCTCCCCACATCTCTGCAAAACTTTATTAAGGTTGTGGAGACAATGGTAAAATGAGGTTCCATAGACGGAGAAATCATCCATGAATACCTCAACAATTTCTTCACAAAAACCATGAAAGATAGCAGACATACACCTTTGAAAATTAGTAGGTGCATTACATAAACCAAAAGGCATACGTCTGTAAGAATAAGCACCATAGGGACAAGTAAAAGTGGTCTTCTCATGATCAGCAGTGTTAACATGAATTTGAGAGAAGCCAGAATAACCATCAAGATAACAAAAGTGAGTATTTTTGGATAACCTTTCAAGCATTTGGTCGATGAACGGAAACGGGTAGTGGTACTTCCTGGTTGCCTTGTTCAGCTTCATGTAATCAATACACATTCGATATCCAATAATAATTCTCTGAGGTATTAGTTCATTCTTATCATTAGGAACCACAGTTGTTCCTCCTTTCTTTGGAACACAATGAACCGGGCTTACCCACTTGCTATCAGCTATAGGGTAGATAATACCTGTGGCTAGAAGCTTGAGAATCTCAGTCCTTACAACATCCATCATTTTAGGATTCAACCGTCGTTGGTGATCAACAACTGGTTTAGCATCAGGTTCAAGGTTGATGGTATGTTGACAAATAGACGGACTAATCCCCTTAAGTTCATCAAGGGTATAGCCAATTGCACCTCGATGTTTGCGAAGTACTTCCAATAGACGCTCTTCTTCATACCCTGAAAGGTTAGAATTGATAATAACAAGATATACTTTATTTCCATCTAAATAAGCATATTTGAGCGAATCGGGAAGAGGTTTAAGATCAAACATTGGATCTTCTTTTGGTTGCGAAAAAATTCCCAAAGGCTCAACTGGAAGGTTGTGCTTTAGGATAGCCGGTTGTCTTAAGAATATTTCGTCCAGCTCATTCCTCTCCTGCATATGCAAATCATTCTCGTGGTCTTCCATATATTGTTGCAAAGGATCGTTAGGAGGAATAGCAATGGAAGCAATATCTTCAATAATCTTCTCATTACTAGGCAACTCAGTACCACGAGGCTTCTTAGAGAACTTTGAAAATTTAAATTCATATGGCTCACCATTGAATTCAACAGAAACTTTACCTTTCTTGCAATCTATTATAGCTCCACAGGTTCTGAGAAAAGGTCTACCAAAAACAATAGGACAAAAATTATCCCTTACTGAACCAAGTACTAGAAAGTCGGTAGGATATTTTACCTTTCCGTATAAGACTTAAACGTGTCTCAGAATTCCGATAGGAGAGATAGTTGCACTGTTTGCAAGATGAATAGTAACATCAACTTCTTCAAGTTCACAAGGTGAAATTTCACCCATGATCTCTTGATAAAGTGAATACGGGATAGCACTAGCACTCGATCCCAAATCGCATAGCCCATAATAATTATGATCTCCTATTTTAAAAGATACTACTGGAGTACCTGAAATTGGGCCTTTATTCTTGGCTGTGACAACGTTAGTGGAAACAGCACAAAAATTTATATTGGAATCTAAAGCATCATTAGTTATAAGATCCTTAACCAATGCAAGTCGAGGATGGACCTTGATGTGGTCCTCAGGTTCATCAATTCTTCTCTCACTATTATTCATTATGCCTGTCACAAAAGAGTGCTCCCTTATTGTTACGGGAAAAGGGGTCTTTTCATATATAACTACAGGGACAATAGGGTTAGCAACATGAATATCAATAGGTAATTCTTTAAAGGGTTTATGATGCTGACTCTTCTTCTTCTTAGAAGAATCAATATGAGAGGCAAAGTCCTTACAAAAATCAATCATCAGATGGGAATCAAGACCAATCTTAGAGCAGAAGGCATTAAAGGAATCAGTTTTCACATAGCTCTCTATATAATCATGCTCATAATTTATAGTGGGTTCAATACCTTTATCTATTTCCCAATCTTCGGTATTCTTCTGGATCCTTTCAAGGAGATCCCATCTTTCTTCAACGCTTTTTGTCTGAAATACCCCACTAGAGGAGGCATCCAACATCTCCTTATCCTGCCGAGAAAGTCTAGCATAAAAATTTGTAAGTATAGTTTACTTGGGGAGCTCATGAATAGGACATTTGAGCATCAGAGATTTCAATCTCCCCCAAGCTTGAGCGATGCTTTCTCCATCACGAGACCAAAAGTTATAGATATAATTCCTGTCTCGATGAATTTCATGAAGAGGATAAAACTTGGTATAAAAGACAGACATAAGCTCAAGCCAATCTAGAAAATGAGAGTTATCGAGAAGCTTATACCAATCTGAAGCTTTATCTATAAGCGATACGGAGAATAATTTATTCATGACAAACTCCTTTGATACAACTGCAAGCTTAAATAGTGAACATAGTTGTGATAAATATAGCAAGTGTCCACTGGGATTTATGTCTCCTGCTTAACAATTAGCCAAAAAACAATTGATAATACCAGCTGGTATTTTATAAGGCACGATTTCAGTAGGGGTAGGTACAACCACCACAAATGCAGGGTGTTTCCCCATAAGCAGCGATCCAATAGTTAGGTTGTCCATACGGACAAAGAACAGCAACAGAAAAATAAAAGCAAGGATATAAAAATTCCTTACCAGCTTCACTTACCAATAGCTCTAAGCATCCCCGGCAACGTAAAGGGATCTATTGTAGCGTTTTCGATAAGTAAGAGTGTCGAACCCAACGAGGAGCGACTAGTATGGATAGGTGATTTTGGACAAAGAATAACTGCCAGCACTGAAAGATAACTTTTTAGGGGTTTTCGATATAAGCAACGATAAGGTAAAAGCAAGCAAAGTAAATAGCACTGAGGAGAAGCAAGTGGCCCAATCCTTTTGTGCAAAGGATAAGCCTGGCAACTGAACTTATAAAGACTAAAGCGTTCTTGAGGACACATGGAGAGGTAGTCACGTGCTTTCGCCATACTCCGTATCGATAACAAGTGTTGTGTTCATAAGTGTTGAATGGGTGGATCTATGCTAGCACACCTTCTAGACTAAGATAAGTGCACTCTTATGATTAAACATCTTGCATGCATCCGCAAATAAAAGATGGAAATTAAGGCAAAGCCTAACCACAACAATAAGATCAAGGATCCAGTATTCCCTTTTGCAAAAGTGTGCAAACTGGTGTTCAGGTTTCTGTCACTTAGGCAACCCACCGTAAGCATTCTTAATACACAATGTATTCCCCTAGGTCCTTAAGAAGGCGAAGTGTTAAGTGTTCGACTCACACAACACCACTAGGAAAATAAAAACACAACTTAAATATTAAACAACACAAATTACTTCAACATCATATGACTACTTGCAACTAGACTTCTCCCATGTCCTCAAGAACTAAAGTAACTACTCACAGGACATAAAAGAGATCATGATCAGAGGTGATAAATATATGATAAACAATCTAGACATAATGATATTTCTCCAACAAAACTCAATAGTATTCACCACAAACTAGTAATCAACACCAGTAGAGTAGAGAGGATAGATAGTACGGATTACAACGCAAGATGAACTTGTGAGGTTAGATTGGATTGTGGTGGAGATGGTGCTGATGTTGGGGATGATGTTGATGATGATCTCGATGATGCCCGTGACGATGGTGATGACGATGGCGATGATATCCCCTTCCGAGAGGTGATCTCCTCGGCGGAATCTGCCTGCCGGATAGCCCTTTTCTTCTCTGTAGGTTTCCGCCATAGAGCGGCGGCGTAACTCCGTGTAAGCCTCCCTTATTAGGGTTTTCACATCACGAGGAGTATATAGGACAGAGGGGGAGCCGGGAGTGGCCCCAGGGCTCCAGGCGCCCTCCCGGCGCGGCCAGGGGTGGGGCCGCGCCATGTGGCCGCCTGGGGCCCCTGTGGCCCCCCTCTGGCCCCTCTTCGGTGAGTCTTCGTTATTCTTCTAGGAAATACCCCCCGTCAATTTTCAGGTAATTTGGAGGTATTCTTGTTCAGTAACTCAGCATCCCCTTTTTACCGCTGAATCCTGAGTCTGCTGCTTCGGCACCGGAAAATTGCAAACTGTGTAAAATAAGCCAAAACAACATATGAACATCATTGTAATGTGAAATATATCAATGAATAAGGATGAATTATGATATAAAATAGTGATGCATTTTGGACGTATCATTCGCCAGGTTGATAGACCATTTCCTTATGCTTGTGGTCATAGTTGCTCTTCTGGCGGGACTGAGCAGCCTTAAAATTTTCACGGTAACGCGAACCTGCTCTTCTAGATGCTGGATAATGTACGGACCAATGAGGTTTCGTTCCCCAGTTTCTAACCAATTCAGAGGGGTTCGACACTTACGTCCATAAAGAACTTCAAAGGGTGCCATCTGCAGACTAGCTTGATAGTTATTGTTGTATGAGAATTCAGCAAACATAAGAGATTCCTCCCATTTCTTACCGAATGAAATGACACAAGATGGAAGCATGTCTTCAAGCACTTGATTGACTCGTTCAACTTGTCCTTGCGACTTGGGTGATAAGAGGTGCTGAAGTTTAGGTGAGTGCCCATAGCTTCTTGGAAACTATCCGAAAATCTTGAGGTGAAAATGCTGCCTCGGTCTGAACTGATCTCCAACGGAATACCGTGGAGGGACACAATTCTGGAAACATACAAGTCTGCTAACTGACTAGCAGAGATCGTGTCCTTGACTGGAAGAAAGTGGGCAACCTTGGAGAACCAGTCGATGACGACAAAGATAGCATCGTGGCCTTTCTGCGATCTGGAAAAACCAGTGACAAAATCCATCTCGATCTTCTCCCACTTCCATTCAGGAATAGAAAGTAGTTGCAGGTCTTTGATTTTCTTCTTTGATGCGACGGCAAACGTCACACTCGTCAACATATCGAGCGATGTCTTTCTTCATGTTAGACCACCAGTACCGCTGATGAAGGTCTTGGTACATCTTGGTACTGCCAGGGTGGATCAACAACGGGGTATCGTGAGCTTCTTTCATGACATCCGGGGTATAGTTCAGGTTGGGCTTGATTGTTGGGACAACTAAGAGACCCTTGAAGTACATCGTACCATCATCATCAACATGGAAGAATGAGGGCTTTCCACTGGCGATATGGCGCTTAATCTTCGCAATGTTAGTGTCATAACCTTGTATCGTCTTGATTCTGTCATCGAGGTCAGATTTAAGAACCAGCGAATTCACATGTCAATGTGGAACAATCTCAATGTTCAACTTGCGAAGCGCTCCATACAGAAGTGGCTGCTGTAACTGGACTTCAAGTTCAGAACAGTAGGCTTTGCGGCTTATGTCATCGGCCACCACATTAGCTTTACCAGGGGTAAAAGAAATTCCCATGTCATAGTCGGCTATTGTCTCGAGCCATCTCTGCTGGCGGAGATTTAGGTCGGGCTGAGTAAACAGGTACTTAAGGCTTTGGTGGTCGGTGTAGATCTCGCAACGGTTACCGACGAGGTAATGTCGCCACAGCTTCAATGCATAAATTACAGCTGCCAATTCGAGATCATGAGTTGGATACTTATCTTCGTGAGCACGAAACTGACGAGATCCATAAGCAATCACTTCTGAGTATCAGGGGGAGCAAGCACCGGGGGTGAAGTGAGCTTGTCCTTGAGGGCTTGAAAATATCTCTTGACATTTATCAGTCCACTCAAACTTGACGCCTTTGTAAAGCAGATTAGTCAGAGGATTATCAATCTTAGAGAAGTTCTCGACGAAACGACGGCAATAGCTAGCGAGTCCGAGGAAACTTTAGACTTGCTTGACGGTCCTGGGCGGTGTCCAGTCAAGAATAGCCTGAATACGTTCGGGGTTGACGGCAACGCCATCCTTGGAAATCACATGACCAAGGTAGGTTACTTCAGGGATCCATAATTCACACTTAGAGTACTTAGCATATAGTATGTGTTCTTGAAGCTTTTCCAGCACAAGGCGAAGATGTTCAGGATGTTCTGCATCGGTCTTGGAGTAAATCAATATATCATCCATATAAACCACGACAAACTTGTCGAGGTATTCCATGAATATATAGTTCATCAATCGGGAGAAGGTGGCCGGTGCATTGGTCAAGCCAAATGACATGATAGTGTAATCGTATGAACCATAGCGAGTAATGAATGCGGTCTTTGGGATGTCCTCATTACGGACCCGGATCTAATGGTAACCCAACCTTAAGTCGAGGTTTGAAAACACCATGGATCCAGCAAGTTGATCATAAAGAACATTGATCCGAGGGAGGGGGTACTTGTTCTGTATCGTGGCCTGGTTGATAGGTCAGTAATCTTGGACTAAATGGTTCGTTCCATCACTCTTCTTGACAAAAAGCGAAGGTACTCCCCAAGCAGAGGAACTTGGACGGATGAAGCCTTTGTCGAGGGTCGTGTCGATCTCCCTCTTCAATTCAAGGAGGTGGCATATTATACGGGCGCTTGGCAATAGGGACGGTGCCGGGCTTCACGTTGATAACGAATTCAACTTCTCTAATCGGGGGTATCCCCGACAGTTCTTCTGGGAATACATCGGTAAAATCACAAACGATTGGAACTTTCTCAATCCCTTTTAGAGGTGCGACATTCAAGTCATTCAGAGCATATATACGAGCTTCGGCATTCATCGACACAATGGCAGTATGACTCACAATCGCGCCAGAAGGATGAAAGAGTTGGATGACGTTGGTGCCACAATAAAGTGTGGCATCATGGGTTTTCTTTCAATCCATACCCCAGATAAGGTCAACAGTGGATGTTTTCAGAATATGTGGGGAGACAAGGAACTCAATCCTTTCGATCTCGACGGTGATGTTAGGTGCTAGCAGGTCAACGTGACACATGCCGCCAGGTGTTTTAACGGCCAGGGGGGTACGCATCTTTTCGTGGTATATGCCATGCTTAGATGCAAGTGCTCCAGACATAAATGAATGCGATGCTCCTGAATCAAATGAAACAGTAGCAGGTATTGAGTTAACGAGGAGGGTACCCATCACAGTAGTGGGATGTTCATGAGTTGCTTCAACATCAATGTTTTAAGCATGACCACGAGCATGAGTATTTGACCCAGTATTATAGTTGGGGTCCCGTTGTTCCCACGACCATTTCCGCGGCCAATAGGGTGAACTACCAGTTGATTATGTCGTTGGGGCAGTCTCTAGAAATATGGCCTGGTTGACGGCACTTGAAACACAGGCCATCTTGAGGACGGAGGGGTGCAGTCTCACTCTTCGGCTGTCTCGGCGGGGGCGGAGGCAGACGGGGTGCAACATACGACGACCTTCGTGCAGGGGAATTTGAACGCGTCACACCGTGCGGAATCCTGACGCGTTGCTTCTGTGTTGTGCCCGAAGATTAGCCAGCATCACGGGGGCGCTTCAGCGAACCCCCGAACTTAAGTTGAGCGGTCTCAAGAGTGATAGTCTGGTTCGCTATGGTGGTGAAGTCGGGGAAGATGTGCAAAGCCAGTGCAAGCTGGATATTTGAGTTGAGTCCATCGCAAAACTTCTCTTGTCTACTTGGATCATTTGGGAGGTCACTTGCAGCATAGCGGGAGAGGCGGAGCAATTCCCTCTGATATGCCTCGAGAGTTTTGGTGCCCTGAACGAGGTTGTGGAACTCATCCTTCATAGGGTTCATAATCGCCCGGGGGACATAACAAGCACGAAAGGCAGTCTTGAAGTCATTCCAAGTGACGATAGTCCCTTCAGCTAGCGAGCCCTTGTGGGTGTCCCACCACTGGGAAGTGGGTCCACGCAGGAAATAGGACGCGAAGGTGACGTAATCAGCAGCGTGCACCCTAGCGAACTCCAGCTGACGAGTGATGTCATGAAGCCAATCATCGACATCCAGCGGCTTTTCAGGTTGGTAGAAGGTAGGGGGATTGAGACGCATAAATCCCATAGAGCAACCACATGCGGTTGGTTCTGGTGCTTGTTCTGGTTCTGGTTCTGGAGGTTATCTATGAATCCTTGCATAAACACTTGCTTCATCTGAAACTACTACATCATTGCGGCCATGTATTCTGGCGGCGGAGGTGGATCGTTGGCACCACGACCACGACCACCACAACCAGTCATCCTGCTAAAATTTAACAGGGGTATTTCAGCGATGGAAATTTAACGAGATACTGGAAACAATCATGAGGTAAAGAGACAACGAAGAGGAGGCGCAGATATATAGGAGTAGTCATATAAGACATACACATCCACACATGGAGTCAATAAAAAATCGGGCAGCATAACGTCATAGAAATTATGGAAAAAGGACACACTAGGCGGCGCGCAAACCGCGGTAAGAAATACATGACGCGACATAGCTAAGGCTATGTCAATCACGCCGCAAGAAAAATGTTGGCTACAGGAATTTGTGCCAGAGAACGCGCGGCCTGCCCCGAGTGAGAAAGGGGATCCGCGGTCCGGGACCTGGGTCAGAACTCCTGTGACATGACTCAATAGAGGGTTAAGAATCAGAACACCGGGTGGAATCAACAAGCTCATGATCCTAATGTCAGGGTTAGTAAAACTTACCAGCAAGGATGAGAGAGAAGATTTCCAGAGCATAGGTACGGAGAAAAAGGAACCTAATACCATAGATATCACGACGGGGTGATATCGATGTGGGCCCGTAAGCCAAACAATAAGTTCGCAAAATATTTTTTCAAAAACTGGACTCAACTTCGACCAAGGAGTGGTGGTGGCTTCCTACAGGCAGTCGACTCTGATACCAACTTGTGACGCCCCTAAAATCAATCAGTGTACAGTAATCATACACGCAGGGTACACGACTGAGATTAGGGTGCCACGGTGAGAATATCACAGCACAACAGTAAACACAAAAGGATAAACCAATATGTTACAAGATAAGGGGGTCGCACGGATCTGAATACATAAGTTACACAAACCATAATATCTGAGTACAGACATAGTTAGTCAAGTGTTTTCCTTAAGAAGGCTAGCACAAATCACATTAGAGATACAGATCAAAAAGGCAAGGCCTCCTGCCTGGGAGCCTCAGAAACTACTCCTGGTCCTGGTCAGCGGGGGTCTCGACGTAGTAGTAGCCACCAGCAAGGTACTCCTGCTCCTGGGCGCCAGCATCGACTGTAGCGGCCGATCAGGCAAAACAAAAGGAGGGAAATAAAGCAAGGGTGAGTATCTAACATACCCGCGAGTCTTACGTCCGCTACTAAGCATTTATGCATTTGTATCAAATGGAAAGGGGAGGTTGTATACAGTGGACTGAAAGGGAGCAAACTAGCATAAGTAAGAGAATCTGGGCCTATCGAAGACTAGCATCTTCCGGCGAGTCTTGCACCACAAGAAGAGAACAACCAACAGTTCATATAAAGCATAAAGTAGCAATGCAGCAGAAGTTGCTGCAGCATTTTATAATAGTAAGTTGTAATAATTAACAATAATAAATGCCTCTGAGTTCCCTTCCTCGACTTCCCTGCGAGGAAGAAGACCCGAAACCATACAGTTTGATAGTAGTAGTTGTTTGTAGTGGTAAGATCCGGCTTCAGCATAAAGGTTCCTGTTACCGTGGACACGGCTATTCGAATATATTAAACCCCCCTGCAGGGGTGCACTACTATTCATCCTGCACCCACGGATCTTCAGGGTGGCATACACCTTGTTAGGGAATGCCCCATCGAGGCTATCCGACACATCGCAACCCATCCTAGGCTCAGCAGAGAGGCCATCCGCCGGACTATATCCTATGCGCTCAGGGGTCTAGGTCCCTCACCCTTCCACGCTCCTGCATGGTGCGAGACTGGCCGGTGAAGCAAAAGCAAATCCAAATACGCCTGATGCAGCAAAGAAGACAATACCGCTTCCCGGCAATCAGCCCGTGGTACTGCTGACGTCTGAAGAGTTTTCGGACGAAACTATGACGCGGAGGGCCCACACTATAATCCCACGTGTAGGTAGTGCATACAGAACAATGGGCCTCTCAAGTCATCCACCGAACCATTTAGCATTTTAATATTACCTCGCAGACAACCGTTATCGTTGTCTGAATAACAACAAAACGGACAACGAACAACAACAAGGACCACCAGTACGCCGGGGCCTGCCCTGTCGTCCCGTCAAAGGACGCGGTTACCAACAAGGTGAACCGTGTCCTTACCTTGTCTCATGTATGCTCTTGGTAGAGCTCGAATTTTCGTGGTTTGGTAATGTAAGGCCCGATATGCGGTACTGTTCCTCCATCCATACCCGGGGACGAAGCACATATCGGTCCCACCGCGACATATGACAAAGCCATATGCCCCGGATTTCCAACATGATATCACAACATTACAGATACAAGGATACAACATCTCATACAATCGGCATACAACTGCCTTAATACAATACAACAGCGGAAGATATATGTCTGAGTGCAAACTACAATCAAATGCCTAGTGGCAAAGAGAAAAACATTGATTCCCATAACCACACGGGTCCAGGCCCTCCGACGGGATCCGCCTAACTAGTCGTCGTCGAGACTCCACGTGAAACGTCGATCACCATACCTGTTGTCGATCAAGAACCCTGAAAAGAGTTTGGGGGTAGTATCTGAGTACAGAAGTACTCAGCATCCAACTGTAGTGGTCAACTGACCCAGCAAGGACTTCATCATTCGTCATTCTAGGACAACTAGTAGTTTACGGTAAGGACGGGGTAAGTGGTGAGGTTGCTGCCGCACTAGCATTAATGAAGTGGCTAACGATCTAGAGAGTAAGATAAGAAGCCAAGCATTCGATGAGGAATGGCCTCCAACAAGTCTTCTATCCACCTACTATGCAAACATAATACCTATCATATCCTTGTCCTCCTCTTCGCATCCCGACGAAGAAGAAGCAGTCAAGGCACACACACATGGATCAAATTATATTAAGATTATCTCAGTTGTTGTTGTCTATGAACAAGGAGTAGGTCTCAAGTCGTCCATAACCGTGGACACGGCTTCTCGAAAAGATTTAACCCTGCAGGGGTGTACCAACTGCCCATTACAAGGCTCCGCACGCACGTCCATCTCTCTTAGTTGCTACCCATCACAGGAAACCATTTTATGATTTAGTTCCAAGAGATCCGAATCGACATGTCCCTCTAACTAACAACGAACAAATCCGGGTGGCCCCCGGGGAGTCGACACCCAATCCAAAAGCTGGCCACGCTCTCAGATCGGACTCTTCCGTCTCAACAGGGTTTGGGTTACCGAGACGCCTCACGTGAGGCCTCGGGCCCTCGCCGGTCAAAGGTGGACCAGTAGGGAAACAAAGTCCTCACTGGTCCGGGTTGTTTTAAAGGATGTCTACCAGGAGCTACCCGACAGGCATATATGCATGGTTTTCAAATGGTAAATCAGCTTGGGCCACCTCTAGAAATGTTTGAC
Organism: Bromus sterilis; assembly: GCA_950022295.1. Classification (NCBI taxonomy): domain Eukaryota; kingdom Viridiplantae; phylum Streptophyta; class Magnoliopsida; order Poales; family Poaceae; genus Bromus; species Bromus sterilis. The sequence goes on from OX465597.1 coordinate 158,535,224, forward strand.
GCTAGATAGGTAAGAAAAGGGGACCCCATAAAATCCCACACGCAGTTAGTCACACTCAGTATTAAAACCAATACCCGGAACTCGGATCCTAGGTGACTCAAATGGAATAAAGCGTCGGGGCGGGATAGCCCAGACCTTCCATCCTTATAATAATCATATCATCAACAACAATAATAATAATGTGATATCCCAAACCAAGGAGTAACAGGGTAACATCGTAGTATCCTAAGCATGCATACTAAGCAGGGGCTGAGCAACGAGCAATAGTAACATAGCAGTACAAAGTTTGCTGGGAGGGGACATGGTTGTATCGGTTTGAAAGAGGCTGTAAACATGTGCTAGGATCAAACATCGAACCTATCCTAGACTAGCATGCAAACCGCTGGTTGAAATAGAATGGATCATAAGTAATGTATAGTCCTTGCCTATTGATAAGTCGGGTTCCGAAGGTGTAGTTGATCGCAAGCTCGCATCGTCTCCGAGAGGTACCCGCGGAAGCACACAAGACGGTAAACACTGGAAAGCATTCAACGAGCAAGCATCTATTACTAAGAAGCAAACACAAGCAAGCATCAACAATAAGGCAACACGAGACATCGCACCTACCGTCGAGAGCGGTTACTAACAGGTTAAGTGGAGTACTCGTCACACACGACGATACCGCACGTTTACGGTGGTTCAAGTTGTTTAGCTACACAAGGTGAGCAAAGGTTGTTAACATGGCAAAGCACAGAAGCATGGCATATCACACAAACATTACAAGAGGTGAAGCATAAATAAACTGTCTAATCTAGTCATTTTAAGTGGGGGTAAAACCTATACATGGCAACTATTATGGACCCCACGATATTTATTGTATTTGGTACTGTTTTGCCCCTAAACATATTTTATTATTTTTATTAGCAAGCAAGAGCAGCATAAACACAATCTACACGAAATTCTAGTCAAGTTACATATAAAGAACATTTTAAACCGAGCAACGGTTAAAAAGTTATTAAAGAAACAGTTTACAGTGGCAAGGTTGTAATTAGCAGGTAAACAAATTCAAACATGGAAAAGGAGCACGTTTTATTAAACTATACAAAATTCTAAGCAACTTTCATGTTTAAAGCGTCGCGATCCGAGCTACGGTCTTAAAGATACGGGCACCGCAAAATAATAAAACAATCTGGCAAAATTAAATAAATACAGAAAAGGAAAAAAACTATCGGGCCAACAGTACTGGGGCGAGCCCAACTACGCAGCAATTGAAAAAAACAAAAAAAGAAAAAAAGTGGCTGGGCGCCTCACCTCATGGGTTGCGGCCCAGCTGCGGAGGGAGGCGCTGGATAGCGTCATGCGCGCCCAGGCGGGAGAAGGCAGTGGGCCGCGCATGGCTGGGCCCCTGAGGCTTGGGCCGCTGGGCTGCTGCAGGGGAGCTGGGCCGCTGCGGCAATCGCTGGACCACGCGAGTGGCCGGTTGGAGGCGCTCCCGGGTCGGGGCAGCCATGGCGGCGCTGGCCACCGGCGACGAAGACGGGCGGGGGACGCCGAATCCCGACGAGGGCGAGGTGGGTTCGAGGGCGCATGACGGAGGAGGGGTGTCGGGGTCGCTGGATCCGTCCAACTGGCACCGACGGCGGGGCGCAGGCGGCGGTGCGAGCTCGGCTCGAGCCGGCCATGGCTGCTGCTCCTCGCCGGCCATGGCGCATCGGCGGTGCGGCGGCTCCTGGGGACGAGAGGGAGGAGGTCAAGGGAGGCCGAGAGGAGAGAGAAGGAGGGCGTGGTGACCTGGGTGGTCGGCGGCAGCCGCGGTGGTCGCCGACAGTGAGGCGGCGGCGTGGCCGACGAGGAGATACGGTCGACGCGTCCAGATGGGGTCCGGGCGGGCCGACGGCGGCAGATCCCGGCCCTGCGGGGCTCGGGCGCGGTGGAGGCTGCTATGGAAGTGGGGAGGAGGTGACGTGGCAAGATCTGGGCTCTCCATTTCCAGATCCAATGGCCAGAATTGGCTGGGACTTAGGGTTTCGGGGAGAGGAGGACTAGGGGGAAAAAATTGGAGCAAATCTGGGGGTGTGGCTGCAATTTTGGCTTAGGGAAACCCTAGAAAGGGGTGGAGGAGTGGTGGTCTTTATATAACCCAGGTGGCTGGCAGTTTGAAAAAACATCCCCGGTTTTTCTCTCTCGCGCGCGGCGTTTACGTTTCTGGCCGCCGGGGGTCCGCAAGACCTCCGATTCGGGTAAAACTTCGAACTGCACGATCAGCGCGTCGAGCCGGCGGCGTTCACCTCACGCTAGAACCGTTCCGAAAACACTTTCCGGCGCGCTATAAAAATATCTCGTTTCATTATTAAACGGGGTTTTTGTTCCGTTGGCTGCGGCTGGTCTCGGTGTGGTTTTCACGACGATGATTGGGTGAAACCCGGTGTCGCAAAGGTCGAGTGTCAGGGTGGCAAGGGTCGGTCTCCGTCCGATACGAGATAAGAGGGGAAAAAATAATCGCCGATCGATAAATCGGGGATGCAAACACCGCAAACAAATCAGACAATCAAACAATTCACACCGAAAACAATTTTTTTTAGTTTTTGTGAAATTTGGGCTGTTACAGGTAACTCTCGCGAGATACGAGCAGGGGCCAAGCACGCCAGTAACGTCGGTCGTGCCCTCCATGTCGTTCCCGACGCAATACCGCTCGCGGGCACCGTTGGGTCGCCCGACTTCTTACCTTAAGGACAACCGGGGCTCAGGACCCTAGGGCGGCTATACAGAGCCAACAACGAGTGGAGTGCGAGGATTACTCCTCGATAACTCATAGTTGATGTGGGTCGGCAGAGCCGAGGTAGGGGACTTAAGCGGTGTCTACATTGTACCGTACATGTGACAGTTATAAATATTGTATCTGTGTTCACTCCCCAGAGTGATCACGACCCCCTATCTAATCCTAGTTGAATAACAATGCGCAGGGATAACTGCTGAATAATATATATATATTTATAGGAAGCATAGGATAAAGGAAGGTACATCAAGGAGCGACAATGACAGGCTATGCAATTGAATAGGTAAGCAACGTAGCAGCAGTAGTAACAATGCCTAGTGAAAAAAAATTACGGAAAAGATAGGTGATATCTGGGGAAGGAAAATGGCTCTGCTTGCCTGTAAGCTCGATGGTAGGGGTACGGTCGTCGACGACGTAGTCGTACCCGGCAGCGGTGTAGTCGGCGGCAGCAGCGGGGTCTACCAGAGAATAAAGGGGGAGAAACAGTAAATACAAACCAAGCATATACAATCAGATGCATGACATGACAGGTGCAATGTTAACGGTGTTCTAACGCAGTGCAAAGGGTTATGCTCGGAGCGAGAATTCATCCGGGAATGAAATACCGGCTCCGGGTGATTATCGACAAACGGCCTAGAGGGGGAATGTCTCGTGTTCATTGTGTTAGAGGGGGGTGGTGGGCATACGGATACCGTATTCTTATTCGTTATATTTTTCTGATCAACTTTCATATATAAAGATTTTGAATCTCACTTACGGTTTAAAAGATATTAAATTTAAAAGTTTTAAATCAATTTAAAAGAATTTCTGGATTTCTTTATTAATTAAACTCAACAGTTTCCACAAAAATGGAGTTGACTGGTCAAACTTGACCAGTGGGTCCCACTAGTCAGCCTCACATTTCTAATAAAACATTTTAATTTAATTAACAAGTCAATGGGGCCCATGTGTGATACTAACAGAGGCATAATTAACAGTTTGATTTATTTAAAAGGACAGGGGCCAACTAGTCATAGACACAACGTTAACTAACAGTTATGTTAATCTAATCAACAAGTTAAGTGGGGCAGGGCCCACTTGTCATAAGTCCAGGGGGTATTTTTTATTTTCTTTTAACTCTGGTTAATTAAACGGGGGGTGGGGGCCACATGGCAGTGACCCATCTATCTATTATCTATTAAAAGTTCTTGAAGGGTTCACAAGAAAAAAGATAATTAATCTAGAAATATCCACAATAATCAGAAACATCTAACCTTCAATTCAATAGATTAGAAAACCGCAACCGTTGGATTATTTTTAAAGTTGAAGAAATTACCCACCAATGCCATTAAAGTGTCCTCACTATTATTTCCTGTACGTATTATACGTGATCTACTAAACCCTAACGCTCGATCAGAAGCCGTCACAGCCGTCGGTCACTCCACCTCCTTCAATTATCACCGGCAGTCTCCAACGACCTTGATGCGATCCTACCACAAAGACAACCCTGCAATTTCCCCTCGAGGTCCACCATTATATACATGTTTGAGAATCTTTACTGGAGCTCTTCAGCGGCTGCAGTTTGGCTCTGTCGATCGATTCCGTATGTACTACCTCTGCACCCAGTATTGAAGATCCATCCACCTGCTTGATGTACTACGTGTGTACCTATTCTTAGGATCAGAAGCTTAAGATTTTCACCGGTACCCTTCAGCAACCTAGATGCGATCCAACGACGAATTTTCCCTCGAGCTCAACCCTTATATACATGTTTGATAATTTTTACTCATGCAGTGTCGCCATGGCTATCTATGCAGTTTTTTTGAGGCAGTATTGTTCTACGGTATATTTTCTATTTTCTCATGTAAATAAAGTACAATTGTATATTACAATGGGAATTGAGGGGGTTGGGATGAAGAAGGAGTTATTAACCTATGCCAGTTTTAGCAAACATGAGTAACAGAAGTTATTAAACAAAATGCCTCAAAAAATAGTTTAAGAAAGTTGCTGGTCTATCCAGTCTTGGAGCTTGGGTTTTAGACCCTCTTTTATTCTAATCATCAGGAACTTTAGATCTTGCACCATGTTTCTCCTCCAGTCTTGCATTGAGTGCTGTTCATTTCTGAATACTTTCCCGTTTCTCTGCATCCAAATGTTCCAGCAACCCAGTATAACAATTTCCATTCCAAACTGTTGTGGCAGTTGATTCATAGCAAGCATAGTTTCTTCATATATTGAAGTTCCTCTTTGTTTAAAAGGGATGATAGTCCTCCAGCATCTGTTAGCAAAGTTGCAGTCCCACATTAGGTGCAGCAAAGTTTCATTGCAATGACTGATGCAACAAGGACAATCATAGGTATCTAGATGCATCCCTTTTCTTTGAAGCATTCCTCTTGTATTGATTCTATTTTTAAGCATAAGCCAAAAGAAAATTTTGTGTTTGAGCCTACTTGCAGTTTTCCATATCTTGCTCATCAGTTCAGATCCTTGGTTATCTGCTCTTATGTGCTTGTAGATGGTCATGGATGAGTATGCTTTTTGACCTCTGCATGTCCAAGTATCTTTGTCCAGTGTATCAGTTGGAATTATCAGGTTTAACTCTTGTAATTGGTTCCAGACCTGTGTTGACAGTGGTGTATGAAACATCTCAGTCCAATCAGTGCATTGTCTAAATTTATATAATGTGATTCTGTCATCTTTTGCAAATGAATATAGCTCAGGGAATTGTAATTTCATTTGGTCTGTGTCCCAAGTGTCCTTCCAAAGTAATATGGTGTTTCCTTGCTGAGGAATGATTGTGGCTTGATTCTTGTAAATGGGTATCAATGGAATGTGAGCTTTCCACCAAAAAAACCCACTATCTGATTATCAGGAGGCCAGTTTCCATAAGCAGTTTCCCAGAGGAGGGCTACCCATGGCAAGTCTTCTTTGTTAAGGAATTTATGTATGTTTTTCATTAGTAGGGCTTTGTTGTGTGTTGCAATGTCCAATAATCCAAGCCCTCCTTTTTCTTTTGGTCTACATACTTTATCCCAGGCAATTAATGGAGATCCTCCTTGTTCATGTCCAATTTTCTCCAGAAAAATGTCCTCAGATATTTATTGATTTGATTGATGATCCCAACTGGCAATGAGAGTGAGCACATGAAGAAAGTTGGTAGAGCAGAAAACACTGCTTTTATGAGAAGCATTCTTCCATCATAGGAAAGCATGGTAGTGCATCCAGATATCCTCTTGTCTATTCTTTGAAGGACATGAGCAAAATGTTCAGTTCTTGGTTTTGTGAGTCCCATTGGAAGCCCCAGATAAGTAAAAGGAAAGGATCCTAGCTGACACTGAAGGCTATTAGTCAATGCATTGATTCTTCTTTCATCAACATTAATAGGGACCAAAAAATATTTGTGATAGTTGATTTTGAGCCCAGTAAAATCAGTGAAGAATTGCAATAAGCTTTTCAGGTGTTCCAATTGGATACAATTGGCAGGAAGTACCAAAATTGTATCATCAGCATATTGTATGATGGGAAAATCAGGGCAAGCAATGGATTGTATGGGTGGTTCTATTATTTTGGCAATCATTGCCTCTTTACAAATGGTCTGAAGCAGATCAGCAGCCAACACAAAAAGCAGAGGAGAAAGAGGATCTCCTTGTCTTACACCTCTTTTGCAGTGAATGATTTTGCCAGGAATGCCATTGAGAAGAACAGCAGAAGTTCCTGTACTGAATATCAATTGGATCCATTTGCACCATTTTTCCCCAAATCCTTTTGCTTTCATTATTTCAAGAATTGTGGAGTGTTCAATCATGTCAAAAGATTTCTCAAAATCTAGCTTCAAAACCACTGTTTGCTTTTTAGAAATGTTGGAGAGATGGAGATATTCATAAGTCCATGCCACACAATCTTGGATAGATCTTTTCTTAATAAATCCATACTGATTGGCACTGATAAAGGATTGAATCACTTTTTGTAGCCTGTTTGCCAGCAATTTGGTAATGATCTTGATAGTATAGTTAAGAAGTGAGATTGGTCTAAAATCATTAGCATTTCTAGGAGTGTCAATTTTGGGAATCAGAGCAATGAAGGCTGAGTTTATACTATGAAGATTGATTTGACCTGCATGAAAATCAGAGATCATCCTGTAGAAGTCTTGACAAATAATGTACCAGCATTTCTTTATAAAAGCTCCATTAAAACCATCTGGTCCAGGTGCTTTATCTGTTGGCATTTGCTGAATCACCTCATCAATTTCTTTGGTGGTGAATGGTCTTTCTAGATCATCAAGGTTATCCATTTTTTGAAGTGTGGAAGTTAATTCCAGTTGATTGCTTGTTGGGATGGTGACACCAAGTCTATTTTTGAATGCTTGCCAGAGAACACTTGCTTTATCTTCTTGTTCAGTGATCACATTTCCATTCTCATCAGTTAATTCATTGATGTAATTGTTTCTGAATTTGATTGTTGCCTTTGTTTTGAAGAAATGTGAGCTTTCCTTGTCAAAATTGACCCATCTGATTGTTGCCCTTTGTTTCCAGTATGTTCTTTGAAAATTCAGTAAATTTGTCAGGTGTTCCTTCAGAATTTCTCTACCATTGGCGTCAATATCAGAAAAAGGTCTAAATTCTTCACAGAAATCCCACATGTGAATAACATCATTGCATGCCTTGATGGATGAAGCCAAGTTGGACAAATTTTTTGACCATATCTTTAATCCTTTTCTAAGTCTTTTAAATTTTGCTGTAAGGATCTTGGCACTATCATCTTCTTGTACAGGTTGATTCCAGTTGTCTTTCACAGTCTTTTTAAAATCCTTGTGATCTAACCAGAAGTTCTCAAATCTGAAAATCTTTGCTCTTGGAATGCTTGTTGCAAGGGTGATGCAGCAGGGAGTATGATCAGAGCTGGTCTTGGCTAAGGTTTTAACAGTGGTGTTGGGGTAAGAAATTGTCCAGTGTTCATTTGTAAAAATCCAATCTAGTTTTTCTAGCAATGGAGCATCCTGCATGTTGCTCCAAGTGTAACTTCTATCCTTCAGTGGGATTTCTACCAGTGCAAGGGAGTGTATTGTTTCATTAAATTGCAACATGTTAGAAATATCTCCAGTGCCCCTGTTTCTGTTGTGTGGATATCTTATGTAATTAAAATCCCCCACAATCATCCAATCTGATGTGTCAGGCATTTGGATGTTTTTGAACCACTCAATAAACTCTAATCTTTTGGCATTGTCACATGGTCCATAAATGTTAGTGAGGATCCATGATTTGTTGTTTCTCAGTGAGGTAAGCCTAACAGATAAGGAGAAATTGTTTTTATGTAAACATTCACCTTGAAATAAACTTCCATTCCACATAGTTAGAGTGCCTCCAGAAGCACCACAAGATGGGATAAATTCAAAATCTCTGAGTCTGTTGGGGCTGAAATTTGCTAAATAGGATTGGTCAAAATTCTCTTTTTTTGTCTCCTGAAGGCAGACAATGGAGCAGTTGGATTCATCAATCTTATTAGAAAGAGCCAACCATTTATCTTTAGAGTTGATGCCTCTGATGTTGCAGTTTAAGATATTCCAGTTGATAGCCATATATAGAGATAAGTTCTGAATATTCTCTTTCTAGTCATTGCATACCAGATTCTCATACAGCAAAAGGAGAAGTACACAGTCATATATGAAATTATTATTACAATACCCAGGAACAGCAAAAGAAAACTAGTTCCTTCTATCCTTTTCATCTTGTCTTCCTTCATCCACCCTTGCAGGATTAAGCCCTTTTGGGAGGCCTGGCTCCCTTTTCAGATGCTATTTTCTTTCCCTTCTTTTTGTTTTGCAGTATTTCCTCCGTTGTGTCCTTTGCATTGACCTTGCAATAAGAAATGTTCAAGTTTTTTACTGCTTTGCTTTTAACAACAGGAGGCACTATTTTGCAGGTTGTGCAAGATTTTGTTCATACAAAGTTCAGGTTTAAAGACATTTGCTTGACAGGTTAATCTTTCACTCCTTCTTACCTCAGATTCAACCAGTGGTGCTCTCTCTTTCCTTTTTCCTTTGGCATGCATAGCACTTGTGGAGGATGCCTGATTATCTCCCTTGTCAGATACTTTGCTGGATTTGCCCTGGGGAGTGTTAAATAGATTAGATGCATTCATATCATCTAACCTATGTTGGGAATTTCCATTGCAATGAGGTTCAGAATTAACAGGGCATTTATCAGGTATGTAAATGGTCATTAATTCCTCAAGTTCTGACCCATCCACAATAATATTCCACATTTCAAATTGTAGAAATTTGCAAATCCAATCAAATTTCCCAGGACATAACAACTGACTAGCAATAAAATGGGCCCATTCCTTAGGTACCTGGAGATGTAGGGAATCATCTTGTCTGGGAAGGAATAAAGAATTCCAAGTGTCAGTGGAGAAGGAAGCAGAGAAATCCTCCTGCTCCTGCATAAGAGAGGCATGTGAATATTTTCCTTTTATATAAAATCCAGGTGGAGGTGAGCAGTTTGATGAGGAGGCATTATCAGAAGAGGTGACCTCATCTCCATGCTCGATCAGAGGGCCACCATTAACAAACTGGGAGCTGACTTCATATTCTCCTGGTTTCTCCATCTCAATTTCTTCATCAACAGAGCTGCTAAAGTCAGAGTTATATGTTGAGGGATCTGGAGTAGGTGCAACCTCAGCAGGCTGAATTACAGGATCCAAGGGATTATCTGGTATATAAAAGGGATCCACTGCCCAGTTTTCAGGTTGCATAATTTCTAGTTCAGGAGCAAGCAGTCTTTCTGCATTTTCACCTGTCTGAAAGGGTGCATTGTTCAGAGCAAGTTCTAGCATATCTTGATGGGCTTCGGGCCCATGAGAGATTTGGCCCATCAGGTTCAAACCATTTCCCTCCATAATGTTAACTGAGCTATCTGAAGAATTGGCAGTAGAGTTTGATCCCAGTGAAAGAGACAGATTGCTGTCAGAGCCCTGTTCCAAGTCAGAACTATTAATATAAATTTCTTCTTGGACTACTGGCTGCTCTTCTATAGGTTGCATCAGTACAACCATCTCAACAAATTCACGAGGCACTATTTCCTGATCCAACTCATCTTCAATTTTTTTTCCCAGCAGGATCAGCCCAATGCCCCCATCCAGGCAGATGGTCATCATCCTCAGCCATAATCATATTTCATTTAAATCAGGAACAATTGGATGTGGAGCATTTAAATCATCCACTGCTTGATGTTGGAGCAGAGGGCCAATAAAATGATTGTTCTGGTTAGGATGAAAATGTGGGTTGATAGGTGCAGGGATAGGATTACCATTTGGGGGAATTGGGTCTTCATCTGGAGGTCCCCCCCAACAGTTCTTGTTGCAGTATAACTATAGGCAATGTCCAGGATTCCTGGATGTCCCCTTCTCCCATGACAATGCTCAAAGGAATGGTGCTTAGATCATTTACCCTCACTTTAACAATGATATAAGCTCTAGTGCTTCTCTGTCTATCCCACAGGATAAGTTTGGCAAATCTTCTCACTGCATTGGCCGCCTCCTGAATATCTCTCTTGTCAAAGGGAAAACCCACAAGCTGAATCCATACTTCTCTATTGACAGCAAAGTTTCTCCAGTTCAATCCTTGATTATGCTTTTGGAAGATCATGTGAATATCATCAAAAGGATGAGGGCTCTCAAAACCAGTGTATCTCTGTCCAGAGCACTACTGAATCTGACATAAGCTTGACCAAAAGGGCATGGGCAGATTTCAAGAAACTGAGTAGGCCTGACATGCTCTAAAAATTCCTCTATGATGTTTCTTAATTTAGCAAACTGGACATTCTGATTGGGCATGGGAAGCATAGTAACAATGGCCCATTCTTCATGAGCTGGAACAGAGGGGGAAGAAAATACCCTAATCCGTGCTGGCCTTCCTTGAACTTCCATTGCTTGCAGCCCTGGAGGAAGAAATTGTCTTGGATCATAGGGGAAGGCTGCCATTGGGGCCGTCGAAGGAGAAGCAGAAGCAGGTGGAGGAACGGCGGCGTAATCAGTGCTCGTGGTGGTTGGATTTGCTTGTAATGGAGTAGGAAGCAAGCCTGGAGCAGAGGAAGGTGCCTTAATTACCGGTCTATACACCTGGGCGGTTGCCTTCTGAGTTTTCCCATCTTTGGAAATGGCTATGGCTGCCCCAGGATCACGACTACTACCATAAGAGGAAATGAAACGGCAGTCTACGGCAACATGGCCCCACCTTTTACATCGGTGACATTTGCTCTTATTAGTACAATTGGGCCTAGGATGGTCCTGGCCCAAGCACCTGGTGCAGAAAGGGCTTTTCCTGCGGGCCGCTTGACTACCTCGTGTTTGAATAGCAGAGGATCCCGCCCTCGCGTCATGATGGCTATTATTGCTGTTAGGGCCGTGATTGATTGGGGCATTATCACGCCTAATTAAAACTTGAGCGCTGTTATTGGGGCCATGAGTCTGTCTTGAGTGATCTTCATTTGAATTTTGAATTTGGCTACTATTTCCCACTTGATCCAAGTGAGTATTGACCTTATCAAAATGATCAGCAGATCTTGAGTTGATGCTCAAATTGTTGATGAATCCTGGGGTTTGGACTGCTTGAGCATACGATCTCTTCTTAGAATGGTTCACTTTGGTCCAGGAAGTCTCTTGTTCCTTCTGATAGAGCTCAAATTCTCTACGAAAATTGGGGCCTCCAGAATTCAACAACAAAAAAGACAAGCTAAAAAGTGAATTGATAATATTACCTCCATTGTAAATGGCAAATCCAACATCCAGTGAAGAGACAGAGAATCTGAAAGTTAGATTTTGCAATCTAACCACTTTGAATAAACTTGTTCTGCCTCCAAAGCAGGATAGAAGAATGACAGGAACTGCGTCTTCAGCAATTCTGATCTTTGATCTTCTGAACTCTGACACCAGAAAGAATTCTCTCAGTCCCCTTCCTTCTTGATAGTTGATCGGTTTCTTGAGCTTATCCCAGATGAATTTCTCAAAAGCTGAGCCCTTCTCGAATTGGAGATCTTGTAGCGCCATGTCTTCAAAAGCCACTCCAGGAGGTCGGTGGTCACCGTGTCCGGAGTAGATCACGATGAGGGATTAGTGGTTACTGTGCTCGGAGTGAGACCCAGTAATAAGGTTCTGGTCGACGTGGCTGGAGTAGCCAGCGGCGAGGAGTTGGTGGTGGTGGACGCCGTGGCCGGAGTGGCCAGCGGTGGAGGAGGGGAGGCGCTCTCTCACTCTCTCTCGCTCTCTCTAGGCTCTCTCGCTTTCACGGCACATGGTAAGGTTCCGAAGAAAGAAAATGTCACAGGCCATGCGCATACGTGTGTTGCTTTGCCCGTGCTATCTATGCAGTTTGGTTCTTTCGATTCCTTAGGTACGTGTATGCGTAGTCAGTGTTAAAAAATCAATCTACCTGTTTGATGTACGTGTTGTAATGCTTGCAGTGGATTTTATGGATCAATTCACTCTCTTGCTGAACATGTGCGTCCAGCCTGATGCTGACACAAAGAGGGGCAGGGCGACGCCGAGGTTAGAGAAGATGGGGATCGGGAGAGGAGAGACAAAGGTGGGAGAGAGATGCATTTTTTTCTTTGAGAGAGAGGTTGGGCCCAAATTTAAGTGAGATAGAGTTGAGCGAGAGTTTTTTTTCTTTTTTCTGAAGGGTAGGCCCCACATGTAAGTGACATATGAGGACAGGGGCAGAAATGTCAAAGAAAACGGTCAAAGCCTTTTGACTGGACGAAAACGGTGCATAAGGGCATTTCTATAAGTGCACCTAACGGAAGAGGGGCCAATTTGAGCATGCTTCAAAATTAGGGGCAAATCTGAGTAGTGGGATCAAGTTAAGGGCACAGATGTAAATGTCCCTAAATTCTATCAGTGGAGGAAATATCAAGATCACACTGCGGGGCGATATCTTAGCAAATATAGTGATTGAAGAACTTTTGCACAATCAAACAATAGTGGTTGTCACATTGAATTTGATCAAAAATTCTACTGTGAGAACTTTAATCCTTCTCTGTAAACCCAAATACAAATTTACTAACAATTTATTAGCACGGATATTTCAACGCACAATAAATGCATCCAGGGTCTACTTTGGTACTAAATTCCATAGACAAATCATGGTATTATATATAACAATACAATTATATATATTTTGTGGAGTTTCAACATTATGTCTTCATGTTGTAAACTTATTATAGGCATTGTGAAAGATATGCTCTCCCTACAATGATGGGTGTCGACGAAAGTGTCAAAGTAACGATTGAACAACAAATTTTTTACAAAATAATTCAGAAATGTGATATGCTGGTGTTAAAAAAAGGTTTGACTCTAACCTTGCTCGTGAAATATACTTTAACTTCTCCAATTTGTTATTTATCTACTCTCATATGTTTTCTCTTAATTTCAATTAGAAATCTATGTACACAACAAAATAAAAAAAAGTGAGATTATAGCAGGTAAATGTTATAACAAGAATGGTAAATCATAACTATATTTGAAATTCATTTCATAAAGTACCTGAAAATACCGACCTACAACCAGCATGCTCTACACTAGCTAGGTTGTCTTTGATGACATATGTTTTAGTAATATAGCAATAAGTACTGACACTATTACATTAGGTACCTACTTATGGTAAGCAATGATATGATAACATCAACTTTCGTGACGTTTAATTGCAAATAGGTCTTTAGGAAAAACATGTGAATCTACCATACTAGGGCACGATATTCAACTAAAAACCTTCTATGATAAAACATGTGCATCTACCATATTCTCATAAAAGTTAAATTCAAAAATATGCAAAAATACATTAAATTTTCCAAGTGAGCTTCATTTGTTAAGTTGAGGACAAACTTGAGACGAAATATTTAAACGGTGTAATTGAAGAGGTATGTCCATGAACATTTCAGTAATTTTAAATGGCTTATGAAACTATATTCGGTTACACAATATTCTTCAAATTCTGTTACGCAAAAGATGACACACGTCACCCCTACACAAATTGACGAAACAACCTTCTTGGTTTTTACTGAAAACCTGAAAGATGAATTCCTCTTATGCTTAAAATCAAAGATTCATGAACAACGAATACAAATTTAAACTAATGACTTCATTTAAGAAAAGTTTGTCACATACTAGCCTGCGCGTATGCGCGGGCCACTTTCCTAGTTAGGTACTAATGGTGGATATGAACGGTGGGGTCCTGTCGGGGGTATGGACCAAGCCCAAAACCCGGCATTAGATCTGTGGGCCGACTCTCCTATGGAAGGCCCACGAAAGAAGACCCGGACACGGGCCGGTTGCGTCAAGCAAGAAGATCAAAGCTGTAGAAGGAATTCGACTTACCTTGTATAGCACGTAGCATATTTTTAAAGTGGAATAGGACTCCACCTCGTGTCGGAGTCGGACTCGCGGAACCCCGGGACCCGGCGCCTTTATAAGTCGAGCTCCACGGGATCCAGAGTCAGAACAATCTCAATCCAAAGATAGGACTAGACACTTGTTGGCGTAACCTAGATCTCCTCGAGACCAAGGTTGCGAAACGACTCTCTTGTTATCGATCCACCAACTATTCTATTCAAAGAGTCGGAACCCGTAATAATAAGAAGCAGGAGTAGGCTTTTACCTTGAGACAAAGAGGGGCTGAAATCGCCGAGTCTCTTTTCCATGTCGACTCTCTCCATGAATTCGCCTCGCAGCAAAGGTCCCATGTTAAGTCCAACTGTACGGACATCTGCCGTGACTTTCCCACGACAGTTGGCGCCCAACGTGGGGCCTGCGCATGCTGGTGTTGAGATTCTGGAGGGAGCTCTACAAGGCATGGAGGGATTCGTCGCCGGACGGATCACCAGAAGCCGGTGCGCAAAGATCTGCATCAACGATTCAACTTCGGGTCCTGAAGCCGATTCCATCAAATCAGGATATCGGGTCATGATCGGGTCTATTCACATCTTCATCGGTCAAACAGACAGATCTGGGCCAAAACCAGATCAGAAAGTTTTCACGGAAACCTCAAGCTGGATTTCGGACATGCCCTATGGTCTGAAAAACGCAGGAGTCACCTGTCAGCAAATAAGCAACTTCCAAAGTATGAGTCGGCCAAGCGCCACTCCTCACCATGCCTTCGTAGGATTTATTGGTGGGTCCCCAGAGCCGGAACAGCCCGTCGAGATCCCGACTCATGGAGACACAGAAAATTTCTCTGATGCCGACTCATATCAAGAAGAAGATAAGTATGAAGACACCAGGTCGATTCGATCCGTTAAAAAAGGTGGACTCGGATCTGACCCAGAGGAGTACAATCCAGATTCTCCCTACCTTAAATACCCTCGGGAAGGAACCATCTACACAACAGACACTCGTAGGTGGTGACACTCTTCAGAAGATGGGAGCCCGGCTTATGAAAACTACAAAACTGATGACATCCAGAATCCATCACACGACTCAAGCACACGAACCACCAACGTGTGGCAGCGACTGAGCCGAAACAGAACCAACTCTGACCAGGAACTAGAGGAATACCAGGAAAAAACCACGAGGCTGCAAACAGAGATAGTTTGGGAACATCAAAATCTCGTAGAAGCTCAAGGCCTGCTCTTACAGCAATTACAGCACAACAGTACCCAAGAGTCAATAAGTCGTCGGCTAACACCTATAACCAACGCACTAAAGCGCATAAACGAAGTTGCCGAAGACCTAAGGTGGCTCGTGGATGCTGTCGTCAGCTATGCCGAGTCCAATAAATCCAAATATGGGGGAGTCCCAAGCCAAAGCTGAACGCGCAATAAAAAGTGCAGACGCAACCTACAAAAACATGGTGGCAACCATTCTCAGAACTACGAATAACCATTACAGTAGGAAGTAAGGTATCGGGATTGCGGGAAAGGCATGCAAGAAACTTTCCCAAAGCACTCTAAACCCCGCCGCGCTGGTAATCATTCGTGGGGTCAGTGTTACTTCATGCAAGATTACAGATGCCTAGTCGAGGAAAGTATCCAAAAGGCAAACCAGTACGACGGCCGCCCAGCCGGCTCATGCTATTACAAGAGATCAAGAACATGGACCCATCCACAATAAGAGTCAGACCGTAATTTCTTGTTCTCAATATAAGTCAATTTTCATCGCACTAGGCTATCATCATATCTAATATACAAGTCGACTTTCGTCGCAAATAGGCTATCTCCATATCTAACATATAAAGTCGACTTTCGTCGCAAATAGGCTATCGCCATATCTAACACCAAGTCAATTTTCATCGCAACAGGCTCTCGCCATAAAGTAGATTTTCATCGCAATAGGCTCTCGCCATAAAGTCGATTTTCATCACAACAGGCTCTCGCCATAAAGTCGATTTCCATCGCAATAGGCTTTTCGCCATAAATACATAAATTCGATTTCCATCGCACTAGGCCTTCGCCATATGTAAAGTATTCTCTCGTCGCACCAACTCTCGCCACACTTATGCATAAAGTCGACTTTCATATTGCATGTCTATTCATTTTGCTTAAATACATTACATCATAAATATTGCATCAATTACATATTTTTACACCTTTTCTTAGAGACCTGGGGGCTTGATCAACCCTCTATCGGCTCTGAGCATGTATATTGCTTAGTCAGGCGAATCGGGGAGCTCGATGATACTCTTCGACTCTTGACTGAGAAGCTGGCATATATATGTAAAACTCCACATGTGTATCTTATTCAGGGGAAGTAGGGGAGTTCGATGGCACCCATCGACTCTTAACCGAAGAAATCCTCGCATATACATGAATTGGCCACCCATGCTGTTCGGCCTGTATAACTCAAGCTTATATGACTATCGCTAACCTGGTTAGTCTAAACTTTGGGGGCTTTCATAAAACCCATATCGAGTTTAGTCTTGAGAGCCGGGCACGCTAGTTATATAAGTCATTTTTACAGAGAAGTTTCGACTCTTGAACCCATAATCTCTCTCAACGCGAGAAGATGAGGTCCAAGCCCCCTTCTACTAGCCTTTGCATATCCATTTTTGCACTAAAAAATCATCCTGCATCTTAATCCATTTATAAGAATTTTTCTTAAAAGTTAGATCTATGTGACTCGGCACAGCACTCAGATGCATATAACGACTCATGGGGACTACACTTCAAAGTTTCTTCTCAAACAAAGACTCGTTACAACACCCAGATGCATACACCGACTCTTGGGGAGTAACACCTCAAAAACTCCTTATCAAAGGATTTGGCATTATGGCACACACACGTCGATTCATCTGCCTACGACAGCTGG
Organism: Bromus sterilis; assembly: GCA_950022295.1. Taxonomy (NCBI): domain Eukaryota; kingdom Viridiplantae; phylum Streptophyta; class Magnoliopsida; order Poales; family Poaceae; genus Bromus; species Bromus sterilis. Next base: position 158,552,250 of record OX465597.1, read on the forward strand.
CTGCAACCATAGCAAGCTAAGGTACAGAAACCGGCTTTCTTCAAAGTGTCTCAAATACTACACGCGTCAAAAAGGAAACACAAAGCATAAACTTAGCCAAATCAAGCTCTCTCAAGAAACGACCGTTATGAGTCGACAAGCAAAGGGGCAAGAGCACAAGGGATAAAGCCGACTTGCGCCATAAAATATCAACATTCAAAGGCCACAAGGCAAATCCAAGGAAAAATAGCATAAGAGTACTTGAACAACACACTAGTCACAGACCACGGGACATGTTTCCCAATATTACAAACCCGGCACTAAGGCTGTATCAAATGTATCATAAACTTTTTTAAAGTCGGTCGCATAGAGCCTATGCATGATCACCGGCTTTGTCCTGCAATGATGACCCAGCACCACCTGCAGACAACATGAGGACATTACACATCTCAACCAAGTATGCATCAGAGATGTAATCCATCTTCAGCTCATCTTCTTCCGCACCTGAAGTCGGCTCAACAGATCCTGCCGGCTCTGCGACTTTCTTTGGGGACGGAAGGAGAGAAAACTCGGTTGGGGAAGGAAAAACAACTCGGCGCCTCTTGTTATAATCATCATATCCGTCTTCCAAATAAGCCAGATCCATCCCATCAACTATCTTGGTGGCGGCCGAGCGAGTCTCTCTGTGAACTTTGGTACGATCCTCCTTGGTGAACTTGGAGTTGTCAGCCTTGAACTCTGGGAAGCCGGAAGCTAAAAGTTCCGTCTTTAGACTGGGATGATAGGCTTTGGTGAGCTCCAGGCCTCGCATCACACCCATACATCAAGCCGAACGCTTGCCAAGGTTCACACTACTAGGGAAATATCTATACATGGAAAGCTTATTAGTGACGCATTTTATATGTAATGCGCCACTATGTTGTAAGGGGTGGCGCACTGGTAAAAAATGTGCCACCTATATGGCCTTATAGGTGGCGCATTTTTAAAAATGCGCCACCCCTAAGAGTGGGCCAGCCCTAGATCCCCTTATACGTGGCGCATTTGGAGAAATGCGCCACCCCTAAGAACCTTATAGGTGACGCATTTCCGAAATGCGCCACCCCTAAAAGCTTAGAGGTGGCGCATTGTGGAAATGCGCCACCCCTAAGGAATTATTAGTGGCGCATCTAGAATGTGCCACCCATAAGCTCTTAGGGGTGACGCATTTCCCATATGCGCCACTAATAAGAAAAAACTGCGCGGGAAAATTCCCAAATACACCCCCCCGGTGGACCGCCTTTTCAATTTGAAAAAAATAAAAGAAAATGATAGAAATGTCAAAAAAATAAAAGAAAATCAGTTTCCCAAATGATATGTGGTCTAATTGTTAGGAAAATTTACAAATATGAATTTCGACTTTTTTTGCAAAATCTCCCGAGAATTTCGTAAAATGGGCTTAACTTTTGCATACGACCTCCGATGAAAAAGTTTATGATATGAAAAATCATCTACTCGAAAAGTTATATCCAAATTCAATCTCATCTCATTAATCTATTGGGTGTTCGTAGCTAGATGTTTGTTATCGATAAACTTTTGGTGGATCTATGATTAAATAACTACTTATTTTTCTATAAATATTTTTTCGAAAAAATAAAGAGAAAACTATCTAGCGCCTGTAGTTTAATTTTGACCCAGTTCTAGTTGAATCGATAATTTTTTGTCTTTTTATGAGAGGTGTATGCAAAACAGTTTACATGCAACTATTTGATCAATTATACATAAAATATGGTCTAATATTTTTGTAAAATGGTTCGGTAGAATTTTCCAATAAATATTTGGTAGGTTCTTCATAAAAATCCCCTTTTTTCTAACTTAGAAATTTAAAATTGATTTTAGTCGTTCGAAAAAGTAAAACTTACTTCAGTAAACATGGTTTTCCAATCTAACTTACACACTTGTGCAAAATATGAGATTCTTGAAAAAACTATGCCACAAATGTGGCTATAACATTGATCATTTGGTTTGAAAGTCATCAATGTTCAGACATGATAGCTCGTTTCTGAGAATAAGTTTTAAGATATTTACAGTATTCCAAGTTTGCTCTTTTTATGGTAACTAGTCCACAAATGATGAATCAGTACAATTTGTTTTTTTATGAGAGTTGTATGAAAAACATTTTACATGCAACTATTTGATTAATTGTACATAAAATATGATATAATATTTTAGTAAAATAGTTTGCTACAATTTGTTAACATATATTTGGTAGTTTGTTCACAAAACCCCCATGTTTTCGATACTCAAAAAATAAAAATGGCTTTCCGTTTTTGTGCACAAAAAATGAAAACGTACTTAAACAACATTGTTCACTATCCATGATTCTAAGTTTGTTATGTTTTATGGTAACTATTGTTCCCCATATTATAAAAGGATTTGATATAATTATTTTACAAAGATTTTGTTGTTTCGTCAAAAACAATCCCTATTTTTAATTAAAATTAGTTATAAATAGTAATATTTTTAATAGCTCGTTTTTAGAACACTTTTTTATTTTATTTGCCGTATTCTAAGTTTGTTATATTTTATGGTAACTAGCCCACAAATGATAGCATAATACGAAGGTTTTTCACTTTTTTTCATGTTATTTTAAATCTTTTACATCGGTTGAAAAATGCGATCAAAACAGCGGGCATGACCGTTCATTAACGAAGGTGGAATCTTGCAAAAAATCTTGTAAGATATTTGATAAAATAGGTACTTGCGTCCCTAAAAATTATTTTTAAAATAGATTTTTAGTATTCCAATTTTTGTGATTTTATCTCTATCTGATGACTTAGCCCTAGTTCATTCGATTTTACATTAACTATTTAATGGATATATTTTGTTAGATGTAATCCTTTGAAATTATTTTTAGTGGCTTGGAAATATTCCTTTAAGGCCCATTGAATTGTTTCTCATTTTCTTATTTATTTTGGACCTCAAGATTTTCCTCTTTACCTCTCTTCTATTTTTCGAAAATAGGAATTGAATCAGTAATAGTTTTTTTAGATCGAATCAGCAATAGCTCTTGGGCTGCCCGGGAATTGTCCTCTCATCTCGTGTACCATTAGGCCCATCCGGACCTCCCTTATGCCCTCCCGTGGACGAACCGATTCACCCTAAATCCAGGCCAATCCCCACCTTCTCCTCCCTCTTGACTCCCTCCTCCCTCGAGCGCCGCCACCCATCGCCACCTAGCCCCGCGCCTCCACCCATTGAAACCATCGCCGAGGTATCGCCTAACCCTAGCTCATCTCCTTCCCGTGTCCTGCACCTCCCGCGCTTGCTGCTGAGACACGAATGGCGAGCCCGAGCTCTTCCGGCTTGGCGCGCCTCTCTCTGGCACCGGTGCGAGCTCCTGCAACCCCCATCCATGGCGCCTTCGTGGAGCTCCTTCGGTGCGCCGCCATACCCCTCTTCCACGGCCACCTGCGTCGCTCGGCTGGCTTCCGCCATGTCCCTTCCGCCACCCCTACTTTGGTCAGGATCCCTCACATCCAGCGACGGAGAGGCCAGTGGGCGCCCGATCCGGCACTGGCGTGGCCCAGGTTCGTCCCTCTACTCCCCACTTGACCTACCGTTTTTTCTCCTTTGCTGTAGACCCATGGCGCGGACGGAGGAGGGGGAGCAGCAGGACGATCATGAACGGAGGAGGACGGAGCACCTTTCTCTTGCAGGTTTTTCTCTTTACCTTCCTTTATCTTCTTTTGCTACATCTTACCCGGCCTTTGTTTGTGATGCAGATTAGTGAGAAGAATCAGGAGGAGGAGCTCAAGTAGGGCCACCACGGCGCACCACCGCAGCAGCAGGTAGCATAGTCATCTCCATCTCTGGGATGTTGTTTTATTCTGCATATGTACATACTGAATAAAATCCTATTTTCCTTCCACCAATTATGATTTTACATATAAACTGAAAAATGTGATTTCCTTTCACTCCAATGATTAAAGTATTCAATTCAATGTTACCATTTGTAGTTCAAATGATAATGAAAAATTGCAACAATATGACAGGAGTCACACTCCCTTGATTCGTAGTTTTCGTTCTGATCAATGCAATTCTGTTCACTTGTTTTCTTCAGCATTTCCTGATGAAATTTGTGGTTTTTTGTTTGATAATTTTTGCTTTCTAGTATGCTGGAGTGTGTAGACCATCAGGTGCAAGACCACCGGGACTGGAAGGCTGAGGTACGTACATGCGCCATGTGCCTCGCATGTTCAAGAGCAACTTCAGAGAAGGTAGTGACAGTTGAACCAAAAGTTAATGCACTCGAAACACATGTTCCTTTCATATCTGATAAAGCAGTTTCTGATGCGTTCTCTCCTTTGTTGTGACTCATTTTAGGTACAAAGGCTGCCCCCGGGAAGAGAGCTGCGGCCAATTAGGTCTGGATATTGTTGTCAGGAGTCCCGTGAAGCAAGAATTTAAAACTTTTGTTGTTGGCTAACGGATTGCATTGGAAATGTATTGTTCTTCGTTGCCTAATTCTTGTTGTAGATAATAGGATTTGTAGATAGCAAGTTATTTTCCTAGTGGTCACTTATGCTTATCGTGTCTCACGCTGAAAAAAATGTACAATGAGATTGTTTGACTTCTTTCATGCTTATAGTATACTTGATCACGGCAGTGCTATTTTCTGTGATCTTTACTATCATTTGCTAGTGTGATTCTTCAAGATGAAAAATTAAAAGCCAACTATTGCAAATAAGCTTTCTGCATCTTGAGAATTATTATTCATGATATCCGAATAATGTAGTTGATCATGATTGTTGTTAAATGCTATTTCCTGATATGATATGAGCACTCAACCATTGTACAACTGTTAGCATATATGTTCTGTGCCCGACACTATTATTATGTTGTCAAAACATGTTCAACAGAATTGATCGAGTTACTGCAGTAGAAGCATGATTGGCTGGATTCATGTAATAGATATATTTTCAACACTACATTAACACATCCAATCTATTCTTTATATCATCATAAAAATTGTGTGTTCAGAGTAGTTGCCTTATTTTTTTGAGGGAGAATAATGGCTACTTTTGCTAGTTTACTTCTGAAAGTTTTGTTTGGTGTCTTTCACAATCTTGATCCTGATAGTAACATGTAGATTGCCTGCCTTCACTTATCCTTGTCCTGATATAACTTTGTAGTTTGCTTAATCTGTGCAATTCTCTATCACTTCATTTTTCATCCATATCTATTTACTAAACTTCATCTTTGTCACTTCATCTTTTGTCATCGTAGACCCGATGAAGCCATGATGCTTACCTTCCTGGAGTTCATCAACCTCGGCCATGGAACCATATGACGCATGTTAACTAAAAAAGAAAGTCCAGATTCACAAAGGTTTAATGATTTCAAAGATTAATTCATATAAAATGCTTGCTTTTCTGTGCAAAACACAGAACCTCTCCGGAGATAACTACAGAGCTAGCTTATTGTATAATTATTTAAACTCACATGTATATGAAGAGAATAATCATGAATGGAAAAAAGGAACACCTCAACTTGGAAAAGGCAGTAAATTGGAAGATGTCCAGTTAGGTTTCTAACATGTTGCTTTCGATCTTGTTTAATTACAAACTATCCAGTGTGACTTACATGTTTATTCTATTTTTCCAGAAAATTGATTATTAGTATGAACCTAATGTCTCTTTGTGAATCATGGCCAGCTATGTTATTAATTGATTAGATGATAAGTAGGATGAATGCTAGCATGCTAGATGTACTTGCATCTGTGGATGAATTATTTGGTGCTTGCCTTATATAGGTTATAGTGTGCTTGTATGGTTCAGCTCATCTGGTCAGTTTCTGTTGGTTTTGCTTGTGTTGGGTAAATCTGAATAAATTTGGCATAGTTGCTCTGTTTTCTTTCATTGGACTTGGTCTTATCGTTTGCAAAATAATCTCAGTTTTGCTGTTATGAGAATGCTATATGGACGGTTTCTTGTTAGATCTAAAATTCCGCAACAGGATTTTGAAAAGTGAACTTTCTTTCTATCTTTTGAGCATAACAGAGGTCGTTTCAACTTTCCAAGTAGCGATAACAGTGGTTCCAAGTATATTCAACATATATTTTGAAGTTCCAAAGTACAGGGTTTAATTTCCTTTGATTCCCTTTGGGATAAGTGCAAATGTATTTGTTTGTTCATGGTAGAGTCTACATCTTATACTTATATATCACTTGCTTTCTAAGTCTCCTTTTTCATAATTCTGATTGTGCAGCTGTGCAAGCCCGGCACGATAATGGGTGCGTCTAGGATTGATAGTGGGTGTTATGCAAGGTAAAAAATAGTGTATATTCTCTCAAAAGTGTATTGATCCATACATTTCTAAGACGTTTTTTTTCTATGTTTTGTAGCAACGCACAGGACTTAAACTAGTCACAGTTTAAATCCCTCTTTTGAACTATAACAGTTATGAACTTCAATTGTTTCAATGCTCTTACAAGCCAGTCACTACACAAGACAGAAATACACTACCATGTAATGTTAGTATTTGTATGTGATTTTGATCATTCTGAGAACTCTCGATGTTTTGGTTAGTACTAGTATTGGCTGCTGCTAGTAGTATCTTTTCAGCTCCTGTTTGTTGGTAGTAATTTTCACTTTCTTTCCACAAAGCATATGTTCTGCAAGAACTTAATTTCGTATTTTCCTTTGTTCCCACCCAAAACTTAATATTCATATTTACTTACAATCCATTTCTATACCTTTTCGCTTCGGCTTATAATTGTTTTGTGGAACTGTTCACAGGTATCCTTTTTGTTGAACCTTGACAGATATACTTTTGGCTAAAGAGGTGGAAGCCTGGAGAAGTTCTAGACTATCAAACAGTAGTTTAGTTTTTATACGTAGACTCCTATTATAGAATGTTGTATAGCCTGAGATTGTATTTGCTGAGTGTAGCTAGTATCAAAGTTTGATTATTAAACTGATTGTGGTGTTTATATTGTAATGAACTGATGCGGGCTGTTATTTGAAGAATTTCGTCTCTTTTCTCTCTTCTCATTGGTATATTTGTTTTTAATTTGTTGTGAATAATTAAAATCTGCTGATGGGATTCTCTTTGTAGAACTGCCAATCCTACGGGGAGAAAAAAGAAGTGGCTGGATTCAAAAAATAATAGTTTAACTGTACATTGGCCCAAAAGTATCTGCACTAAAAAGGCCATGGCCCAAATTATATTGACCAAACCAATTCCGAATAAGTAGGATTTTTTTTAGATTGGGCTGTAAATAGCCCAAGGCCTGAAATGGAAAGGGCCAAGGCCTAACAAAAAAACCCAAGAATTCAAAACCAACCCATGTGATCAATTGAAATGGGTTGGGCTGATTTTAGCCACGACATTTTGAATTCGTCGCAATTTTTCCACATAGGACTGCCACGTAGGATTGAATTAGATTTCCAACGACGATACATGATTGTCGTAACGTAAAGGTTACGACGATCCAGAAATCGTCGTCAAAGTTACGACGATTTCGACCAAAACTTCGTTGCTTTGAGTTTTTGACGCGTCGTTTTTTACGCTTGTTTTTTTGTCGTAAGATCGCCGTGAATTAAAAACCTTGACGATGTAGCGACGAAAATAGAGCGTCGTGTATTAGCATATTTCTTGTAGTGAATGGATTGGTTATCAAGACAGAATGCCTTCCTTGATGGTAAAGCCAAGTCAGTTAAACTGACCCATCCTTCAGGCCAGACAATTGACTACACCTCACCCAGCTCTAGAATCCAGATGCATACTTTGAATGTGCTTCCCCTTCCTGACCTTGAAGATATTCCGGTGGTTCGTGACTTCCCGGATGTCTTTCCTGAAGAACTGCCAGGAATTCCTCCTGACAGATGTGTAGAATTCATTATAGATCTTGCCCCAGGAACCGCCCCAATTTCCAGACGCCCATATAGAATGGCCCCACATGAGTTAGCTGAGCTTAAAATCCAACTCGAAGCTTTGTTGGCAAAAGGATTCATCCGTCCTAGCTCATCGCCATGGGGTTGCCCCGTTCTATTCGTAACGAAGAAAGATGGAACAGGAAGGATGTGCGTAGACTATCGCCCACTAAATCTAGCGACGATAAAGAACAAGAACCCACTTCCCAGGATCAATGATCTTTATGATCAACTTGCTTGATCCTCTGTATTCTCCAAGATGGATTTGAGATTAGTCTATCATCAAATCAAAATCCGAAACGAGGACGTTCCCAAGACGGCTTTCACTACTCAATATGGTCTTTACGAGTTCACCGTCATGTCCTTCGGTTTAACCAATGCCCCCGCCACATTCTCGCACTTGATGAATTCGATCCTCATGGAGTACTTAGATAAATTTATTGTAGTTTATCTTGATGACATTCTCATCTACTCAAAGAACGAAGAAGAGCACACAGAACATCTTAGGTTGGTATTGAGGAAAATTCGACAGCATCGCCTTTATGCCAAGTTCTCTAAGTGCGAATTTTGGCTACCAGAAGTGACCTACTTAGGCCACGTGGTTTCTGCAAAAGGCATTGCTGTGAATCCCGAGAGAGTTCAGGCCGTCCTTGACTGGACTCCACCTGAATCGGTTAAGTAAGTTAGGAGTTTTCTTGGCTTAGCAAGCTATTGTCGCCGCTTCGTTGAGAACTTCTCCAAAGTTGCAAAGCCTCTAACTCAACCCCTGAAGAAAGATAAGAAATTCGAATGGACTCCCAAGTGAGAGGAAAGCTTTTGAGATCTAAAAAGAAGATTGACTTCTGCCCACGTACTTGCACCTCCAGACACCAAAAAGGATTTTGAGATCTATTGTGATGCCTCACGGCAAGGGTTAGGAGGCATACTTATGCAGGATCGACATGTAGTAGCTTACGCTTCACGCCACTTGCGTCCACATGAAGAGAACTATCCTACTCATGATCTTGAACTTGCAACCGTAGTGCATGCCTTGAAAACATGGCAACATTACCTCCTTGATAACCATTGCCAGATCTATTCTGATCACCAAAGCCTCAAATACATATTCACCCAGCCAGATCTTAATCTCAGGCAAAGAAGCTGGATAGAGTTGATAAAAGTTTATGAATTTGGAATTTCTTACACCCCAGGCAAAGCTAATGTCATGGCTGATGCACTAAGTCGTAAGGCGTATTGTAACAACCTCATGTTACAACAGTATCAACCACTTCTTCATGAGGAATTTCGAAATATCAATCCCGAGATTGTTCCTCGTGGATCTCTTTTCAACTTGGTGGCGAAACCAACCCTTGCGGATCAAATCATAGTTGCCCAAAGGTGTGCACGAGGTGTTCACCTGATCAAGGAGAACATTGCTAGTGGAGTTGCTAAATGTTTCTCCACAGATAGCAAAGGAACGGTATTATTTGGAAATCGTTTGGTAGTACCTAAGAATAGGGATCTAAGGCAACTCATCCTCAAAGAAGCTCATGATACGCCCCTATGAATTCATCCCGGTGGCACAAAAATGTACCGAGATCTACGCCAGAGATTTTGGTGGACTAGCATGAAGAGAGACATTGCTCGATATGTTGCCGAATGTGATGTTTGTCGTTGCATTAAGACCGAACACCAAAGACCTGCTGGCACTCTTCAACCATTGCCTATTCTTGAGTGGAAATGGGACAAAGTCAGTATGGATTTCATCACTGGCTTTCCTAAAACCCAGAAAGGGAATGATGCCATCTTCGTAGTCATTGACCAACTTTCAAAAGTTGCTCACTTCCTTCCTGTTCGCGAGTCTATAACTGCTCGCCAGTTAGCGGATTTGTATGTCTCTAGAATTGTATCTCTTCATGGTGTTCCTTTGCAAATCAATTCTGATCGTGGTAGCCTTTTCACCTCTAGATTCTAGAAAAGCTTCCAGAATGCTATGGGAACTCATCTCTCCTTTAGAACAACATTCCATCCTCAGTCTAGTGGTCAAGTTGAAAGGGTTAACTAAATTCTCGAAGACATGCTCAGAGCTTGTGTTATCTCTTTCGGAAAGAACTGGGAGAAATCTTTTCCATTTGCCGAATTTTCTTATAACAATAGTTTCCAATCTAGTCTGAACATGGCTGCTTTTGAATTCCTCTATGGACGATGATGTCGAACACCCCTAAACTGGTAAAAAACCGGTGAAAGACAACTTTTTGGACCGGATATGATCAAGGAAGCAGAAGACAAAGTTCGCGTTTTTCGTGATCAATTGAAACCAGCCCAGTTTCGTTAGAAAAGCTACTATGATCGTCATCATAGGCAAGAAAGCTACAACATGGATGAGAAGGCTTACCTTCGGGTTACTCCTCTGAAGAGAACCCAACGCTTCGGTATCAAAGGCAAGTTGGCCCCACGATAAATCGGACCTTTCCGCATTATTGCTAAACGTGGAGAAGTTGCCTACCAACTTGAACTACCCCCGCACCTTTCCCGAGTATGATGTATTCCATGTGTCACAACTCAGGCGTTGCTTCAAGGACCCCATCCGCGAAGTCGACCATGAAACGCTTGATCTCCAAGATGACCTTTCTTATCGAGAGTACCCCGTTCGTATTCTTGATTCCGTAGAGCGTGTCACTCGCCGTCAGAAGATTAAGTTTCTGAAAGTGCAATGGTCACACCACTCCGAGAAATAAGCCACGTGGGAAAGAGAAGACCGTCTCAGTGCCGAGTACCCCTCCTTCCTCCCGTATACTTCTGAATCTCGGGACGAGATTCTTTTGAGTGGGGGCGAGTTGTCACAACCCCAAGTTAGATATGTGCTAGGGTTAGCTTAGGCCGTTGCATCATGCAAAAATTTCAAAAGAAATCCAATTGGGGAAAAAAGAAAAGCCCTAAAGAATTTAATTCAAATGGCCAGAGAAAAATATTTTTCCAAAAATCTTCTGAACATTTTGAAAATCTCTATAAATGGGCATGATCACATTTCATGTGTTGTGGGTCCAACCTCATGTCCTAAGATTTTTCAAAAAGTCCAAGAAGGGCTTGGAAATTAAATAACAACCCTACTTGAGTTGAAATTCAAATTATTTGAATTTCAAAAATTCCCAAAACTTGTGAGCGGTTAGTGTTATGCCATGTAAGGTCACATAAAAGTTTTGAGGATTTTACATAATGGGTTGCTATTTTATCCAGCGCAAAACAATTTACAGAAAAAGAAAACAGAACAAAACAGAGAGGAAAAAAGGAAGAGAAAACCCAGCCCAACCTACCAGGCCTCGGGCCCAACTAACCCCCCCACGGCCCAAGCCCACCTAGAGCTTGTCGTAAACCCAAGCACCTCGGTGGCGAGCCGAGAGTCCTCGACGGATGCCACCGCGACTCCGGCGACGTTCTAGGCCGCCCCCTGCCTTCTTCTCGCGCCATGGAGCATGCCACGTATCCTTGCACCACTTCCCCCTCCTCTGGCTCCCTCTAACTCTCTCCCCTCACCGATTTCTTCAAGACCCGAGTGCACCGGAGAGCGCTGTCGCGCGCTGCCGTGGCCAACGGCCACCCCAAGCCCCCCGACTTGTACATCGTGCTCAGCTTCTTCGGCTTCGTCTCCTCGCGACTGGAATCAGGAAGGAACGCCCCGTAGACGACGCAATCTTCATCGAGCCACCGCCGGCCACCGTGAGCTTCATCGTCGGATTCCCTCGCCACCACGCCCTCCCAGCTCTCGTCGACAATGACGTCGTGATCACGGTAAACTGTTGTGCATTTCCCATCTCTCCTGGACACCTCCCGTGGCCTGGAGCACCATGGTCGTCACACCAGTACTCCAGCCTCCGCTGCACCTCGTCGCCGACGACGTTTCGGCGCCCCCTAGGCCTTCCCGTGGCCACGAGTCGACGCGGACGAGCACGGGCATCAGTTCGATGCCCTCCCCGTGCCAAGCAGTGGCTGGGAAGCCTCTCCGGCGAACCCTCCGCCGTGCCCGTGGTCGCCGGCGACCTCCCAGCCGGCGAGCCGACGTGGCAGTGCTTAATTAAGCACTAATCCACCCCTAAGCAGCCACTGACAGTGGGCCTTTCCCCCTAACTAAATCCCCTCCGTTTTAATTAAAAGGGGATTAACCCACTGTGACACTAACAGCAGGGCCCCACCAGTCAGAGCCCCCTCTACGTCACTGTGACGCAAGCATGACGCCATAAATGGTTTTTAATTTAAAAAGAAACCAGAGAAAATCCAGAAAATAGTTTAAACTTTGAAAAATCATAGAAAATTCATACTAACTCCAAAATGGACAAATAATATATGAAAAATAATCATAAAATGCAAGGATTAAGAATATGCAATTTTTTTCATGTTTGACCATTTTAAAATGGAGCAACAGTAGCAAATGTGCATATGGCTTAATTTGAATTTGAATTTGGAATTTGAATTTGCAAATCCTTTGCAATACACTTCAATTAAATTGAATATGACAGAAACCGGCACCCTATACATCATGTCACAACTCATCATGTGCTTGTGCATTTACTTTCGATGTTGCCCCCCTTTGTTGATGATTGTTCCGGTAACAGTGTTTCCGAGATGGAGGTCACCCCCTGAAGTAGAAGACAGATAAAACATGTATTGTCAGCAAGGAAAGAAAACCCCCATGGATCATGTCTATAAAATCCCACTTCCCTCTCAGTCTCGCTTATGTATGTTTAGGATGATTACCATGATAACGTTTCTACCGCATAGATGAACCCATTCCTTTGCATGACCTATCATTTTGTCACAGTATTAAGCAAACCACAATCCTAGCAGATGTAGGAGTTGATTGATATCATGTGGCCCTGCAACTGTTACTGCTTATTGCATGCTTAGAGTTACAATGAGGTTAGTCTTTTGTGAGTCAGGATGGTAGTGATCATGATGATGATGGTGGAAATGTGTTGCTGAACTTGACCTAAACAAGGTGAACGATGAGAGGCTGTGTAGGAGTACATAGTGGGTTGTCTCGTTGAACACCGCCTTAACCCCGAGTTCTTGTATGGTAATCCGAGACAAAGAGTACAACCACGCATTGGGCTCACTGACCCCTCTCGACCTATTAACTCACCCCGATCCAAGTCCAGGAGTCCCCCTCGTTCGGGATTTCCATTCGGCATATGCACAGAAATATAAAGAAAATGAAATGTGGCATTCATGGTAGGGCTTGTAGAACATGGCTTGTCAAGCGAAGAACCATCCGTCGAGGTGGGCTTGTAAGTCGTGCCTACATGCTTTATGTCCTGACTGGAAACTCGGTCGGAATTCCAGTTTGGTTTGAAACTCAGATAGTTGACTCCTTGGGACTAGAACGGTGCCGTGAGGTAAGTGTCGTGGTGAACATCCTCGCCGGCACTCCTTGAATGGTGAAGAGTACTTGGCGGTAACTGATGGTCATGTGTGTGTAGCGGTACACCCCTACAAGGTTAATAAACTATTCTAATAGCCACGTCCGCGGTCCTGGACTACCTGGAAAGTTGTGCTTGATTACTAGACAACTTCAACGGATACTCTAAAACTTGCCAAGATAAGTGTGAGTGCTATGGCATGCTTTCTCGTGGGGAAGTCGAGGAAGTATCCATAGTGGTGTATTGGTTGGAGACTTGGTAGTGGACTCGAGTACGCTTCTTACCTCATTCTGGTATTTGTAGTATAGGACTAGCCAAGTCAAAGCTGGAACTTCTGCATTAAAATCCCACCTCCCTTTACCTTGAAACTTGAGCATGAGTAGTATAGTTTTGATGTAGGTTGTAAGGCCCGATATGTGGTACTGTTCCAGATCTAGGTGTTTCCACCCAGATCCGGGGACGAAGCACATATCGGTCCCACCGCGACATATGACAAAGCCATATGCCCCGGATTTCCAACATGATATCACAACATTACAGATACAAGGATACAACATCTCATACAATCGGCATACAACTGCCTCAAGTACAATACAAAAGTGGAAGATACATGTCTGAGTACAGACTACAATCAAAAGCCTACTGGCAAAGAGAAAAACATCGATCCCCGTAACCACACGGGTCCAGGCCCTCCGCCGGGATCCGCCTAACTAGTCGTCGTCGAGTCTCCACGTGAAACGTCGATCACCGTACCTGTTGTCGATCAAGAACCCTGAAAAGAGTTTGGGGGTAGTATCATGAGTACAGAGGTAATCAGCATCCAACTGTAGTGGTCATCTGACCCAGCAAGGACTTCATCACTCGTCATTCTAGGACAACTAGTTGTTTACGGTAAGGAAGGGGTAAGTGGTGAGGTTGCTGCCGCACTAGCATTCATGAAGTGGCTAACGATCTAGGGAGTAAGATAAGAAGCCAAGCATTCGATGAGGAATCGCCTCCAACAAGCCTGCTATCCACCTACAAACGCAAGTATAACACCTATCCCACTACTAGGGAATACCCTTATGGTGGCGCCCTTTTTTTGTGTTTAGTGGCGCATTAGGGATGCTCCACTAACTATAAGCCACTAATAAGAGCTTAGAGGTGGCACATTCTGGATGCGCCATCCCTAAGGCCCTTAGGCGTGGCGCATCTCAGGATGCGCCACCTCTAAGCTCTTAGGGGTGGCGCATTCTGATATGCGCCACGCCTAAGGTTCCTTAGGGGTGGCGCATTCACAGTGCGCCACTAAATCCAGACAAAATGCGCCACTAAAGAATTACAGAAAACAAAAAATAATAATTACAGAAAAGAATAAAAACATTACAGATATTTTTATTATATTACAGAAATGCAAAATACAATATAACAATGAGGCCAACAATTATTGATACAAAAGAATTGCATTATAATTCTTATTACAAAGATTTACAAAGGTTTAGAGGCCAACAAGATTCACAAGATTACATCCATCACAAAATTACAATGAGTCCAACAATTATTGATAACCGAAAGCTACTTTCGTCATCATATCTTGTTTTCTCTTCAACCTGCACAAAACAAAGCTTTAGAGGTCTCATCCATATGAATTCATACCAATGGAGAACAAAGCAATCTAGCATCTATTCTTATCAACAACTTAAAGAAAGTCGATCAATGGCGAGAAGCACGCACATATGCATAAAAATGCATATGCAGTGACCTTTATACACAAAGAGCACGAAGAGTATTTGACACTACCATCTACTACACAAAGAGTACATCCAAATTACATGTAGGGCATATATAACATAAATTGTTCAATGGTTCTGACTCGGCTCGGGGAATGGGCAGCATCCTTCTTTCGTCATGAAAGGCCTTGTGTCACGCAGGGCCTTTAGGCGGACTTCTATCTCCCCATTGGATGGTGCAATGTTCGAGTGGAAGATCGACCCCCTCATTTGTACTTTATGACGGATGATAGTCGCCATCTGCGCTTGGATGTGAAAGAACTCCTCCTTCAGATTTGGATCGGCGATTTCCGCCTTCCTTTCGGCCCACGCTCTGAGATGACTTGGCAGTGTAAGGTTGCGTTGTTCCTGTACAATCGCCCTCATGTGATGAAGGGCGTAGTACGCATCCCTCACACTGCCAGCCGGCTACTTGACGCACGGGAATTGCGTTACGTGGTTGAACACGTTCACGCCAGGCTGATTTTTCCTGAACTTGTGCTTCATGATCTTGCCTCCGGCTATTATGTAGCCGACGAGAGCATCATCCAAAACTCTCATGATATACTTGTAATCTTTCTTCTTCACACTCCCCGAGTCTAAATACACGGCATGCGAGTGTTGCGGTGAAAAGCACATGAGCACGCAGTCTTGATCCTCACTGCATAATTAAAACAATCCAAAAGGAATGTGGGAAGAGGACAATGGAAAGCTAAGAAAGCATATATGCTACGGAGGCGAGCGAATGACTTACTTGGGAGAGTAGGTCATAAGAAATGAATCCTTGTCAGCGTTCTGTAGCATGAAGTCTGTGATGTACCCCGCTACGAGAGCCGCGTCCCCGTCGTCCATCAAGATTCTTTCACGCATGTAGAAGGGGTCCAATATCGCGACGCTCGGGGTCTTATCTCTCCTGATACTCATAGAAAGGCTGAGCGAGAACATACGGATAAGGCTATGGTCCAGCCGCTTGATATGGTACAAATTGAACATCTCCGAAAATCGCAGGAGTATCATATCCGCGGGGATAGTGTTGATGAAGCCCATGTTGAGTGGCACCTTGGCCATGAAAACCGGGTACGAGGGATTCTCTTCTCGAAGAAGAATCTTCTCTAATGCCATAATACTATGATGCACACTCTGCATATCCGAAGTTGCAAGGTCCAGCATGTCGTTAGGTAGCATCGCCCTACCAGCCACATGGATTTCAAACGAGAGATCCTTGGGTCTTGGTGGCCCGTCCTGAGCCCGGATCGGCATCGAAGGTTGGCTACTCGAAGTGATGCTCTTCTTTCTTTTCCGTCCCTTCTTCTTTTCTGATTTTGAGCAGTCACCGGCCTTTATCTTCTCAGTGGCCGCCTTATGGAGTGTGGATGGGCTGAGAATAGATCTCCTTGTGGCATCTGCTTGAGGTTCGGTGAAGGCGCAAGCTGCTGGAGACATGTCCTGAGAAGCAGCGAAGAGACGCGTGGAGCAAGCAGGCTTCGCCGCAGGATCAGCTGGACCGCGAGCTTCCTCGTCATGCTGATAGGCTCCTTCAGTAGGAGGCATGAATAAGTCATCAGCATCATACAAAGTATTGATGAACTGGTCGGCGCTGATATTATCATCAAGATCATCGTCTTCTTGTTGTGCGCCGATGGGATCATGTGGCGCCGACACGATGACTAGCGGTGTTGTCCTAGGTGTGGTGCCCCTTTCCCCCGTCATTAAACGCATTTGGCTCTTCGGCCATAGGCATATTTGGTTGAAACAGTCACTGAGGACTGCCGGCTCGTCCTCATCGTATCCAGGGGGTTGAATGGGAGGTTCAACTCTCTCGTAGCCCGAAATCACGAGAGAGATTTGAACCCTATGCATCTCCGGTGCCATCGGCATATTGTGCATGATTCGATTTTGTGGTGGAATGATTTTACCTTTGGCAACATCCTTCAACTCGCCGTCCACGACTTGTAATAGAATGCATGGAGTGTCCTCCTGCGAAAGATATATATATATATATATATATATATATATATATATATATATATGCATGCACGACATCAGAGAGATTCCACTAGAAAAGGCAAGGAGATGAAGTCCTCGTTTGAGTTGCAGACGCTTATAGTTACCTTGAGGGCGTCGAGGTCGGCTAGTGAAGAGACCCCGCCGATGACGGCGGGCATGCAAGAGACGGAGGGCGCACTGCCTCCCGTGGCGTCGGTCGCCCTATTTGCGCTGCCGCCGGGTGCATTATTGTTATGCCCCGGTTGCTCGATCGTGGCTGGAGGAGTTACCATCACGCCCGGCGTCGCCGCCGCGGTGTTGGCGGCCAGAGTCACCAATACACCGGGAGTCTGTGCGGGAGCCACCACTACGGCGGGAGTCGGGACTGCAGGCGCCGCAGTGCCCGAGTTGCTTCCGACCATGCTGGGGACTGGTATGGGCCCTTGTCCACCACGCGCTTGCCAATTCGCGAGCGGCTGCATCATATCTGGAAGGAGAGCGTTCATCGTCTTCGCCACTTCGTCATGGACAAGCTGCGGAAGCATGTTCACCTTCTCCTCTAGTCCACGAACATAAGCGGCATCTTCTTCGGTCCTTCTCTCCTTGCGCCCCCTCGAACCGGACTGCTTCGCCGATTTTCCATAATATTCGGACCAATTTAGGTCCGCACCAAAGCCGACCACACGGCCGGCTGACGATGGCTTCGCCGTCACGTCGTCAACCTTCTTGACCTTGTTCAACGCCCTGTTAAAGGCATTGTCCCACGGGCCGACCGGCTTAACCGACGACTCCTGTGATGAGGCGATTTTCATTTCCGCTTGCTGCAAAAAGATTGTGAAACGTTAAGAAATTGTGAACTTCACTCGAGAATTCAATCGACAAGGTCGCGTGGTAAACTACTTACCACGGCAGTCGTAAACTCCTGAATCTTTGGATCGATAATTATTTTCGAGGTTGCTTTGTCCTTATAGCTCCGGGCCCTCACAAAGAATTCGGTCTGCGGATCATCTTTGTATTGCTAGAAGGGGTTAGGTATGCCTGCAGCGGCGTACTCGGCATCCTCCTTGTCCCATTTAGGCTTGGAACTTTTGTAACCACCGGCTCCGAGACGGTGGTTACCTATGACCTGCGACCGCATGGCCTTGCCCTTTGCACTTGCGGCCTTGGCTTGCTCGGACTCACACCTAGCCTTGAAAAGGTTGTAGGTAGCTTCGTCGATCAACGGCTCTTTCTCCTTGAGCTCCTCCCAGGTTTTGTTCTTTTCAAAAATTGCCCTCTTCACCCGGGTTTTCCAACTGGACAAGGCCTTGCTCATCTTCCTGAGGGCCCATGTGTTTACTTTGTTCCCTCTGAGTTTGGTGTTATCGTACGGCTCCGGAAACTTGTATCGTCCGTGCAGCTTGTTGATAAGAATCTAACAATAATGAATATTCTCACGACTCCTGAGGTTAATCGTGGTGATCGGCATGGTGTTGCGGAGGATCGCCGCGACTTGACCGCCGTACCCTTCCGAAAAATGTTCGGGCTCTTTAGGAATCCCGACGGACAATAGCATAAACACAAATTACACGAAAAACTAATCAAGTTACATATAAAGAACACCCCAAACGGAGTTACGGTTAAAAAGATATAAGCAAAACAAGTTACGGGCACAATCTGCCAACATCAGGAAGCACACTTTAGAGAAATGCATAAACAGGTTAATCAATGCAAACATGCTCACAAATGATATGGAACTAAAGTATACATGACAGGGAAGGCATGGAAAAAAGAATCATGCAAATAGGCATCATAGATCAAAAGATATTAAGCAAACAACATGGCATCGCAAAGTAACAGACTTAGAGAAAAACAGAGGTGGCTGTCAAAAACAGCAGCATAGCAACTTTGGAGCTAAACAACTATATGACCAGCAAGCATATCATGACGATGCAATACATGTAATGAAAGTAGACATGATGCTTAACAATATGCAATTGGAATCACTCAATTCCGATAAACGGTCGCGACACACTCGTCGACCGAAGTTGCAACAAAATATAAACAGCAGCACTCTAACAGCAGGGTAGCTAATTTGGAGCAAGATACAATCATCATGCAGCAAGAAATTATGGAATGTGAATGCATGGAACTGAAGTAGAAACAATGCTTAACGCAACGCAACAGGAATCAATCAATTCCGACGCACGGTTGCGAAGCAACCGTCGCTCGAAGTTTCAATCAAGCAACAGTTTCAGCAAGTTTAACAGCAACAGTTGCAATTAACGATCTGATGCCCTGTTTAGCACACAATTACACAATCAAGATGACCTCAAATTCAAATTCTCACAAAATATGAAATAAATTACATGCAATTCTACGCAACTTTCATTTTGGGGGCACGTTCATCGGAGCTACGGATCAACGGGAATTCGCATCACGAAATTGAATCAGCAGCAGATTTACCAGGGACTTAAAAATTTACAGGGTTAAAAGAAAAAAAAAACAGACGGAAAAAAATAGAAAAAACGTTGGGCTGGCTCACCCAGTGGGCTCGGCCCAACTGTGGCTGGAGATGCCTGCTGGGCTCGGGAGGAGCTGCTGGGCCCTCGTGGGCGCTGGCGCAGGTGGGCCGCCCTGGGCAGGCCGGCCCAGGCGACAGTTGGGGTGGCCGCAATTTTGTGGCTAGGGAAACCCTAGAAATGGGTGGTAGTGTGGTGGTCTTTATATAGCCCAGGTGGCTGGCAGTTTGCAAAAACATCCCCAGTTTTTCTCTCTCGCGCGCGGTGCTCACGTTTCTGACCGCAAGGGGGTCCGCAGTACCTCCGATTCGGGTAAAACTTCGAACTGCGCGATCAGCGAGTCGATCCGGTGGCGTTCACCTCGCGCTGGAGCCGTTTCGAAACACTTTCCGGCGCGCTATAAAAATAGCCCATTTAATTATTAAACGGGGTTTTTCGTTCCGTTGGATGCGGCTGGTCTCGTGCGGTTTTCTTGCGATGGTGATCGGGCGAAACCCGGTGTCGCAAAGGTCGAGTGTCAGGGTGGCAAGGGTCGGTCTCAGTACGATACGAGATAAGAGGGGGGAAAATAATCGCTGATCGATAAATCGGGGATGCAAACACCGAAAACAAATCAGACAATCAAACAATTCACGCCGAAAACAAAATTTTTAATTTTTGTGAAAATTGGGCTGTTACATAAGTCTTGTTGAGTACGAATTTGTACTCACGTTTGCTTATTTTATTTGTTAGATGAGAAACTAGACCCCGATGGAGACACCTTCCTGAAGCTCGACGTTTACTAAGCTAGTATAGTTCCATACAACAGTCTGGTCCCTCGTGGAAGGGCTTGTATGTTGAACAAGGCTTCTCTAAGCCATTTGTTAATCTTGTCTATACTCAGACCTAATTTTCTTCCGTGTTTGATGTAATGATGGATCATAGTCATATGATCTTTGTGTACTCTATGTGTAATTCAATAAAGATATACTTTGTAGAGTTCATGAAATGTGTACCTGCTGTTTACACTAGACATGTATGCTGCGTGTATGATTATAACATGCATTTCTTAGTGTGGGATTTGATAGCTTAGTTGTGTTCTTGCCGACGGTCTTTTATACACCAAGTGGCCCTTAGATGTGCGCAGCCTGGGGCATCGCGATGCGATTGCTCGTGACTCTTGTCACGTGGCACACTTTGTTGTATGATTGAGCCCGCCCGAGACCCCAACTAAGTGATCGGGATGAAGTATGGTTATGTAAGTGTTATAATTCAATCGATAATATGGTTGAGGCGACTTGTCTATGAGTATGGGAGTTCACCACCCATAATCATTTAGACTTGTGAGCGGACGATGAGGACCCATCTCAGTTGATCATCCAGCCTGGATGGGATGCCCCTCACGTTCGAGCTTTCCGAGAGTGTTCTGTGCTTGGCCTTTTCTGCTTAGACAAGTGGGTACAGCTCTCGGCTCTTCATATGATCGAGTTGTAACAGGAATTACATATTCATATTTTGGGTCCCGACACTTCATCAAATACAAAAGGAACATCCTTCTGTAGAAGATCAGTGAGGGGTCTTGAAGTCTTAGAAAAGTCTTCAATAAATCTTCTATAGAAACCAGCATGACCGAGAAAAATAGCAATGCCTTTGATGTCCCTTGGATAGGGCATCCTTTCAATAGCTTCAATCTTCGCCTTGGCCACTTCAATTCCCCTCTCGGAAATCTTGTGACCGGGAAAACAATGAATAACTTATATGTCCCTTGGATAGGGAATCCATGAAGTGGCACTTTTCCCAATTTAGCACTAAATTTGTTTCCTCGCATCTCTACAAAACTTTATTTAGATTGTTGGGACAGTGGTCAAAGGAAGTTCCATAGACGGAGAAATCGTCCATGAAGACTTGCACAATCTCCTCACAGAAACCATGAAAAATAGCAGACATACATCTCTGAAAAGTAGCATGGGCATTACATAAAGAAAATGGCATACGCCTATAAGCATAAGTACCGTAAGGACATGTGAAAGTGGTCTTCTATTGATCGACAGTATTGACATGAATTTAAGAGAAGCCAGAATACCCGTCAAGATAGCAAAAGTGAGTGTTTTTGGACAACCTCTAAAGCATTTGATTGATGAAAGGTAGCGGGTAGTGGTGCTTCCTGGTTGCTTTGTTCAACTTCCTATAATCAATACACATTCTATATCCAATAACAACCCTTTGAGGTATTAGTTCATTTTTATCATTAGGAACAACATTCATATCTCCTTTCTTAAGAACACAATGAACTGGACATACCCACTTACTATCATCGATAGGATAGATGATACCTACGGCTAGAAGCTTGAGAACTTCAGTCCTAACCACGTCCTTCATCCTTGGGTTCAACCGTCGTTGATGATCAACAACTGGTTTAGCATCGGGTTCGAGATTGATAGTATGTTGGCAAATTGATGGACTAATCCCCTTAAGGTCATCAAGGGTATAGCCAATAGCACCACGGTGTTTATGAAGTGTCTCCAATAATCACTCTTCTTCAAACCTGAAAGGTTAGCATTGATAATAACAAGATATATTTTCTTTTCATCTAAATAAGCCTACTTGAGCGTATCTGGAAGTGGTTTGAGATCAAACACCGGGACTTCTTTTGGTTGTGCAAGGATTCCTAAAGGTTCCATTGGAAGGTTGTGCTTCAGGATAACAGATTGCCTTAAAAATATGTCATCTAGCTCGTTTCTTTCCTGCATATGCATATAATTCTCGTGGTCCTCCATTTATTGTTGAAAAGGATATTAGGAGGGATAGCAATAGAAGAAATATCTTCAATAATTTTATCATTACTAGACAAATCAGTGCCATGAGGCTTCTTAGAGAACTTTGAAAAGTTAAATTCATATGGCTCACCATTGAATTCAATAGAAACTTTACCTTTCTTGCAATCTATTATAGCTCCACAAATTCTGAGGAAAGTCCTACTAAAGATAATAGGGAAAAAATATCTTGCACTGAACCAAGTAGTAGAAAGTCGGTAGGATACTTTGCCTTTCCACATAGGACTTCAACATCTCTCACAATTCCAATGGGAGAGATAGTTTCTATGTTTGCTAGATAAATAGTAATATCAATCTCTTCAAGTTCACAGGGTGAAATCTCACCCATGATCTCCTGATAGAGTGAATAAGGAATAACAGTAGAACTTGATCCCAAATCACATAGCCCATAATAATTATGATCTCCTATTTTAGCAGATACAACGGGTGTACCTAAAATTGGGCCTTTATTCTTGGCTGTAACAGTGTTAGTGGAAACAACACAAAAATTTATATTGGAATCCAAAACATCATTAGTATGTAGATCTTTAACCAATGCAACTTGAGGATCGACCTTGATCTGGTCCTCAGGCTCGTCAGTTCTTCTCTCACTTTTATTTATTATTCCTGTCACAAAAGAGTGCTCCCTTATCCTTGCGGGAAAAGGTTTTTTTTCATATATAACTGCAGGCAAAATAGGGTCAGCAAAATTAATAGCAACAGGTAATTCCTTCAAGGGTTTATGGTACTGATCCTTCTTCTTCTTAGAAGAATCAAAATGAGAGTCAAAGTCCTTACAAAAATCAATCATTAGCTGGGAATCAAGACCAATCTTAGAGCAAAAGGTATTAAAGTAAACAGTTTTCACATAGCTTTCAATATACTCAGTAATCAGTTATCAATTTCCCAGTCTTCATTGTTCTTTTGAATCCTTCCAATGATATCACATCTCTCTTCAATGCTTCTCGTTTGAAACACCCCACTAGAGGAGGCATTCACCATCTCCATATCTTTACGAGAAAGCCTGGCATAAAAATTTGTAATTATAATTTCCTTGGGGAGATCATGATTAGGACATTTGAGCATTAGGGACTTCAATCTCCCCCAAGCTTGAGCGATACTTTATCCGTCACGAGACCAAAATTTATAGATGTAGTTCCTGTCTCAATGAATTTCATGAAGAGGATAAAACTTTGTATAAAAGAGAGACATAAGATCTTGCCAATTAAGAAAATGTGAGTTATCGAGAATCTTATACCAATCTGAAGCTTTACCTATAAGTGATTCGGAGAATAATTTCCTCATGAAAAAATCCATTGACACACCTGCAAGCTTAAATAATGAACATAGTTGTGACAAATATAGCAAGTGTTTGCCTGGATGTCTGTCTCCTGCATAACGATTAGAAAAGACATACTCGATAATACCAGTTGGTATTTTATAAGGCACAATTTCAGTATGGGTGGGAGTAACCACGACAGTAGCGGGGCGCTTCCCCGAAAGCAACGAACCAAGAGTAGAGTTATTCATAAGGAAAAAAAGTAGGAAGAGCAAAATAAAAACATCATGCAAAATATAAAGCTTTCCTTACCAGCTTCACTTACCAATAGCGCTATGCTACCCGGAAACGGCGCTAGAAAACTGTACTTGATGACCCTCAACTGTAGGGGATTGATAGCTTCTCACCCCTCGTTGGTTACCCAAAGTGGAAGGTTTGAGCTGCGGCACAGCAGTAAGTTTCCCTCAGTGAAGATACCAAGTTTTATGTCACCAGTAGGACTCCAAAAACAGAAAGTAGGTGACAACGACGCTATAAATCTAGAACGAGTTGACGTGTACCTGCACACAACAACAGATAGCTTTGCTCCCAACGAGTACAAAGAGGTTGTCAATCTCTCTGGTCTTGTTGTTTACAAAGGGTCAAACGCAAGAGATAAAAGATAGTGATAAATGCAACAAAAAAGTAAAAGCAAGAAGTAAATTGAGGGTGTGAACAGTGGTGGAAATATGGACCGGGGTCCCATGATGTTCACTAGTGATGTCTCTCTCCCAAAAGACAATAAAAAGCTATGCAAGGTAAACAAATTATAGCTGGGCAATTGACAGAATTACGGGCGCAAACAATGCTAACTATGCTACAAAAGAAAGGAAGAGGCTCAACAGCATGGGCAGTACGCCAAGATAAGTAGACCGAAATCCATCTGCATCTACTACTAATTATCCACCTTGATATATCTATCTAGAACATCTAGCTGGTATTAAGTTGCGAGCCCCAGCCAAAGTGTAAAACCAAAGAAACAGACAACTACATTAAAAGAACTTTTCTTAAAGTAAACAATCCTTGCAACGGGGTTAGAAGCACCGTTGTTTTCCCCCTGTGGAAACAACACATCCCCTAGACTCATGTTTCTGTCACTCAAGCTAGTCATCAGGGGGCATGAACCCACAATCAAGCATAAGGCTCCATCTTGGATTCACTTCCTACTACTTGGTCAAAGCAATATACAACAACAGAGAACATGCAATAATTACTCAAGAACAAAAATATAAAAGAGAAGAACCAAATATATTAGTCATCACAATCTGAACATAGTCTCATAATCCATCAGATCCTATCAAACTCAACATAGCAACAACAGAAAGAATTACATATGTGCCTTGATCATGTAGGGTAACTCACAAGGTCTAATCCAAGAAGAACAAAGAGGGGAGGAGAACATTATAGCTACTGATCATGGACCCATGGTCGAAGGTGGACTACTCACGGCTCATCCAGGAAGTGTCCATGGTGGTGGAGAAGCTCCTGGAGGTCAACCCTCCCTCCGGCAGGGTGCCGGGAAGAGGTCTTTTGGCGTTCCTGATCTTGGAAGCGCGGCGACGGAGGAACAGAGGCGAGATCGCGAAAAAGGGTTTTGTATTTGGAGGATTCAGGAATATATAGGCGAATGGGGCAGCCGGGGGGTCACTAGGGAGTGCAGGCGCACCCTGGCGCGACCTAGGGTGGGGCCGCCTAGGCACCAGGGTGGCCCCCTGGCTCTCCTTTGGTGCTCTAGAAGGTTCCCGTACACTGATTTTTTATTGCATTTTTCCGGAATTTTTGGAGCACTTTTAATACGGGGGAAACCTGAAATAAAAAGACAGTAGAAAACAGGAACTGGCACTGGGGTGCACTGAGTTAATAGGTTAGTCCAAATATTATCAAAAGTGTATGAAAGTGTATCAAAAGCATAGCAATATCACAAAAAACATGCATGGAGAAAGAAGAAATTATAGATACGTTTGGGACGTATCAACATCCCCAAGCTTAATTGCAGCTCGTCCTCGAGTAGGTAAATGATAACAAGCATAATTTATGTGGTGACATGCTACAAACCATATAAGAACTTTGAAGTAAAGCAATCAAGGCATGTAATTCAATTCAAGTCATACCGAGCAAGAGTCTATATTAGCATTGAAACAAGCAACATAAGAACATAAAGGTGCAAGACCTCTCGCTGTCTGTGACTGGAATGTCTCCAAATGGTGTTTGCGTGCAAGAAGTGGGAGATGGGAATACGAGAGAGAAAAATATTTATTTGTTGAGAACTCAATCTACTAAAGTTTCACACTTAATCTTCTTTGGAATCTTATCTTGACTCATCCCCATACCAGTATCCAGGTATAAGTCAAACTAATCCACTCCCTTTCGATATTTTGAGCACTCATGCAATGGATGAGCGTAAGCAAGAATTTTACACTTGGGATGGCAAAGAGAGAGATATGGTGGAGGAGGAAGACAAAAAAGGTGTGAAAGGCTCACATCAATGAGGACAATCATATAAAATAGAAATCCAAATGATAGATATGATGTGAGGAGTAGATATTGCCATGCAACGGATGCACATATGAGCTAAGGTAAGCTCTCCAATGGAACTAGTGGGGGAGAATCCAACTTGCTTGCTTAAGAAAGACCTAGAGCTCATTTGAGGAGGCTCATCATTGGAATATACAATCCAAATTCTATAGTGTGAAGGTCCCCACATAGCTATATGCATATATGATCATCTCTATGGAGCACAAGGTATAAGAGGGAGTACGAGTGTGGGTCTCTCAAAAGGAATAGTAGTGTTGCCCCCTTCTCTCTTTTTTATTTCTTTTTCTCTTTTTTCTATTTTTTTCTATTTTTTTGGTGGCCTCCATGGCTCTTTCTATTTGACTCTCATTTGTCCTCTTTGGGATGTTTTCCTTACTTAGGGGCAACACTCTATTTTACAAGGAGTATAGGAGATCTTTCACACTTTAAAAAAGTACTCATCATAAAGAAGATGTAGCTATCATGATGTATGCAAATGTATGCCTCTGCCAGTGTAGCAGTGTGACGCCCCCAAAATCAATCCGTGTACAGTAATCATACACACAGGGTACACGGCTGAGATTAGGGTGCCACGGTGAGAATATCACAGCACAACACTAAACACAAAAGGATAAATCAATATGTTACAATACCAGGGATCACGAGGATCCGAATACATAAGTCATACAAGCCATAATATATGAGTACAAACATAGTTAGTCAAGTTTTGCCTTAAGAAGGCTAGCACAAATAACATCAGAGATACAGATCGAAAAGGCGAGGCCTCCTGCCTGGGATCCACCGAACTACTCCTGGTCAACGGGGAACTCGACGTCGTAGAAGGCATCGTGGATCTTCATGTTGCGGTGGTCGGCATCGGGGATCTCCTGCTCCTGGACTCCAAGGCTCCAACGTCGACTGCAGTGGCCGATCAGGAAAAACATAAAAGGGGAAAATAAAGAAGGTGAGTATCTAGCATACCCACGAGACTTACGTCCTCTACTAAGCTTTATGCATTGTATCAAATGGAAGGGGAGGCTATATATAGTGGACTGCAAGATAGAAATCAGAATATGGGTAAGAAGCTAGGCCTAACGAAGACTAGCATCTTTCGACGATGTCTGGCAGCATGAGGTAAGAATCAACCAACAGTTTATATAAAGCATAAAGTAACAATGCAGTAGAAGTTGCTGCAGCATTGTATAATAGTAACTTATAATAATTAACAATGCCTCCGAGATCCCCTCCTCGAAATCCCCGCGAGGAAGAAAGCCCGGAACCATACAGTGTAATAATAATAGTTTGTAGTGGTAAGATCCAGCTTCAACATAAAGCGTCCTGTTACCGTGGACACGGCTATTCGAATAGATCAATCTTCCTTGCAGGGGTGCACTTCTGTTACACTACAACGCACGAATCTCCAGGGTGGCGGGCACCTTGTTAGGGAATGCTCCACCGAGGCTATCTGACAATCCACAACCCATCTTTCAAACTCAACAGAGAGGCCATCCGCCGGTCTAAATCCTAAGTACGCAGGGCCTTGGACCCCAACCCTGACGTACTCCTGCACGGTGCGTGGGTGGCCGGGAAGCCGTAACAAAACAACACAGCTCGAGCCAAAGAAGACACCGCACTTCCCGGCAATCAGCCTGCGGTACTGCTGACGTCTGAAGAGTCCTCGGACGACACCATGAACCAGAGGAGCCCATAACTCATTATCCCACGTGTAGGCAGCGCGTACAAGCAAAAAGGCTACTCAAGTCATCCGCCGAACCATTTAGTATTTTATTAATTTGCGGGACAACCGTTATCGTTGCCTCGACTTAACTGACCCGCGGACAACGACATCAGTCAGGACCACCCGTACATCGGTGCCTGCCCTGTCGTCCCACCAAGTCACTGCGGTTACCAACAAGGTGAACCGTCTCCTTACCTTGTCTCGCGTGTGCTCCTGGAGGAGCTCAACTTTCGTGGTTTGGTAACTCTCGCGGCCAACGATCAGGGGCCAAGCACACCGGTACACTGGTCATACCCTCCCTGTCGTCCCGTCGCAATACCTCTCGCGGGCACCGTTGGGTCGCCCGACTTCTTACCTGAAGGACAACCGTAGCTCAGGTACCTAGAGCGGCTATACAGAGTCAGCAACGAGTGGAGTACAAGGATTACTCCTTGATACCTCACACTTGATGGTGGCTCGGCAGAGCCGAGCTAGGGGGCCTGAGGCGGTGTCTGCATTGTACTGTACCTGTGCAGTTATAATATTTGTATCCGCGTTCACTCCCCTGAGTGATCACGGCCCTCTATCTAATCCTAGCTAACAATGCGCAGGGCTCACTGCTGAATAATGCATAATAATAATAGGCAGCATAGGATAAAGGAGGTACATCAAGGGGCGACAAAAACAGGCTATGCAATTGAATAGGATTGTAACATAGCAGCAGAAGTAACAATGCCTAGTGCAAGAAATGTACGGAAAGATAGGAGATATCTGGGGAAGAGAATGGCTCTGCTTGCCTGGAAGCTCGACGGTAGAAGTAGGGTCGTCGACGAAGTAGTCGTACTCAGCAGCGGTGTAGTTGACGGCAGCAGCAGGGTCTACCGGAGATTAAGGGGGGAAGAAACAGTAAATACATAGCAAGCATTTACAAATAGATGCATGACATGACAGATGAAATGTTAACGGTGTTCTAATGCAGTGCACTGCACGTTGCTCGGAGCGGGAATTCATCCGTGGATGAACGGCCAGCTCCGGGTGATTATCGGACAAGGTGTCCGGAGGGGGGAGATATCATGCCGGAGGTGTCTTGGACATCCGCACATGTGTGGGTGGTGTATCTGGGTTAGTTGATCTATTCCGAACAACTTTCGTGTTCGAAATAAATTCATCCGGGTACTTTAGCCGTACCGGACAATTTATCGGACTGCCGGTCCGGAGGGGGACGGTTCGATGTTCGTTGTGTTAGAGGGGTGTGATAGACATACGGATAGCGTATTATTATTCTACATATTTTTCTGACCAATTTCCATGTATAAAGTTTTTGAATCTGACTTACGTTTTAAAAGATATTCAAATTCAAAGTTTAAATCATTTTAAAACATTTTCTGGATTTTCTTTTATTATTTAAATTTAACATTATCCACAACAGTACCAGTTGACTGGTCAACCCTGATTGGTAGGGCCTACGGTCCAGTGGGTCCCACATGTCATACACAACACTAATAAAACTGATTTAATTTAATCTAAATATTCCAGGGGACCCACATGTTATACTCAGCGGAATCTAAATCATTTTATTAATTAAAAATAGCACATGGAGCCCCACATGTCATCCATTGATTATTTCTAAAACCAGTTAATTTAACTAAACAATGGTGGGGTCGATCTGTCATACACTTAAGGGTTACCTCCATTTGTTTTATTAACAAAATACTTAGAAGGGCCTAGGCCCACTGTCAATCACAGGGGGTGGGGGTTAGCCTCTGTTTAGTTAGCAGTTAATTGGGGGGTTTAGGCCACGGTCAACACACGAGTGCCTGCCGGCGGCGAGGACACTCCGGTGAGCGGTGAGGAGGCTCGAGCAGGGGCACGACGGCCAGATATGGCGCGGTGGGGAGAGGAGGGCGGGCGCGGCGTGTGGGGGTCCTGGCTGCGGTGGCGGAGAGGCACATGGACAGAGGAGGCCATGCCTGGGTGGAGGCGCTGCGGCCAGGGAGGCGGCCGGGACAGAGCTCAACGGCGAGCGGGGGGGGGGGGGACACGCCGGCGAGCGACTGCCGGAGGGGCGTAGGGGGGGTGGTGGCGCGCAGGGTGTGGCCGTACGCGGCAACGCACGGCGCGACGAGCCAGCTAAGGGCATGGGGCGCACGACGCAACCATGGCGGCCACGACGGCCGGAACATGGCGGGGTGGAGGCGGCGACACGATGCACGGATTTGAGCGCGGGAGGAGGCGAATGAAGCACAGGCTCACCGCGGGCACGATGGGGTTGGCAGTGGGCTCGGGGGAGACCGGAGCGGCGCGGATTTCGTCGAGGAAGAGGACGACCGACGGCGGGGGAAGCGGCATGATTCCGGCGATGCAGAGGGCGCCGACTTGAACTGGAGGAAGGAGACGGTGTGGAAGAGCGCGGCGGTCCTTGGGGACATAGTGGCTAGGCATAGGGAGCTCCATGGCCACGCGAGCTTCAAGATCATGGCGACGGCCATGGTGGGCGCGACCATGGCGGGCTCGGTGCGCTGCGGGAGAGGAGAGGGAGGGGCAGGGGACGGAATGGGGGCGGCCGTCCATGGGGCATTTGGGCTCGGGCTTATCAAGAGGGGAGAGGGGGGGAAGCAGGTAGGGGGGGTTGGGGAGCAGGTGAGCTCGGCTCGTGCCCTGCCATGGCACTGTGTCGTGGTGGGGGAGGGGAGGGGAAGAGGGGGGTGTCGGTGGGAGGCAGGGGAGGGGAGAGGAGAGACGGGGGCTGGGCCCTGGGGTGGGCCTTGCCCACATGCGTTTTTTTAGGTTTTTCTCTAATTTTTGTTTTATTTTCATTTGTTCTCTCGGTTTATTTTAGTTTAATGTATTTGATAAGTTTCTACAACATAAAATATGTTCCAAAAACATTGTTGCACAATAGAACACTATCATAAAAGGTATGGACCACAACTAAAATTATTTAAATTTTATTTAATTCATAAATAATTAAATGGAGGTATTATGGCTATTGCTTATATTTATCTACATTATTTAAATTGGTTAAAAAATATCATTTCTATTTTCATATAACCTACTGATTATTTGGTATTTGATAAAATTGTTTCCACAAATTTTTGTTCAATTAAAATTTGCACTTGTTTTTATTATGTCATGGCAACTTAATAATTCCCAAGGTTACTAATTTTATTTCATAATATTTATAAAACACTTTAAAGAATATCCATTTTTATTTTTAACATGGCCCAACATTATTTGCTATTAAATAATGAAAGTGCTTGCAACACCTAGGGTTTACTTCAATCTTCCACATTGCTTTATTATTAATATTCAAGGGGCAATTTAGTAACTCAACACTCACTGTTTCATATCCATCATTGACTTGTGATTATTCAAATGACTAAGAATGGTTTGGTTTAGCCATGA